>CM069442.1:24873154-25204879 GCA_035610835.1 Ophiura sarsii
GACATTTAGGAAGAATAAATAATATAATAACCATGACTGTTATATACGATATATACGTATCATAAGCATTAATGGCGAGCAAACTGTATTTAAATTATGTAATATAGATATATCTACGAATCGTGAGTACATGTATAAAAACCCCAGGGACCTTTTTTACAGAATGATAAATCGGTATATGCATTATTATACCTATCAATCTATGATACACGTGATACACCGTATATACCTTAAAACATGAAACTTGAGAACACTATTGGAATCCCCGGGACGTTGGAATACCGAGTTACTAACAGGAGGAGGAGGGGGTTCATAAAGGTCCTGAACCCTGGAATGCTCTTGAATGAGATACAGACGTACATGTAACAGATACAGTCTATGTATGTATGGCACAGTCGTATCTTTTCTTAGACATGTTAGAGTGGGAAGAGAAAGAGGCTTTTAAGATAGCGTTTAGGGGTCTAGTGGTCATCCATCATCATTTTGAGTTACGAACAAACCCAATGTGTATATTATTATTTTATTTTTTCTTAATCGCTATATAAGCTACGTACGCGTTTACGGAGCCGGAAGGTAGTTTACGTAAGCGTTTTCCGTAAGCTAAAATGGTAAGAATACTTATATACAACCCAATTCCCAAAGCAACAACAGCACACAAAAGAAGAAGATATATATATACAATTATAATCATAATCAATTAAATATCAATTTTCCACATGATTAGTATGACAATTTGTTTGTGATCACGCTTTAGCATATTTGTATCTTGAACCGATGCTTATAATATTATAAATATAAGCCTGGTAACAAAATAATATTTATATGTCTATAAGGTTTATCTCCAGTACAGGGTGTCCCAAAAGTCTATGCACGTTTTTGAAGAGTCATATCTCATAAAATATAAATCATATGGTATAAATCAGGAGCACCCACCGAGGTTTCCTGGCAAATACCTGCTCCTCTGATGTTTCGAATCTGGCTGGTTCTTTTTTCTTATAAAATGAATTCCTGTCTGGCAAACGATTTTTAAGTCATCCAGACAATCTAGCTGGCAAAATTGGCATACATTTGAGAGGTAATGATATCAAATTTGTGTTTTATGGATTTTATGGATTATATATTTAATGTTTAGAACAGAAAATTCGATGAATTTAGCTGAAATATAAATTTATAAATAAATTATCCTAGCTGGTTGATATGTCTAAACACTCGTTCCCCTAGCTTTCAAAATTCTTCACGGAATTTGGCTTCTGGCTGCCAAAGGAGTATTTTGACCGGCCCTAGCTGGGAAATGTAGTTAATACCGCGCATTCTAGCTAGCTCTGAGGAGCAGCTAATGTTATGTATTACTACATCCTGAACTTCTCGTCGGGTGCCCCTGATAAATTTAACCATATTTTGATAGACGAGATTTGGGAAATTATTTTGATACCAAACATAACCCTATTGGTGAACCCACAACATTATAAAACTGGTTGAAAGTTTTTGGCCGTGTGAGACCCACCCATACCAACTACCACACATTGTTGCTAAAACAAGTTTCGCATAAATTAACGGTATGAAAGCAACGTTGCGCATTAGTCACAGTTCACTGCTTACCTTGCAACATTAATGTTATTACTAAACTCGGTCACTCACAACATAAATAGGCGTAAGTAGACAACAGCAAAAGTCTTCATTCAAGAGGGTTTACAGCATAGATAAGCGAATACAAATTGTATGGTTCTACGCTGAAACAAATTCAGTTCAACTTACTTAATAAAAGTTCAGAAAACATTTTAAAGTGAAACGCGCACCAGGAAGAATATCCATTCTTTAGTTGGTGGATACATTTTGAACACAGGAACTGTGCATGATTTGTCTCGATGTGGTAGAAAAAAGACTGGTTAAGATCAACAAGTCACATTGATGTCATAGACATAAGACATGCAGTAGCCTAAAGTCCAAAGAGATATATTCGCTGTGTGATGTGTGTGTTCACTTTTCTGTTATGTTATTCAATTTGTTTAGGTCTGTGTTTTTGCATTAGCACACGTCTCTGTATAAATGGAAAACATTTAAACTAGATTTCACTATAGAAACGAAAAATATGTGTGATATAGTTTGTTATTATGATGGGATCACTGTAATGTAAAATTTTAAATATTACAATTGACGGATCACTTTCCGTGTAACCAACTCTACCCGTCTTTTTGTTAATCTTGATAGGTATGGATTTATGAACTTTATTCCTCCGAAGTATAAAATTACATTTTTGCAGTAATACATATTTCACTTCTAGGGTGGCATTACAAACAGATGTTACTCCAATGTTTGGTATCAAAATTATTTCCCACATCTCCTCTTTCTAAATATGTATTCATATTTTCAATACGACTTATATTTTGTGAAATACAAAGCTTCAAAGTCTTGCATAGACTTTTGGGACACCCTGTAGATAGCACAGATACCATAGCTGGATATTTAATGACGGCTATAAAAATGTTTTGGCATGAATACCGGACATAAATATTATTTTATGATTTATCAATCCTTGTTATCAGTTTCATAGCAGTCTGTTCTGTGTCAATCATTATGAGGAGCGTCACCTTGAACCAAGGGCTTAAAAGTGTGTCAATTTGATATCTTTATTACCGGATAAACACTTCAGTAGTCGAAGGCATGAACCGATACGATATTTTGTATAATGTTAATTAAATAGGTCTGTTTTATATCAATCGTTATAACATGAATGCGGACAACTTTCATCAGTTGTTTCGTCGTTTTATCATGTAGCCCCAGTAACGTAACCAGGGTTTTCATTTGGGGTGGGATGGGGGCATGAGGGGGTGGGGTGGGGGGCAAGCCTTCTGGCAGGGGGAATGCCCACCCCCTACCCCTGGTCACGCCATTGTGTAGCGTAAAGTAATAAAAAAAAGGTAACAATTGATATCACATCAAGAACTAACAGTCTGTACAGCGTTTCCCAAAAATAATAATCCAAAAATTGAGGAGCAAATAATTTCGCAAATAGTATATAATTTAGCCTACTTCTTGATAATTCACTGCTCGGAAGTGAAGAGAGCACTACACTAAATAGGGTACCCCTAGTCCCCTACCCTTAAAAGTGTTGCTAAACTAGAATCGGAAAGTATGCATGACAAAATCCTCAATTTAAAAGACTTGACAGTAAGGCGATACGACGATCCCCCTGTTTTACGGGCGGACGGACCTGTCAAGTAGGGTCGGTCGGTCTTTTTTTTTTAAACCTAAGATGTCACCAAAATCTGCAAAATGGGGATTTTTGTGACTCGATCAAGCGAAATGAGTCAAATGCCGGAAATATTGATTTTGAGTTATATATGGCAGGAGACTGGGAAAAGAGATCGCTTAGGTTTGAATTTCAGATGCTTTACCATGCGAGGTCTTGTGGCCCAATGGATAGGCAGTTGCCAGGCAAGCAACAGATCCTGGGTTCGATTCCTGGGCGAGATCGTTTCCCATAATTGTCTCTTTTCTATCCACGACGGCGAACCTGTTTAAAATATTTATAATTAAAGTTATATAGGTTAACAAAAGTGACAAATTCTTGTTTTAGTTTGTTTTCTCAGTTGATAAATGGTTTGTTACTTAAAAACTAGAAGTTCAATTTTAGTGGGGTTTAGACTATACTGTAGCATTTCCCACCTGCTCTTTAAATGTTGGACAAATGTAAAAATAGACAACTGCTGACATGTGACTCATTTCGCTTGATCACGTCATAAATATGGTGGAACCGAACTTTAAATCTGCTGTAATTAGTCTATCTTGAGTAGATTGCACACTATATAACAGAAAAGATCTTAATTGGTTTAATGGTATAGACAGCACAGCATGCATGACATGCAAGTTCCCCCCTTCCCTTCCCCACACTCAACAATGCTCAAAAGCAAGTAACCATGAGAGTTCAATGTTTGATAGATTTTCGGCCAAAAAAACCGGCTGATTTTACATGATTTGAGAATTTATTTTGTTTTGAAAAACGCCAAAAAAGTGGGTCGGTCGGGCCCGTCAAACAGGTTTTTTCCCTTCCTCACCTAAGAACAATACCTGCGTAAATGCCTAGGATTTTCTTTTATTGATTATCATTAATTGGACATCAACTAAAGGATGCACACTGACTATAAAATGTTAATATCATCTATATAAGTAAATTTTGAGAGATATTTCAAATTTGTGTTTTTTACTGGAAACATTGGCGTTTACGGTGATATTTCCAAGCTCGTCAGAGATGTCTCTTCATGGCCGTCTTTTGGAAAATCAAGCAGGCTACCCTACCTATTTTCTGAACCGTTTTGTTAAGAACATGAAGAAAGAGTGATCATCTTTAAGAAAAATTAATACAAGGTCCAATTTCAAAATGTAGTGGTCTAAAACAGAGTTTTATATCAGTATTTTTGTACATATCCATATGGAGCTCTAATTGTATGTAGTGTGCACCCTGTATACAATTATGTATGTTTGCCTTTTTTACAATCTAAATTTCAACTTACTACTATCATCCGTTTTAGTCTCGCGCAATATGATATCAATGGGAAACTTAACACATCGGGTAAAATAATACAGATTACGTGACGAAATAAAAACAATAAATACACTTAAATAGACAACATTGTGTTTTGAGATATTCCAGCGACAATTTTGTAGATTATGCGAAACCATGTGAGTTTCCATCAATTTAATTTTAGATATTTTTTTCTTCACTTTCATCACGGTAAAGTAAATCGAAGATGCGCTTTTGTGCATACACGTCAACTTGTCAACAAGTTGTCTGAACGTCTGTTGGCCCAATTTACGATTTGATGTCACGAATCATACATAAGCATGATACGATGAAAGACTATAATGTTCTTGTTTTGTTCGTAGAAATGAGCGGTGTCTGTCAGTCGGACGCGACAACCGTGCCATTACTTTCCTCGATGAAATTGTGATATTTATATCAAAGATATTTATTTTTTTACATGAAATCTGAGATCGAACCTGAAATTGAAAATGTGCATGAAGTGGTGTATAATCATGATAATGATAATATGAAATACGAAAAATAGCACGCAATACTTATGGAATATCATCCTTAATTCTACTATTAGTATTAGTGTATGTATATATATTGAAATTGTGTAAAGTGTAATATAATGACTTCTACATGGTGTAATTTCTCCCTCATACTTAATGTCAATGACATAGCCAGTATTGGATTTGGAGGTAGGGATAAGTTAAAAACATATGGATTTTAAAACTTAGAGATCCTTCATGGAGGGAGCCCTCCATTCTTTTCAGAAGTTGGGTTTTTCACATAATACGCAATGCTTATATACGTACTAACTATCAGCCAAAATTATAGAGCTTAATTTGCAATATTTCATGTGAAATTCATGGATTTGCTAGCAAGACAATCAATGGCTTGTTACGTGATGCTTAATCATGACCTCCCTGATTCAATTAGGGATCACTTTTAACCAAAAATACAATAAAAGTGAAAAGCACTAACATAACTTCGGAAATGCTGTGAAAATGTCTTTATTTTTTATTTTTACTGATTTTATTTTCTATGTAGGCCTATATCATCTATCTAAACAATGTGAAAATATTGAATTTCACTTTTGTGTGAAATCTCTTTGTCCCCCTTTAACTACCATGACCATGATGACGTCACGTAACCTGGATTTTACCCCGCTTGATTCAGCTATTTTAGGTGTTGTAGTGAATTTAGATTATCGCATAGGCCTACACTGTAAACTTGTGGACGCCTCAAAAGGTGTTCTGGTTAATAACACCAAAAGGTGTTCTATGATTTTAAACTTTCATATTGGAAATATTTACACATATTTTCAGTTTTCTCATTTTTAAACAGTATCCTATATCCACAAATATTTGAAAAACATCATAATCTATATTATGATTGCAGGATTTAGTCAGCTGAAAATTGAACGTGTTCTATTTTGAACACCATGTTAAACAAAGGAACACCTTTCTTAACACCTTTTCTGTAACAGTTTGGGAACACCAATGAGTTCTAGAACGCGTCAGGTGTTCACAGACGTGTTCTAGACACATGGTGTTCCCTAACTGTTACAAACAAGGTGTTAAGAAAGGTGTAAGAAAGGTGTTCCTTTGTTTAACACGGTGTTCAAAATAGAACACGTTCAATTTTCAGCTGCCTTAATCCTGTAATGATAATATAGATTTTGATGTTTTTCAAATATTTGTGGATATAGGATACTGTTTAAATAACAGAAAACTGATAATATGTGTAATTTTTTTCAATATAAAAGTTTAAAATCATAGAACACCATTTTGGTGTTATTAACCAGAACACCTTTTGAGGCGTCCACAATTTTTACAGTGTAGTCAGTTCAGACCTTAGGACTATCATTCGTTTTTCATTTATGGTTAACGCACTTGTGTTTTTCGTTAAAGCAGTCGATTTCATTGCAATTAGGCCTATATAAAATACTATAAACGATTTAACTCATTCAGGTTCTCCTTTAATATCCAACCTATTGAATTAATAAAATATCATTATTTAATATTTTTGCGATGAATTGGTAGGCAAAAAGTCGGATAAATGTCGACTAAACATCGATCGCGCGTCTACCCAACGTCCCGCCGACGTTCCCCGAACTTTTCATTTCAAAGGGTCTGAGACGTCAGGCGCACCCATTGACCTCTGCGCCGACGTTCTCGGGACGTTTATGTCTGACCAAAATTCAACGTCGGCCCGACGTATGTGTTATCAGGGATAGGGCCTACATAGCTTTATTACATAATCATTCTAGCGGTATCGTATGGAATTTAATTATTACAACATCCAAAAAGGGCTGGCGAACCTGAATGACGTATAGGCCCTAAGCTAACTCAAACAACAATTTATTTAACCTACAAACTCATAAGCTATCGGGTCGGCAATTACTTTAATACCCCGTGTATCTCCAATTGAACCGTCTTGAAATTACCAAATATGTCTCGACTAAAATGTCACAATAAATGTTAACGTCATTACAAAATTTGATTAGTATTAGACATGAAGGGGGCGCCCTCCAGAGAATAATTACGTCCCAGCTGTGATTCTTATTAACCATGTTAACCAATGCAATCTGTCGTGTAAAAATATACTATGGGGAGAGAACTATATTGGTTTTTGTAAGTTTGCACATACATGACATAGGTATATACAACAGCCGTTCACGCATAGGAAAACATTTCGAGAAAGAGACTTCAACAAGAAATAAGTGTCGTTTTCGAAATGTTTGATGGTATACAAAATATACCCCATTAGTGCCTATATCTGGGGATATCCGTGTGCTTTAACACTTTCCATGCGGCTATTAGTTTTACCATTACAAAATTGATTTTTAACCTTTCCCAACTTTCAAAGTCTATCTCAAGAATTACGGAACCAATATTCATAGGCATATTTGTACTTACTTTAATGCATTTATCATGGTGATTCAAAACAAGGTGATGAAATTCAATAATGTTGACATTTTTGAAAGTTTTTGTGACATTTTGGAACTGTCGTTAATATTAATCCAAATATTTGCTTCATTTGATTTTCATTACTGCAATCTTTTCCCATTTTGTTCTGATATTTCAGCCTCAGTGGAGATGTCCCAACGCATTTAGCATAAAGTACGACATGTTTGAAGTGGAGAACAAATACAAATCGGCAAGGAATGGTTTTGAAAAACGCGTAGGAATATTGCGCTATAATGTGTACGGTACATTACCCAAATGGACTCATCATATAGGGTGCAACAAATTCTTGTACGAAGCAAGTAAGGTTGGTCGGTGAGATATTTATTTAATTACAGTACACAAAAAAGCAATTATATTTAACTAACTAACTAACTAACTAACTAACTAACTAACTAACTAATTAATTAACTAACTAACTAACTAACTAACTAACTAACTAACTAGAACTAACTAACTAACTAACTAACTAACTAGAACTAACTAACTAACTAACTAACTAACTAACTAACTAACTAACTAACTAACTAACTAACTAACTAACTAACTAACTAACTAACTAACTAACTAACTAACTAACTAACTAACTAACTACACAATTTGCTCAAAATGTAAGATTTTCATTGTTGTCCTCCACAATGAGAATGTATTTGGAAAACATAAAAATATATAAAAATATATCTCAAAATATATATCTCAAAATCCCTAGCCAGGTAGAACAAGTTTTTGTTCGTCCCCATATCATGTCCTCTGGGGCTGTGTTAAATAACCAGGTGCCTTGGTCCACTATAAACATCAATATATTCCATGCAATGCCAAGTCAGAATCAGTTGAGCCATCGCAATTGAATCTGACATGACAGATTATTTATAACTAACAACGGCGCATGAAGCTACAAGCAGAGTTGACAAACCGGTAATGTTTTATATAAGGGGCTGTTTAGTTTTCTGGTAAATGGATGTAATTAACTCATTCATTCTATTTCACTTCTAGTATTTTCAGTTAGCCAACAGGCGAACAAGCACGAAGTACATTATAACCGCGCGTTTTACACAAGCGGTCGAATTATGGACATCTTGTGCTCAAATTGTAGGATCTAATTATTTTGTTTTAACAGTTATTTTTTATAATTTCAATCAAAAATTACCAAATGTATCACATGCGATGAATAAAACTGCATTATTCAACCTAAACACCGCCTAAATTAGCGTGAAAGTTGTTTCAAAAAATCTTGAAGTCGCTAGTTATGAATCGGTCAGACCCGGCCCGTAAAGGACAAGTTTTATTCGTCACCATATATGTCCTCTGGAGCAGTGTTGAACAACCAGGGGCCTTGTTAAGTGGTCACTTACATCATTATATTCTACGCAATGCCAAAATTAGAATCAGTTGTACCATCATCAACATTACAGTTAATTTAAAAACAAAACACCCCAATAAAACGCCCGACCGACCGAGCCTAGCTGAGAGGTTCGTTTGCCCCATAGAACAAGATTTTTCCGTCACCTAACGGGCTGTTTGGTTTTCTTTCTGCAAATGAATGTATATGGAGTCATTCATTCTCTCTGTCTAATCAAATTGTATTTTTAGTTAGGCAATTGAAACGTACATTTACAGCTCATTATTTGTTTGAAGAACACACTTGTTTGGCACATAAAAAAGTATCGACATTTAATAAAAGTTTCAAGAACATATATTAAGAAAATTTAATAATAAAGTCAAAATTCAAGAAAACCTTCAACAATTTACACAAAATCATTAAACAAATTCAAAAAAGAAACAATAAATGAAAAGAAAACCCCAATACTAAAAAAAGAAGAGTTGCTTAATATTATGGTTCGGTGGCCCTCTCCCGTAGAAGTCTAAAGTTTCTTTTTATTCGACGCCATTTCGTGTCCTCTAGGGCTGTGTAAACAACCAGGTGCCTTGGTCACTATAAACATCAATATATTCCATGCAATGCCAAGTCAGAATCAGTTGAGCCATCGCAATTGAATCTGACATGACAGATTATTTATAACTAACAACGGCGCATAAAGCTACAAGCAGAGTTGACAAACCGGTAATGTTTTATATATTAGGGGCTGTTTAGTTTTCTGGTAAATGGATGTAATTAACTCATTCATTCTATCTGTCAAATCCACTTCTAGTATTTTCAGTCAGCCATCAGGCGAACAAGCACGAAGTACATTATAACCGCGCGTTTTACACAAGCGGTCGAATTATGGACATCTTGTGCTCAAATTGTAGGATTTAATTTTGTTTTAGCAGTTATTTTTTATAATTTCAATCAAATATTACCAAATGTATCACATGCGATGAATAAAACTGCATTATTCAATCTAAGCCCCGCTTAAACAGTTGGAAATTGGAAACCAATTCCAGTGTAAAAAAATACTTTCGATGAATTAGCTTGAAAGTTTTTTCAAAAATTCTTGAAGTCGCTAGTTATGAATCGGTCAGACCCGTAAAGGACAAGTTTTATTCGTCACCATATGTCCTCCTCTGGAGCAGTGTTGAACAACCAGGGCCGGGGCGTTGTTTAGTGGTCACTTCCATCATTATATTCTATGTAATGCCAAATCAGAATCAGTTGAACCATCATCAACATTACAGTTCATTTAAAAACAAAAACACCCCACAATACACAAAAAAACCGCCCGACCGACGTACCCTAGCTGAGAGGTTCGTTTGCCCGTAGAACAAGGTTTTCCCGTCACCAGGCTAACGGGCTGTTGGTTTTCTTTCTGCAAATGAATGTAATGGAGTCATTCATTCTCGCTGTCTTATCAAGTTGTATTTTTAATTAGGCAAATAAGAACGTACATTTACAGCTCATTATTTGTTTGAAGAATACACTTGTTTGCATATCGACATTTATCGACATTTATTAAAAGTTTCAAGAAAATGTAATAAGAAAATTCAATAATAATGTCAAAATTCAAGAAAACTGTCAAAAATTTACACAAATAATTTAAATAATTAAACAAATTCAAAACAAGAAACAATCAATGAAAAGAAAACCCCAATACTAAAAAAAAGAAGAGTTGCTTAATATTATATATGGTTCGGTGGCCCTCTCCCGTATAAGTCTAAAGTTTCTTTCATTCGACGCCATTTCGTGTCCTCTAGGGCTGTGTAAACAACCAGGTGCCTTGGTCACTATACACATCAATATATTCCATGCAATGCCATCTCAGAATCAGTTGAGCCATCGCAATTGAAACTGACATGACTATGATGACAGTTATTTACAACGGTGCATGAAGCTAAGAAGCGAACCGGGCTGTATTTGGTTTACTGTAAATGGATGTAATTAACTCATTCATTCTATCTGTCAAATCCACTTCTATTTTTAGTTAGTTAAACAGGCAAACAGGTATACGACGTACACTTACCGCGCATTTCAGGCAATTTCACATAAAGCAGACGACGCTTGGACACTGAATAGTTGAAATCGTGCATTTCCAAATATCATATTTTTTAATAAGCAAATTATTTACTGCGCATTTCATGCAATTGCCCATAAGCAGACGACGCATGGAAATGAATAGTTAAAAAACCAAATTATATGTCTGTTAATCAGCTGATCAAATCGCAATTTCTAAAGTCAAAATTAGCCTCGTACGAACACATTACGAACACATTCCAATCACCTGTCAGAGGCCTACTTTACATGACTTAGTATCAGTATTACAGATAGCTGTGATTGTATCGTGCTCCCTGTGACTCCCGTGATGGAATTGGGGATAAAACAATCAGGGGAAAGAACTGGGCGAAATTTAGGGAAAACAAAACAGAACGGAAAACAGAACAGAACAGAACAGAACAGAACAGAACAGAACAGAACAGAACAGAACAGAACAGAACAGAACAGAACAGAACAGAACAGACCAGAACAGAACAGAACAGAACAGAACAGAACAGAACAGAACAGAATAGAATAGAATAGAATAGAATAGAATAGAATAGAACAGAACAGAACAGAACAGAACAGAATAGAATAGAATAGAATAGAATAGAATAGAATAGAAGAATAGAATAGAAGAATAGAATAGAATAGAATAGAATAGAATAGAATAGAATAGAATAGAATAGAATAGAATAGAATAGAATAGAATAGAATAGAATAGAATAGAATAGAACAGAACAGAACAGAACATAAGAGAATAGAATAGAATAATAGAATATAATAGAATAGAATAGAATAGAATACAATAGAATAGAATAGAATAGAATAGAATAGGGAAAAATAGGGGAAAATATACTTTAGGTCCCATATTCAGGACTGTACTAGTATTGGGCATTACTGGAACACCCAGTATCGTGATACTGGTACAAATCAGTGTTCGAGTATCGGTCAATACTGGGACATATAAAATGTACTAGTATCGGGCGATACTGGAACAAAATTATGTACCAGTATTGTTCAATACTGGGACAAACTACAATGGTAGCATGTGTACTAGTATCATCCGATACAAAAACATTCCAGTGTCGCTCGAGACTGGAAAACAATTTGGTGTTCCAATATCGACCGATACTGGTACATTTTATATGTCCCAGTATTGACCGAAACTGGTATACCAGTACTAGGCCTAACTTTTTCCTTAGAATAGAATAGAATAAAATAGAATAGAATAGAATAGAATAGAATAGAATAGAATAGAATAGAATAGAATAGAATAGAATAGAATAGATCAAAATAGAATAGAATAGATCAAAATAGATCAGAAAAGAACAGAACTAAGCAAAACAAAAAGAAATGAAATATGAAACGGAGCGTTGCTGCTAAATCAGCTAGGTAGCGGATACAATTTAGAAATTCACAAATCAAGCGCCAAACAAAATGCTGAAAACTTAACATGTTATATCTCCCTCTGGAGCGTTATTACTAATAATGAGGAATTATGCTTGAGGAGATATTGTTCAATGATAGAATTTAACGACACATCCTTTGTGGCAATCTGGGTCGAAAAACCAAGTCATGTATGTAAGACACACACGGTGATTGAACCTCGAATTTGTAGAAAACAATTTATGAATACATGCATTTAAATTAAGCTTCGAATTTATTCTATGGTATGCTTATTAAAATAATAACAGCGTGCGATGACTAGCGGCTGTTCATTTTGACGACGACGGCAACAACGACTCGTAGCAAAAGCAAGCCCTTTAACTTTTAACTGAAAATATGAATACTCGCGGTTCAGTGTTTGAACGTTTTGATAATCTATCAAAAGGAGGCATACATGAATTTGGGATCAGTGCGATAGCATTTAGTTTTAATTCATACCCCGGTATTAATATAATAATAAACATTCATGTCAAACACTACGAATTAATTATGAATGAATTCACAACATAAACATTGAAGTTAAAGCAGGTAAAAAGAAGCTGACTTTCTGCATTAGGAATCTTGCTTTGAAATACGGCTATGTAACACACCTTTGATACATAAAGAAAACTAATTGATTCATTATCATCATATTATTATTAATGAATTATTTAAAAAGCCACCTTTCAACGCACTCATCAAACTGTAATCTAATAATCCGCAGTATTTGAAACCATGAATGAATGTAATGACCTTATTTTGACCCGTGACACGGGAGGTTATCCTCTTTCAAGAATATTACAATGTTACATTTTAAATTTAAATTTATGTACCAAGTAAAATAATTGAATTATTCAATTTACAACTGAAAAACCTGACATTTATTATTAGCATATATTTTTTCATAATATAATCCAAGTAAAAGGTGAAACCAGCAACTGGAAAAGTGCTCAACCCGAAGGGAGCAAAATAGATAATTAAAAACGACTTGAGCAATCACATATTGTTCTACAGAACTGTTTCGTGAGGGCCCGATATAGACCCTCACTCCTCAGGAACAAATTGCAGACTGATTTATTTGTGTCACACATGGTTAATATATACAAAAAAACTACTAAATATGTAAGGCCAGCAATAGATCAAATAAATCATTGAGGTCAACAAGCTAAGTACATTCATGATTTCTTGCAAAACAGATTATCTGTTAGTATAGTATAGTAATACATGTTCACAGAAAGTGATTAATATATACGGTATGTCAAAAATTGTGTCAAAAAGTCAAGTGAAGGAATTCATGGTAATCTGGTAACCTGTAATCTGTGCTTAGAGGAGAAATTCTATATTATATACAGACCTCTATTATCTTCTCTCAACAAAAGAAATGAACTCACTAGTGCGTGCAGACACAGGAAAAAACACTTGTTGAGCAATTATACCAATAGATGAATTTATAAGGCCAAATAAATGAATAACATGTTGATCGGCCAAATCTTATATTAAAATATAAAAAATTAAGTGATAGATGCCCTTATCAATTGCTATTTTGTTATTTTAGAGAGAATCAAAATATTTTAAATAATCGGCGGGACGATAAACATGTTATTTATTTTACTTGGCCTAACCACTTGACATTTGACATAACCATGGTAACTTGACTTTTAACGCAACAGTGGATGTATTCTTCATTTGACTTTTGACATTACCATGAATTCCTTCACTTGACTTTTTGACACAATTTTTGACATACCGTATATATTAATCACTTTCTGTGAACATGTATTACTATACTATACTAACAGATAATCTGTTTTGCAAGAAATCATGAATGTACTTAGCTTGTTGACCTCAATGATTTATTTGATCTATTGCTGGCCTTACATATTTAGTAGTTTTTTTGTATATATTAACCATGTGTGACACAAATAAATCAGTCTGCAATTTGTTCCTGAGGAGTGAGGGTCTATATCGGGCCCTCACGAAACAGTTCTGTAGAACAATATGTGATTGCTCAAGTCGTTTTTAATTATCTATATTTTTTCATATATATGTTTGCATTTATATAATACAATATGCTCAATTAATAAGCTGCTACCTCTAGATCGCTGAGATTTGCATATGACAAAAGATGTCATGTTCTTCATATTATTACAATATTCATTTGAAATGCACACATTATATTGCGAAGACAAATATAATCACGAAGCTTACATGTTGTATGTAAGTAGAGATCATAGCCTCTTTTTACCACACCTCACTGCAGGCATTTATTTGACAAATTATAATTTTATACAGCTCTATCATCCACGATTTGGAACATGCCGTCGAAATTATGATCAAATCTGCATGTAATGGTCTTTACCGATTTTCAAAAGGAGCCGAATAGTAGTTAATACTTATATTTTGAGATTTAACAAACCCCAAATAATCTGATTTAGTCGTGTGTACGCAAGAAGGTATCATTAAAAGAATATCATGCACAAATAATTAGATTTGGTGTTTCCGTGACCGCAGGCTTGATTTAACCGAAGACGCCAAGCAACTAGCGGTGTACACGGGTCGACTAGAAGCGTCATCGGATCGAAGACGTAATTTTATAAATACTTATTGCGCAAGCGCATAAGGTGCAACGTTGACAACAATCAGGTCATAACAGCAATGGCGCTATATGGTGTTATATTTTCAGCGTGAATTAGGGGATAGATCATTATTTAAAAGGAACGGACAAACATTATTCTATGGAATAACTAGTAGGAACGAGGTGCAGTTTATAGGAGTGTAGACGGCTTGGGTATCGATGTATAATAAAAACAATAAGCGAATGGGGAAGGGGTATAAATAGTGGAAGCGGTATAAAACAATCTTGTTAAATCATTGAAATCGCAATCCTTGTCGTAAATTATTCATAATACTATATATAAGGGCGTTGATATTGCATTGATTTCATTTACATACATTAGCATGCGTTGCAGATTGCCGGAAGACAGTCAACGCTGAGTAAATAGTTATTACAATAAAACGAATAATTCATCAATCATGCATGTAGAATGAACTTGAATAAATGAACCATTCTTTAAATGCATAACTCTAATAGCTATTCCAGATAAAACCCGGGGATAAAATATCCTCTTCTCCAAATACAAATAAAGGATATTGTTGCTATAGACAATGTGATAGAAAGAAGAAAAAAGTTCTATTCTGTCCTACTCTGTTCTGTTCTGTTCTGTTCTGCTTTGTTCTGCTCTGTTCTTTTCCGTTCTGCTTTGCTCCGTACCGTTTCGTTCCGTTCCGTTCCGATTAGTTCCGATTCGTTCCGCTTCGTTCCGCTTCGTTCCGCTTCGTTCCGCTTCTTTCCGCTTCGTTCCGCTTCGTTCCGCTTCGTTTCGCTTCGTTCCGCTTCGTTCCGATTCGTTCCGCTTCGTTCCGATTCGTTCCGCTTCGTTCCGCTTCGTTCCGATTCGTTCCGCTTCGTTCCGCTTCGTTCCGCTTCGTTCCGATTCGTTCCGATTCGTTCCGATTCATTCCGATTCGTTCCGATTCGTTCCGATTCGTTCCGATTCGTTCCGATTCGTTCCGATTCGTTCCGATTCGTTCCGATTCGTTCCGATTCGTTCCGATTCGTTCCGATTCGTTCCGAATCGTTCCGATTCGTTCCGATTCGTTCCGATTCGTTCCGATTCGTTCCGATTCGTTCCGGGCGTCCCATTCCGGGCGTCTCGTTTACATACATTAGCATGCGTTGCAGATTGCCGGAAGACAGTCAACGCTGAGTAAATAGTTATTACAATAAAACGAATAATTCATCAATCATGCATGTAGAATGAACTTGAATAAATGAACCATTCTTTAAATGCATAACTCAAAATAGCTATTCCAGATAAAACCCGGGGATAAAATATCCTCTTCTCCAAATACAAATAAAGGATATTGTTGCTATAGACAATGTGATAGAAAGAAGAAAAAAGTTCTATTCTGTCCTACTCTGTTTCTGTTCTGTTCTGTTCTGTTCTGTTCTGCTTTGTTCTGCTCGGTTCTTTTCCGTTCTGCTTTGTTCCGTACCGTTTCGTTCCGTTCCGTTCCGATTAGTTCCGATTCGTTCCGCTTCGTTCCGCTTCGTTCCGCTTCGTTCCGCTTCGTTCCGATTCGTTCCAATTCGTTCCGCTTCGTTCCGCTTCGTTCCGATTCGTTCCGATTCGTTCCGATTCGTTCCGATTCGTTCCGATTCGTTCCGATTCGTTCCGGGCGTCCCGTTCCGTCCCGTTCCGTCCCGATTCGTTCCGGGCGTCCCGTTCCGTCCCGATCCGTTCCGATTCGATCCAATAAGTTTAATTCCGTTCTGTTCTGTTCTGTTCCATTTCGTTCCTTTTAGTTATAGTTTCGGTTCGTTACATTTTTCGGGGTTTTTTCATTTGGTTTCTTTTCATTTTTCGGAATTTCTAAAAAAGGAAAAAAGATATCCTTAAATATAGATTCCGGATTCCCTAATAGGAATCTTATCTCCTATAGGATTATTCATCTGGACTAGTCAATTCATGATCATGATTATGCTAAAACATGTAAAAAGCATATGGCTATGCTATTATGATAACACTGTATAATATGTTAACACATGCATGTATTGTTTGAATAATAGCTATCGGGAGGCTATTATTCCACACGTAATGATCACCGGAGGTTAGTTGATCTGCTCATGGTCGTAACTTGCAATAGTGAAAGAAAACTCATCATATAATTTCATAGAGCGCCCCCAGCGATGTTAGCTTGACCGTGCTGACCCGACGTAGAAAGATGATCTATACGAAGTTTCTTACCGTCCTGATGAACTTACGTATACGTAGTAAAAGTCAGCAGTATGTAACCGTTGGCGAGATGAAAAGAAAGGGGAAAAATCGAATAATTTGACCTTAGGGGATTATCTCAAGTATAATATCGTATGAAATTGTCATGGTCATTGACGGCAAAAGAGCAAAAAGCGCATATTATATTTCAGCATCACACGCATGAACTATGGAATATGATCATGTGTTCGCTGAGCCGGGTTGAAAGCATGTGTGGCGTTGAATGAAGTCATGAAGAGTTGTATGAAAGTAAACGTCATGAAAGATTAAGGTAATATCCTGATATCTTTACGAAGCCTCATAATGTGGTGCTAATCTCCGACATTGACATTGGAAAGGGGTATAGGTACTATGCCGCCCTGAAGACCCCCTTTTCACTCATTTCTGCTAGCTCTTAGAACTCCCCTTTTGAGCCTGCATCAGCTCTTAAGACCCCATTTTATTGACATTTTAAAATCGCGAAACATTTTCATTCCAAAGCCCCAATTTTTTGACAAATGTGCGTTCTACAACCCACGTTTTCGAAGATTTTCGTTCTTACTAATCAAATCTGAAAAAAAAATCTTCTAAAAACCTACTTTTTCGAGAAAATAAGTTCTTAAAACCCTTAAAAATTCTCTAAGTTCAGTTCCGAAGCCCCCCTTTTTGAGACCTTGGGTGGCACGCACTCTACAAAAAAAGAGGTTGAGTGCCCCCCCCCCCCCCCCCCCCCCCCCCCCGGTGCTAATCAGTTATACCAGAGTGTTCGATATCTTCCCCGGAGAATGGACTAAAGTGAGGTTGGTTCAGATGCAAATCAGTCAGGCGTGCAACAACAAACACATACAGACAGTCAATGTCAGATGGGACTCCGGAATTATACCGTCAATCATGACTGCCTTTATAATGTTATTTTGGCATGAAACCATAAGCCCTTATTACGTATGTACCATCAAATGTATATTATGAACTATTATAACACCGGATACCAGTAGAAAATGTGTACTTTGATTTATGTTATTTGGACTATAACAATAATGCATCGCATTGATTCATGTCGGGCTTTAGAACATTATGATTGGTGCACAGACACATTAACTGATTGAGAGGACATTATTTGGTGTTGCCACCTCAGTCGCGTCCAAAACATGTTGCCCTCATAACGGACATGCCATCAAAGTATACTAGTTTATCTCCTAACATCCAGATAAATTTGATAAGCACCACCCAATCCACGATCTCGTATTCCAGATATTGGGATAATTTGATCTAAATGTACGTAACGTTCTTTTTGCAATTTTGGAATTGATATCAATTCGGTCGTTTTTATTCCGTTAGATTATTAAACGTGATACGATATGAAATAGGATCTTAAACAGTTAACCTTGCATTATCTTTGATAGGTTAATGATACTGAAAACATTCATTTAAATAATGCTTTTGCGCTCATGCTAGGCATCTTTAATGTTACTTGTTGATGTGGTAACAACTTAAAATTGATGAGATTATGTTGACATACTTTTACTTAATGCACAAATGTGAAAGTGCCCTTAAAAGCGAGTAAAACGTGTCACTCGTGAGAATATTTATCAATACGTGAAGCAGTTGGTTGTTATGATAGTTCACTATAGTCTTGTACCATACTGTGCCTTACCCGCATATGTGTGGTAATTGCATGCATACGTGCTTGGGCAGGAATCAGGTAATTGGCACCGGTTAGCATGGATTCTATTTTTGATATCACGCGCATAAAACACTTTTTACTTATTTTGTCAATAAATATGATTTAAAGATTATAGAGAGCATCAGTGTGTCGGCCATATTGGCGGGAGCCAAACTCTGTTTCAGAATTTAAAAAGACCAACCCCACAGATATATAAATCTGTGATAAACACACATGCTGATGCATACTCGTTCAAACTAACCCGCCAAATATATAGGGTAATTCTTTGTACAGTAACCCTTGTATTGAAGGTCGTGCATTGAATTGATCTGAACAACGAATACTACGGGAACGAGAACCTTTTGTTACGAGCACGCATGAGTGAAGTGGATACTCTCTATTGTTGTGAGTAGATGGTAATGGTTGTTAATCGAATAATCAAGAAATTATAATTGGATCAATTTAAGTTGAATGGTGTGACGAAAAACACCCTTGTCACGGGCTACACTACATGTTATAGGTTGGGTCGAGCGGTCGGCTTTATCTTCTATCTATTTTCCCTTCAAAATGACAGTAACATTTCCAGAAATCTGTAAACATTTGACTGGTTTTTGACAAGCAATTTGTTTTTGGTCGGTAGGTTAGTCATTTGCACTTATTTATTTATTTCACCAATTTCTAAAACAAAATGGGTTGGTTGGACCAGTAGAACAGAGTTTCTTTCTTTCGTCACATCATCATGTTAATGGTAATAAATGATGATTTAGGCATTTTGTGTAGTATGTAAGTTTTGAATTTGATACAAACCATCAGCAATCATAAATATGTTTAGTCAAGATACGAAATTTACCAATACTCACAAGAAATTAGACTGGCCAAAATTGTGAAGGATAGTTATGTCAAAGCTTGAAATATATTTTACCGTATGCTTTGTTTAAATAATCGACATTGGGTAACCATTATGTATTCCATACGTAATGATCACCGGAGGTAAATTGAATTGAACTGCCCATGGTAAACCTTCAACTACTCATAACATATTTATACATACAGCGCCCCCAGCGATACACAATTGACCGTGCTGACCCAATGTAGGAAGATGATCCGTAATTGAAGCAGTGCCAAACATAAATAAATTTGTAAAACGGCGTGAACCTGACGTAAAGGTCGAAGTAGCAATCTAAAATCATGAAAAGTGAAACAAAAATCTATGATTTGACTCAGGGGCTTATCCTAAGTGTATATGCCATATTTCTTCATGGTCATTGAAAGGCAAAAGAACAAAATCCTCCATATTAAATTTCAACTTAGCATACGAACTCTGAAACTTGATCATGACTACGCGTTGAATAAGATAGATGCGATTGTCGCGAGGACACACATGTACACACTCCGTGCAAATTAGCGGAAAGTGATATATGGCGACAGATAATCCATGTTCTAGTGGAAAGTGGACGTTCAAGTACGATCTGTCAGTGTCACAATTTTGAAAGAAAATGTATGAATAATACCAACATATTTTCAAACATTGTATACATTTTCGTTTGAAAATTCCAAGTAGGAAACTTACTTTTTCCGTACGGGTTTCGACAACTAATCTGTTATCTTCCTCAATGGATTGCCTTTGATCCATAGCTAGTGTTTGTTTACTGTTTGTTGATGACGTCAGCGGAAGTTGATGATGACGCCCTCTGGATCACTGAGTTGCAAAGATGACGGGGTTGATATGGCCCCCTGTCGCCATTCATTAGGTGCTTTTGTTGGTCTGTGCCACCTTTCCTCCGAATCCAAATGGAAGACAACAGATTAGTTGTCGAAACACGTATGGAAAAGTACGTTTCCTACATACATGTACAATATCTTCTGAATTCCTGATGAAACTGTAGGCCTACCATGATTTTCAAAAAAAAAATCATATTGTAAAAATCAAATATTGAAAGAAACCACAAATAAATAAATAAATAAATAAATAAATCAGCATTTTAGTTGATAAATAAACACTTTGATATATACTGTCCACACTGGGGCTCAATAAGCAATGCAATCCAAAAGGAATTTAATTTGGGACAATTAGTTTTCATCACGTCTTGTTTAACGACCATAACTTCAGAGTGATTCACCACTCACTTTATAAGGTATCAAATCATTAGGTGCACAGAAATCTTTTCTAGGTCACAAGTGGGTCACAAGACACATTTACGTGAGTCTTTCTTATTTTAACCACCTAAATGGGTCAATATGACTCAGATCACAAGTACATTGACTCTCTTGTGATGGGTCATTGTAATCCCGAGAATGTAATGGGTCATTTGACTCAATTTTGTGTAGTTACTGGGTCAAGATCGATACTTGACTCACTTGAATTTATAACTAGGTCAAGATCGCTGTGAGTCACTTTCGTGTTTTCGGCTGTATTTTTCTGGGTCACAAGCGGGTCACTTGACCTATTTGACGTGAGTCACTACTATGTAACTTACCTAGATGGTTGAAATGACCCAGATCATGAAGTAGGCCTACAGTTACTCATCTGAGATATGACAATGGGTCAACTAACATACTTGCTTATGTGACTCACTTGATTATGTGCAAGTGTGTCAAGATCGAGTCAATATGAGTCATTTGACTTACTTGCTCTTGTGCTGGGTCATTCCAACCATGAACGTAAACAGGTAAACTGACTCAGTTCTGTATAGTTACTGGTCAAGATCGACATCTGACCCACTTGTATTTTGCAAGTAGGTCAATATCGATATCTGACCCACTTGCATTTTACAAGTAGGTCAAGATCGATAGCGGGCGCTGTGTAGCGCGAATGGCATTATGGGAAGGGTCCCAGCCAACATCGATCGTGGGCCCACTTTGGGCCTTCATGGGACCCTTAATATTTTGTCCACTTTGGCCTGTATACGGGCCAAAGTGGACAACATATTAAGGGTCCCATGAGGGCCTACTTTGGGCCCACGGTCGATGTTGGCTGGGGTGTGCATCAGCTTCTTTAAAAATAACACCATGGAAAGTAGATTTCGTAAGGATATATATATCCATTTTATTAACATGATTAATTCGAGACATCACTCACTAAGTGATTGTTCACAAACCAGATACATGGGACCCTTAATATTTCTGAAGACTCACTTTGCAGTTTGTTGAAATTTAAATTGTGTTTCAGTCATGTAATTTTTGGTGTGACCCATTTTTCAGTTTGACCCATTTCATCATTGGTGTGTCAGTATGACTCATATGATTTCCAATGTGTGTAACTACATGGATGAAAACAAAGACCTATGAAAATGGGTCAGTTTGACCTGCTTAGCCATGTCAATCTGACTCATATGAGTGAGCTGATGTGACTCATTTGGATTTGAGGCGAGTCATGTGACCCAAGATAGTGAGTACTAGTCATGTGCAGAAACTCGTTAAATTTGAATAACGTGTCATATGACCTATATACATGTGTTGTTGTGACCTACTTTGTAGGTTATTTTGACCTATTATATGTGTGTCATTTGACCTACTGTATTTGCCAAGGGTGTAACTAGGTGGATACTCACTTACGTGAGTACCGATGACCCATTTAAAGTTGTCTGTGTGTAAAACAGTTGCCCGCATTACTGTACTGTAAGATTTGTTTATAAAAACTATAGATTTGTATGATTAGGTTGGTATAGTAATTGTTTCATAATGACGACTTACACACTGTACCGTATGGTGACTTTTCCTACAAAAAAGTAAAATAAACACCATCTCGATATAACTGTCATTTACCTGATTGCCACAACGTCGTGACTTAATATATTGTAACATATTTCTTGTGGTGATGTTGTCAAGTCAGGCATAACTTCATAACATATAATGATGGGTGTGAAAGATCAGTAATAATTGCATATCAAAACACACGTATACATGTATTTCGTTCGCCACCAATAAGCAGGCATTTTGGAGAAATTTTTGTATTTTTTGTATTTCGTAATACATATGGCGCAATGCGTCCATCGGGTTCCTTTATTCACTACCCTATGGAGACCTACACCAGGTCAGATCTAACCTTGTGGAGACATATTTCCTTATGGAGACACAAAAAGTTGCTCCACAAGGTACAATGATGAAAACTAGGCTGTGCCTCACCCCTACACACTTCAAACATATTTCTAGACATAGTTAATGTCTCCACAAGGGAGATCTTATCGAAACCTTACTTAGGTGGCAGTTGTTATTGACTAGAAATTCATTTTCTAATGAGTGTAACATGTCTCCACTAGGAGGTATTGTGGAGTCCATACTTGTGTGATGGGTGTGTGAAAAAACTTTCAAAAATCTACCTGGTGGGGGCGACAAATTGGGGACCAATTGGGGACCAATTATGCAAATGCTATCATACTTTCAACCAATGAAATTGCTTGGTAGTTAATTGCTTGATACTTTGCTTGTGTGTACTGATGACTCCACAAGGACATGTTTCAACTGTAGCAGCCATGTTTTCAGCATGATGATGGATGGAGAGGGTAAGTAATCCTTTTAGTTATAATTATGTGTAGGCTTATTAATTTTTATTTATACAGAATGTCTGGGTATGGTATTTGTTATATTGTAACTGAGGAAATGGCATTTTAGGCACTTATAGGCCTACTGCACTTGAAATTGATGATTGTTAATTAGTGAAATTGGCAAATCTTTCAAGGATTGCTCATGATAGACACATGGTCAAGAATTAACAAGATTGCCTTGTGAATCATAAGATGTGTGTATATTTCCATTAAAGATCTATAATATTAATATAGATCTATATAGTTTTAATTTGTCAAGATTGCCTTGTGGATCAACATTTGTGTGCATAATATTTTCATTATAGATCTGTGAAGAAATTTGGACATGTTTTAATTTGTCAAGAATGGTTGTGGATCAGAAGTTGTGTGCCTATTTCCATAGTTCTGTGTAAACATGGACATGTTTTAATTTGTCAAGAATGCCTTGTGGATCAACAGCTGTGTGCATAGTTCTATTCTAGATCTTTGTTGAAATATGGACATGTTTTAATATGTCAAGAATGCCTTGTGGATCAAAAGTTGTCTGCCTAGTTTGAAATGAGTTACAACTCACTTTAAAGGGGAATAAGTCCTTAGGCTTCTAACATAAGCTAGGGGTAAGGCTATGTAAGCATTTTATACTATTTTTAGAATAGATTAAAAGTGTTCCGTTCCGAGGGTGGGGGAAAATTAGCCAAATTGTGCATAGATTTGCTCTTTTGGATAAGATATCACATTTTGAGCTGACACATAAGATCAACGTCATTAACTGATCAAACCACTAGTTGCATTGAATTCGCAAGAATACACTGTTTTCCCTACCGGACTAGGCCTAGGCCTGACTAGGCCTAGGCCTAACTAGACCCGCTAGACTAGGGCTAGGCTAAATAGCATAACATGGATGTGCATGCCCAGATTGGCTTTTTAGGATCAAATTTTAGCAGCATATATATAAGATCAACGTCATTAACCGATCAAACTGCAATTAAATTAATGCCACAGATATTGTTCGCAAATATACTGTTTTCCATGCGGGACTAGGCCTCACTAGGCTTAAAAAAGCATAACATGTGCTCAGATTTCCTTTTTTGGATAAAATATCACATTTTAGCTATGTATAAGATCAACGTCATTAACCGGTCAAACCGCAATCAAATTCATGCCACAAATGCCGTTCGCAAGGAAATAAACTGTTTTCCATGCTGGACTAGGCCTAACTAGGCTAAAAGACAGCATACCATGTGCTCAGATTTCCTTTTTTGGATAAAATATCACATTTTAGCTATGTATAAGATCAACGTCATTAACCGGTCAAACCGCAATCAAATTCATGCCACAAATGCCGTTCGCAAGGAAATAAATTGTTTTCCATGCTGGACTAGGCCTAACTAGGCTAAAAGACAGCATACCATGTGCTCAGATTTCCTTTTTTGGATAAAATATCACATTTTAGCTATGTATAAGATCAACGTCATTAACCGGTCAAACCGCAATCAAATTCATGCCACAAATGCCGTTCGCAAGGAAATAAACTGTTTTCCATGCTGGACTAGGCCTAACTAGGCTAAAAGACAGCATACCATGTGCCCGGATTTCCTTTTTTGGATGAAATATCAATTTTTAGCTATTGCATTCAGGTATTGTGGTATTTATACCGTGTGGGGGTGTGTGTCATGCAGTTACATTAGAAAACAACAGTGCGGTAATTAAATTATGGTTAAATGCCTACGTGTGACCTTAATGCGGGTCTTTACCATGGGGAAAGTACATTCATCCACTCAATTTTAATGTAAAGTATAAGTTATCACATCATAAGGGACAAAAAGTTGCCCGTGTTATTGGACGTTTAAGATTTGTTTACAAAAACTATAAATTTGTATGATTATTTATTCATACAATTACAGCATGGAGTTGGTACCCGGGATTTGTATGGTTAGGTTTATAGTATTGTTTTAAAACATTTTCCATAATGACGACTTACACACTGTACCGTATGGTGACTCTTCCTACAAAAAAGTAAAATAAACACCATCTCGATATAACTGTCATTCAACTGATTGCCACAACGTCGTGACTTAACACTTTCCACGCGGCAGGCGGCTGCAGACGACATTCCAAAATTTCACAAAATGTTTAAAAAATGTCAAAATTATTGAATTTCATTACCATATTTAGAATCACCTTGAGAAATGCATTGAAATAAGTACAAACATGCCTAATACTGGGTCAGTAATCATTTTGAGATAAACTTTGAAAATTTTAAAAGGTTTCTGACAAATCAGTTCTGTGTATGGTAAAAATAGTAACCGCGTGGAAAGTGTTAATAATATTGTAAAATATTTCTTGTGGTGATGTTGTCAAGTCAGGCATAACTTCAAACATATTATGATTGATGAAAGATCAGTAATAATTGCATATGAAAACACACGTATACATGTATTTAGTTCGCCACCGACAAGCAGGCATTTTGGAGGAATTTGGTTTGCTTACATCCTGGAAAACAACATTGTAATTAAGACTAACACTCATCATCAGAGGGCTGGTGAAACGGATATTTTATGTGCCTGTAAAATATCAAAAATTGTGTATTTTTATTACAATATGGTTGCATGAAGTTATTTTCAATGCTTTGAAGAATAACGTTTCGATTCACCGAAAACAGATGTTCTAATAAAGTGCGACCTTGGCTTTCGAATAGGCCTAAATTGACTCGTTTGAAAGTGATGTTCTAATAAATGACGACCTTGTTTAGTATGATTGAAGGCAAATTTAGTATGATTGATGGCAAATTTAGTATGATTGATGCAAATACGAGGAAACCTTCCAAACCTGTGTTGCTTGATTGGATTTTAATTACGCTTGAGTGAAAAATCCGTTTAGCGGATAATCAACACACTCAATACAACACAGAATGGCTGGAGATTTTAAGATTTCAGTTCAGTTCTGGTAAATATAAAGTTCAATTAGATGCCACTTTGGTTGGAAAAAAGGTTTTGAAACTAGTCAGGAAAGTACTAGAAGGTTGACCTTCATGTTATTTTGATTGAAATCACAAGTCTAGAGGTTCCTAATGATATGCATTACTTATAAGATACGGTACCGTTGGAGAGATACATAACACATGCAGTGTGAGAATGGCATGCACCTTATACAGTTTATACAGAGAGAAACTGGGTACCATTTTGAATAATTCATATCTGCCGAAAGTCATCATAATCATGACACCCGAAGGGACATGACATGTTCCTGAAACTCTCACTTCGTAACACATAATGGTGTAATGCGTGCATCATGAAAATGTAATTACCGTGTGGGGTATATGCCATGCGGTTACATTAAAAAAAAACAGTGCGGAAATTGAATCCTGTTTAAATGCCTGTCATGTCTGTGTGATATCATAATGCGGGTTTTACCATATGAAAGTACATCCATGTTCTTACCGATGATATATTATGTTGCAATACTGATTAGCTGGTGTGGGGTACAATGAACAAGGGACCACCACACGGTTCTTCCCGACTAGTAGATTCAAGGTCATCCTGTTCGGTGCACTTATACGGCATGACACATATCATTGTGTTAATTGTTGTCGGTATCTTCACAACCAAATTTGGGCACATGAAGCCTTTCGATATCTTGTTTTTTTTATTTATTAATGGAAAGGGATTAAAAAACAAAATAAAAAGTCTCCCATTTTGAATCCTTTGGACGTCTTGCAATACTGTTGCACTCTGACAGGAACCACACACAGTCATAGCATAACTACTGCTGAACCATGGAATTACTAAACCATGGCTAAACCAAGTTGTATTAACATCCTGAGACTAATATGTTTGTCTCAGGTAAGAGCAAGGTTGTTGGAAATTTCACCCTCCAATATACATCATAGAATGCATCTAATTGTGCTTGGTCTAAAAATCGTTTGAAACACTTTAACATTTGGGATATTCAAAAGCAAACCAGATCCTACAGCTGGTGCATATCAATCGTACTTCCTTCAGCTGTATTTACTTTAAGACCGCTCCACTGCAATTTGACATCGATATGAACCAGTTGACGACAGACACCAGTGACCGGAACGCTGGTCACGTGACTAGCAAAATGAGTCATGCTGCAATTCTGGGTCGGGACATGTTCTTAATATAAACCCAAACATGACATAGAATTATTTTATTTTCCGTGATAATGTTCTAACCGGTAGCGAAGATATGTGCTAATAATGTTGTATAATACATACGGCATGATAATGTAATCATGGTAATTGATTGCGGCTTGTATAACAAACGGATTCAAAACTATAAATAGCGTTTGCAGAGATTAATTAATTGTTCATCCTTGATCATTTGGGGTTTATCTGGTCAACATGGTCAATGGGTATTAGATATTACTCACGGGAGAGGGACTCTACAGATTTGTAACGTTAATAAAATATAACGTGGGCGTCCATGAGTTAGTGTTCAAGGGCTCAAGCGCCACCTTCTGGGTTTGAAGGGAAACATGCAGAATCAGCTTAATATTTGTAAATTCATCCACTTTTCTCAACGGTAGTCTTTATCTTGTTTATCGTCCCATATATATAAGTGTTTCCGAATTCTGCTAATTTCAATAGGTTTGAGCATGCGTACCAGTACCAGAGTTACAGGACGTCGAACAAGACATTGCCTGATGATATTGATCCAAACCCTACCCCATCTCCGCTTTCACCCCTATACACAATGCTATATAGGGTTGCGTGATTTCTGCACCCAATCCTAGTATCAGTGGTAAATAATAACGTAATATTATGTGATCTTTTTCAAATTTTTTACACATATTTTTCTTTCTTATAATTATTTTTGATTGTAATGAAAGACTTTCCTGAACTCAAGAACTTATTTTGACTGTATTCTTCGTTAAAAAACCCATTAGAGCATATTACTAAATCATAATGGAAATTTGCTTCGAATTTAAGGACTTAGTAAACGGCGTTAAAGACGATAGGAAAACGGTGTCAAACCATGGAATTTACGAACGAAAAAAACCACTCAGAAAATGAACCGTACTGGTACCAGGACAACTTATTTCAAAATCGTATTTTGAAGTAATTAGGAAACATATTGCTCTGTAACTTATAAGATATTTTGGTTTCATGGTTATCTTACTATAAATCGACAAAATAAATGCATTTCTAGGAAAAAATCACAGAAAGAGGGCGTCCCATGAAAAGATCACATAACATGCCTTTAATTTAATGAAAATGTTAACTAGAGCCGATTTCTGATAATAAAATTATTTTCTACTCTTACAAATAAATGCGATTAAATGCTTATGAAAATTCATGTATTCACACAACGATATGTGTTAGTCGATTGCATACAGTGAAAACACAGATATTAGATAAAGTATTGCGATCCCGATTGCGATACAATTAGGTGAAATAACTTAGGCATGTTATTTGAGTATAAAGAAGTGGTTCCCGTGTTTTTAAATCTGGATTTATCGTGTAAATAATGCAAAACCTGTGTACACAGTACATGAATGAGGGAGAGAAGCATCATCTTTGCATCTCTTAACATAACACAATGATTTATTCATGAATACATAGACTATAATACTTGTGTAGCATTGATCCCTGTAAAAACACTAGTGTTCTGTACCCAAGTCGCCCGCTGTATTACATTAATGCTAAATCAGTGTGTGTTCTTGGCTTGAATTGGCATCACTCCACTTCAGAATCATATGTTATGATAACACTCTTCACATACGGATCGGTGGATAATATAAAGATTTGCTATATTACATTTATTTCAGAAATGTTAACAATGAAGACCATATTTCGAATCAGTATCACAAATTGCATTCAAACGCGTACCAACGTGATGAGTCTTTGCCCATTGGTTTAGGATTTTCCGTCGTATACAAATAATAAAAATAAGGCATCCCCATTTTGAATGATCATCTTGTCATTAGAATCTTGCAAGTCGCATGCAAAACATTAAAGCTTCATGCACAAGCAGTATGGATACAAGATGCGGTTCCAGTAACAGCCGTGCTAATAATGCCAAACAGCTGACGATAAACCTCACTCCGTGTTTACCATCAAAAAACATCATAGATCTTTGATTAATGATCAGCAAGCAAATAACGGGTTAGGATATTAACCAGTTAATGTTGATGGCGTACCCGATACGGCATACCTATTGCATTCCGACATGCACGATATGTTTTACATATCGCTTTCATTTATATTAAAAACAAAAATGTATCCGAACTATTTTTCTTTTTTTAATAGACATGATTACGATCTACTTGAATCGTGCTGGGCTTTGGCTCTCATCAGAGATGCAATGATAGAACCAAAAGCTGTTTCTGTGGATCAAACCCAGCATGCATCATGTTAGGTCACATGACCGGTGTTTCTAGATTAATTATTGTTTAACCAACTCTTATACTGACACTATGCTGCTGTGGAGGTTTCAATAGTGATATTCGTGAGCCCGCACGAAAATCCTGTAACATGCCTTCCAATTCATAGAATAAATGATTTACAAATCAACATATAAAACACATCTCACAAAATAACTGAAATATTATAAAAATATGGCCAAATAAATTTCTAAAAGTACATTGATGAAAGAAGTAAATCGTTCAAAAGCAAGATAAATGGGTTTTTCTTTCTTTTATGTTTACTATGTAATAAATAACACCATTACTATCTCATCCCCAGGTGCGAGTATTATAATGTTGATGGAATAGTGTGCTTCAGGTTTCAGCCATGCATCAAGTCTTTGAAGGAATAAATATGTTTACTATGCAATACATAACACCATTACTATTTCATCAGGTGCGAGTTTTTTAATTTTTTTTGTGCATATAGTGTGCTTTAGGTAACTGGTTTCAGCCATGTATATATCAAGTGTTTGATGGAATAAAGTGCAAAACTATTTCTTTTTAAATAGACATGATTACGATCTATACTTGAATCGTGCTGGGCTTTGGCTCTCATCAGAGATGCAATGATAAAACCAAAAGCTGTTTCTGCGGATCAAACCCAGTATGCATCATGTTTGGTCACATGACCGGTGTTTCTAGATTAATTATTGTTTAACCAGCTCTTATACTGACACTATGCTGCTAAGGAGGTTTCAATAGTGATATTCGTGAGCCCGCACGAAAATCCAGTAACATGCCTTCCAATTCATAGAATAAATGATTTACAAATCAACATAACTATTAAAGGAAGGGTCCGGCAAGCACAACATTGGGCATTATTTGTTAAAAAAATAATTATCGAGCCGAAATTACGTAATTGTATAGAACAAAACATCATTCTAGTCACAAAAATGAATAACAACTGCCATCACTCAACATGCAATTTTTAAAATTCGCGGCGATCGAAAGTCATAAAATACACAATTTTATGCTTGCGGGACACCTCCTTTAATACAACACATCTCTCAAAATTACTGAAATACCGTATTATAAGAATATGGCCAAATCAATTTCATAAATGGGTTTTCTTCTTCTATGTTTACTATGTAATAAATAACACCATTACTATCTCATCCCCAGGTGCGAGTATTATAATGTTGATGGAATAGTGTGCTTCAGGTTTCAGCCATGCATCAAGTCTTTGAAGGAATAAATATGTTTACTATGCAATAAATAACACCATTACTATTTCATCAGGTGCGAGTTTTATTATTATTATTTTTGCATATAGTGTGCTTTAGGTAACTGGTTTCAGCCATGTATCAAGTGTTTGATGGAATAAAGTGCATCATACAATTACAATGAGGTTGTTCTTACTACCGGGTAGTTGCAGCCATGTATCAAGTGTTTGATGGAATAAAGTGCATCATACAATTATAATTAGGTTGTTTAACTACCGTGTAGTTGATGCATATACATGGGACTTCAACTGCACTTTATTCTTATTTTGTACTTTCGTTCCTAAGAAGATCATTATCAAAGTGATGAAAATCTTTAACACGGTATTCAGTGACTTTATCTTCCTTTTCACGCAACAATCATGGTATTTTGAATGACGATCAGTTTTTAATAATTCCAGGGCCCTATTTCATAAAGCTCAACTAAAAGATTAATCAGGAAAAGTGTATTAAAGGTCCCAGATACTGGTATACTGGTATCGTGCAATACTGGGACATAAAAGTTGCCAGTATCGGTCGATACACATGCTACCAGTAGTGATTTGTCCCAGTATTGGACGATACTGATACATAATTGTGTTCCAGTATCGCCCGATACTAGAACATTTTATATGTGCCAGTATCGTCTGATACTGGAACACTGACTTTGTAACAATATCAACGATAATGGGTGTTCCAGTATTGGACAATACTAGTACAGTCTAGAATCTGGGACCTAAAGTACACTTTTCCCGATTAATCTTTAATTTGTAAATTAAAAGAGTTCCTAAGAAGAATATAAACTCTTCCTAGGATAAGAGGAATACTACCTCAGAACTTACGAAGAATTCCTTAGTAAAGGTTAGATAGCCTCTGACCTCTTCTAGTTAAATTATAGGTATATGACCCGATCACTTTTTTGTGGGGCTATGATTTTTTTTTCACATCAAGATATTTTGGTATCAGAAGATATTTTTCTCATTATGTTTGTAAAATCTTAGGGGCCAGAAATGTTTCATTTAGAAATTATAGGCTAAAATGTGGTGAATTACTGCCAAAGGTGGTTAACCACCAACCAGTCTGTGTACTACTCAATGGGCACATGTCTTTTGACCTTCATGACCTTGCGCTTCTAAAAATAGAACCATTGGAGTTATGCAACTCAAACTTTGGAATGCAACAATTTTAAGGATGACCTTTCATGTAAAATAGAAAACATCAAGTTAAAAATCGGGTCAGCAATCGGAACAACTACCTTTAAGAAGAATCTTCAGAAGAATATTCTATTTAACTTGTTTTATGAAATAGAAGATAAGAATCGGAAAATAAGAAGAGTTCAGGATTTAAGAATAATGTTCAGGATTCAATAAGAATTCATTCTTTTTAAATCCAACTTAAGAAGATCTTAAAGTTTTATGAAATAGGACCCAGGTGACATAACGTAATGATGCATAAAACGTGCCGCGGATCCACTGTACAATTTAGTGACTTTATGTCACAATGTAAGACACCATTAGTACACAACACTGCTGCATAATGACATGATATCGGTTTAGATTTTAGCACTTTTCACGACATTCCAACATTTTACAAAATGTTTTAAAATATCAACATTGTTAAACTTCATTACCATATCTGGAATCACCATATGAAATGCATTGAAAAAAGTACAAACATGCCTAGTATTGATTCAGTAATCCTTTGGATTGACCTTGAAAGATGGGAAAGGTTTCTGAGAAATCTGTTTTGTATATGGTAAACCAATAGCCGCGTGGAAAGTGTTATAACACAAAAATGCCACTTTAAACTAGATCTTCATTCGTTATCATATCTCTATCTAATTGATCCCATTCATCACCCTTGTTGCTGTAATCTAATTAGGATTATAATCATATAGCGATACCGCCGCCGGCTCGATCAAGTGCAGGGTTTGCTATTCTATCTATTTGTATAATATGAATGATTATAAAAACGATTTATTTCATTCTTTGGAATGGTTTTTAGGATCCCATCGGAATATCACCAAGGTATTAGCGCTGGCATGAATTGTAAGCAGTTTTGGAATTAGATAGACGTAGGCACGTCATTTCTGCTCATTTCGTTCGTGGCTCCAATGTTATAGAATTAGATGATTTTGATTACGATATGGCAATTTGTACTAAGTGCTTCATTCACAGCCAAAGTAAAATATGAATTCCCTTTAAGTTAACTAAAACAAATAAACACATACGATTATTTAGATTAAATTAACACATATTTTTCGTATATCTTTTATATCAGAGTGGGTTTTTACTTGTCATTAACATTTTCGAAACAGTTAAGCCTATATTTGAAACAACGATACCTGGTTTATAAACGCATACTTAGTTAAAATACTGATCATCAGTTTGGAAGGACGAATATACACAAGTTGTAGATGTATCATTCTTATTTCAGAACCCGAATTCCTTTTTTTAGAAAGTATAGATATTCCTCCTCTAGCACACAGCATATTTTGTACGTCGACGATGCCGGTAAATTGAATCAAAGTTAGTCTACAACACGGACCTATCACTATCAATTACTCTCAACCAACGAGGACAAACGCGGAAAAATGTATTATATAATCTGCGTTGAGAGAGAGAGAGAAAACGAGAGAGAAGGGGAGCGATATTTAATATCGTGTTCTATTCAACCACACCGGAGCCAATAAAGAAGTCTTGGCCAAGAAATATATTTTCAGCTTCCTGACTCAAAAGATTGACTGTAACGCATTTACTTTTTCTACGTTTTTATTCAGATTCGCGATGACTTTGGATATTTCTTTTTAATTGATGAACATTTCTTTTAGGAAATAATCACTTAGTCTTTGCCATTTTTTCTTCAAGATTTTCACATACATTTTTTTTAGGGAGGGGGGAGACATTTTTATGAAAAGTAACACAGAATTCACTTCGTAAACTTAGACAAACTAAATTTTAAGACTTAATGGACTTTAAACTGAACTCAGATCCGACGGGGAGATGACCTTTTCCATTTACCCGACGTTGAACTTAAATTAACTGGGACATTAAGCGAGCGAGGTATGGTTTTAAACCCTAGAGCAGATAGCTGTATCTGATCCGGTTGGAAAGTCTTGATCCAATTTGTACTTCTCCCTCTTCATTTAGAATACATACATCTTGCACAGATGTTGACACGGAGGCAGGACTGAAATAACACGTGATCGTTATCGTGTATCAGTCATTCTCTAGGTATTTCGCCCCACCGGCGTACCTGATTAATTTCTGTCAGCTATAGGGCAAGGACTTTTGGCTACTTTACAAGTGGCTCAATATACTGTGAAATGAAAGCTTGACTCCTAAATTGACTCTCAGAAAAGGGTTCTAAAGGTGTTTAAACAAAAACTGTCTTGTGTATGGATGGAACCTCTTAAGGTTCTCCATCGAACCAAAAAGAGTTCTAAAAAGGTTAAACGAACCGTATTTTGGTTCATAAAGAATCAATTTTTCAACCCCTTTGTGGTTCCTCAATTTTTAAGAACCATATTTGTGGGTTCTATTCTTAATGGCTTCATATAGAGGACAAACTTTTTCCAAGTTGAACCATATTTCTGAGAGTGTACATTTTACATGATTTAATGACTTAAAAGTCAAGTCACTTATAATAATGGTTATATCAGTATGACATACAGTAACTTATTATGAGCTTAGAATCATCCTTAAGGGGAAAGAGCATAACTAGATTTAATTTGTCTTTTGGTATATACTTGGTTTAAGACTGTTACATTAGCATGGTGGTCATGGGTTAAGTGTAGGTTAATGCTTGTTTGGGGAGATGGTGGATGGTCCTGTAAAGCAGCCAGCTGGGCTGGTGATACGGCCACGCCTCAACAGGTGACAACAGGCAGCTCCTGGTAGATTTAGTTCCTAAGTTTGTTGTGTAGGTTCTCATGATGCCCATCAGACCTCCAGATATTATCACGTTTTATTTTATTTATATTTTGATGTTGTTCTCTATGTTTGGGTTTTTGTCTTAATTTTATGTCACTTTCATTGGCATTTTTATCCCCTGCCCATTTGTGTTTCTTGTATTATGCATATTTTCTGAGTTGCAGTGAACCAATTGATTGGCCTTTCAGAGCTATCTGTTGAGAGTTACCGGTTTGATTTCTAATCACTCATTTCATTAACCTTGCTAGTATCTGTTGGGCTATTGTTCACATTTGCTCTTTATATAAAATTTTAAAAAGAAGACGTTCACGGAATAAAGCTGTCTAATTCTTTAATCTGTCAATAGAGGAATTTGTTTTGTTAATTCCTTGCTGTCTTACACCAATAATAACCCCGTCTTTTGCCGTTAGGAGGAAATTATTTAATTGAATATAATTTTAACGCATATACCATCGCTTTAAATGTACATTTGCATATTATCATCATCATCAACTAATTAAACCACATTCGTAGGTCAAAAAATCTCTTCAACTGTCACCAGAGAAGTATGATTTTATCTATGATAAATCCAATTGTTTCACCTATAAAACGAGATAGTGAAATAGATTGATAGCCCAAGACGTAAGGACCGGCGTCATCGCCTAAGGTCACCTACACTCTATCGCCAAAGGTCACTTTTTATATTTTACATGTACAGTACTTTTTTCATCGATTCCAAATTCCCCTCCCGTTTAATGGGAAATCCGTTTCTATTTCCTTTAGTGATTGGGAAATAGAAAGATTGAATGGTGTAATTATTACAAAAAGACCCCACCGAATGAGCCATGACATTTGAAAGTATTCACATCGTTTTTTTGACTGAATTGCTTCCCGTACCGGCAGGTGTTGTGTATACTGGCTTTTACTGTATTCCTTAAGCCGGCTGATAGTTGTTTTATTTAGTATAATATCAAGCACAAGTGATTTGGTAATTTTGAGTGTTGTGAAAATATTTCACTGAAACATAGGCCTATAACAAAAACGTGACATTTTAATGTCACGTTTTTGTTGTACTTAAATATGCGTTATAAATACTCATTGTTTGTTTAGTGCTCAAAAGAGGAAATATTGGAACATATATCATGAGGTCATTGGTTGACATCTTTGGTGTGTTAATACTAAAAGCTGTCTTCCGAATTTTGAAGTTTGCGCACATACGCCTTGGTCACCGCATGAATAAAAGATAAATAGATAATGGACCCTTATTTTGGTGGCCGATTATCGAGATTCGTGAAACCACTTTCGGTTTGTCCGAATGTAATATAATAACTTCTGCCGGACAGTATTTTGTATTATTATCCAGCAATTGTGACGGTCATAATCTAAAATGGCTAATTGTCAATGTACCTTTTCGGATTCAGACTTAAACGATGTATTTTTATTTACCTAACATACACTGTATCCGAATGATAGATATTTAAAAAGGAGACTAAATGGAAAAATTGGATCATCAATTGATGTTGTTTTCACTCATTAATAGTGAGCCACATATTATATGACCGCGGAGTTTGAACACACCGCCGAATAGCACTGAATTATTCATGTTAACACTTTCCACGCGGCTACTATTTTTACCATACACAAAAAAGATTTTTCAGAAACCTTTCACATATTTCAAAGTGTATCTCAATGATTACTGACCCAATACTAGGCATGTTTGTACTTATTTCAAGGCATTTCTCATGGTGATTCTAAATATGGTAATGAAATTCAATAATCTTGACATTTTTCAAACATTTTGTGAAATTTTGGAATGTCGTCTGCAGCCGCCTGCCGCGTGGAAAGTGTTAAAGATGGGGTTTGAATAAGGCGTTCTTCAAAGAAAACAATTATGAAACATTCATGGTGACGCACGAACTCAATATATTACATTGATAGACTGAATGAAAATCAAAATGTCTTGAGCACAGGTGTTGCTTTACATAGACATCTCGATCATTTATTCCATTAGGGTCATAAAAAGAGAACTAAGTCGAAGCCAAGCAATTGACGTGTCTTATATGAAAGATAATTGTGTAAGCTTTACTTAGAAACTTCGAAAATTGAAGAAAAAATTGATTCTTGGTTTCAAAATGCCGAAAATTAGTGAAATTATGGAAATTTGGCTGAAAATCCAAGATGGCGGCCGTGAGGTGTAAATGGTCAGAAAGAGGTAACTAAGTCGAAGCCAAGCAATTAACATGTTTTATATGAAAGATTATTGTATATTATTTACTTATAGACTTCAAAAATTGAAGAAAAAATAGGTCCTTGGTGAGAAAAGGTAAAAAGTTGTAAAATCCAAGATGGCGGCTATATGCAATAAATGATCGGGGAGTAAACCTGTGTGAGGGAAACAAAATCTTTCTTTATCACTGGCATCAAATATGGCGAAAAGGAAATTTCCAATTGTGACATTTTGCATTCTGTGATAGATCATCAGTGAGTCCAACCGGAATACTGCTATGACGTCAAAAATGAAAGGGTAGACCTCCCGGGATGATCATTAAAAGAACATTTAAACCTTACCTGCGGTGCAGTGAGAGAAATCAATAAATCATAAAATGAGATGTGACGTCATAGAAAGGTGTCTATTAGTCCAAGTGTAATAGTCGAATCAATAGACAGTACTTCGGTGCTTAATGCTGTAAGAGCTCCGCTAATCCCTATCAATAATTAATGCTTAAAGGCATATTATGTGATCTTTTCCAGAGAGCGCCCTCTATTCATGATTTTTTTTAGAAAGTAGATTTTCTTGCAGATTTACATTTCTGATCATAAATCGTACATACATTCTCAGTTACAGAGCGATACGATTCCTAATTACCTCAAAATCATGGTTTTAGAGTGAATTAAGACTAGAATAAAATAATATCCGACAGTTTATTTGGGTTTATTTTCACTCTAAAACCATGATTTTGAAGTAATTAAGAATCGTATCGCCCTGTAACTTGGAATGTATGTACGATTTATGATCAGAAATGTAAATCTGCAAGAAAATCTGCTTTCAATTTTTGTTTCGATGTTGAGGGCGTTCCATGGAAAATCACATAATATACCTTTAATACTATAAGCATGTCAACCAAGACTAAAATAACAGGAAACCATCAAGTATTCGCTCTGGTTTCCGGTTGGTCACCATACTTTAAGGTCAATAAGCTCGAATTACACTCGCTCGGTATTAGATTTTGACTTATACTCGATGACGTGAAAAATCCGTGTTTTACGCTGTAATAATTATCACTATCCAATAATTATATTACATCATGTATATACATTGTCTAAACAGAACTTGAACCAGTTGACAGACACTGAACGATGATTTCTTAATATGCATAGTATTAATATTTTTATAATTTAGGATTTTCGAAACAATTGTTATTATATATAGATTTCAATGAGTTATTTAGGACCCAATTGATTGATTACCTAATAATTTCATAGTTAAGATGACCACAACTATCTATTAATTTGTCGTAAAACACGTCGCTAAAAAGAATCAGCGTTCTAAATTTAGAATGGACTATGTTCTCCTAATTGGCTAATAAATCATTTTGTATAAATGATTAAATCGATATCTTAAAATATCACGTAGTTCTACATAAATTACTATATTTAGAATTATTCGACGTTTGAAGGTTTCACGTGACTAAAAATAAACATTCTTAAACAGCTAAGAACATTTAAGCAATCTCATTTGTTCTCAGAGAAATCGGCGACATTTAGATGAGACAACTTAACACGGGGAGGGTTTGGGGCTTACGTTTTAACTGTGCGTCCGACCTTCACAATGCGTGGTTTGCTTCATAACGCGCACTTCTGCAGTGCGTTTTTAGCGCTTTTCCTGCGTTTATGCCGGCGCCGCGACGCTTACGCATGGTTTACTCATCGCATGTGATTGGATGGAATGTTTGTGGGTTATTCGATCCTAGCCGGGGTAAAAGTTGTCAAATGTGTACAATAATATGTACTTATTTCTTTTATAAATGTCTAAAGTATGATTGTTTGGTTGGTTGGTTCGGTCCTGTCATGACTGACAGCTCGTGACCTTACAGATACTACGCCACAAATAACGATTTTCAGCAAAGGAGTAACAATCACGGAGAGGGTGTCCAGTAATCAATTTTATTTGGTCAATCCACCGGGAACGAGGTCTGCCTCTCTTACGCTTCCCTTCAATCATGCCTTGCATGATTGTTTAAGAATGAGAATAAAGGTATTGTTTTTAGACCGTACCCGTGTTATATTGTCTGACATAAATGCGTTCGATAGTATTATTTTTTGCGTAGAACAACTCCGCCTACGGCGTCGTTGTTCTACTTAAAATAATACTATCGTCCGCATTTATGTCAGACAATATAACACGGGTACGGTCTAAAAACAATACCTTTATTCTCTAAATGTACTAGTTTTATACCGATTCTGATAATGAAATATACCAAATTAATAAAATTCAGTTCAGACACTAATGCAGATATGGAGATAATGGGTGTCATGAAAATATCAACGTATTTGAATAAGTTCCAAGTTGTTGGGATTTAAGGTTTTTGTGTATGAATATAATAAGTGTTTGGACGAGGCTGCTAGCAATCATGGCAGACGATGTCCCTTTAATAAATCATGATTTAGTTAATCAAGTGTTATACCGCGGAGAGTACGGCGCTGGGTTAAATTGTTTCCTGCCTCATTTATATTAATCAAAAGGTACCCGACCTTCCGGTGCCTCCCACCCCTCCACGCGCATATGTCAAAGCCAATAACACCGTCGAGTACATCAAACGTGAACCAGCCAATTGCAGAATAGATGTAAAACACAGATTTCATTAGGGTGAACTGTCCGATGAAATCATGGGTGAATCGTTGCTTGATATTTATGATCAATAACGACGGAATGAAGACGGAGTGTCCACACCTGAATATCCCCTTGACAAATGGATGGTTGATGTGGTCGAGGGAAAAGAAGAAGGTGTTCTTCTAAAGTTCTTTATTAATTCAAGGAAGGACAATCCGTTTGACCTTGATGCGACCCAAGAAGAAGAAGTAAGTGTTCAGCAGCTGACTTGATAAGAGTAACAATCAGTAATCGCTTACAAAAAATGAGTACTTAGTACGACACGTTTTGTTCCTACGATTCATTCAAAAGCATTTCCTTATTTCCACATGTTCCCCGTATCTTCAAACATTTGCTGAACTTTGATATCGATATTGGATTAGGTAATATAGCATAAGTATGTCTTACATGTTTATTAGTTAGGGTCAAGGTTCGATTTTATTTAGATCCCCCCCATCATTAAAGGGGTACTAAGAGATGTGTTGAAGGCTGCGCCCTTAATTTGGATAAAAACCGGGATTTCTACATTTTTACAATTGTATTACATACACAAACTTACAGCTGTAAGGATTAAGAAAAATCAGCCATCTTTGTGCAGTAAAACGTCGTTTCAAAATATTCCATCCCCGGCTCGGACAGCATTTTATGGTGAACGGCGTTACACTGTGTGTTTTTTTCGATTCAAATTACATACGATATTACATAAAGGGCGGTTTTTAAAAAAAAGTTTCAATAAATAGCGATGATATTTCAGCATATTTCAACATTGTCTTAATCAAGTTTTGCTGCTGCTGTAAGTAGAAATAACAATGGCCTCTTAGAATGATTATCTTTAATATTGAAGTAATTTTTTATACAAAATATATCTTAAACATCTCTTAGTACCCTTTTAATGCACACTGCAGATAATAAAAACCACTATTACGATAATGATTGCTCATTCTGTATCCGCTCATTTTGTAATAACCACATTATGGGCTGTAAATAGACTATATAGTACATATCGATTGAGAACGAAAAACATGTATGTGTGTTCACTTTTGGCTTTCACCTTATTCACAAGACTTGTGTTACTGTTAACATAATCATCACGGATGACCTTGTCCTTTACGTAAGCGTAAGGGTATTACCATGTTTCAAACGGGATCATTAATATTAAATATCGTTCACTTCACGCCGCCCGCGTAATTAGTGACTTCACCCAGGCAGAAAGTGCCATTAATCTGTAATGCTGCTTTGATATTAACCAGTTGTCGCTATTGTAATCGCCCATAGGACATAGATTATTACATAATCGTGCAAAATCATCGACAGCAATTGCTGATAACAATCGTTATGAATCATTACGGATTGATTGGGTCAGCAACTAATTTCAGCCGAAATTTTAAACTAATCATGTTTGTACTTTTAAAAATAATAATCCTCGAGACAAGCAATTGTCAATAGTTTGAACGCAGCTTGGTGAAACTATTGAATGTTATTAATACTTGAGCATAGAACAATCCTTTCACTGAACGTATGAACGCAATTCTATCAAATCGTTTCACCGAGCGATTAAAATGTTGGTGTAAATCAATGTAATACTATAGCATTCTTCTAACATCCATTCATTGTATTGTTTACTACCTATAGAATTAAAAACATAGTAAAACTATTTTGCTCAAAGAAGAATCTCCTCATCATAGCGTATAGACTTGATTTCCTTTTGGCCAAATATTGCAACTGCCGCGTAAAGATATTAAAGAAACAGGGAGACAACCTTTTTCATAAATGTTCCCGCTGGTCAAATTTGTCAGTATGAGACAAACAGCTGCATCTTACAAATGTAGTGCTATAAGACAACAAGCATGGATATGATGTTAATCTGTGCAGCTGCGCTATGGGGCGGATGAACAAGTATATTTTAGAGCGCGCAGTTCACATCATCGTGTGTTTAGATACTATATATATTACTATGAAAACTTTGAGGCATTTTATGTGTATTTGTAAAAAAAATTGATTAAACAGTGAAAAGTGGTTAGCAAACGCTCGATGTTTGAAATAAGTAGCTATTTTAAATGTTTTGTTCGTCTAATTCGAACACAATTCATATCATATTTTGATATTTTGGGTTATCGCTATTTAATTCGTAAGACAAGAGTGAGATAGTGAGTGTGTGTTTCTGTTATTGAATCTTTCAACGTTATTTAAAATGGGCCTCTCTCTGTTTGCAGCAGATAGGAATACATTGTAGTTACCGTTAAAGGGAACCTAACGTTTTTAATACAACGAGTATAAAATTAATTTCGATATAACTTGGAACGTTTCCGATCAAGGTTATTAAGTGCAAATTTGATTCTATCAAAATATCTATCTGTTATGTGCATCAACCATTGCCCCGATGTCGGTGTGTGTACGGCAGTGTTTAGGTTACACGATAATCCCACTACGGCGTACCTCTAATTGGCATTACAAAACAACAACAGTGGAAAATGTCAGACACTGATTAAAAAAAAAGAGGGAGAGAGCGAGGGACGACCGTAGCATGAAGTATCCGAATGATGCTTTGGTATGCCCTCATAAAATACTCCCCTATCTTCACTAAGACAAATATTTGTCATGGAATTTTCATCTTGATTCTGGAGGGAAAAATAGATATTATGTGCATACAATGATTCCGCGCGTTGATTTGCCTAAGGTATAGTCTGCATATCTGTTGGAATAGCATAGTATACTAGCAGACGTAGATACCGGCAATCCATCCAATACCGACTGTTTGTGCGTGCAATGACTTAGTAAATACCCATAGCAGGTGAACAGACTTAGCCCGGGAGGTAGCGCCTCTAAAGCAAGCATGAGGCTGAAAGAGAGAGATAGAGAGCACCTTCCCAATTTTGCCTTTGAAGTGCCTTCGGCTGGCGCGTATTAAATGTCGTCCTGAGCAATATGAAACTAGCGAAAGCGCTTTGAGGCTATCGTGCTGCGGGGTATCATTCACCCGATGGTAAAGCAATGGACCTAATATGAACTGAGATTGGCATCGATATCCAACCAAGCGTTTTGTCGGTTAATATTTATTCTACTTGGTATCTTGACCTGAAGTTTGATCTAATATCTATCAATTTACGAGGTGAAACGTGCAATTCATCATTTCCTGACGCTTTTTAACGATTGTTGTTGGGCTTCAATAGAAACGATATATGCAAACGCCTAAATAATGCATTTAGGTCTTATTATTGGATTCCTATATATAATTATATGATTTCTTGTGTTACCATGTTGTGTACTTGTTCATGTACATGTATTGGGTGCATGTTGTTTAGGAGTTGACGCTGGGAACGGAAAGACAACATTATGTCATGTAACTAGATAATGTTCCCTCGAAAGAAACGAGCGAATCTTTCGAGAAACTTATTCATATTGTTTACCATTGTAAACGTATGTAGTACATAACATATAAAGAGATATCCTGATAACGATAACCTTTTTATGTTATGTGAAGTTTGAGGGTATTAGATCAATGACGTAAATCAAATTTTGTGTATAAAAACTATGTTTAATATTGGTATACTGTTTAATATCTGTTAATGTGGAACAGTTTAAATGTTCAGATCACGGTATAATGATTGGTTTCTGTTGTTGCAATTGATCATATTTTAGTGACAGTGACTATTAAAACACACTACTATATTATCTTGTCAACCAATCAACAGCGCGTTCACTTTACAGCAATTGTCTTTTAGAGTAGAAGACAATTTACTAGTTCAATTTGCGAAACACCCTGAAGAAAGGAGATGCCAGAATAAATGTCGATCTGTTGAATAAACCAACGGAGTAGCTGTGCAAAAACCGGATCGAACACACCCACTTGTGTTATTCTTCTCGGGTAAATAACGGGATGACGTGATTACGGCTAGCCTATTTTTAACACATCCGATAGTGTGCTTGGTTGTGTTTTCTTATTCATGCCTGATGAATAAGGTCATCCGTAGAAAAGACTCAACGGGGTCTGACCCCGAGGGTTTGGCCCATTTTCGTGAGATATCTTTGGTTGAATATATCGAACGGTTCTTTCTGTGGATATATATATATATATATACCGGTCCTCGATTCAGTCGACAAGCATTATAGACAGTGGACCAGTTTCGTATAATACTATAAGGCTGTAAATGTCCTTATATCTAGGCGACTTTTTGTTATATAAGAAGAAACCTTTCTCTGGTATATATTAAGTCGTAACAGGTAAATAAAGTGAAAGATTAGAAATGCCGTAAGGCGACCCAATTTTGGGAAGTAAATAACGTGGACAAACCCATAAGATCAATTAATGAGCTCGGAACTTGGCTGAGGTGGTATTGATAATCGTTAAAAGACCATTGTGCAGGATGCACATGATTGTTTGAGTAACCTGCATAATGATCCATGTTTAAGTTTAGGTTTTAATAAATGTGTTTTGAGTAATAACAAGCGGGAGGGTTTGTAAAATTGTAAGAATTAATATACATTCCAGATTTTAATAACAAAATATTATTATCGTACTACAATAGAGTGTGAGTAAAAAATAAGTTGTACGGGAATCAATATTTGTTTCCAAAAAAGATGAAACAAATCTGATAAACTAAAGAAGCACGTTTTCAAAGATCATATTTTACCGCTCATATGAAACAAAAATAATCACTGAAATTGATCCTTGCTATCAAGAGTTATGCCTGTTTTGATACAATGACTCATTTTCGGAGATGTATGTGTGAGACGCAAAGAGAAGGCCTACATAATCACAAAGAGTCATTAATATTCGGATGAGATTTTAAACCCGGGAGTTTCAAACACTCGGTAGAATGGTGTGTATTAGATAGCTAAAAATTGAGTCAACATTAAAATATATTCCCTTCTTCAGATGTCATGCTTCCCATTGTGCAGGATGCACATGATTGTTTGAGTAACCTGCATAATGATCCATGTTTAAGTTTAGGTTTTAATAAATGTGTTTTGAGTAATAACAAGCGGGAGGGTTTGTAAAATTGTAAGAATTAATATACATTCCAGATTTTAATAACAAAATATTATTATCGTACTACAATAGAGTGTGAGTAAAAAATAAGTTGTACGGGAATCAATATTTGTTTCCAAAAAAGATGAAACAAATCTAAAAAACTAAAGAAGCACGTTTTCAAAGATCATATTTTACCGCTCATATGAAACAAAAATAATCACTGAAATTGATCCTTGCTATCAAGAGTTATGCCTGTTTTGATACAATGACTCATTTTCGGAGATGTATGTGTGAGACGCAAAGAGAAGGCCTACATAATCACAAAGAGTCATTAATATTCGGATGAGATTTTAAACCCGGGAGTTTCAAACACTCGGTAGAATGGTGTGTATTAGATAGCTAAAAATTGAGTCAACATTAAAATATATTCCCTTCTTCAGATGTCATGCTTCCTATTATGAGTGATACATGTAAATCCGGGTGTAAATCAATTTATCTCTGAAATGAGAATGACGTTTTAAAATGTTTCTTTTGTCATTTCAGTTGACAGCTCGCTCGAAGAATTTGGTTCCGAAGAATTTTGTTATTTTTAGAAAAAAGCCTTTCGTCTTTGTATCACACTGAATATTGATTGTATCCATATTCACCTCTGTGTTTGATTATCCAAGGTATACATATCTTTTTAATTTGAATGAATCCGTACTCCTCGCTCCTTACCTAGATGAATCATTGCAAAAGAGTTATCATTCCCCAGACAGATGCCAAAATGGAATATTTTATTAAAATAGGCACAACCACTGATAGCAAGGGACAATTCCACTGATTCTTTGTTTAAACATGAATGGAAGAATATATGCTTCATTGTTTGACTATCTCGGGTAAAACTCTTTTGAATTGGAATGATTCTGTACTCTTTGCTCCTCACTTAGACGGTGGACTAAATCTGTACTCTTTGCTCCTTACTTAGACGGATACTTTTAAAAGATTTAGCATTTCGTGGAGAGCTCCCAAAAGTAATACTTTTATTAACACAGGCATCAGTCTTTCTAGCAAGGATGCATTTCAGCGATTCTTTTGTTCATATGTGAGAGGATTATGTAGTCTTCGCATACTGGTTTGTAAAATTTGTTTGGTCTTTTCGGAAGAAAATATTCCTTCCCCTACGATTTCCTTTTGACTCACACTGTATAACTTTTCTTTAATTCTCTTACATGAACAGTTTAGGTTCATTTTCAGATTACATAAAACAATTACTATTTCGCAATATGACATGCATTACAGGTATTGATCGCACTACAGCACGGATAACAAATTAAGTCCCTTCGGGGGGTTCTCAAAATAAATAAATTGGCGTTTTCTGAATTAGACACTGTTGAAGTATTGCGTCGACCGGTAACTCAACTCGGAAAGACCTTGAAATCAACCGCGCTAGACATAGAATGTAAAATTACATGATTGGAACAGCTTCGATTACATATGTTTATCATCGTGTGGTTGTGCTAGTTTAAAGAGAACATTTGTATCAATGTGTAGAAAAAAGAGGATGGGAACGTTAATGGTTTTGAAGATATAAATACAAATCCAATTTCAAACCTCGTTAACGATACAATTGCAGATATAACGATATCGGTTTTGAATTGAAACATACACATGATACTATGACACATGAATAACTATAATTGGATATTTAATTTTTAAGACCCTTAGGTTTGTGCTATTATACGATGAATCTACGAGTGAAAAATGTTCTAAACAAAGGATAAAGAACCCACTAACTAATAACTAATAACTAACTAACTGACTAACTATAACTAACTATAACTAACTAAATAACTAAATGACTAAATAGTAAATAACCAAATCACTAAATAACTAAATAACTTTTATTGATAGATAGATAGATAAAAATAAAAAATAAAAATAATTAACTAAATAACCAAATTATATATATATATATAAACAAAATAATAATAATAATAATAATAATAAAAAAGAACAAATAAATAAAATAAATAAATACATATATACTAATAAATAAATAAATAATAATAATAAATAAAATATATATAACAAATAAATAAAATTAAAATAAATACATAAATAAATACATATTCTGAGCTGCACTGATGAGTTCTAACAAGAACGAATTAGTAGTATTGTATGCAGATTGAGATAAATAAATACATATATAAATTCTTTTAGATGGCAGTAAGTTTATAGATGCCAATTTTGGTTGACACGAAAGCGACAATCTGAAATATGCTGTATGGTCATTTACAAAAGAGATGCTATATGTATATAGGACCGATGAAATGACACACAGGAGAATTTGTTGAGAGGGTCACTCGCGGTCAAAACAAAGACCTGGTGTTGACATGGCCTCGTGTTACCGGTTACTAATTGGTAAGCAGAAAAAATAATGCATCTGTAACGGCAGAGGTAGTTCCGTCAAAGATAAACAAAAAAGACATTCGATTTCAATTGCGTATCTTTTACAATTTATATATGGAAATACCCTACGGTGTGTTTCTATTTATTTGTGGCGTCTTGGGGTATTTGGAATTAGAATTTGTTTCTTTACATGAGAGGAATTATGGTAGACTCCGCTAATGTTGAGGGGGAATGTGTTCCTGACACAAAGGGGCAATTATTACAGTCTTCTTTATGCCGTAAGCGTTATAAAGGCTGATGTGTTTTCAACAATACCGTTTGAATACATGGGAATATATTATAATGAGGACACTTGTGCACCTCAGATGGTTTTTTTTTGTCATTTTGAAACATTCTGTTCATTCAACTATTTTCAAAGAGTGTTACACAGCAAAACATTTACTATGAATCTTATAATAATCTGAACTACTTTTTTACTACTACGATGTAAATAATTAAGTTTAAAGTAGATATAATCATTGGTGCAAAGCTCATCACGCTTCTTTATTCATCCCATGGGGATACAGCGTATAAGGTTTTAATGTAAACAACCATCTCAGCGAGGGAGTGCCGTTATTATACCATTGACTTGACTTAGATTGGAGTTATATGGAGAACTAGTTATAGCATAATTTAGATGAGTAATGCGTTCATTAAACAACAAGAAATCGTCACTTAATTGCAAAACCTGTGCCTGAATACAGAAACGATCCACATGAGAGACATAACAACACATTATCAATGTGGGTCTGAATCAATTTACCATGTGACAAAACAAACATTTTGTTTGTATTATCATTAACTTTTGTGGATAACAATTGAGAAAATGATTTGAAAACTGGTCCAAAATATCGATCGAAAAAGTATCCATATTTTTTTGTTTCAATGATTTAGTAAGAATCAGGAGGTGTATTTTTTTGTTGCATGAAGCATTATATATAAATAGAATTTGATGATAAAATAACCCAAAAGAAGAACAAACGATCCGTCTGTAAAATTGAGTGGGGACAAACAAGCCATTTTCTTGCCTAACATTATTATGTATAGAAATAAAATACGACCAGATGCTTGTATTTACCGCACAAAATGATGGCAGATCTCAATGAGAATTTTCACTTAAGGCTATGTATTCTCAGCGGTTTCATTTGTGGCGCTGTTGTGTAAATTATTATCTTACAACGTGTACCTAGGCAACGACAACTTGTTCTCCCGGTAGAAATATGTAATCTTCAGAATCCAGAGCACCGACTGACAATATAGCGTAATAGATTTCTGAGAAGACTTTGACGTCATGGGTTACCAGATCGACTCGCAATTCAGGTGTTTATTGCAATAGCATGGAGGCAAGACAAATATCTGTATGGATTTGATTTCCCAACGATCGTCAGAATTGATGCTTAACATATTGAAATAGTTTGATGGAGATTGACGTATCAGAGATAAGATACTGCACGCTAATGTATACATCCAGGCCTAGTTGTAACTATTGCTAGAGAGAACACTTACAGATTCAAATGCTTTTCCCAGTAATCAACGAAAATGAATGAACACGAACATAAAATTGCTTTAAAGAAGAACGTCTGCAGACCAATCCTACTTGAAAACCTTGACCACCGGTAGATCCTTTTTCGTTGTTTCACCGTGTTTACTAGATGTTCATAATGCATTGTTTGTCTATGATTATTGTATACACGTGATGATATTAGAGTTGATGCCGGTAGAGGGTAACCCACACTATGGTCGATTCAGATTTATAAGATGGTTGCTGGTTAAACTCCTTTTGGCAGCCATTTTATAACATCAACTACATTTCGGAACTCTATACTCAACGAATACAACTGTTTTATTGCGAAATTTCATTTAATTGTGTACCGTATTTCATGTGGTATGAATCTACGTTTACACAACAGTCATGAATAATACCTTTGAGACCCCCAAAATGATTCCCTAAGAAAATATGGCTAAATTTGGTCATGGTTGTGAGACAATTTACACAAGTTTTAACACTTGTGCACCATACATGTTTAGCCTTAATAAATTAACACAAAAACAGTGCTTTTGTACCCAAATAAAAGGAATATAACAGTGTCATCTGCTTCAAACAATAGATGCATTCCTCAATATCTCTTAAGTTTTCTTTTGGCGCGCAAATGCACCGTCACCTGAACGGGTTTAGTATTCCGTCATCTGATATTACCTAGTCGCCAACATCATGAAATTAACTCGCTCAAGAAAACGTCTTCTGTGACGTAATGACACTGACAACATGAAACATAAGCTTGTCTTTTCCGTATTGCCACGAGCTTGGGAAAGTGAGAAGCTATAAACAGTACAGCGTACAATTGACAATGAATTGACTGGGATGTTTTTGAACTTTATGTGTCGCACCAGACGTTGTTGTTTGTTTCGAATAGATAGGTGTCATTTGCATTTACAAATACACAACAGTACAACTACAAGATCCACAACAGCCGTCCGTGTCTATATATATATATAAAAGACGTTTTACCAGTCTATACCGCAAACTATTTCTTGCCATAACCCTCGGTATATAATTACAGATTTATTCGAAGGCGCACGAAAGATGGGGGAAAACAACACAGCGGTTTGATACTTTCTCTCGGGGCGGCTATTCACTGTCAGATTACCGAGACAATTAAATTTCACTTTGCTATTGAAGCGACTATGTATCTTGTAGTTTATGCACCTTTATGCATAGACAGTTACACCCCAAGGCTCCATGCTTGGTCGTTTAACATTTTGTACAGGTGCATATGTTTACACGAAGACGATACTGGCGCTTCAAGGTCCAACAATATAAAGACAAAAGCCGAGGGGGAGAAACGTCAGGGTGAAAGGACACTTTATATAAGTTCAACGACTACTAAGATAGACACGCCTTCAACTCCTGCATCGTGGCTGGTTGAGAGGCCCCAGTATCCCCTTGAGTTTATCCAACTCATACACGCGGTTGTCCTGTTAGTAGTATCATGATTTAAACGGTTTTACTCTTAATACACTTCACGGTCGGTTTTTTTCTTCTTCTAGTGCATGAGGAAGATCAAATCTTTTGCAAAATCTCGTCTCGATCTGTTGTCGCTGATTAAGGCAAAGTTTCGGATTACATGTGATGAGAGAGTCGTATCAGTAGATAACGAATTACGTCGCATTAGAATGTAATCAGGACCGCGCGGGAACTCACCGTCGGGCAATCCCATGTTGGAAGGCATGATAGACTTGTTATGTGTTTGTTGTAGACATGATGGGATTATCGTGTTGTTGAAGCCGTGCGTATGTTGCTCTCTGTTCATTCGTGTGGCATCTTGTTTTGACCTTGTATGTTACCACGTTGGTTTATCATATCAAGATTCATTTTGTTTTCACCAAATTATTTGTAGGAAGTGATTTTGATTAATTCAGAAGCATATTTATGTCACTCAGCCTCGTCCCCTAATCAGGCCTGACGTGGTAGTGTAACATGAGGTGTTAGCCAGAAAAAACTCAGAAACATGTCATTTCTAAATAATTCGGTACGAGGAAAACCAATATCAAACGAATTTTCATATTAAGATACAATGCCATTGTCTTTAAAATAGATGAAACTGTCACTTTGACTTTATCGTTACCTCAATATAAATATTAATGAAGCGTCTCATACACAGATGTGTAAGTACACTTTTCCATTGTACCTTCACGGCATAGGGAAGCAACGTGAGTTATGCCTGTTGTAGATATCCCCAGCATAGCGTGAGTGAAAAGGAAGGCTTCTTGAACACGATACTCGACAAGTGGGACTTATAATGAAACGAAGATACGGATATAATGTATCCCCGTTTTTTTACAAATGTTAAGTAATGTAGATTCTACTGTACCCACGTGAGATGAGCATAGCTAGTGAGCGACGTAACGTAAACATTGTCAGATTGTTAAGGTCTTGGGAAACATACAAAATAATCTAAAATTAAATAAACTTATTGATGATTTTATCGCCTGCTTAGTAGGTCAAATGAATAATTGTCAGCATAATTGTCTTTCTACACATTTCTACGTGCTAAGTCAAAGAAAAGGAAAAGTGGTTATTTACGCTTTTTAAAAATGAACGATCTATTACTGATAACTTCTTCAAACAATAACTTATGAATTACTTTCTCCTACTACAATAAACACGAAGTATAGTTATTGTAATTCATAAGAATATCACAAAATCTCAACTTGTGAGTACGTTGTGAGTAACTTGTGAGTTTTCATCGACACTATAAGCAATGCAATAATGTAACCATTAGGGAGAGGATAATTATATTTGTATTGCATCAAAATTGCATCGTGGTTTTATTGGGTTTTATTGCACTTATTGGATGTATTGTATCATGTCATTTAACACTCAGTAACAGGTGTTGACCTTGAGGTTGAATCATCACAAGTGTCATGGCTACCAGATGATAATTAAAAGAAAATGTAAACAGAAATAAATAACATTGTACGTATGGGATAATCTCATTTTAAGTCTACTTTAAATTAACGTACGTAAGCAGTTAATGTCAAATATGCACGGACAATGAATTCGAAACTATTCTATGTAATATTTATTTTGGTTTCAGAATTTTTTTTATTTTTAAGATCTGTTATTTTGTGCAAATGTTGTACACATAGCCAAATAACAGCAATCGAATTCAAATTTGACAGTTTTCTACATCATTAAATTACGATATTATGTATATAAATAGCATATATCATTTGTTTTGTATATATGTATGGCATAATATCCCTTGAATACTGAATCTTAGAAGGCTATATTATTATACAATACCATGGACAAAACCTTGCACAAACATTGACCCACAAACCAGCTGGCCGGCCGAACATCTGGTTGTTTCCATGGAAATAGTGTAAAACATATTTTTTGGTTAAGTTACGGGATATATATTGTATAATATTATCGATTAGATTGGTATTCTCTTTCAATATATTAATGCATGCAATAGTTATTCCGTTAAAATATATTGGTATATGAGAAAATGGATTAAGAAAGGTTAAATTCTGTTTCATTTGAATGCTACTGTACTACATTGATACATTGGACAATCAATATTGTAGTTTCTTCAGATTTACATATGAAAAAGAACAAAATAGAAAAGATATAATTTGATATTCCTTATACCTTTGTTAACCTATCTGCATTATTTCAATCATTGAAATAGTTTCTTTAAGTATTTAAACTGAAATACACATTTTTTAAATATTTCTTTAAAGTAAAAAAGAAATGTTCTAAAGAATCCTCATAAAAATTAGATGGCCAAAACGTTTGAATGCTGTTGTCGCGGACAACAAAAAGGGTACATTTATTTGAAATTTGTATAAAATATACCCCACAAATTAGGGAAACTACTTGCTATTTCAGAAGTGTTGAGTCCTTAGGATGACAAGACCAATTATATCCCGATTTGATAATGATCAGAGAGAACTAATCGCGATATTAATACGTTTAATTCTGATTTAACACTTTCCATGCGGCAGGCAGCTGCAGACGACATTCCAATATTTCACAAAATGTTTCAAAAATTTCAACATTTTTAAATTTCATATCCATATTTGGAAACACCATGTGGAATGCATTGAAATAAGTACAAACATGCCTAGTATTGGTTCAGTAATCCTTGAGATAGACATTGAAAATTGCGAAAGGTTTCTGAAAAATCTGTTTCGTATATGGTAAAACTAATAGCCGCGTGGAAAGTGTTAACAAACACCTCGTTATAAAAAAATCAACACCCCATTGAAATATATTACATTTGCATTTGTATCACTAACATTCGTCACAAAACTAATGTAGCAATAATATCAATATAACTGATACGTATATATTATGTCAATAACTTTTGATTTTGATGATACATGTATGTTGTTTTCTCGCCCATTATTATGTTAAGTAACAGCTGTTCTCAGGTCAATAATATCTCTCAGAACACGCGATGAACACCGACCAGGCACGCAATAACATTCAATTTGAATAATAAAGAGCTCAGCAGACTCCACAACGCTCCAACGCTGAGCGCAAGCGTTGACCACCGTTGACCAATCAGGCTGCATCATTTTGTTGTGGTGGAGCTACTACGCATGTATGAGAGCGCAAAGAGTTCGAGCGTAGTGGAGTATGCTCAATGTTTAAGGTATATTATGGGATTCGTCAGGTTCAGTTGAACTCATCCCAGGATATGGTGGGACTTGCGGTATATCCTTGGTAAGACATTCATCAGTTAGTCTAGTGCAAAGACCCCATTACGGAATAAAGCTGTATACTACTTAAATCCGTCAAAAGAGGTTTTGTGATAGGTTAATTATGCACCAAGGATAAACCAAACTTACTTACAAGAAGTCTGTTTGGTATAATTGCCTTGCATATGAGGATGTGGTAATAATACTGAGGGATCAGGTATTGTACATACATATCAACAGCATATAAAAAAACCCAATTTGCTACTTTCAAGATACAAAATATTAAGATGAAAATACCGCAACCCCTTCAGGAAAACGTGTATTTCAATGATTTTCAAATAACCTCATTTTTCGGGCCTGCGAGTCCAATGTATACAGCTTGCCCTAATGAAATGCATGAAAAATCACTGTCTCTCTATTAGTGGTAAGCAAAATACACACTGGAAATCATTAGGAAATAATCATTTAAGGGACTGATATTCACCTTAACTTCCATATTCTAATTCGTCAGGTTTTGAATTACTGAATAATTTATTTATAGCGGTATAATAATTCCGAATGCTTACTGTATAAGTAGAAATAAATAAAAACTATAATAAAGTACTTAAATTCTTGAAAAGAGCATCCGGAGGACTGCTGAAGCTTGACAGAAATGGCACTATTCGATTTGCACATATAAGTACGAGAAACATGATGAAGATGGAATAAGTATTCTCACTTGACCTACATCAAATGCCGACATGTTTCGGTAGTACTCGTCTCCTTTCGTTATAAGCTTGTTACAAGATCCACGCGTAGTTTAATACTGTGTATTAATGTACCTACTTCACAGGGTTTAAACTATTGCTACTACAAACTTATAGCTCGAAGCCGACAAGAATATCTTTCCGGCATAATTTCCACATCAACTATTTCCAAAATATGCGCTTAAACAAGCATTCAGTGTAGTGTTTGAGTATAACTGGTAATATATTAGCGTGATTTAGTCCTGAATATGCATTTTTTACATATTGAAATTTCTTGAATTAGGTTTTTACCATGCATAACTATTATCAATCAAGTTGGTTGATAATCAAGCTAACTTCAACAATTTTTACTGCATGTAGTGTTTTTAATTAATTTTTTTGGGTATAATTATAACCACAGAAAGTCAGCAAAGATTCAATATTAATAACAACATGCTGTTTAGTGTACGTTTCCCGCTACCGGCGTAAACAAGCATCTCCTCTCTGAATTTACAATTTTACAGCACGGGACACGTCCATTGGAGAGTTTTATTGTTATTAATGTTGTCCAAAAATAATTAAATGAAAAGAAATGCACCTCCCTTAGAAATAAATGTTATGTTAAGGAAACAACGTTTACCGCACTTATCACAGTGGTGTTACATATGGGTGCAACATTTTTTTTGATGCCCAATTTTTATCTTTCGAGTAAAATGAAACTGGCCATAAAGTATGAGATTGGAAATTATGTTCAGTATTACTGGTTACTTTTTTATTTTTGATTGTACGAAAAAAGATTAAAAAGAAAAACAAAATTCACAATTATCAAACATCAAGGTAGATTGCATTAACAAAATGCAATCAAAATAATATTAAAATACCAACTGAGATCGACAGCATACACTTTCTTCCTGATTATTATTTACTTGTTTTTTTAAAAATTTTAGCAGTGGAGGAGGGCAGGGGCATCTGATATCGAAGTTTATATACATTTTGTAGCTACCATAACATTAGCTTCTTCTGACGCCGAGCATCTTCATCGAATGATTCAAGATCAACTGTAATTCGGCTGCTACCTCTCTTAACGCGCGCACCTCTTTCCAATTTACAGCATGATAAAAGATGCATCGAGGTACTTACGAAATGAACACATGGCATTGAAGACAGAGGCCGTAATATTAATAACCTGCGGCAATAATGTCTTCATATGGAAAAAAGCCACTGTGCTAATATCATAACTACCCTATCAATTTCATATTTACCACGATTTAGTGCTATGCATAAATAAAATCAATATTTTGTTTTTAAATTTGCAGAATTGTTAAGATACAAGTTCATTTAATTTACAGGCTTGATTAGATAAGCCAACTCAACACAGTTCTTAATGTTATAGAGTGGCCAAAGCATTATGCTAATATCTTCTGGTGGTCAGAACACGATGGTACTGCCCGTGGCAGTGATTTCCGGTGAATTAGTGTTTACTAACGGCAGTTTAATTGGTCAATATTTCATGCAATGGCATCATTGTACAGCGTGAGCATATTATACTTCACCTCTTCACAGCATTAATACATTCCATTAATTCCTAGGTTTAATACGGCGCTGAAAATACTTATAGTACGGGCAAAATAGTGAAATAATGTCATTACGATGAAAAACATAGTTCGTTGACGACCCATACGGCATTGAAATTTATTATCACGTAAAATATAGAGTGAAAAGAATATTTCTCATACAAATGTATGTAGGGTAAATTAATAACCCAATTACAGATTTTGTCGTTATTATGTTAGTAATCACCGTATACAGTTATTTACCCGTGACTGTATACAGTTATTTACCCGTGAAAGCATACATTCAAATGAAAAATATTCGATTTAGAAAATATAAAAAGTTTAAAATACAAATATTTGACTGTTTAAACATCAACATATATTTAGGGGGTTACTATACGCCATTATTATAATATACATATACTAGAAACGTGCAAGTCGTAGCAATAAATATTTCCATATTTTCCTATCCAAGCTGTCCAGTCCAATCAACTGGACGAATCTTGTTTAATTAGAAAACGTATTATGAAAACGACCCTCTGTTCCAACATGTCTCGAAGCAGACTCGACACAGTATAAAGAAAACACAACCACGATATTTGAAGCTAAGCGATGGGGGGAACTTGTCTGCAATTGTCAACGTACTTATATCATACACGACGTGTGTAAATGTTATATGTGTAATAATTATGTCCGCCTGCCCGTATCTGTCGTATGGGGGCAGGTGTATGTGGTTCTCATCAAATTAGGCTGTCTACTTGTAAATGAGTCAATGACTTGTGATAGGCCTAAAGCAAGTTATCGGGTTTTACACAGCAGCGCCCTCTTTGGACTCAGGTTGATCGGTCTGGCAATTTAGTTTACTCTATATCTATATATATTCGAGTACAATATCTTCTTATACATACAGTAATACAATGAGTTTGGTAACATTAGTCTGGCTTGGTTGGGGAAAAAAAGGAAAGTTTGTAAGAATTATGCCAAGGTTTATTGGTTCCAATAAGATTTTGTTGTTGAACAATGCCCTCAAGATAACATGCTGTCATGTTTATACAATTTAAGTATCATTTTGCTGTCAAAAAACTAGAACTTTTTAATGTGATCAACTCTAAATCAAAGTTTCAAATAATGAATACGATTAGGTGGATGCGCGGATACTGGAAAACTTACACTATATGCTTCTATTCAAAATGATGATCCTATTACTTATTATTGAATAGTTAAATGCTAATTCAGACACATATAAAATTCAACGCATACACTAACAACTTGTGTAATTGTGTACATTCTATAATATCTTTACATCAATTTGATTCTCCGTTAATCTGGATGGTTCTTGATAATACATGAATTCGAATAATATACGGTAATGTATTTAGGTAAATTTCGCTACCTAACTGTAAACATTAATGTGTACATGTGCGAAAGACGGTGAATAGACACAATCGATATTTCCGTATACCGGATATTTAAAAAATAAAGTAGAATGCACCTGTATATTTCCTGACCCGATCCGATTCCTTAATACAACATTATCAATGGAGAGTACTTGTATTTGTACAAGAAAACTATCTGGGTCCCAACTGAAATTGTTCAATTTGTGTCAGTCTTAAATCTGTAAGGTTTCCAATTTTAATTATTTCCCTATCTTTCTCAAACAAAGACGTATCCGCACTCGCTATAAAATGAATCTACCTTTTCACCAAGGATTGACTATATGTACACAATAAGTAGAAGAAATAACGAGGGTATACATGGTTCAGTCAACGGAGACTGTGGAAATTAATTAGATGGAGTCGGATAACATGTCATTGAGAACGACACGATAACTTTGTGTATAGTATGATGGCAAGTGCAAAGAGTGTGTCATCTGTTAAGACCTATAATCATGCTTACTCGTATATCACGAGTTACATATATAGGCTATGACTCGACAGATTGGAACCATATGACTGGTTGTCGGAACCGGACGATCAAGCACACAGCGTAGAGGTTGGTGCTCCATCTTGAGACAATTAAGTCCCGAAGGAAACAAATGATGCAGTGAAATAGCAGGAATTATTTTAGAATACATCATTACTTGGGCGTGTTTGTAGTGTATTCACATCGCCTGACATAGAAGCCATGTCCCTTTCATTGCGCACTACAGAACCTATATAGGGTACCGGACGATGGATCACAACAAACTAATATTTTGATGTATTTTAAGGCAAATATTTTTGTGAAGCCTACCGAATCCTTTTCTATCGTGACGTTATGTCAGCTGGTACTAAATCAAATTATTTTGCAATAGAAATATTAAAATAGTACACATTGATTTGGAATCCTGCAGTTATAGAACTCACCTATAAAAAAATGCACGTTTTCAAAGAGTCAAATGTATTTGATTGTGATAGTGATTCTGGAGTAGGCTTTCAATTATTTGTCTTCATATAAAAATGTAATCGAATCTTTTTCAAATTAACAATTTAGTGACGTCACTGCGAAACGAAATGATCGTAGAACTAAGTAGGCACTTCTAGTTTAACACTTTCCACGCGGCAGGCGACTGCACTGCAGACGACATTCCAAAAGTTCACAAAATGATTCGAAAATGTCGCAATTATTTAAATTTTATTACCATATTTGGAATCACCATGAGAAATACATTGAAATAAGTACAAACATGCATAGTATTGATTAAGTATTCCTTGAGATAATCCTTAAAAATTGGGAAAGGTTTCTAAAAAATGCGTTTTGTATATTGTAGAACAAGTGGTAAGCATCAGTGTAACCAAGACACGCGTACAAAGAAGGACGAATCTATTCGCGTAAATAAAACGCTATGGTTTGGAGGTGACGTTGCTTCTGTCTCAGGCAAGCGGATAATAGACTATCATCGGAAATGGAGATTATTACACCTCGTTAATGTCCCGTCGCTAGCTTCCTGATATAAGTAAGCCCTGGTGAATACTGGACGATTGCTTATTAGTGAATATCACTTGACCTACGTTCATGTTCTAGTAATAACAAGCACAATAGTTTGGCGGCATCAAATTGGTAACATTGCAGAAACGCCAGTATATTTGCCAAACAGATTTATATGATATGATAAATTAAAAGAAATCGCCAGTCGCAAAAATTCACATTCCAAGTTCACGTTCAAATAATAAAAAGCACAATAGTTTGGTGACATCAAATTGTCAACAATGCAAAAGGTCAGTATATTTGCCGATTCAAATTTATATGATATGCAAATTTGAAAGAAATCACTAGTCGCAAACATTCACAAATATTTCACACGCGCGAACATTTCATACGGTGTTTCTGTTTGTACCATGAAAACAATCATCAATATTATATTGACAATAGGCAATGATAATTATGGTGATTATTGCTGTTGATTGCATGTATTCCAGTAATTATTGTTGTGACGCGAATGTAATTAATTGCTGTTTAAATAGAGATGGTTATTCGTATAAAGACGAATGAAGTTTAAGGGGGCAAGATACTCCTAAATCAAGCTCTTTTAAAGTAAAACACATATCTAAATGTCAATATCACAACAGAACCTTTTATTTGAACGCTATTTCTTGAGGCCAAAATAATGTGCACCTGATTAAAAGAAATTTAAAATACGTAACATCCACGACCAATGGCGATGCACTTGAAGAAATGCTTACCATTAGAACGCGAATGAAAGACCAACGTAACGAATGCTCATTATCAATTTCAAGGTTGACAAATGTCTAATTACAATATATCTCAACAACAAACCAGAAATGGTTTTAATACGCATTGCTTTGTTTAGAGTTCCCATATTAATGACAACAAACAGTAGACAAAATTGTCCTTAAAATAAACATCCATACATAAAAAGCTGCATGTTTTATTAATTTGTCTCAATATGTTAAATGCATGACACACTTGTTGATAAAGTACCAGTTGTTTTAATGCACGTGAAAACATATATAGAACCCAAATTTATAATATGGAGAAAACAAAGCTATACTGATTGAAGATATCGAGAGAATATAACAAGAGAAGACAACATCACATGTATCAAACGGTGCGTGGTAATAACATGGAAGAAAAGATTATCTCTCTGAATTGCATTTCCTCATATATATGATAGATGTATGCATAAATGCCATCTGCGGGCAACATAAGCATGCCGCATGGTCTGTCGGTGTTCGATGTAATTTACCCTATGGGGCTTCTTAAAGAGTCCTTATTTAACACTTCAAGGGAGAGAATAAAAAATCGTTCGGTTTAGTCTATGGTTCGTTCACACCGAAGATCTTGACATTTTGCGCATATACTGTATAGAGGTGTGAATGGGTTAAGTCATATTCATGTCTAACGTGCTATAAATACAATTATTCATTTACAATCAAATACAACGTGACCTTTTGTGTATGCATTCAGATAACAATGTCAAAGGTCACAGTCATGTTCATGTCGAACTGAACAGACTATATTGCTACATGTATTATTCATCTACCATGTAATGAGACGTAAACGACAGGTTAGCAATTAAAAGGTCATTCTGGTGTTCCAACTAATACTGAAGAGACTCTAGAACACGACGAGTCCTTTTTATTTAATTATAGATGCATGTATATAAAGGGACGTCTGCTATAGAGACTGTCTGCACACCCGAGAATAATGGATTTTTATTTGTTGAGGTAAATAAACGGCAGGATGATAATATGAGATATTCAGTGGTGTATTGTTTAATTTCAATGTCGGTTTACTAAACACTGTGTTTTAGTTCAATTTAATTGTATCAAAGTCACATTAAGACAAATAAATTGTACGCAATACCAATTAATGGTATCTGGCGATAAGTTCAGCTTTCAATTTTGTTTGAAAGATCCCACTATCGCTATCTAGTATCTAAGAAAAAAAGTGTCAAGTAAATTAACGCCCTGCGCTCATTGCCAGGTGTTATCGGACTTAAACTCCGCCCTTACATTTAAACACGCGCTAAATATAAAAAGCTTGGCCCCGGAAGCAATGGGCACCTCGGAAAAACAGCCTACAAGATAAAAAGCTGTCTTGTGTCCATCCTGTGTTTATCAAAGTTGACGATTCTCGATTGTCAGACGATGGTCAGTCGATAATGTCCGTGAGCTCGCACAATAATGCAAGAGTTCATGTCAGAAAGTCCGGCATGCCCTACTTTTAATTCAATTAGTTTCTCGCCAGGTAAGGTGAGTTGTGACGTCATAGGTACAAAAAATACATTCGTCCTTGTAGGTAATCAAACACCCAGGCAGGGTAGTTGAGAGGTTCATGAATTTTTTGCAAGCTGTCTGTCTGAGCTGCCGTGGTATCAACCGACGATCAGTGAAATTATATGAGCCGCACGACGATATATGAAGTTATGATTAAGGTCTTTGTGCTACGTTCAGTGCTCTTTTTTGGATGAACTAGGAGATAAATATACTATGTGCTATTTACTTGTCGAAGAAAATTCAACATTAATGATGGCCTCTTCATTTTTACAATTTAATGACAAAAGCTTCAGCAGTTGGAATTTCACACAGACATGAATAGCAACTAAATAACAAATTACAAATAATATGGGCCTCCCTCACCATTTTTTTATAAAGTTTGGACGATAAACATGTTTAAAATAAATAAATATTGGCCTTAGATGAATATATAGAGCGTTTCAAGATGTATGCACACATATTCCGCTCATGAATGAAATCGTTTCCCTCTATCACGTGATCATTATACTGTGGTGTGCGGTGTACTGTTTTGTATATATACATTGTAAAATATGTCCCCTGTAAAATGTTCAAAATGCACGATTGCGATTTAATAGCACCCTATAATCATGTTAATTTTCACTCATGCTATAGTTGTGTATGCCAGCTATATACGTCGTACATCGGAAGCGGTGACAAAAATACGGGAGTGCTGTTAGGCATTTAGTTCTTTTGAAATGATATAATTATAGAACGATTACTTTATATGAATTCACACATGGAGACTTTAAAAGTTCTAAGGATATACTACCGATTCCTTTGTGTGTGCTTTCTATATAAAGACTATACAGAGTCGAAATATTTGAATAACAGTAAAGTAATTATTCACACACATAAACTATTGATAACAATACTATACAAATGATTTCCTTTTCTTAAGTTTGTTGGCTTATTAGAGATACTACGATGGAAAATGGAGCTCGTTTGATCGAAGTACCTACTAGATGTATCTTAATTAGAAAATAAAACTACATAGATTGTAATATCTGACTAGACTATACCTATGAAGTGATACATTGTAGTAATTGCTAACAATATACGAACACAAAATATAAAATATAAAAGGACGTTTATAACATCTTACGAACTTAAATAATATACTGATTATATTTGGAGAGAGAGAATACTAAATGTAGTGAATCTATACTCGTCTTAAGTGATAAATTGAATCATTGGCGAAAGGCTTGTAATTTCGTACAACCCTTGACCTTTCAGCGTTGTTAATCGATCGGTTAACAATTTCCACGCGGCAGGCGTCTGCAGACGACATTCCAAAATGTCACGAAATTTGTCAAAAATGTCACAATTATTGAATTTCATTACCATATTTGGAATCACCATTGGAAATGTATTGAAATATGTACAAACATGGCCTAGTATTGGTTCAGTAATCCTTGAGATTGGGAAAGGTTTCTCAAAGGGGTTTAAGGATAACTCTTCAGAAATTATATTATAAGGCTTGCCTTTTTCCACCGGAGGCAATGGACGAGGCGTATATAGGATAAATACTTTACACGAAAGATCCAGTGATAATAATGATATTAAGTGTCGGATTTAGTATCATCGTACAGCGACATGGACATTATTGAGGCATGGTTGGGTAGAAAGAATATTTTATCTAGATATAAAAACGATCACTCTAAAAATATGAACATGTGCGTGATAAAATTGAACACCACCTGGTCGTATAATGAGTAAAACTATTGTGTAAAGAATATTATAAACACTTTCCACGCGGCTTATGGTTTTACCAATACAAATTAGATTTTTCAGAAACCTTTCCCAACTTTCAGGGTCAATCTCAAGGATTACTGAACCAATACTAGGCATGTTTGTACTTATTTCAATGCATTTCTCATGGTGATCCCAAATAGGGTAATGACATTTAATAATTTTGACATTTTTGAAACATTTTGTGAACTTTTGGAATGTCGTCTGCAGACGCCAGCCGCATGGAAAGTGTGAAAAGTATTACTGTTTTGAAAACTAGAATTATGATAACAGTTAATAAAAATAATGCAAATTCAACCAATAACAAAACACACAAAGAGATCGCTGGGATTACATGAGCGGAACTGTTGAATTGTATAGCGCAATTTTTTAGAATGTTAAAAACTATTTTAAAAGAAAATTAATGATTAGGCGACGAAAAGAAAACTCTTCTACGGGCCTGACTGATCCATTTATTTTTAAATTTGAGATTGTTTTTGAAGATTGTTGACAAATCAAAACAAAAACAAATTGGAAATTGTACAAATAAAAGATTGTAAATAAGATTGAAAAAATAATCGATTGAAATAAATTTGATTTTTTTGTTGAAAATTGTGGCAAATTCACCAATATTTACCTAGACTGGATCCTCATGTCTTCCCAATTTTACACACGGCCCCTGCGAGGGTGGTCAAATGTGAAGACTGGAAAAAATACAGTTCCAAAAGCGTGCGCTGATAAACTGCTGAATATACATGAGCTATTCACGCACCAGTCACGCCACAGTGCGCCGATAGTTTCATGCGGCGTTGTACACCGCGTGACGCGATAGGGCGCACGATTTGCGTGCCCGTGGCGCAGCGTGACGATCATTCGATGCACTGCCTTTGAATTGGACCAATCGGGTGATATTTCTGTTGTTGCTGTGCACAATTGCGCATGCTCGGTACTGGTATACATATTCATATATGCAAAGTTGTCGTGGAATTCCACGACAAAACCGCACACTTTTTGGCCGTACTATTTTCCCAGTCCCTCTTTTTGGTCAGCCATTTTTAAAGATGGCGGCCATATAGAGGGACGCGGGGACCTAGTCTATATATTTACCCATAGAACAGAGTTGTTATTCGTCACGTAAAAGCCAAGTTCAATGCCTTCCAATTGAAAAAAACACATTTTCAAGTTACAATTGAGGTTTCATATCCGTAAGCATATATTTCGGATAACATTATACAATATAATTGAATTCCATACAAATTTCAATTTTACCGTCCCCTCTCATCGTATTTCCATTATTCTGCTTCGGGGCAATCCCAAGATTTTAAAGACAGCACCACAATGCATTGCATTTTTGTAAATCTGGTCCCCGTTCATCTCGGTTCCCATAGACATTATGCACAAAATCATGACTTTATAGCGCCATCATCGTACGATTCTTGTTTACATCATTAAATTAATTAGTTCTCATAGTTCCTTTTTCTTATTTCTAAAACCTAAGAGCTTGGCTAGTATACAACTTACTCACAGTTTATATTGGATAACCCAAAAGACAGGGGAGCCCTCGATTTCCCGATACGTGTCATGCGTGACAGAAAGCCACGATATCAATATCCCGGGGTACAAAGGTCACTAATATATCAATTGTATTGCTACGAGTATCGATAGGGGGAAACCCAAATGCATCGTGGGAAAACAATCTTGAGTTAGCAGAATGCATTGTGGCCCCGACGTTAAAATCTTCTTCGGGGCAATCTATTTTGTATTTTCCATTCTGCATGTTTTCAGATCACTTACTGTATAATTTTGTTTCTTCTATTAGCGCAAATATTTGATGGCGTGGCATCTTCATCATAGCATGGAGAATGGTCAGAGGTATGTTTCTATTCTTCTTCCTAGTAGCGATGTGTATACTCAGGATACTCAAGAATCTTCATTTAGCAGGATGAATTAAAGTTCTATAATAAATATCCGTAGTTTCACCATTTGCGACCTCGTGGAGGGGGATACTGATATTGCTTTTACGGTGTTATGTTGCGTCTAAGGGTTTTCCTAGCTAAATAGCTGCTTATTTGATTAGTTTCTGTTTCATGAGTTTTGCGAATTAGGACACTACCTGTGATGGTTATCTACATTAAAAACAGCTGAGATGATGGTTTTTTTTCTCGTAATGTGTTATGAAAGTGAAATCCGTATCTCAGTTAAAAGTCTACTTAAAGGTAGATGACCCGATCACATTCCGATTTTAAACTTGAATTTTTCTATTCTACATGAAAGGTCATCCTTAAAAAAGTCGTGTTCCAAAGTTTGAGTTGCATAGCTCTAATGGTTCTTATTTTAGACGCACAAGATGCTGTGAACTGTACCCATTGAGTAGTACACAAACTATATCGGTGGTTACCACCATTCGCGGTAATTCGACGGTATTTCATCGATTTCTCCGTAATTATACTGATTTAGGCCGTCAAATTTCAGTATGATGATGAGAAAAATACGAGCTTTCATATGATATGAAAATCTCCGTATGTTTGGAATAATTCTGTGTTACGAAAATGTGATCGGGTCATCTACCTTTAAATGGGGATCCATCCTTATGGCTAAAAAGTTGATCAGAAAAGTGCTATATCTCCGTATACCTGAACCCCCCGACCGAGTTTATAACTTCATTATGATAAAATGGGTATTAAAATAAAATGGGTATTAACCACAAGTTATCAAAATTGACAAGGAGATTCCTGTCCAGTATTCACACGAGTTAAAATGCACCGGTGCAAAAAACGCTTTAAGAGAGTGTCAGTGAGGTTGATAAAAAAGAAAGGCGGTTGGAGATATGGTACGAATGGAGGTGTTCAGAGTAAAATTGGACACCGATTCAAATGATTACTTCCGTTAGTTTCATTTTCCTTCGCGATATATAAAGAGGCATACGTGCGTCGATAAATCGCACCACAATTTTTTATCAATATTTTTACCGATTGAAGCGATCAATATAGTTTATTTCTCTTCCTCTGTACAGTGACGTAACTTTACAGGCGCAACATTTACGCACGTGTATGTATCTTTCGTCTTTCTGCGCATAAATTCCGCGCGCGTTTATGAATGACGCAGTGACGTCACTGTCTCATGGATATGAAATAGACTACATATGACGAAGTTGACAATCATGGGTTTAAGCCTAAAATATTCATTTGCTATGGTGTTTGTCTTTTGATACAAACGCGTATTTTTCGTTACAAAAGGTGGATGGTCTTGTAGCCGGATACATATTATTAAATGGCAATAGTTTCAAAACTCGTTTTCTCTTTCCAGAGAAATCGTCAAGTGGGTTGAAATGCATTGTTATACATGACTTATATAAATGACTTTCATTTAATTCCTGGAATTATAAATACTACAGATGTAACGTAAATTCTGAACATTCCGTTCATTAAACATGCATAGCATATTTAAATGAAGCAGTGCATACATTATTTAATGTAAACGATTAAAAGAGCGCAACGACAGAGTGTCCTATCCTGTTCTGTTGTCAATTTATTCAATATAATACTACTGCACGCGTCGTTACTTTAACTTAAGTTTTCATAGCCTCGTCTCCAAGGTCATATTCTATTCTATTCTATTCTATGTATCTCTGTCGAACCTTGGATGATCTCTACGAGCGAGGGGTATTCAATAAATACCTGCAACCATTGAAAATCTCTGAACCGTGACACGTGTCAGTAAAATAAACTGATGATACTTAAACTGTAAGTCTTACTCTTTTCTCACAGAAAATTTCGAACACGTAGGTCATTTTTATCATTAAATTTCAGCACTGTGAATACCGTGAAGTCCGTGATCTCAGGGCACTGGTTAGGAAATGAAATGTTACAATGGCGGGAAATTTGAAAGACAAATTTATGGTACGCATTTTAAAGATACATGCGTTAACAGTGTTACTATTGGCGCTTGATTTATAATGCTGATTCTTGTCAATTTTCAGTGCCCAGAGACCATGATGTTTATAGTCCTTAAATTACATTATAAAAATGACCCACGTGTTTGAAATTTTCCGTGAGAAAGGGGTAAGACTTACAGTTTCAGTATCATAAGTTTATTTTATTGACACATGTCACAGTTTAGAGATTTTCAATGGTTGCAGGTATTTATTGAATGCCCCTCGTATTACGGAGCACTGTCACAATTCGTACATCGGAATGCACTTGAAGAATCACAACGGTGGAATGGAATAAAGTTTGCGAACGAGATGGCTGATTTCAACGATGCCCATGTATAAGCTCTTTTATAAGTCATCATTATATGCAAACCATACATTTATAATTTCATACCTTGGTGTGCTTACCACATAAATTAATCTATGAAACAATTCTAATTTGGTAAATTTTCGTTAATTTACAATTAAAAATATCCGGGATGTGTTTAAAAATAGAATGTTCAGAATGTGAAAGTGAATAAATCTAAAGCTTAGTAGAAAAGTTGAACATGTATCTTAAAACGGTGTGCTTATATTTCACAAAAAAAACAAAAACATTGGTAATGTTGTGTTGGACTATATTCTACATTTGGATAATACCTATTATATCATCGTACATATTGCTTCCTTTATATATATTATTATGACCACAAAATTATGCTTAACAAATACAATTTAACGAAAAATTGGAGCTTTTATATTTGTCTTGTTAAGCTAAAATCCTCCCACTCAAGTTACATAAAAATATATATTTTTCATCTATTGAGGCGCAACCATACTGGAGCGATTTATCGGTTTATAGTTAATATAAAATCTGTGTGTTATTTGACCTGGCCAACCAACCATGCTACGAGTTAGCAATTATTAACTAGGTATTTCACACATGTTCTCCCTACAAAATAGCGTGTGTTCTGATTAGTATGCGGAGTCTTTTTTTCCCGCTATATCTCTCTCTTTTCCATACACTCTCTCTATATCTCTCTCTCTAGCAATCAATATCAATACTGTGCCATTGAATGCGCATTGCTCATCATTGGGCATGGGGCGATTTTAATAAACATACAGGGCGAATAACATTGCGCATAAATGCATATTTGCCATATAATATGTCCGAGAACTATTGTATGTATTTGAGTACATTATGTTATATAGTCTTATTGTAATTTCTATTATGGCATGACATTGATATATTGCGGCAAGGGGTGCTTAACATATTTTAAGTGAATGGATCTGAACAAATTGGATTGGTACGGTGGATGTTATCATGGTTATCGCTCTTGATATACTGTGTATCCCCGTATTAACTACCTTTTTGTGTTATTTATGTAGCTATATAATTTCGTCAACGAATATAATGTATAAACATCTTCAACTTGAAATGGCACTGATAAGATACTAATTACGTCGACTGTTAATTGTATACACACAGCATCCCCATGTATAATTCATCTATAACAATTTCAATATCATCTTTTTCAATTCAAATCATATTGCAAATCTGCTTTATACAACATTGTCCTGTGATTGTTTTCCACTTATTGAATGTCGTAATACATAAGCTTGATAAAACAAGTCACGCGTTTCTAATAAGCAACATTACTTACCTATATTATATAATCTCAGGATGAAATCATCAACTATGCGTTATTCCATATAGGTAACAAATTCCAACAGCAGCAGCAGACAACAGCAGATTCAGTCTGTCTTAATTCCTCGTGAAATGATAGAACAATGGGAAACAATTTCCCATGCAAAATATTCAGCACCTGCTGAAATGCTGTAGATCAGTTCGCTTGATACGTATAATCACCTCATAGAAACCACGGTATTGATGTTTTACAGGAAAACAGCTATGCGCAGCATGCAATTGTGAATTTATATATATATATATATATGTGTGTGGGTAAATATGTGTAGATATATATATATATATATATATCGCATACGCGGGACCACCACAGTTAAAACATCGAGCAGAAGATAGATACACACCTTTTTATGCTAGATTATTATATCACATTCCTGTAATGTAAATATTTTCACCTGAACGTAACGATGCTATACAGAGAAGAAGAAGAAAAAAACACCACCGCCGTTGTATTACGATTTTCACCCAGGAAGGTTATTGTGAATTCCTCTCGGTCATCATCCAAGTTTAATTATTAGATGGAGAGTCATACACCATGAAGTAAGATGCTGTAGTGATTATGGGGAGTAACACCGGCCCGCGCGTGTAGCTCTCGCTGATGCATAGAGGCTGCTGCATTTGCTATTGCTTCATTAGCAGTGAGGAGTACAGAAGAAGGAGAAGAAGAAAAAAACCTAGCGCGGTGCATCATGGGTAGCTGTGTGCTACGGAGAGAAAGTGAAGTAAATCTAAATCGAAGCTAACAGAAGTACTGACAGTGTTGGAAAAATGCAACTGTCTTCGCCTATTCCAATTAAGAATCCTTAGCGGTACATTAGTGACAGAGTTATAATATCGAACCGGTATTATGATAGGGGAATAGGGATATTTTTGAATTTTCTCTAGCATTTATAAAGTCAGGATGGTTGCTGGAATCTTGCTCGTAAAACCTTAAACTTATATAAAAAAATATATCAAAATCATTCATGATAACATTATGAACATCTTGGCAGATAAGATATCCCATCTTATAATATATTTTACTTGAGGTCAAAGGTCAGGTAGAATATAGATGGTTAGAGGGCGTTGCATTTAACGAAACATTCTTCAATGTTAATACATTTATTGTTAATTGACCGTGAGCCAGATTTCCTTGATTCCGAATATTTCTTACCTTTATTACCGGAGATGAACTGCTGAGGGCGTTCTAATTCATGATATACAATACAAAACTTAACATTTTTCACGCGACAGGCGTCTGCAGACGACACTTCCATAACGTCACAAAAATGTCAAAATATTTGAATTTCATCACTATATTTAGAATCACTATTGGGTACAAACATGCCTAGTATTGGTTCAGTGATCCTTGAGATAGACTTTGAAAGTTGAGAAAGGTTAATTTCTGAAAAATCTGTTTTGTATATGGTAAAAATAATAGCCGCGTGAAAAGTGTTAAACATGTATTATACACCTGACTGCGTCAGACAACCCCCCTGGTACACATTGGTGTACAGTTATGCAAAGAATTTGACATTCTAGCTTTAGTATGTTTGAATTCAGTCCGCAGCTGTCTACAACAAACGTACGTCTGATTTTGAAACAGCGGGGAACACGGTACCTACGGCTCACGGATGTGACGCGATACGTGTATCGTACGGTGAACATCAACAATTTTGCTGCGGGTTTGTAAAACATCAGTGTCATACTGGGAATCTTCAAATGGTTTATTTAAGATGAGTGTTCTAACGCTAATATCTGTATAGCTCTGTATGTCTTGTGAATAATATGTACTGTGGCGATTTAGCACGCGTGTTGCGCTTCGAAACAACTGGACTGCGTTCTTCATTATGCCTTTCAACAGCATCTTCAATTTCTCGCTAATCATCAAGCAATGAAGGGGACCCTAGATATATGTAATAAGAGAACGCTAGGGCTCTTAGACATAGCTGTTCATCCGTAACCTCGCTGTGGCCTGTGTCCGATGCAGCGTGCTAGTCCAAACATCAAATGAACACTACTATACTTAGCTCACTGCTTCACGAATCGGGCTCTCTTTCAAAGACGTGGTAAATGAACGAACGATCGATGGTACGTAGTACTTCATAGCGTTCCGTTACCTCCCAACTGAATGGAATTATGTAGTGACAGCGCATACTATTTCTACTTTGTTGAGGCACATCGTTAGGTGTTTTATAAACACAATCAATAGTAAGATTGGATGTTGGTATTTCTTTTGTGTCGTGTCCTTTAACAAAATATGCTTACATGTACCACAATTGGTAAGAATGTAATCGGACACATCCATTTCGATAAACAAAAATATTTTCATTATAAGAACTATACTTCTGCTGCGTTAGCCTTATATTTAAGGATAGTTCTCAATTGATTAGTCCAGATACCTGGTTTAGTTAGGAATCAGTACCGACAATTATGATATTTAAGAGGATATATATCAATTAAAGGGTACAAATCAGGTAATTTACTATACAAAGTAATTGTTGTGTGTCCAAAATCAATGGCTAACAATAATTGACAGTTATTACGATTATGAAAGCAAGTTTAATATACAAACAATATTTGTTCAAATTTGGTAATCATGTTGACACTTTTCACGCAGCAGGCGTCTGCAGACGACATTCCAAAATTTCACAAAATGATTAAAAAATGTCAAAATTATTAATTCTCATCACCGTATTTGGAATCACCATGAGAAATGTATTACAATTAGTACAAACATGCCTAGTATTGGTTTAGCAATTCGTGAGATAGGTTTTGAAACTTGAGAACAGTTTCTGATAAATCTATTTTGTATATGGTAAAACTAATAGCCGCGTGGAAAGTGTTAACCATGTTATATTCAAATCGAGTTATACATACGTAGGACATAAACATGTTAATATTTAAGCACAAGCATTTAATCCAGCAAAACAAACGAACAAGTATAAACCACCAATCAAAATATGAACTTCATATATTAGCCACATGGTTTTAGGTCAGGGTTGGAGTTTGGTTACAGTAGGTGTAAGGGCTGAGGCATAGGGCTAGGGTTAGGATTATAAATAGGATTAGGATTAGGATTTGGTTTAGAATAAAGATTAGAGTTAGTCTTAAGGCTTGAGGTTTTATACATAATGGTGCTTATATCGTACGAGGTAAATCAAACTCATCGTCTTCACTTTTCCAGTATTACTCATTTATCGGGGGGGGGGGGGGGGGGGTGGAGGGGGTTTAGAATTAAATTACATCGATTTAATTTATACTGATTATTTATTTGCATTATAAATTATCAAAACCTTAAATAAAGGAACACTCACAATGTTTGGTTGGCTAACATATTTCGTCGGCTGAGTGCAAGTGACATTTTGAGTAAAAATTGAGTTTTCTATTAATATTGAAAATACTATTAGTTATCCCCTGCATGTTCACACAATACGGAAAAATACCTATGGTTTGGCACGTCATATCACATGAGGCCGCAGGCCGAATGTGATATGATAAAATAAAAATTGTATTTAAACATTCGCGGAAAACTAAACGTCAAACAATACTAGTATCTAGTTAGAGCAAGGCGCTGAATTCTCTTCCCTTCCTTCCGTAAAATTCAACCCTTTAACAGGCCGCTCTGCGCCATCGCCTGTCCATAAAATCATCGCGAAAAACATGTCTGGTTAGGTTATATGCAGATCATTTATTTTTTGGCGTGGGTTAGACCTTTTTTGCGGTATATTTCGGCCTCAGAATGTAACAGAAATCGACTCGGTTGCATTTAAATCATCCGCCATTTTATTTGTTTATCGTATTTTAAGCAACGCAAAGCAATCGCTTTACACGTAATATCATTTCGCGCCATCTGGTAACGCGGTTTATCGACGATATGGAATATATCGTGTGGTTTGACTTGTTGTTTACACGATATGGATCAGATTTCATACGTGTTAACCAATGAGATTGAAGTATGTACACTTACTAAACGATAAAGGTAGGTACACATGTTATACTATTAAAGTAGTTGCATTTCTAAGAAATAAATAAGATGTCAAAAAACAATAAACATTATACTATCGGAGTAGTTGCATTTCTAAGAAATAAATAAGACGTCAAAAAACAATAAATTACAAAAGAAATGTTAGCACAACATTGATTCTCCTGAATAATGGTCAAAATCCCTTATGACCCTTTTGCATTCAGCCAAAAATGTTCTCTGTATTCTGATCATAAATATCTACACGTAGGATTTGTGTTTGAAATGTTAATATCCAAATTACAACTGTAATAAGCATGATAAGTAGGTACATACCATCTATCTGCCTATTTAAAGCAGTAACATTTACAAATATCGGCCGTGATTATTTCACTTGCATGTTATTTTTCAGCAACAACGATGAAAATGTTTAGTATAAGAAGCGGTGAGTTCGTATATAGAGGCAGTGTGTAGCACCGCGTGAGAATAATATCCCGCTAATACACGTGGTGGCGCTATCAACGTAAAAACGCGAGAGAGAGATAAACCATTTTATAACTGACACATTTTATGAGTAAAAGTTACTGGATAAATTGAGTGCAAATAGATGGAGTTGAGTCTTGTTTTGAATTGCTTCCGATATCTTTTAATATTTATTTAATAAAGTCAATGATTTCAATGTATGTCACAAAAGATTTGTTATAGCTTCGACACTCGTTGATACCATGTAGTGTCTAAAACAGATTTCCCGGTCCCTGCACTACCTCGCGGCACATCAACATTATTATCATATATCGTATCTAATATATCAGTACACTCTGTTACTTGTAGGCATGCTGATAACAAAATAAGCTTTTATTGTCCATTTTAATTTAAGAATTAAGTGAACAGGTGGAAATTGATCATTATAATGCATGCTGGTAATAAATTAAGCATTTATTGCACATTTTAATTGTTTTAGAATTCAGTGGACATGTGGGAATTGATTCTACCATTTATAACTGTTAAGTCAGTTCAAAATTGGCGAGAAATATGCGTTGGTAATCGCATACAGAGGCGTAACGCATTATGATGCGCGAATTCGCGGAAGCGTAACGCGCTTAAAAGGGATCATGCGTGTGTAGTATATTTTTACACCGTGTCCAAATTTGTTGGTGTCGAAAATGTTTTGGTTCAAAGAAGTTTTCACCCATTTGTATTTTGGTCCAAAATTATTAAGGCCAATTTTTGTGTGTCCAACGCTATTTTGGCCAACATTATTTTGACCAATTTATTTTGGTTTAACGATATTTGTTGCCAATATTATTAAGGCCATTTTCGCAACAGTAATTATTGCAAACCATTTAGTGACTTATTGAAACAAAGGTCAGCTTAAAAAGGTATTACTGAAATATTCGAAGTGATAAATGTACCAGTATTTAGTATCGTTGACTGGCATTTTATATTGGGGTTACATTTAATAACTTACGTAATACATCCGGGGTATTTCTATATATGGGAATGATCTCGTGACACACATTATTCCGCAAAAAAGATAGTTGCGCCTTTAGGAAGACGCAAAATAATTCGTAACGAGTTAATTACTGATAATTCCTGAATGACATAGCTACTCAAAAACCACAACGGAACAAGAAAAAAGTACAAGCATGCAACAGCAAAAATAATATATTTGATATTGAATTGGAAACCACAAGTATCATTACATACGACCACTTGGGTCTCGAGGATATGAAAGCACGATACAACAACACGTGACCATATATATCTGCAGTCTAGACTATAGTTTAATCAGTTCCAAATTGGCGATAAATATTCAGTTTTTACTTTAAGTAATCCAGGCGTACACGCACAATTATGGTCACACTGGCGGGTATGGACCATGTTTGGACGAAGACACGCATCACGCATATGTACACAGGTGCGTTGGTTCCACAGTCTGCTCAAGACGCTTAAGAATTGAAACCAAAGAACGGACAGTCGCACCATGACAACAACAACAACAACAACGCGATTTCAACAAGCATACCACCTACTCGCGTGTCAGTAGTGTATCACTTTTTTGCTGCCTCTCCGCGTGCTGCGTGATTCATGGTTCGTGATATATTTACGCCCATCGCACAAGCTGCGATAGAAATTAACTGCGCCTATGGTACGCCCCCGACAATCCGAATATATCGCCATGGTGACGGTACTATTTTTAGTTTCAACGAATTGCGTGTATTAATATGCAGAATGAGCGGTATAGTTATTCTATGGTTAGTGCCATCATGTGCGCCCGCATTCTTTTGTATTCATTCGCTGCTGTGAGGAGGCTCGCTGATTTAGAACTGATCAAACTATACTAGTTAGTACGGTTTAATTACTCTCGTGAACTCACAGGAAAAAATGGTTCGAAAGGGGTTCTAAAACTGTCCTCTATATGGAACGTCATATGGCTCTCCATCGAATAAAAAGCTCCGAAAAGGTTATAAATAACCACGATTCATATAGAACCATATTTGTGACCCGTCATGTCAAAATGGACATGTTGGAAGCCCGAGTCAATTTTGAGTTATTGGTCAGATTTGAAAGAGAACATTTTAAGCTTTGAAATGATACCATGTAGAATGTAATTGGACTTTGTTATCACATAATATGAATTGAAGAAGCATATTTGTGTCTATCATTTTCTTTATGTTTCACCAAATATATTGCCCTCTATTTCAAAACTGTGTTTGCCGACAACATGTCCTTTTTGATGGGACTGGTCACATTTGGTTCTTCTCTAAGAATCTTTTGGGCTCTTCAAATTTTAAGAACCAATATTTAAGGGTTCCAAATAGAAGACAAAAAGGTTCTTCTAAGTTGAACGATTTTCTTTTGAGAAAGTTATTGGCTCTAGTGATGGTTCCATGGCCCAGGCACAAACAACCTACATATCGAGCAACGAGTAATCTAGCGGTATCCTCTCACTATGATGTCGTGCATGTGCACTCTTTAAACAGTTAGCTTTTACGGCTAGTGAGTGGAAGCCAAAGAAGATTTCTTGTCCAGTCTTATCACCACTAAAGTGCAAACGGGCATTTCCCCCAAGCAAACTGTGCACAAAATGTGTTAAAGAAACAGCTGCAGGTCGTCCGACTCCACCCTGCAATACATGGTACAGATAGGCACAACAAAGAAGTTGAAACACAACTAAAACGTGCGTATTTGTCATTCAAAAATAAAGGGTCTTTAAGATAAACAAGAGAGAACTGAATTTAAGTCACATATAGTGTACAGGATTTTCTTAAAGACATGTTATGCCTTTCATTGCAATGTAATGTCAATAGGAACCAGTAGACGCTGGTGACATAAACCAGTGTTCATGTAATGAAGCATGTTGGACTGCACAAGAAATCTTCTTTGAGTGGAAGCGCTCTTATGGTTCTTATGGTTTCCTTGGCCCACTACTGTTCTCTGTTTTTATTGATGACCTTGTAGATGTTTGTGATAACGAGCTATATCTATATGCCGACGACTCAACACTCTTTGCACCCATTAAGTCATCAACCGATCCCAACACAGTAGCTGCTAGTCTCAACAGAGATCTAACAAACATGAAAGCATGGGCTGACGAATGGAAAGTGACCTTTGAGCCTACCAAATGCAAGACCATGGTAATCTCCAGGAAAAGATCCCCATCTGAACTTGATATCTACTTTGGAGAGTGCAAACTACAATCTACAAAAGAACTGGATATCTTGGGCGTTACTATTGACAGCAAGCTGACCTGGTCAAAGCACATCTCAGGCATTGCAACTAAAGCTGGTCAGAGCTTGGCGCTCTACGCAAAGTTTCAAACAAACTGGAGGCTAAAGGTAGATCTACTGTATACAAGTCGCAAGTCCGCAGCATTATGGAGTATGCTTCACTAAGCTGGGCGAATGCTTCACCCACCGTCCTAAGCCAGCTTGACAACATCCAAAAAAATCATTGGAGTAATAATGAAGCTACTGCTCGTTCACAGCTCAAAATTGACAGCCTGCTTCACAGACGACAGGTAGCAGCGGCTACAGTCTTGTACAAGATGCATACTACCAACTGCTCACATGATCTAGCAGGGTTACTTCCCACACCATATGTCCAACGCCGTGCTACCCGTTCGAGCGTATCAATGCCAGTCCATGCTCTTTCTCTGCCGACAGCCAGAACTCGCTGCTTAGACAGAAGCTTCATTTACACTGCTGTTCCCTTATGGAACAGTCTTCCAGACGATATTGTTGGCAATATTTCAGCAGATGGAATCCAGGCTTTCAAGTGCCGTGTGCACGGACATCTTCTCTCAAACTCTTAACTTGTCATAGCCTTCATACTCTTTTATGACACCCTTTATTCAAGTCCTTTCAACATCCGACTGATACATATAATAGCATGGTGGTCATGGTTTAAGTGTAGGTTAATGCTTGGTTGGGGAGATGGTGGAGGTCCTGTAAAGCATGTAGCCAGCTGGGCTGGTGATACGGCCACGCCCTAACAGGTGACAACCGGCAGCTCCTGGTAGATTTAGTTCCCAAGTATGTTGTGTAGGTTCTCTTGATGCCCATCAGACCTCCAGATATTATTTTTCTTTAATTTATATTTTGATGTTGTTCTCTATGTTTGGGCTTTTATCTTATTTTTATGTCACTTTCATTGGCATTTTTTTAGTTCTGCCCGTTTGTGTTTCTTGTGTTATGCATATTTTCTGAGCTGCAGTGAACCAATTGATTGGCCTTTCAGAGCTCTCTTTCGAGAGTTACCAGTTTGATTTTTAATCACTCTTGTCATTAACCTTGTTAATGTCTGTTGGGCTATTGTTCACATTTGCGCTTTATATACAAACAAATGGGTCATTCAATGACCTTCTTAGTTCTTGACCTCAAATGATGCGCGAATTCTGTAAGGAGACAGAAAAGCTGTAAACACTTACGACTCATGCATTTTACATGTTTAAATTCGGACTAAAACCCCAAAATGGAAAATGGTCAATTATGTTTATTTGAAGGGCAATGTCTTAATTTGAAATAGCGACGCGTATTTCAGGAACACGAAATCAATTACACGATGTCGTGAAAGTGTGAGTCTCACATACAGCAACAATATGAATCACAAATCATGTCTACACAAGCGTTTTCGTATCCTACTAAATGAATTCTACCTACTAGAACATCCTTTTGATTGTTTAGGTCATTTGTAATTTCAATTATGGGCCAGCACATTTTGTTTTTGAATAAGAAGACACTTTACACGCTGAAACATACCAAGAACATATTGACAACACCAGAAGACGTTTGAAGCCAAATACGCTACTTCAATTATTTTGTCAAGCACTTACTCAATCACTCTAGCGAGAGTATATACACAAGTCTGCCCACAGCAATGAAATCTGTCTTATAAGGTGTGCATGAGAACATAATACTGACCATTTTGTAAACTAGTGTGCACTGTCATTTTCTGTCTGATAGATCGATAGGGAGAGAATGCCGTAGATTTCTAGCAAGGATGCCAACAAATTCCAACTCTTTGAGCAGATGATGAATTAGTTTATCATTTTGACGGGGAAATTCAAACACAAGTATAATCGACACCCCGCCATTAGTAGTGAAGATGAAACCATATTCATGTTGCGAAAGGTAGACCTACTACGTGTTTCATGATTGTTGTAATATAATACATTGCACGGTAAGAAGTGAATATTAAGTGTATATTAAGGAGTCAAGCACTATAAAGTATGATATATTGTAGCATTGAATATAGTCATGATAATGTAACAAAATATACAATTGAAAATATAAAACCTTGGATAAAAATGTACTTTAAAAACAGCAGCGAACTATTCATAAGAAACACTATAGTTCGATCAGTTCAAAAATTGGCGAGCCTCCTTACTGCAGCGAATTAATACAGAAGGGTGTAGGCGAACGTGAACGCAACAAAGCACACTGTGCATCACATGAATGCATTGTGCCATTGACTATAATCGCGTGCATATGGCCATAATCGCGTGCGTTCGCTTGGATTACTTACACGGCGCGGAGTTACACAAACCGCATATTTCTCACCAATTTTGAACTGATCAAACTATAGTCACTACTGATATATACAAAGCGCTTATTTCTCGCCAATTTGTGACTGATCAAACTATAGTGACTAATGATATAATCCTGTAGTCATATTCCTTAAGACCGCACTGCCAAACTAGTACGTATGGCTTCTACGTATAAGTGACGTTTCAGTAAGATTTTTACGATAGGCGCCAAAGTAGTTTATATTACCAGACACATACAAGCACCCATGAAAATTGAGCTGAGGACCAATGCAAATATTTCCAATATTGTTATGGAAATATTATGCATTTGTCTCAGTTCAATTACTTGTACGTCGTACGGTGATGCCAACTATTTCTTCGGCGCCTACTGTAAATTTTACGTAAAAGTCACATATGTATGAGCCATGCGTACTATTTTTGCAGTCCGGCCTAATATGACATTTTACCAATAGGACTACACAGACCCATATATTGAAGGCCTCAAAGAAGATCATGATTTTCACTCATATTATTCGGCCGAGTGCACCAATGACGGGTAGCTGAAGAATAGCGCTACCTCGCTAGTAACTGAGGCGTAACCAAAAATGATAAGCTACTAGGCTAGTAACTGGCGGGTAATTTACGCTAAATGTTATACCTGACCGGACCCAAGAATGAGTTGGGGCATAACGTTTAATGCCACAAGTCAGTCGATTCTACAGTAGCGTAAATTTGTTCTGAACATTGGAGGGGATGATTCGCTGATGCTGAAGGACCAATTGCGCTTGCATGCCCAGGGGGTGTCTATTTGAAGTGGAATGTGACCCCTCATAAGCTGAAAGATTTTATATTTTTGAAAATCCATTCATGCAATTTTGTGATTTTTTTAGTCAAAATGTAGATCAACTCCTTATGATCTCGACCAACTCCAACTAATCGCACCGACTTTGGGTCATATTTTGACAAAAATGTACTAATTGTCCAAGGATCTTAAATAATGACTACATAAATAAACTTATTATTGTTTTTATTAATTAAAAACTGATAGAGCCAAGTTTCAACATTATTGTGAGTGGAAAGGTAGATCTAGAAGAACGAAAAAAATAAAAGCATATCGTGCCGTGCATGGTCTGGGGATCGAACCGGAGTTCTGCGGTTAACAAGCGAAGGACAAGGTATCCACGCCGCGGAAGTATTTGTGTTAAGAGATGTGTTATAATTGTATATAATTGTTTCCATCGGGTGCTTGTGTTTGTCATTAAAATTGTGCTTTTTGGTGCAATGTTTATATGTGCCCCTCGCCCAAAATATGTTTGTAATGTCATGATAGTCCTTATTTTTGAAAAAGCGGTAAACAAACTTCGACATTTTTGGCCATAAAATGGCATCATTTTTTTCCGGATCGCAGGCCGACTCCACGCGATTCTTGATTTACACTCACCTAAGACCTAGTGAGTGACGACACGTTTTTAATATTACGGAGTACCATTCACGTCAGAATTTTACAGTAAACTATAGGTTAACACTTGGCATATGCGCCAATTAATTTTAAAAGGGGACGATGCTGATTGATGTGGATATTTACGTCGCTAGTTGCTATTCTGGTGCTACTCGCCAGTTATGCTCTAAGAATTACATCGCTAGTAAGTTACGATACAGTTAGAGCTTAACTACTAGGGAGGTAGCTTACCTCCCTATTAAGTTACCCGTCATTGGTGCACTCGGCCGATTGATTTTCAACGTTATTGTTTTGAATCTATTCCTTTTTATTTCAAAATACTACGGAACAGGAATTTTGACCCGTGTTGAGTAATAGTTATTTAAGGATAGGTACATGGTTCTTGAACGTCAACCAAATACATAAAGGCGACAGAATGACTCGGGAGACTTTACGAATCATGCAATTTACATGTCTAAATGTGCACGTCTCAACGGGGAAATAGATTATGGACGTCCGAGTCAGTTAGTACAGGTCAACGTCTTAGTACTCGAACAATAGTTATATTTATTAACAGGAACATGATATCAGTTTATATAAAGTCATACGACTGTCTGCATTTCAGATGCGGCACCGATATAACCGCAAATGCGTGTACACCGTAGTAGTTTATATCCTGCTCTAATGAATTCCTCGTTGAACACTCATTTCTTTCGAATGTTTTGGTCACTTCCATTAATTGATAATTGATATTCTTGTAAATAAATGTAACTTCTTGGGCTGATAAACTCCCAGCCTCTCTAATACTTGGGTCATATTGCCAGCCGCCAAGGAATCTGCGTGGAGAAGGTTATAATGCAGGGCACGATTGAGGGTGCGCGTAGAACAGGCTGACCGAAATTAAGACGGTTTGTCAGAACAAAACCCCTTGTTGGGCAACATACTTCTATCCTATACCAATTATCAACTGACTGCAGACCGACAGAAATGACGTTTCATCACTTAAGTCACGAGCTGTCAGTCATGACGGATACGTACCAACCATAACTAACCATTAAATGCTCACCGCTTTCTGTTTTCTGTAATGCAGACATTTTACACGGTCACACGTACCAACAACATCTTGAAGACATCAGCAGATATCTGAAGCCATACACGCCACTTGGTTTATTTTATCAAGCATTTGCCAAATCACTTAAAAAGGAATAGAAAGTAAATACTGTATACACAAGTGTGCCAGTAACAACGCAATCCTTCCTTCAATATAGTTATGCATGAAAACATAATACTGACCCACTATGATACTGACCATATGGCGATATAGTGTGCCTTGACACTTCTCTGTCTGAGAGATCGACGGATTTGAAGTATACTTTAAGGATATTCTTTGCTCACGAATTATCGACAGAGAAACCTTTACCATGTCCTAAAACGGATTCCCGCCAATTTCAATATTTCGAGCAGACGATAATTGTGTTTATTATTTTGCCGCAATAATTAAAAATGTAATATGAATACCCCGCCGCCAATATGGGTGCCCAATTAGAGGGCATCGACGTTTGGTTCTGGCAAAGCTTTTTTCTGTCGACCTCGGCGTTGAAGTTTTGATTTTAGTTGCTTCATGTATTCCTATTACAATGAATTAGTGTATCAAATTTTGTGTAACTCAACCTCCCTCTCCCCGAGAACCTAACGGCATGTCCCTTATATAATATTATAGGACCATGATACCGTATATGGAGTAGATTATAGAATACATATTACGAGAAAGGGTCTGAATATATTCGACTAATCTTATTAGAGTATACATGTATAGAAAGTAGAGTTAAATACATTAGATAGTCAAACACTTTTTGAAATATTTTAATTTATAGAGTTTTCACAGCATAGTTTTGGCGACGTAAAAAACACCCTGTTCGACCGATCGACCCATTTTTGTAGAAGTCGGTGAAAATTGTTGTTGACGTGCAAATGAATACCGACCCAAATAATTTTGTTGGCATATCAAATAACGGCACCATTTTTGGAGCTTTTTATTTTTACGTTCATTTTGAAGGAGGAAAAAAGAAGAAAAAATAGTCCGACCGGCCGACCCAACCTGAGAGGTCCGTTTGCCCGTAAAACAGATTTCTTTTTTTGTCGCCTGAATAACGCAATATGGCACTATAATCGCATGCCCCATCGCCCATCCCCTGGGTTCGCCGATGTATTATAATATATCTACACATTATCAATGTACGTTAAAGATCCCAACATGATTAGGAACTACAACACTGTTGTTATCAAGTCGTGACTGAAATCTCACAGAATTTGTATTCACGATATGTTTTTGTTAGGTTGGTGTGTCATAGCACGACGTCGCCAATCTCTTAACATCCAAATATTCTATTGACCGTATTTCACTCTTATATGACACCCATATCTTTATAGTCATTTTTGGATAATCGATTTTTCACACCTCTTTGGTTAACTAAAATGTTCATTAAAACGATGAATATTCAGTCCTCATTTCTAATGGTTGAAATGATACGGGCTCCCAGAATTTTAGTGACAGGACCCTCTTAAAGAAAATGACAACACCTTATGATCTCGACAAACTACCGCTCACACATGAAATGGTATACATCGGCTCACTAAGTAATTGATCTTCAAAACTGAAGACACGTGGCTGATTTCATAATACGTTTAGATTTCAACATATGACTTGTTATTGGCCTAGATCCTTCTACCCGTATCCTCAAATTATAATAGTGTAGTCAATATATTCTGGGCCTTAATCCATAATATTTTCATATCTACTAATAAATTGTTTTAAGAACAATTATTTATTCTTATATACTGAAAATTCTTCTTAAGTTAAGAAGATTCTTATCTTCTATTTCATAAAACAACTTAAGAATAATATTCCTCTTTATGTTCATTCCTTACTTATGAAGAGGTCAGACGCTATTTTAACTTTACTAAGGAATTCTTCTTAATAAGTTCTACGGTAATATTCTTCTCATCTTAAGAAGAGTCTCTGTTCTTAACTTAAGAAGAATCTAATAGAAACTCTTCTTAACGTTCACACTTATAGATTATTCTGACGTTGACCTCTATGAAATAGGGCCCAGATATTATTTCCTCAGGTAAAAGTTCTTTGGTATATACAAAGAACAAGGTTTCCTGGATACTGGTCCCCAAATATGCAAACCTTGGATTTCTTTTAGGGTCGAAAACAGAAACGAGGCACATACGTACATGAATGTCTTTCATGCTAGGCCTACTTTATATCAACTGCGGCATTGGTATGAGAATAAAATTAAAGTAAGCACACAGATGTTTGATAGTGTAGATGTTACATATAAATCTACACCCGTTGTATTGACCCGGAATTACATTAATAACGCTTACTCACGTTCTTGGCATTTGGTATCTCCGTAATGATACATATTACTCGCGAAGATATTTCTCCGTAAACAGATAGTTGCGCCTACAGGCAGACGCAAATCAATTCATTACTGTTAATTACGGCTAATTCCCGAATGAAATACCTTCACATCGAAACAAGACAAAATGTTTCGAACACTCTCATGTCTTTCTATGAAGAAAACACCGAGCATTATAAAACCTAGAAACATCAAGCAAAGAATATAATTGGATTCGTAATAGAATTCATTTAGGATCGGAGGGAAACTACAAGTATCTGTACAATGTACATCTATACACAATCACTTGGGTGCCAATAGACTTAAAGCACGATACAACGTCTCGTGATCATGTTATCTGCAGACAAGACTAATACGGTATAATTTCCCTTGTGGTTGGCCCTACGCTGGTTCCCTGGCCCTCACGCAAACAACCTACTTCGAGTAACGAGTAATCTAGCGGTGTCTTCTCAATATGATGCCGGTATACACTCTTAAATCAAATACTTCATTTTAATTTCACAGTGAGTGGAAGAATAATTTATTATGTTATCGGTAAAAGGCTAGCACGCAAAGAAAGATTGTTCAATACTTAGTTACAATTAGATGATATGGTATATTTGCTGAATATATTCGCTACTGTAAGCAGGTTAGGCAATTAGGAACTGACTGAATAATCTATTGTAACAGCTCTGTAAAGTTGATATAGTTTGATCGAATCATCATAACAGGAAATGTGATCCGTTCTATAGTTTAATTACTTCCAAATTGGAGAGGAATATGGTTTGTATCTCTCATTGTGCAAAAGTAATCCCGGCGCACTTGGGATATAAAGCCTATGCACTCGTCATTCATTACGATTCACAGTGCGATATGTTACGTCTTGCGAGCTTTTTGTGCGCCCGTGCTCTTCTGTATACCTTCGCTGCTGTTAGTAGGTTATTATTAGCAAGACACAACTCTTCGTATTTATGTGTTCTGAATGCGGATCAAAAGGTTTTTCACTTGGTTTAATTTTCTGAAGATGTCCATACAATTTCAAAAACTACAGTTACATTCCTCTGAAGAAGCTTCCCTTGACGTCTAGTCTATACACCGTTGCATCCTCATCACCACTTATCAAAGCATGTACTCCAAAGTAGGGATTGTATCCTCTTTGAATGTACAGCTTTTGATAGGTCTTGAATCCTTGAAAAAAGCCTCCCAGCAATCTTTGATTTGAAAAAAATAGTTACGCTAAATGCGAAAATTATTTTTTATTATGTTTTTAACCCACTTTTCTTTGCCGCTTAGCAGCCAATTAAAACTAAAAAAACCCAAAAAGCCCTACACTGGTTTCATCGCATAGGATTATGGTTTTATTCATGGTGTAAGATATTCATAAGTAAGACTAGTGTAAAGACATTACGGAATAAAGCGGTATAATCCTTTAATCCGTCAATAGAGAATTTTGTGCTACACTCTTAGAAGGTCAGGATCAAATATGAGACGAAAAGGATCAATTTTGATCCAGAAGTGGTATCACATGAGCTTACCCTTTCCGGATCAAAGTGATCCGACAAGCAGGATCAAAAAGTTTGATCCGAAATGGGATCAAATATTTCTGTCAAATGATACTGAAACGGATCAAAATAATGATCCTTAATCGGATGTACCTGTAGCTTATGATCCTACTCCAGGATCAAACTGAATCAAAGAAAAAGTGAAAACATAGGGGGTCATCGGGTGACAGATTGTAAAAACAAGCATGCATGCAAGGGTCTTTCGGTGACACCGGGCCAAAAAAAAGGGGGTATTTTTGATGGAGCCTGTGTGAAACCTAATATTGATTGAGTGCCCCCACCCCCGGGTGCACACTGCAGACTATATATCGAGTGCAGTAAGCTTACTACATCGTGTAGGCCTACATCGCAGTGATCGTGACATTTTGTGAGGAGCATTTTGACCGAAAATCGTACTGATGGCACTGGTCAGGTACAAGAAATTTGTTCACAAGAATAGAGCATGTTCAAACATAAAAAATAAAACTACTTTACCGACAAAATCATGTAACATTTTACAGATTAGACTGGATAACTTACCGCGGTATTTCACCCTTGTTTCAACTGTGGCGACTGAATTCAAAAGATCGTCTGCTTGTCGTCTATCGGTTTGCGAAAGAGTGTCACTCATTGACCAATGAACTGTTTCATCGAATTGATCCGGAAATCAGATCAAAGTTGATCAAGGTGAATTTGATCCGTTTGTTGATATCTATCTGGAAACGGATCAAAACGATCCGAAAATGATCCTTAAAGGATCAAAACAAAGTGAGCCGGAAATCTACTCATGTATTTGATCCTGACCTTCTAAGAGTGTAGGTTAATTCCGTGCAGTCTTACACCAAAGATAAACCGGGTAAGGCAGCAAAATTGAACCCTCACATGCGCGCGATAATGTGAGACAGACCTTTTTTCTTGGCCATACGTTGCCAATATACTAAACACATGCTAAGGTAAAGCCGAACCAGATATAACACCAGTAGTAACCATCTCTATATAGATTGGTTCTTTCATCCCGATGTATTGGTTTCTTAGTTTGGTTGTTTGTTTGTTTGTTTACACGGTCGGTCCCTACGGACACACGCTTGGATCCTGAAGAGACAAGTGGGCCGTATTCTTGTACTAAACACGGTTTAACTTAAAACCGTGTCTAGCTAAACTCGTGTCTAAATTAAACGCGAGTTTATCTTTTAAACGACGTATTTAACAAAACCCGATTTTAAACTCCGCTGGTCGTGCGTTTATTGTATTCGGGTATTCAGTTTATTGTGGCCCAAATGTAAGTTACAATGAAATATCGAACAAAGATTGAGGGTGCGCGTTGAACAGGCTGACCGAAATTAAGAAGGTTTTCAGAATATAATCCCTTGTTGGGCAACTTATTTCTATCTTATATCAATTGCCAGCTGGTTGCAGACTGTCGGAAATTACGTGTCATCACTAAAGTCACGAGCTGCCGTTCATGACGGATACGTACGAACCATAACTAACCATTAAATGCTCACCGCTTTCTGTTGTCTGTAATGCAGACATTTTACATGGTCAAAGTTCAAACATACCAACAACAACTTGAAAACGCCAAAAGATATCTGAAGCCATACATGAGAATAAAAATAAAGTAACCACACAGATGTCTGATAGTGTAGATGTTCAATATAAATCTAACACCTGTTTTCGAGTATAGAGCCGGAATAACATTAATAACTTACTCGCATTCTTGGCATTTGGTATCTCGTAATGATACATATTACTCGCGACAGACATTTCTCCCTAAACAGATAGTTGCGCCTACAGGCAGACGAAAATAAAATTCATTTAATTTATTACGGCTAATTCCCGAATGAAATAGCTTCACATCGAAACAAGACAAATTGTTTCGAATGCTCTCATGTCTTCCTATATATGAAGAAAATACCGAGCATAATAAACCCTAGAAACATCAAGCAAAGAATATAATTGGATTCGTAATAGAATTCATTTAGGATCGGAAACCACAAGTATCTATGCACAATCACTTGGGTGCCAATATATATAAAGCACGATACACGGCACAATATGGCACGCCGTTTGGGTCAAAATTAACATTGGTTTTGTATATCAATTTGTGTTTTACATGCTGTTTTTTGTATATCAATTTGTGATTTACATGTGTGTTTTTGTATATCAATTTGTGCTACGTAAATGATATGCAAACAAGATATAAAGAAACACAAAGCAGCATGAAAATAAAATGATAAACGCAACGACTGGTAAATTAGTTTTAACAAACACAAACTCGTATAGACACCGCAAAACGACCGGCACAGTAGTGTATACAAACACGAAAGGATATAAACACAGAATGATGTACAACACAAAACGATCGACAAAAAAACATATACAAACACAAACCGACTGCGCGAAATGAGACAGAAGGAAAAAATTCACGTGAAGTGGTTCCGAAGCAGTCCTACGTGCTGTGAATGCTCTATTGCCACTTCGTCCAATGCCATTTCGTCTAATGCCATTGTCCAATGCCATTTCGTCTAATGCCATTTCGTCTAATAGCCACTTGGTCCAATAACCACTTGGTCCAATAGCCACTTCGTCCAATGTCAATTTGTGAATGCTCTATTGCCACTTCGTCCAATGCCATTTCGTCCAATAACCAGTTCGTCCAATGCCATTTCGTCTAATGCCATTGTCCAATGCCATTTCGTCTTACCCCATTGTCCAATGCCATTTCGTCTAAGGCCAGTTTGACAAGTAGCCACTTGGTCCGATAACCACTTGGTCCAATAGCTACTTCGTCCAATGTAATTTCGTTCAATAGCCACTTCGTCCAATGTCACTTGGTCCAATAGCCATTTCGACTAATAGCCATTGTAGTTGACTTTTTTGCACATTTCGTCCATACCCATCTGGTCTAATAGCCATTTGGTCCAATAACCACTTCGTCCAATAGCCATTTCGTCTAATAGCCATTTCGACCAATAGCCATTTCGTCCAATAGCCATTTCGTCCGATTGCTTCCCACCAAAAGTCAACTACAATGGCTATTGGTCGAAATGGCTATTGGACGAAATGGCTATTGGACGAAATTGCTTTTGGACGAAATGGCTTTTGGACCATTGGGCGAAATGACTATTGGTCGAAATGGCTATTAGACGAAATGGCTATTGGACGAAGTGGTTATTGGACGAAATGGCTTTTGGACGAAATGGTTATTGGACGAAGTGGTTATTGGACCAAATGGCTATTGTGGACCAAATGGCTATTGCACCAAATGACTATTGGACCAAATGGCTTTTGGACGAAATGACTATTGGACGAAATGGCTTTTGGACGAAATGGCTAGTGGGCGAAATGGCTATTGGACGAATTGGTTATCGGACCAAGTGGCTAATGGACGAAATGGCCTTAGACGAAATGGCATTGGACAATGGGATTAGACGAAATGGCATTGGACAATGGCATTAGACGAAATGGCATTGGACGAACTGGTTATTGGACCAAGTGGTTATTGGACCAAGTGGCTATTGGACGAAATGGCTATTGGACGAAATGGCACTTTGAGATAGAAGGGATGCTACGGATGCTTGGGATAGTAGGGATGCTTTGGTGGGTTTTTAAATTTTTAACCAAATGGCGTGCCAAGGAACGCCGTTTGGTTCAAAATTAACACGGTGTTTTTTAAGTTTTGAACCAAATGGCGTGCCAAGGAACGCCGTTTGGTTCAAAATTAACATGGTGTTTTTAAAATTTTGAAGCAAATGGCGTGCCAAGGTACGCCGTTTGGTTCAAAATGTAAGAAAAACGACACGTCGACACATATTGAACCAAACGGCGTGGCATAGGCACGCCGTTTGGTTCAAAATGTAAAAAAACGACACGTAAAAACACATATTGATGTACACAAAAACTACATGTAAAACACAAATTGATATACAAAAAACAATTAAAACACCAATCTATATACAAAAACAATGTTAATTTTGAAACAACAATTAAAACACCATACAAAAACAATGTTAATTTTGAAACAACACGTAAAACACAAATTGATATACAAAAACACACACATGTAAATCACAAATTGATATACAAAAAACAACATGTAAAACACATATTGATACAAAAACAATGTTAATTTTGACCCAAACGGCGTGCCATAGCACAACGTCTCGTGATCATGTTATCTGCAGACAAGACTATACGGTTTAATTTCCCTTGTGGTTGGCCCCTACGCTGGTTCCCTGGCCCTCACTCAAACAACCTACTTCGAGCAACGAGTAATATAGCGGTGTCTTCTCAATATGATGCCGGTATACACGCTAAAACAGATACTGCATTTTAACTGCACAGTGAGTGGAAGAATTATGTTATCAGTAAAACGCTAGCACGCAAAGAAAGAGTGTTCAATAATTAGTTACAATTAGATAATATCGTATATTTGCTGAATATATTCGCTGCTGTAATCAGGTTAGCCAATTTGGAACTGACTGAATGATCTATAGTCAGTCGATCTCCTGTTTGATCGAATTATCATGACAGGAAATCTGACCGTCACGTACAATTGGTGCACGAGTATAGTTAAACGCGCCTTAAACTACCCCATACTCATTATTGAAAGTTCGAAACTTTTAAGTGAGTTAGACGTGTGTTTACGCTAAAGGCAAAGGTCCACGCTGGGTGAACTGGCTTACACCTGTTCATTTGGTGACAGATGAAATAGAGTTAAGACGGAGAAATCTCAACCTTGAAATATTATCAAAGGATCTGGCACTTTTTAGTAAAAATTTCAAAAAATATAAGATTAGGTTAAACAAAAAACAAAAAGTAAATAAGTTAGTGTCTTTACATCAACATCTAGCGATTTGAGCATTTTTTACTCAAAATATTTATGTTGGCTTTGTCCAAAAAAATTGGGTAAAAAAAGTGACTTCTTTTTGTGATTTTCAAAACAAAAAAAATCAATATTTGTGTTCAAAATTATTGCCAAATTTGGATTTTCTGATCAATTTCCTTTCCAAAAAAATATACTTTTGTATATGGTTGAGTTATAGTTCAATTTGAACAGCACTCACAAAATTCAAAGAAAAACTTCCTTAAGTTCCACCTTAAGCCTTAAGAGAATATCATGTTTATTGTCCCTCGCGTTGCTTGATTATCGTAATACTTTTGTATCTCAAATTTTGAGGTAAAAATAAATACGAGAATTTACCACTATGTTCAATAGGTTATCAATTGTTAAGTATCTGGTTGTTGACGACATATGATAAGTTGAAAACTAGCGAATTTATCAAGGAGATAGACACTCATGCATTTAACAATTGAACTTGGTCTAACCATCCTAACGGGAAAAAGGATAATGCACATACGGTTCAGTCGATCAGTTTTAGGGTCAATGTCTTATCTTGGAATAGAAGCGCTGACTTACAGGAACTCGAAATCAATTAAGCGAAGTCATAAGTCTGTTTGCATGCGTCACTAATAGGAAATGCAAAGATATGTATGCTCAAGCGTTTCGTGTTTTGCTTTAATGAAATATACTTGGAACGCCCAAGTTGTTTAGGTCACATGTAATTTCCATTAATGGGTTTACTACATTATGTTATCTGTATAGGTGAGCACGTTTTACGCTATACAAAGAACATACTGGCAACGCCAGAAGATATTTGAATCCATATATAAGATACTTCAACTTATTTCTTGTACTGGCCGAATCACCTTAAGAATAAGAGAGAAAATGTACACATGTGTGCCTGCAGCAACGAAATCCATCATTCAAGATATGTATGAAATCATACTGACCATTTCATGAATAAGTGTGCGCAGTCATTTTCCCGACTGAGTGATCGATGGAATCGAATTTCATTTGCGATATTTTTGCTCGATAATAATCAGCAGAGAATCATAATATGATATGCAAGGATCCCCGCCCCTTCCACTACCGTAGGTAGTCATTTTCCTTGGGTAGGGGCGATTATTTTTATGACCCCCCTACTCATGTTGATTATTTCTATGACCCACTCCCCAACACACACATATGTACATATAAGGCCTATCTAAAAGGGTTATAGGGGAAACAGTTGATGCGGAAGCAAAAATAACCAAATTAGGGTGAACGAGCCTAATTTTTGTTATTGAACGTTGAAACATGTAGGAAAAATGCGACCACAGAATATTTGCCCCCCCCAACAGAAGAAACTGACAGCCCATTAAGCAAAAGAAAGTTTTAACATGAAAAACGCACTATGTTTTAGTTTATAGCTCTCGTAATGTTCAGTTAACCTTAACGTGTTAAAAGGAAAAACACCATATTTAAAGGAAAATGAGGTAACTACATTTTTGTTGAACTGAGAAAAATACAATAATGTGTTTCTTGCAGTGCCTCTGAAGAGTTTATTTAATTCAAGAAAATAACCATGGTACAAGGACTGGTAATACAAACATCTTTATTCATAATTATCAACTGCAAGAAACACATAAGTGTATTTTTCTAAGTTCATCAAAAATTGTAAGTGAAGAATGTCTTTACATAATTAATGTAATATTTCTTAAGTAGGAGGTATTCTTTCCGAGTTATGAGCATGTATGAATTACTTGTTAAGTAACTTTTTCGTTGCCTGTATAAGAAAATAATATACTCATGTATGAATAAAGTCTTTCAAAGCTAATAACAAATCCAGCATCGAGCAGGTACAACAAGCTTCTCTCTCCAGCAAACACAGCACTGCTTGGAAAATTGTGGACGACATCAGTGGAAGAAAGGATAGCAAGCGATCTATGCTCTCAGGAACGCCAGATGACAGGAAAGGTTCATGGTTGAAGCATTTCTCTACTCTTCTTGGGAAACCACCAACAGTACCAGACAGAGACTTCACCATCTCCAAGGTGGTTGATGATACACTACCAATCTCAACCTCAGAGTTTACGTTAGCTGATCTGGAAGAAGCGCTTTCACAGTCAAAACCAGGAGGTGCCTTAGGACTGGACAGCATTCCACTTGAGCTCTGGAAGTCGGACACCTTTAAACCCCACCTTCTTCATCTGTGCAACAATCTTCTGCTACACCAAGAGAAACCTAAGCAATGGTCAACAGGTGGAATCATTCCCATCCCAAAGAAAGGGGACCTATCAAAACCAACCAACTACATGGGCATCACCCTTACCAGTATTGCAGCCAAGCTCTTCAACAGGATGGTATTAAACAGGATAAGACCATTTGTTGACCCCTTGCTGCGTTGGAACCAGAATGGCTTCAGACAGCATAGATCAACCGTCTCTCAAATACTGGCTCTGAGACGTATCATTGAAGGCATGAAGACAAAGAATCTTCCTCTGGCAGTAGTATTCATAGATTACTCAAAAGCTTTCGATTCGATCCATCGTGAACGGATGTTCCAAATCCTACATGCGTATGGTATTCCAGGAGTCATCATTGATGCAATCAAGGCTATCTCCACAGATTCATCTGCCTTAGTGATATCTGCAGACGGTGATACCGAACCTTTCGAGATTCTGGCTGGAGTTCTACAAGGAGACACCCTTGCTCCATTCCTCTTCATAGTGGTAGTAGATTACATCATGCGGCATGCCTTGAAGGACATCAACCAATCCACCGGGATCGTTCTTGAGAGAAGGAAGAGTAGACGTCATCCAAAGCTACGCCTTCATGATTTGGACTTCGCTGATGACATAGCACTCTTGTCTTCATCCATTGAGTCAGCTGAAATTCTGCTACAGCATATCGAAGAAGCTTCAAACTGTGTTGGCCTGCACCTTAATGTTGGAAAAACCAAGACTCTGCTAGTCGGCATCCCATCCTCCACAAATGTCACATCTCTGAGTGGTGCCAAACTTGACAACATCAAGGAGTTTAAGTACCTAGGATCGTCAATGCCAGACTCTTTCCATGACTTCAAGTGCCGGAAAGCTCAAGCCTGGGTTGCATGCAACAAGCTGGAGAAGATATGGAAATCTAAACTTGATAGGCCAACTAAAATCAAGTTTTTCCGAGCTTGCGTGGAAAGTATTCTACTATATGGTTCAGAGACATGGACAGTTACAAAGACTTTTGAGGACAGAATAAATGGATGCTACACACAGTTGCTGAGGAGAGTCCTTAACATCAGTTGGAGAGACCACAAAACTAATGAAGAGGTGTATGGTGAAATTCCTCCGCTGGCTAACTCAGTAAGGAGGCGACGGCTCCAGTTTGCTGGACACTGCCTACGAGCATCCAATCAACATGTCTCCCGAGTGCTTTTCTGGACTCCAAGTGAAGGCCATTCATCCCGTGGCAGGAGATCCACCACCTATCCTGACAGCATCTCAAAGGACCTTGATCTTGAACCCAATGAAGTTCAACAGCTTATGTTGGATAAACTTGCTTGGAGGAAATTTGTAACTGCTGCTTCCAATATTCCGTCCAAGGACGACCGATGATGATGAAAATGATATTCATGGAAATAGGCCGACGGGGAATTTTCCCTTGAATCATCAACAACTAAAATTCTTATGTCTAACATAGCTCAAACCAAACCTAAAAAAGGAGTACAATTTCCGCATGCCATGTTTTTATTTTATATCATTTAACACCATATTTCAATTTCACATTCCGTCGTTATTTTCAGGAAGAACTGAGTTACTTTATCGTATCATTAATGCATACCCGAAGCTATTAGTACACGTGATTCTTCTAAAAACTGCATAAACAAAAATGCTAATTGTATATTTGAAGGACCAAGGTAATAACAAAATGTTTAAGCACAAAACATACTGATTATCATTTTGCTTTTGGGTCAAAGAGAAATTTTAGACGAAACATCAGTACACGCTCGCGTAAACATGGTACATGAGAAGGACATTCAAAGCTAGGAGCAACTGTGATAACTCATTCATTCTGACATTACAAAAACAAAACCCGAAAGATTCCTGGAAAAGCTTAAGGCATGACTCGAAGAAGATACGAAGAGGTGGTCCTTGAATAAAGTACCGAAAGCATTGACGCCCGAATTCCTCGGGCTCTTACGTGGTACCGCACTCATGAACAGACAAACAGCTGCTACAGAAAAGGGAGCATTGAGGGGTTGCTATGTGGCATAGTTACCGTTTGTTAATTTAAGTAAAACAAAAATGTACCTTAATTATGGCCAAATTCGTCAGTTCATGAAAATATGATAACGGCAAAAGAATTTCATACGAGAGGTCCTGCCCCCACCAGAAAAATCCTTGACACGCTACTAGTTTGTATCTATCCATTCAGTGATGCATTTTTATGTTGGTGTTAGTAAGCAATTTGGCCTCGTGTATTATTATCATAACGTTAGAAAAGATTTTTAAACACACAAATATTATTTATAAGATAAGTTATGAATTTTGCCATTATTAAGGTACATTTTGGCTTTCAACGGGATTTAAAATTGGTTTTTATATATACTTATTTGCTTTTGATTCCTCCGAATAATGTCTTACAATTTAACCAAATGGCCGAAATTCAACCGAATGATAGTTAGAGGTGGATGGGGTCGACCCTGCAGCCGTTCATATTTGCAATATCAAATGAAATATATATAATATGTCCCTTTCCTTATAAGTGGTTTAGAAGGACACCAATTCCTTAGGACTGATAGTCCAGGCTCGGACTGAGGCACTAATTTCTAAGGACTGATAGTCCAAGACCTCGGACTTTTATCCCTACTTGGAGGACATACATTCCTAGAAATTAAAGTCCGGTGGACTATCATAGTTCCTATTAATACTAGGACTTAGAGTATATATCTACAGGGGATTAATCCCCTTTGTCATACGTGGCTACAAGACCGTCAATCTCGTCAAAACGGTTATAGTGGTTTCTGACATACCCACCGTTGACGATGCATAATTGAAAAAAAACCCTCCAATTTTGCAATCTTATTTACTTCATCAGTAAAACGTATATATTTGTAGGTTTCCAGAATGTGCAGACATGATTACAATATATTGTGTAAAAAAGAAGCTCCTTTAAAATAAATTACAACTACAGAAATACCAGTGTTTAATCGTGGCTATCTAAGGACAATGAGTGGTTGTTGACCTCGCTTAATCGTAATGGAATTAACAATGAATACCTAAAAGAGATAATAGATTGGAGTTTTCAACGACTCATACATTTTATATGTCTAATTTAGCTAACGAGAAAATGGTTATGGGCATCTGCTTAAATAGTAGTTTGATCAGTTGTTTATTATTTTGACTGGAAAATTTAAACACTAGTATAATCAACACCCGCCATTAGTGAAGATTATACCATATTCATGTTGCAAAGAGTACTAAGTGAAATAGGCAATATTTTATGATTGTTGTAACTTAATACATTTTATGATAAGATATAAGATTAGGTATAAAGGATTACAGTATGATATGGTACAATATAATGATATTAAATGTAACAAACTGTCCCATTGAAAATATCAAATCTTAGATAAATATGTACTTAAAAAACAGCAACGAAATATTCATGTGAAACGCTATATACTCTATTTGGCCATCTCGAGACAGTGACGTAACTGAAGAGGCGCAGCTTTTACGCACGCGTGTGTATCTTCCGCCTTTCAACGCTCGTGTTTGTACGCCAGCGCCGCGAGTATGCGCGCGCGTTATGTGATGCAATTAGTAGAATACGCGGTTACGTCACTGTCTCGAGATGGCCAAACAGAGTATAGTCACTACTGATATCTATCCTGTAGTCATATTTCATAAGACCGCACTGCAAAATTAGTACGTATGGCTCCTACGTATAAGTGATTTTTTAGTAAGACTTTTACCGCAGGCGATAATCTTACCATACGTATAAGCACCCATGACAATTGAGCAGAGGACCAATGCAAATATGTCAATATTGTTATTGAGATATTTGCATTTGTCTCAGTTCAATTACTTGTACGTCGTATGGTGATGCCACATATTTCTTCGACGCCTACTGTAAGTTTTACATAAAAGTCACATATGCATGAGCTATGCGTACTATTTTTGCAGTCCGGCCTAAGATGACATTTTACTGATAGGACTACACAGACTCATACATTTAAGCCCTCAGAGAAGATCATGATTTTTACTTATATTGATTTTTAACGCTATTGTTTTGAATCTATATATTTATTTTTATTTTTTAAAATACTACGGAACATGAATTTTGACCCGTGTTGAGTATAAGTTATGTAAAGATAGGTACATGTACATGGTTCATGATGAATGGCAATCAAAATACATAAAGGCGACAGAATGGCTCGGGAGACTTTACGAATCATGCATTTTACATGTCTAAATGTGCACGTCCCAACGGGGAAATACATAATGGACGTCCGAGTCAGTTAGTACAGGTCAATATCTTATAGATCTCGAACGATAGTTATTTATTTACAGGAACATTATCAGTTTATATAAAGTCATATATGCCTGTCTGCCCTTTAGATGCGGCAACGATATAACCGCAAATATACCCGTAAATAAATATAACTTCTTGGGCTGATACACTCCCAAACTCTCTAACACTTTGGTCATTTTGCCAGACGCCAAGGAATCTGTGTGGAGAAGGCTATAATACAGGACAAGATTGAGGGTGCGCGTAGGTCTTTCAGAATACAATCCCTTGTTGGGCAACTTATTTCTATCTTATACCAATTACCAACTGGCTGCATACCGACGGAAATGATGTGTCATCACTAAAGTCACGAGCTGTCGTTCATGACGGATACGTACGAACCATAACTAACCATTAAAAGCTCACCGCTTTCTGTTGTCTGTAATTACACGGTCAAACATACCAACAACATCTTGAAAACGTCAGCAGATATCTGAAGCCATACATACATGTCATTTTGTTTATTTTTCTCAAACATTTGCCTAATCACTTAAAAAGGAAGAGAAAGACTGACTTTCACGCTAGGCCTACTTTATATCAACTGCGGGCATCGGTATGAGAATAGAAATAAAGTAAGCACACAGATGTTTGTTAGTGTAGATGTTCGTTATAAATCTAACACCTGTTTTCGAGTATCGACCCGGAATTACATTAATAACACACTCACATTCTTGGCATTTGGTATCTCGTAATGATACATATTACTCGCGACAGACATTTCTCCGTAAGCAGATAGTTGCGCCTACAGCCAGACGCAAATAAATTCATTACTACTTAATTACGGCTAATTCCCAAATAAAATAGCTTCACATCGAAACAAGACAAAATGTTTTGAATGCTCTCATGTCTTTCTATGAAGAAAACACCGAGCATTATAAAACCTAGAAACATCAAGAATATAATTGGATTCGTAATAGAATTCATTTTGGATCTGAAACCACAAGTATCTGTGCAATGTACATCTATGCACAATCACTTGGGTGCCAATAAAGCACGATACAACGTCTCGTGATCATGTTATCTGCAGACAAGACTAATACGGTTTAATTTCCCTTGTGGTTGGCCACTACGCTGGTTCCCTGGCCCTCACTCAAACAACCTACTTCGAGCAACGAGTAATCTAGCGGTGTCTTCTCAATATGATGCCGGTATACATTCTTAAAACAGATACTGCATTCTAATTGCACAGTGAGTGGAAGAATATGTTATCAGTAAAACGCTAGCACGCAAAGAAAGAGTGTTCAATAATTAGTTACAATTAGATAATATCGTATATTTGCTGAATATATTCGCTGCTGTAAGCAGGTTAGCCAATTTGGAACTGACTGAATGATCTATAGTCAGTCGATTTCCTGTTTGATCGAATTATCATGAGAGGAAATCTGCCCGTCAGGTACAATTGGTGCACGAGTATAATAGTTAAACCATAAATACTGGAGAGGGTTAAACGCGCCTTAAACTACCCCATACCCATGTTGAAAGTTCGAAACTTTTCATTGAGTTAGACGCGTGTTTACGTTAAAGGCAAAGGTCTACGCTGTGTGAACTGGCATACACCTGTTCATTTGGTGACAGATTAAATAGAGTTAAGACGGAGAAATCTCAACCTTGAGATATTATCAAAGGATTTGGCACTTTTTAGTAAAAATTTCAAAAAATATAAGATTAGGTTAAACAAAAAACAAAAAGTAATTAAGTTAGTGTCTTTACTTTAACATCTAGCGATTTGAGATTTTTTTACTACAAACTATTTATGTTGGCTTTGTCCAAAAAATGTGGGTCAAAAAAGTGATTTATTTTTGTGATTTTCTCAAAAAATCAATATTTGTGTTCAAAATTGATGCCAAATTTAGATTTTCTGATCAATTTCATTTCCGAAAATATATACTTTTGTATACAGTTGAGTTATAGTTCAATTAGAACAGCACTCACAAATATCAAAGAAAAACTTCCTTAAGTTCCACCTTAAGACTTAAGAGAATATCATCGCGTTGCTTGATTATCGTAATACTTTTGTATCTCAAATATTTGAAGTAAAAATAAATACGAGAATTTACCACTATGTTCAGTAGGTTATCAATTGTTAAGTATCTGGTTGTTGACGACATATGATAAGTTGAAAACCAGCGAATTTATCAAGGAGAGAGACACTCATGCATTTAACAATTGAACTTGGCCTAACCATCCTAACGGGGAAAAGGATAATGCACATACGGTTCAGTCGATCAGTTTTAGGGTCAATGTCTTATCTTGGAATAGAAGCGCTGACATACAGGAACACGAAATCAATTAAGCGAAGTCATAAGTCTGTTTGCATATATATGCGTCACTAATAGGAAATGCAAAGATATGTATGCTCAAGCGTTTCGTGTTTTGCTTTAATGAAATATACTTGGAACGCCCAAGTTGTTTAGGTCACATGTAATTTCCATTAATGGGTTTACCACATTATGTTATCTGTATAGGTAGACACGTTTTACGCTTCAACATACAAAGAACATACTGGCAACGCCAGAAGATATTTGAATCCATATATACGATACTTCAACTTATTTCTTGTACTGGCCGAATCACCTTAAGAATAAGAGAGAAAATGTACACATGTGTGCCTGCAGCAACGAAATCCATCATTCAAGATATGTATGAAATCATACTGACCATTTCATGAATAAGTGTGCGCTGTCATTTTTCCGACTGAGTGATCGATGGAATCGAATTTCATTTGCGATATTTTTGCTCGAGAATAATCAGCAGAGAATCATAATATGATTTATAGCAAGGATCCCCGCCCCTTCCACTACCGTAGGTAGTCATTTTCCTTGGGTAGGGCGATTATTTTTATGACCCCCCTACTCATGTTGATTATTTCTATGACCCACTCCCCAACACACACATATGTACATATAAGGCCTATCTAAAAGGGTTATAGGGGAAACAGTTGATGCGGAAGCAAAAATAACCCAATTAGGGTGAACGAGCCTAATTTTTGTTATTCAACGTTGAAACATGTAGGAAAAATGCGACCACAGAATATTTGCCCCCCCCCCCCCCCCCCCAACAGAAGAAACTGACAGCCCATTAAGCAGAAGAAAGTTTTAACATGAAAAACGCACTTTGTTTTAGTTTATAGCTCTCGTAATGTTCAGTTAACCTTAACGTGTTAAAAGGAAAAACACCATATTTAAAGGAAAACGAGGTAACTACATTTTTGTTGAACTGAGAAAAATACAATAATGTGTTTCTTGCAGTGCCTCTGAAGAGTTTATTTAATTCAAGAAAATAACCATGGTACAAGGACTGGTAATACAAACATCTTTATTCATAATTATCAACTGCAAGAAACACATAAGTGTATTTTTCTAAGTTCATCAAAAATTGTAAGTGAAGAATGTCTTTACATAATTAATGTAATATTTCTTAAGTAGGAGGTATTCTTTCCGAGTTATGAGCATATGTATGAATTACTTGTTAAGTAACTTTTTCGTTGCCTGTACAAGAAATATACTTATGTATGAATAAAGTCTTTCCAAGCTAATAACAAATCTTAAAATGATATTCATGGAAATAGGCCGACGGTGAATTTTCCCTTGAATCATCAACAACTAAAATTCTTATGTCTAACATAGCTCAAACCAAACCTAAAAAAGGAGTACAATTTCCGCATGCCATGTTTTTATTTTATATCATTTAACACCATATTTCAATTTCACATTCCGTCGTTATTTTCTGGAAGAACTGAGTTACTTTATCGTATCATTAATGCATACCCGAAGCTATTAGTACACGTAATTCTTCTAAAAACTGCATAAACAAAAATGCTAATTGTATATTTGAAGGACCAACAATTCAGGAAAATTGGTGTTGGACCACATAGTCCATTTCTTTGCTAATATCCCACTTTAAGGGACTATTTTCAAGCGCTGCTTTTGCAACAAACTTGTGTGGGGAGCTTGAGCTATCTACTAAGTGATATCCCTCCCCCGCCCCCACCAATCAATGTTGAGGGTCCCAACGACCGTGGTGATGAAACGGTTCTGAACAACATTGAATGGGGGGACTGGGGGGTTGATTTCAACGAAGTCCTCAAAGTGGTTCAACAGTTATTTCCGGAATTGTCTGAGGCTATTGGTAAATGCTCAATATGACAACTGTCTATAGGAAATAACTCGTGTTCTATACATTGCATATTCTTCTAATTTGGAGAGTGACAAGATATGTATATAATTGTTATATACGGTAAAGATAAAGTAAATACGACATTTACATTGTTAGGGACTGGTCATTTTATGCGTGATTATGGCCCGTTTGTATGGTAAATCACTCAATATGACAACTGTCTATAGGGAATAACTCGTCTTCTATACATTGCATAATCTTCTAATTTGGAGAGTGGCAAGATATGTATATAATTGTTATATACATGAGGATTTGAACCCGTGTCTCTGCATAGGAATAGGCCAACGCGCTAACCAATTGAATGAGCTAATCGCCCATCTATGCAATACCAAGCCAAATCAAGTGTCATATTATCTTCGGCTTTAGAAATTAGCACTGATTCACAATACACCTTTCATAGTAACGCCTTATAGCGTCTTTTTTATTCAGAACCATGCCCTCGTACTATCAGAGTATGGTCAACCGTTGCGTTTGTCCATCCATTGAAAAGCATGCACATCGGTCGATTGTCCCCGATAAATAATAGAACTAACTCCTAATATCTATTTAATTTAGACGGACAATCGTGTACACGCGTGCAATTCAATACGGTCAACCGTGTAATGGTTGTCCATCACCGCGTCATTAGAATGCCAAAGACAGGGTTTGGCGAATTACCTACAATGTAATGTTTATACCACTGTGGACGATGCTATTTAATATAATTCTCTTTATTTAGCTTTGGCCTTGTTATTATAGTGTTATAAATGTAATAATTCTGTAATAAATGATTGCCGCGGTATGCTACGCGAGCAATGTCGTGCGCTATGTCCGAGCCGCTTGGAGAGATATGCGCGAGGCGTGCCAATCGATGTGCACGAAGCGCTACGCGCGAGACGTATAGATTGTTAATCATGATCTGTACACGAACAATGAATGTAATGACTGAACCTATTCATATCTTGCCTGTATTGATATGTAATGAACCGCAATCATGGCAATGTTAGTTACCATCTCATTGTTCATGTTATTTCTTGGTAACAAAGTCGAGTGCTATGCTCGAAGTTTATGCAAACGCGTAGCGCAAGCTGTAACCAAGGGATACGCATGGGATTGGGTCGAGCGCCACGCACGAACCGTCAAAGTTGTATTTAAATCATATTTTATAATGTTCTCGTGTTTATCGAGGTATCAGATGCTTTTTTAAAAATAAATAAGTCAGGCTTCCTTGAATAATAGGAGCAAATATGCAGGTTTAGGTATTTAATACGACCAGTCCCTAAGTCAGTACTGTAGACACCTCTTTATTATGGTATATCAGGAGATTCATATCATCTCTATTTACTGAAAATTTGATCAAAAAAGACTTACAAATAAAAAAGTTGTGGCTAAAAATGTAAAATCAGATGATTTTTTTTGGACTTCATTCAGACAATTCAGGAAAATTGGTGTTGGACCACATAGTCCATTTCTTTGCTAATATCCCACTTTAAGGGACTATTTTCAAGCGCTGATTTTGCAACAAACTTGTGTGGGGAGCTTGAGCTATCTACTAAGTGATATCCCTCCCCCGCCCCCACCAATCAATGTTGAGGGTCCCAACGACCGTGGTGATGAAACGGTTCCGAACAACATTGAATGGGGGGACTGGGGGGTTGATTTCAACGAAGTCCTCAAAGTGGTTCAACAGTTATTTCCGGAATTGAAGGTAATAACAAAATGTTTAAGCACAAAACATACTGATTATCATTTTGCTTTTGGGTCAAAGAGAAATTTTAGACGAAACATCGGTACACGCTCGCGTAAACATGGTACATGAGAAGAACATTCAAAAAAAGGAGTACAATTTCCGCATGCCATGTTTTTATTTTATATCATTTAACACCATATTTCAAAAGATCTTAATCGACTTCAGTCTCTCCAACATCGTGCCGTAAAACTTGTCTTCTCGGCATCAAGACTTGACAGTCCATTACCTCTAATGCAGACTCTGCATTGGCTACCAGTCACAAAACGCATTAAGTTCAAAATTTGTCTTTACGTTTACAAATGTTTAAATGACTGTGGTCCTAAATATCTTTGTAACTTACTTTCTCACAATTCAATCCCTTCAATAGGCCCGGTGACTAGATCTGCAATGGACAGGACTCTACTCTCAATACCTTCCAGTAGGAAACGTATAGGTGAAAGAGCCTTTTCCGTTGCAGGTCCGTCACTATGGAACTCACTTCCACACCATATTAGAGATGCCGGTTCTACTGCAATCTTTAAGAAACTCTTAAAATCATATTTGTATTGATTGTATTGGTATTTTGTTATATTCATATTCTCATTCATTGCTATAATTTTGTTTTGTTGCGCCTTGATCATGTATTTGGATATTGCGCCTTATAAGAAATGTTATGTATGTATGTATGTATGTAAAGCTAGGAGCAACTGTGATAACTCATTCATTCTGACATTACAAAAACAAAGAAGATACGAAGAGGTGGTCCTTGAATAAAGTACCGAAAGCATTGACGCCCGAATTCCTCGGGCTCTTACGTGGTACCGCACTCATGAACAGACAAACAGCTGCTACAGAAAAGGGAGCATTGAGGGGTTGCTATGTGGCATAGTTACCGTTTGTTAATTTAAGTAAAACAAAAATGTACCTTAATTATGGCCAAATTCGTCAGTTCATGAAAATATGATAACGGCAAAAGAATGTCATACGAGAGGTCCTGCCCCACCAGAAAAATCCTTGACACGCTACTAGTTTGTATCTATCCATTCAGTGATGCATTTTTATGTTGGTGTTAGAGCAATTTGGCCGCGTCTATTATCATCATAACGTTAGAAAAGATTTTTAAACACACAAATATTTATAATATAAGTTATGAATTTTGCCATTATTAAGGTACATTTTGGCTTTAAACGGGATTTAAAATTGTTTTTCTTTTTTATACTTATTTGCTTTTGATTCCTCCGAATAATGTCTTAAAATTTAACCAAATGGCCGAAATTCAACCGAATGATAGTTAGAGGTGAATGGGGTCGACCCTGCAGCCGTTCATATTTGCAATATCAAATGAAATATATATAATATGTCCCTTTCCTTATAAGTGGTTTAGAAGGACACCAATTCCTTAGGACTGATAGTCCAGGCTCGGACTTGGGTACTAATTTCTAAGGATTGATAGTCCAAGACCTCGGACTTTTATCCCTACTTGGAGGACATACATTCCTAGAAATTAAAGTCCGGTGGACTATCATAGTTCCTATACCATAGTTCCTATTAATACTAGGACTTAGAGCATACGGACTATATCTACAGGGGACTAATCCCCTTTGTCATACGTCGCTACAAGACCGTCAATCTCGTCAAATCGGTTATAGTTGTTTTTGACATACCCACCGTTGACCATGCATAATTGGAAAAAACCCTCCAATTTTGCAATCTTATTTACTTCATAAGTAAACCGTATATATCTGTAGGTTTCCAGAATGTGCAGACATATATTGTGTAAAAAAGAAGCTCCTTTAAAATAAGATACAACTACAGAAATACCAGTGTTTAGTCATGGTTATCTAAGGACAATGAGTGGTTGTTGACCTCGCTTAATCGTAGTGGGATTAACAATGAATACCTAAAAGAGATAATAGATTGGAGTTTTCAACGACTCATATATTTTACATGTCTAATTTAGCTAACGAGAAAATGGTTAATGGACATCTGCTTCAGTAGTTTAATCAGTTGTTTATTATTTTGACTGGAAAATGTAAACACTAGTATAATCAACACCCCGCCATTAATGAAGATTATACCATATTCATGTTGCAAAGAATACTAAGTAAAAAGGGCAGCATTTTATGATTGTTGTAACTTAATACATTTTATGATAAGATATAAGATCAGGTATAAAGGATTACAGTATGATATAGTACAATATAATGATATTAAATGTAACAAAATGTCCCATTGAAAATATCAAATCTTATAAATATGTACTTAAAAACAGCAACGAAATATTCATGTGAAACACTATAGTCACTACTGATATCTATCCTGTAGTCATATATCATAAGACCGCACTGCAAAATTAGTACGTATGGCTCCTACGTATAAGTGATTTTTCAGTAAGACTTTTACAGTAGGCGATAATCTTTTATCACCATACGTACAAGCACCCATGACAATTGAGCTGCGGACCAATCCAAATATGTCAATATTGTTATTGAAATATATGCATTTGTCTCAGTTCAATTACTTGTACGTCGTATGGTGATGCCAAATATTTCTTCGTCGCCTATTGTAAGATTTACGTAAAAGTCACATATGTATGAGCCATGGGTACTTTTTTGCAGTCCGGCCTAAGATGACATTTGACCAATAGGACTTCACAGAATCATACATTTAAGGCCTCAGAGAAGATCATGATTTTTCACTCATATTGATTTTAAACGTTAATGTTTGGAATCTATTTCCTTTTATTTCAAAATATTACGGAACAGGAATTTTGACCCGAGTTGAGTATTAGTTCTTTAAATATAGGTACATGGTTCTTGAATGGCCACCAAATACATATAGAGCGGCAGAATGGCTCGGGAGACTTTACGAATCATGCATATTACATGTCTAAATGTGCACGTCCCAACAGGGAAAATGGACGTCCGAGTCAGTTATTACAGGTTAATGTCTTATAGTTCTCGAACAATAGTTATTTATTTACAGGAACATTATCAGTTTATATAAAGTCATATATGCCTGTCTGCCCTTTAGATGCGGCAACGATGTAACCGCAAATATACCCGTAAATAAATATAACTTCTTGGGCTGATACACTCCTAAACTCTCTAACACTTTGGTCATATTGCCAGACGCCAAGGAATCTGCGTGGAGAAAGCTATAATACAGGACAAGATTGAGGGTGCGCGTAGAACAGGCTGACCGAAATTAAGAAGGTTTTTCAGAATACAATCCCTTGTTGGGCAGCTTATTTCTATCTTATACCAATTACCAACTGGCTGCAGACCGATGGAAATGACGTGTCATCACTAAAGTCACGAGCTGTCGTTCATGACGGATACGTACCAACCATAGCTAACCATTAAATGCTCACCGCTTTCTGTTGTCTGTAATGCAGACATTTTACATGGTCAAACATACCAACAACAACTTGAAAAGGCCAAAAGATATCTAAAGCCATACATGTCATTTTGTTTATTTTTCTCAAACATTTGCCTAATCACTTAAAAAGGAAGAGAAATACTGAATTTCACGCTAGGCCTACTTTATATCAACTGCGGGCATCGGTATGAGAATAGAAATAAAGTAAGCACACAGATGTTTGATAGTGTAGATGTTCGTTATAAATCTAACACCTGTTTTCGAGTATCGACCGGAATTACATTAATAACTCACTCACATTCTTGGCATTTGGTATCTCGTAATGATACATATTACTCGCGACAGACATTTCTCCGTAAGCAGATAGTTGCGCCTACAGGCAGACGCAAATAAATTCATTACTAGTTAATTACGGCTAATTCCCGAATGAAATAGCTTCAAGACAAAATGTTTCGAATGCTCTCATGTCTTTCTATGAAGAAAACACCGAGCATTATAAGACCTAGAAACATCAAGCAAAGAATATAATTGGATTCGTAATAGAATTCATTTAGGATCTGAAACCACAAGTATCTGTACAATGTACATCTATACACAATCACTTGGGTGCCAATAAAGCACGATACAACGTCTCGTGATCATGTTATCTGCAGACACGACTAATACGGTTTAATTTCCCTTGTGGTTGGCCCCTACGCTGGTTCCCTGGCCCTCACATGCTCACGCAAACAACCTACTTCGAGTAACGAGTAATCTAGCGGTGTCTTCTCAATATGATGCCGGTATACACTCTTAAATCAGATACTTCATTTTAATTGCACAGTGAGTGGAAGAATATGTTATCGGTAAAAGGCTAGCACGCAAAGAAAGAGTGTTTAATAATTATAATGGTTATTGACCTTATACGATGAGTGGAAAACCAGCGAATTTATCAAGGCGATATACACTCATGCATTTTACAATTGAACTTGGCCTAACCATACTAACGGGAAAAAGGATAATGCATACACGATTCAGTCGATCCGTTTAAGGGTCAATGTCTTATCTTGGAATACTAGCGCTGACTTACAGGAACACGAAATCAATTAAGTAAAGTAATAAGTCTGTTTGCATATGCGTCAATAATAGGAAATGCAAAGATATGTATGCTCAAGCGTTTCGTGTTATGCTTTATTGAAATCTTCTTGGAACGCCCAAGTTGTTTAGGTCATTTGTATTTTCCATTAATGGGTTTACCACATTATGCTTCAACATAATGACATACAAAGAACATACTGGCAACGCCAGAAGATATTTGAATCCATATATACGATACTTAGACTTTTTCATGCACTTGCCGAATCACCTTAAAAGAAAAATGAGAGAGAAAATGTACTCAAGTGTGCTGGCAGCAACACAATCCATCATTCAAGATATGTATGAAATCATACTGACCATTTCATGAATAAGTGTGCTATGTCATTACTCCGACTGAGAGATCGAAGGAATTGAATTTCACTTACGATATTTTTGCTGGAGAATTATCGGCAGAGAATCATGTGATTCCTAGCAAGGATCCCCGTCCTTTACAATACTGTAGGCGCAGTCATTTTCCTTGGGTAGGGGCAGTTAATTTTATGACCCACCTACTCAGATGTTGATTATTTATATGCCCCCCTCCTTTCCCAACACACACATATATGTACATATAAGGCCTATCTAATCTAAAAGGGTTTCTGGGGAAACAGTTGATGCCGAAGCCAAAAAACACCCAATTAGGGTGGATGAGCCCAATTTTTGTTTTAAAACGTTGAAACATGTAGGAAAATGACAGCCCCTCCCCTTTAAGCAGAAGAATGTTTGTAAAATGAAAAACGGACTTTGTTTTGGTTTATAGCTCTCATAATGTTCAGTCACTGCCTTAACGCATAATATTACAAATTGTAAGTTAAGAAATGTCTTTACTTATTATCATGTAATATTTCTTACTTAAGAGCTATCGGAGTTATGAGCATATTTATTACCTGTTAAGTTACTTTTTAGATGCCTGTATAAGAAAATATATATACATGTGTATAAATACGCATAAATACAGTCTTTCCAAGCTAATACAAAATCTTCAAATGATAATTCATGGAAATAGGCCGACGGTGAATTTTTCCTTAAATCATCAACAACTAAAATTGATATGTCTAACATAGCTCAAACTAAACATAAAAAAGGAGTCAAATTTCCGCATTTCCACCATTTTTTCGATTTCGCATTCCGTTGTTATTTTCAGGAAGAGCTTAGTTTATTTTTCGTATCATTAATGCATACCCGAAGCTAATAGTACGCTAAATCCTTCTAAATATTGTATAAACAGAAAAGCCAACTGTATATTTGAAGGGCCAAAGTAACAACATACGGTATAGTTAGACCCAGTATGCTTAAGCACAAACATACTGATTATCATTTGCTTTTGGGTCAAAAAGAAATTTTATACGAAACATCAGTACACGCTCGCGTAAACATGGTAAATGAAAATAAAATAAATTCAAAGCTAGGAGTAACTGTGTGTGACAACACATTCATTCTGACATGACAAAAACAAACCCGCATGATTACTGGAAAAGCTTAAGGCATATGACTCGAAGTAGATACGAAGAGGTGGTCCTTGAATAAAGTACCGATAGCATGGACGTCAGAATACCTCTGGCTCTTGAGTGCACCACATTCATGAACAGACAAACAGCTGCTACAGACATGACAGAAAAGGGAGCATTGAGGGGTCGCTATATTGCATAGTTACCATTCGTTAATTTAACTGAGAGATACGTATTGGAGTGCGCCCTTCAATTTCCCTGAAATTAGGTTTTTTTTGCACCTACGTAATACCTACGTATATTAACTACCATCTGAAACCATTTACCTTAATTCGCCGTCTATCATTGATAATTTCACGATTTGGTATTAAATTTCGATGTAGATAATTATCAGCATCACTCACCACATAACTTATTTTAACCAAATTTCGATATAGCACCATCAGTCAACTGTTTTCCAACAAATCATTACACTTCGGGGCAGGCGCGGAGGAACTTATTTATAAATGTGTGTGTGGGGGAGGGGGGGGGGGGGGGGGGGGGAGCACAATGTTGATTTTTTTCAGCTTAAGCGGTCCGGGGATGGGGGGGGGGGGGGTCTGATTTGAGGGGGAACCAATTGCAATTTTCTCAACCACTTTTGAAAACTGTTCGTCCAACAATTAAGTTCCGTACGCTTTACCACAGGGATAACTGGCTTGTGGCAGCCAAGCGTTCATAGCGACGTTGCTTTTTGATCCTTCGATGTCGGCTCTTCCTATCATTGTGAAGCAGAATTCACCAAGCGTTGGATTGTTCACCCACTAATAGGGAACGTGAGCTGGGTTTAGACCGTCGTGAGACAGGTTAGTTTTACCCTACTGCTATAAGATTTGGGCATTTAGTACGGAGTCAGTACAGGGAGTATATTTTGTGCTAAATTTGCTAAAAAAGTCTTATTTTATGTACAAGATTAAGCATAAAACTATGGGCGGGGATGCAAACAAGTGAAAGTGAACCAACAAGACGTTTCTGATAAATAAATGCGCCCGCGGCGCTTAATTTGTTTTATAATTTATACTAATTTTGCCATGATTGCGGGTCCATTTGGGATACACAAGCTTTTACAATAACTAATATTATTTCTTAGAGGGCACATGCGCGAAAAATTGCTATCTTTATACATCTGACCGTAGTAATTCCCTGATTTCCCTTGCATTCTTACATTACATAGTGTCCCTATACGGCCCCCACCGGATCCGTCGTCCGTGCTTCAAGGTACCTCCCCCACATTAGAAAAATCTTGGACACGCCACCGGTTTGTATCAATCCATTCAGTGATGCATTTTTTGTTGGTGTAAGAGCAATTTGGCCTTGTGCATTATTATCATAACATTTTTAAACACACAAATATTTATAAGATTATTAATATTATACTTGAACAAAACGACTTACCAATCATAAAGAGCTGAACGCGGAGCAATACTGCGGGTCAAAAAATATCTTATGGAAAATATCCCATTTTCAAAAGTCGCATTTCCAATACACAGCACGAGAAGAAAGGGTCAATTGTTAACACACACATATGCCGTATTTATCCTGTACTGATCACCGCGCATATCCCTCAATGCGCGGGCTAATTCAAATTTAAACTGATGCGCTGTGCGATCGTTAGCCCGTCAATCCTGGCTATACAAACACACAGAGAGACCCCAATATTGGTCTTTTCTTCTCGTGCTGTGTATTCGAAATGCGACTTTTGAAAATGGGATATTTTCGTTTAAATGGTGCTAATCATGGTTTATCTTTGTTGTTAGGGGGCAAATTTGGTATCAAATTATGCCTAAAAGATTCATCTAAATGCCTATCTAGCCTGTTTGGTCAGAAACAAATTGAAAATTACTCAAAATGACATAAACAAAGTGGTATACTTTCTTTTGTTGAACCCTTTAGTATACCGTATGTGGCTCCTACGTATAAGGGTCCATATCCAAACTCTCAGTGCTTTTAAATCGTTTTTCTAGCGATTTAAAAGCGCTTTTCCAACAGTATTTCGTTCTATTGTTAAAAGCATCGGAAAAAGATCGGTGATTAACTAGAAACCTCTCTACTTATCTGGCGTTAACAATAGAACTATTGTAGTACTCTGGATGACTCAATTAGTGAAGCAGACACATCAAAGCGCGAGGAAGGTTGTGTTATATTCTTTAAGAAATACTATTTATAAGCTTTTTAAATCCGATCATAAAATGTTTACGTTCACCGCCGATCAATGTATCTGGTCGTCTAGAAATATGAATTAAGCTACCGCTCCATCACTCTATTCATCTATTGTTTGGCGCAGTATTGCCAAGATATTGTGAAAGTAGCCCATTTCCCCCTTCATTCCATTGAAATCAATGCTGAAAACATTTTGGCGATAGGTCACGTAACATATTTGTACAATGGATGGGTGATGACGGAGGGGCGTAATATATTGACCATCGTGTTTGGAAGTATTATACAATATAATACCTATGTATTATACAATATATAATCCAAGTCATTAGTTTAGAGAGGATATTGTTTCCGACTTTTGTCCTTTCGATTTTAGCCTCCGATTTAAGAGATATTTGTATTTTGAACCCTATGTAATTTTTTTCTTCAAAACGTTTATGTATAGCCTTCATTAGCTCAAACGTCAAAGCGCCGGCTTCACAATCATGAGGTCAGTGGTTCGAATCCTGCGGATGGGGATGGTTTTCTTTTCTGTTTTGTTATTACACTGTTTGTTTTTATAAATTGACAGGATTGCTTATCGTTCGCTATATTTATTGAATGTTGAATTCTTTTGCAATTTCACTGCGATAAAGAATGTCCTGTAAATATAATTGTGTTTACTACTCCTAGGCTTACATTGAATGGCCCCTAGCTAGTCTATGAACATGATCTGCAAAGGCCAATTGTTATGTAAATAAGAAGCCAGTCGGCTCATGTCCTTGAATCGATTTTCCTATTTCCTACACCACCGCAACATTATTTCAATAATAATAATACAGGCAAATTGATTTGTATTACATAACGGCTGGCATTTACTTTACAAGTTTAGCTCAATCGATAATAACACACAACGAGTTTCTATTGTATTGGCCTGTTGCATAGGACTAGGACAGTTCGGTGGTATACCGCGGTTCATTCACATTTCATGATGCCATGCACACTAAACAGTCAGTGGAAAATTAAAATGAAATCGTAAATAATTCCACATTCCAAAATAAACTATAATTGAACAATAATGAATAATTATACGAAATGATAAACAATATCGAAAACTAATTTTAAACAAATGTATATAAACGATTAAAATAAAATTTCAAAACGTGATAGGATTCGAACCCACGACCTCCGGTTTACTAGTCCAATGCACTACCGCTGAGCCAACTATGCGCTATGTGAACGCAATAACAAACAAAAGTAATATGGTTCAACATACCACTCTTCTCTAAATTAGATGTTTAAAATGCTTTATATTTCTTAATCTTTGTAGTTTTAAGATAGTTTCTCGCTCAAAAGTTGATTATTTACTGTTAAAGAAAGTAATTCTGATTTAAATGTAACGAATAACACTACTTTTTGAAACAATTCTAGATATATTATATTTCGTTTGTACAGCATTTTGTCGATTTATGTGCACACTTTTACGACTTAGTATTGCATCATGGGCTTTTTGCCGGGCACGCGAGGACTTGGGAGCGAAGCGAGTCATGTGATTTTTGTCCAGGACAAACACTTGAGATGTACACGCCCCTTTAAGAATCGGTTCACAAAGTACGGGATTTGTTATTCGTTAAATCTAATAAATCATAGACTCATTTTATAGACAACAACACCGTGTTGAAAAACCCGTGTGTATTTAGGGAATAGTTGAATGAGAACTATATTTGGGTATAAAGCGCTGAGGATTTCAGGAAAATCGAAATAGCTCAGTTGGTAAAGATTTGGACTCTCAATCAGCAGGCCGTACGTTCGAATCTTTGTGGCGGTTTATATTCCTTGTGCTCTATGCTTAGAGCGGTCGAGTCTGGGTAGAGGTCGGTTAGGGTTTTAAGTATGCCGAAATATAATATTTATTATTGTTCTCTCATTATACGTCCGTTCGGGGTTTTCGTTTATATTGACATAATTTTAACGTTATTTATTTATTTTGTATTTACTTTCTTAATTGTTGATGTTTATTTAATTATTTATCAATCAATTAATTATAAATAGGCCTTAATATACTATTTTATTGATATAATTATTAATCTATATATTATTTATTTACATTAATTACTTAATTTCTTCATATTTATTATTTATTTATTATTTATTAGGTCACGTTCAGAGTGTATGCAACATTCTTAAATAGTCTAAAAACGCAGAAAAATGACACTATTTAGGGGAGTAAGATTCATAATGCTACTTGATTACACACATTATGCCTATACCAGAAAACAATAACACGTACGTTGTATGTTTAATGGCTCCCATATTGTTTAGTATTGAATGATAACATTATCCATGCTTGTACCAGGGAGGTGTCATTGACACATCCCTGCTTACTCTAAAATCATCCACGGCTGAACAATAGTCTTTAAAGGCCACTTCAAGGAGGATTATTCTTATGACGTTAACGAGTGGATTACGATAAGCCTAGCAATGAATAGGCGGAGTGTCGCGATTAGCCTCTATCACCTGCCATGATAAAACCTGGCACTTGTACCCGGGGGGGGGGGGGCACTCAACTTTTTTTTGGGGTAGGGGTGTGCCGCCCAGGGTCTCAAAAAGGGGGCTAAAGAACTGAACTGAGTGGATTTTATGACGAAAAATAGGGTCTTAGGAACAGATTTTTTTCCCAAAAAAATAGGCCTTGAGAACTGGCCTATAGTTCAATTTTCGATTTATTTTGGTTTAAGAACGCAAAATTTTCGAAAAATTGGGGCTTTGGAACACAAAATTGGTGCTTTGGAACGCAAAATTTCGCGATTTTTGAATTTTCAATGAAAACGGGGTCTTAAGAACTGATGCAGGCTCGAAAGGGGGGGGGGGGGGGGGTCATAAGAACTAGCAGCAGAGGGTGAAAAGGGGGTCTTCAGCGCGGCACCTAACTATACCCTTTTCAAATGTCAGTGCCCCCCCCCCCCCCCCCCCCCGGGACTTGTACTAGAAACCCGATAGGTGTACAATCTGGCAAATGGGTCGCTCTCTACGTCACAACAGGGGTCGGGTGAACACTGGTCAGCTTAATAACACAATCTTCCTCGCGCTTTCATGTGTCTGCTTCACTAATTGGGCCATCAAGAGTACTACAATAGTTCTATTGTAAACGCCAGATAAGTAGAGAGGTTTCTAGTTAATCACCGATCTTTTTACGATGCTTTTAACAATAGAACGAAATACCGTTGGAAAAGCGCTTTTAAATTGCTAGAAAAACGATTTAAAAGCACTGAGAGTTTGGATATGGACCCTAAGTAACTTTTCAGTAAAATTTATACGATAGGCGCCAAAGTAGTTTATATTACCAGACACATACAAGCACCCATGAAAATTGAGCTGAGGACCAATGCAAATATTTCCATGTGTACTGTCGCGGCAAGAGGGTGCAGTTGTCGGTACAATGTATTTTGAGATATTGATGGAATTGGGCAGGGAAAAACAAAGAAAATAAAGACAATTTTACAGTAATTTGTCTTCACAAAATTAGAAAGCAGTATCCAATCTTAACCACAAAGGTATCATTTTGAAGCATTCAAAAAGCTCCTTTTGTTGGTAAGATAATCTCAACTTTTTCTTTGTGAGACAACTGCACCCTTTTGCTGCTGCTGTACACAATTGTTATGGAATTATTTGCATTTGTTTTACGTAACAGTCACATATGTATGAGCCATGCGTACTATTTTTGCATTCCGGCCTAAGATGACATTTTACCAATAGGACCACACAGACTCATACATTGAAGGCCTCAGAGAAGATCATGATTTTCACTCATATTGATGTCTAACGTTATTGTTTTGAATCAATCTATTTTAGTAACTGAGATGGGAGTAGCCCGCGGTTTGGAACATATATCAACTCATTAGCAATGTACGTTAAAGATCCCAACATGATTAGGAACTACAACATTGTGGTTATCAAGTCGTGACTGAAATCTAACAGAACATGTAATCACGATATGTTTTTGTTAGGTTGGTGTGTCGTTGCACGACGTCGCCAATCTCTTAACATCCAAAGATTCTATGACCGTATTTCATTCTTAAATGACACCCATGTCTTTATAGTCATTTTTGGATAATCGATTTTCCACACCTCTTTGGTGAATTAAAAATGTTCATTGAAACATATTTACTTATACATGTTAAAAGCATTTCCGTTAATGCAATCAAAGTGTAGCTTTTAACTACGTAAGACTTAGAGAAGATCATGTTATTGTCTCTCGCGTTGCTTGATTATCGTTATACTTTTGTACCTACAAATTTGAAGTGCCAGTAGGTTATTTATTGTTGGTTGTTGACCTCATACGGTGAGTGGACAACCAGCGAATTATCAAGGCGATAGACACTCATGCATTTTACAAAATGAACTTGGCCTAACCATTCTAACGGGAAAAGGATAATGCACAAACGATTCAATCTTGGAATAGTAGCGCTGACTTACAGGAACACGAAATCAATTAAGCGAAGTCATAAGTCTGTTTGCGTATGCGTCAATAATTGAAAATGCAAAGAAGATCAAAGATATGTATGCTTTTAAGCATACATATCTTTGCATTTTCAATTAGCGTTTCGTGTTATGCTTTAATGAAATCTACTTGGAACGCCCAAGTTGTTTAGGTCACTTGTAATTTCCATTAATGGGTTTACCACATTATGTTATCCATATAGGTCGTCACGTATTACGCTTCAACATACAAAGTACATACTGGCAACGCCAGAAGATATTTAAATCCATATATACTTCAACTTATTTCTTGTACTTGCCAAATCACCTTAAGAATGAGAGAGAAATGTACATACGAGCGTAAATGTGCCTGTAGTAACGAAACCCATCATTCAAGATACGTATGAAATCATACTGACCATTTCATGAATAAGTGTGCCCTGTCATTTCTCCGAATGAGAGATCGATAGAATCGAATTTCACCTTGCGATATTTTTGCTCGAGAATAATCAGCAGAGAATCATAATGTGATTTCTAGTAAGGGAGCAGTTCCATTTATACGCGATAAATTTATCGCGACTGTATCGGGGCCTGATATGTTTTGGACCCGATGTTTTTCAAGTTGATACGCGATAAAATAGTCATCAGGCCCCGATAAAATAGACATCGGGGCCCGATACGAGGCCTCTGCCATACCATGGGGTATGTTTAGCAAATAGAGCGGGACATTGTTTAGCAAATACACGAGGATAATACAATTTACGTTAAACATCCATAATCAATAACATTATCTCTAAAAACATGAAATGCTGAATTTGTACCTTACAACTAGAATAAATAACCCGAAGCTCTATTTACATACCGACCACTTATCTTTCGTTATATTTAAACAAGCGGTAATACGCTACTCGATAAATAATCCTTTGCTACTCGCAACTGTACGCGATAAAAATCTCATCGGGGCCTGATAAAAAACTCATCGGGGCCCGGAACATTCTCGCAATTTTTATCGCGTACAAATGGAACTGTTCTCTAAGGATCCCGGTCCCTTCCACTACTGTAGATAGTCATTTTCCTGGGGCAGGGGCGATTATTTTTATGACCCCCCTACTCAGATGTTGATTATTTCTATGCCCCCCCCCCCCTCCCCAACACACACACATCTGTACATATAAGACCTATCTAATCTTAAAGGGTTATTGGGGAAACAGATGATGCCGAAGCAAAAATAACCCAATTAGGGTGGATGAGCCCAATTTTTGTTTAACAATGTTGAAACATGTAGGAAAATGCCAACCCCTCACCCTTAAACAGAAGATTATTTGTAAAATGAAAAATTGACTTTGTTTTGGTTTATAGCTTTCACAATGTTCAGTCACTGCCTTAACGCGTAATATCACAAATTGTAAGTGATGAAATGTCTTTACTTATTATCATGTAATATTTCTTACTTAGAGCTATACTTTCGGAGCTATGAGCATATGTATTACCTGTTAAGTTACTTTTTCGATGCCTGTATAAGAAAATATACATGTATATAAATACAGTCTTTCCAAGCTAATACAATATCTTAAAATCATAATTCATGGAAATAGGCCGACGGTGAATTTTCCCTTGAATCATCAACAACAAAAATTCTATGTCTAACACAGCTCAAACTAAATATTAAAATGGAGTCGAACCACATGCCATGTTTCTATCTTATATCATTCAACACCATATATTTCAATTTCACATTCCGCCGTTATTTTCAGGAAAAACTTAGTTATTTTATCGTATCATTAATGCATACCCGAAGCTATTAGTACACGTAATCCTTCTAAATATTGCATAAACAGAAATGCTAATTGTATATTTGAAGGCCCAAGATAATAACAAAATGTTTCAGCACAAAACATACTGATTATCATTTAGGTCAAAGGGAAATTTTAGACGAAACGTCAGTACACGCTCGCGTAAACATGGTACATGAGAAGGACGTTCAAAGCTAGGAGCAACTGTGATAATTCATTCATTCTGACATGACAAAAACAAAACCCGCATGATTCCTGGAAAAGCTTAAGGCATGACTCGAAGTAGATACGAAGAATAAAGTACCGAAAGCATGGACGCCCGAATTCCTTGGGCTCTTACGTGGTACCACATTTATGAACAGACAAACAGCTGCTACAGAAAGGTAGCATTGAGGGGTCGCTATATGGCATAGTTATCGTTTGCTAATTTAAGTAAAACTAAAATGTACCTTAATTATGGCCAAATTCGTCAGTTCATGAAAATATGATATCGGCAAAAGAATGTCATTCGAGAGGTCCTGCCCCCACCAGAAAAATCCTTGACACGCTACTGGTTTGTATCGATCCATTCAGTGATGCATTCTTATGTTGGTGTTAGAGCAATTTGGCCTCGTGTATTATTATCATAACGTTTGAAAGGATTTTCAAACACACAAATATTTATATTATGAATTTTGCCATTATTAAGGCACATACGAATAAAGTACCGAAAGCATTGACGCCCGAATTCTTCGGGCTCTTACGTGGTACCGCACTCATGAACAGACAAACAGCTGCTACAGAAAAGGTACCATTGAGGGGTCGCTATATGACATAGTTACCGTTTGCTAATTTAAGTAAAATTAAAATGTACCTTAATTAATGGCCAAATTCGTCAGTTCATGAAAATATGATAACGGCAAAAGAATGTCATACGAGAGGTCCTGCACCCACCAGAAAGAAAAATCCTTGACACGCTACTAGTTTGTATCTATCCATTCAGTGATGCATTTTTATGTTGGTGTTAGAGCAATTTGGCCTCGTGTATTATTATCATAACGTTTTAAAAGACTTTTAAACACACAAATATTTATAAGATAAGTTATGAATTTTGGCATTGTTAAGGTACATTTTGGCTTTAAACGGGCTTTAAAATTGCTTTTTTTTATACTAATTTGCTTTTGATTCCCCCGAATGATGTCTTACAATTTAAGCGAATGGCCGAAATTCAACCGAATGATAGTTAGAGGTGGGTGGGGGCGACCCTGCAGCCGTTCATATTTGCAATATCAAATGAAATGTATATAATATGTCCCTTTCCTTATAGGTGGTTTAGTAGGACACCAATTCCTAAGGACTGATAGTTCAGGCTCGGACTTGGGCACTAATTTCTAAGGACTGATAGTCCAAGATCTCGGACTATTATCCCTACTTGGAGGACATACATTCCTAGAAATTATAGTTCGGTGGACTATCATAGTTTCTAGTTTTTGACATCCCCGGACTATTAATACTAGGACTTAGAGTCTACGGACTATATCTACATGGGAAACAATCTCCCTTCACACCTGGCTGCAAGACCGTCAATCGGTTATACTGGTTTATGACATACCCACCATTGACCATGCATATTTAAAATAAATAAAAAACAATTTTGCAATCTTATTTATTTCATTAGTAAAACGTACATATTTTTAGGTTTCCAGAATGTGCAGACATGATTACAATATGTTGTGTAAAATAAAAGCTCATTTAAAATAAGTTACAAATACAGAAATACCTGTGTTTAGTTGTGGTTATCTAAGGACAAAGAGTGGTTGTTGACCTAACTTAATCGTAATGGGATTAACAATGAATACCTAAAAGAGATAATTGATTGGAGTTTTCAACGACTCATACATTTTACATGTCTAATTATAGCTAACGAGAAAATGGTTAATGGACATCTGTTTCAGTAGTAGTTTAATCAGTTGTTTATCATTTTGACTGCACAATTTAAACACAAGTATAATCAACACTCCGCCATTAGTGAAGATGATACCATTTTTATGTTGCAAAGAGTACTAAGTGAAAAGGGCAGCCTTTCTTGATTGTTGTCACTTAATACATTTCACGATAACAAATGTATATTAAGGTATCAAGATCTACAGTATGATATACTGTAGCATTGAATATAATCATGATAATGTAACATATTTCCCATTGAAAATATCAAATCTTAGATAAATAAGTACTTAAAAAACAGCAACGAAATATTCATAAGAAACGCTAGTCACTACTGATATCTATCCTGTAGTCATATATAGATATAAATAGATAATGGACGTCCGAGTCAGTTATTTCAGGTCAATGTCTTAGTTCTCGAACAATAGTTATATTTATTTACAGGAACATGATATCAGTTTATTTAAAGTCATACGTCTGTCTGCACTTTAGATGCAGTAACGATATAACCGCAAAGGCGTGTACACCGTAGCGGTTTCATTTACTGCTTTTAATGAATTCTCGTTGTACACTCATTTCTATTGTTTAGGTCACTTCCATTAATTGATAATTGATATTCCTGTAAATAAATGTAACTTCTAGGGTTGATAAACTCGCAAACTTTATAACACTTTGGTCATATTGCCAGCCGCCAAGGAATCTGCGTGGTGAAGGTTGTAATGCAGGGCAAGATTGAGGGTGCACGTAGAACAGGCTGACCGAAATTAAGAAGGTTTGTCAGAATAAAATCCCTTGTTTGGCAACTTACTTTTATCCTATACCAATTACCAACTGGCTGCAGACCGACGAAAATGACGTGTCATCACTAAAGTCACGAGCTGTCAGTCATGACGGATACGTAAGCAACCATAACTAACCATTATGTGCTCACCGCGTTCTGTTCTCTGTAATGCAGATATTTTACATGGTCAAACATACCAACAACATCTTGAAAACGCCAACAGATATCTGAAGCCATACACGTCACTTAGTTTATTTTATCAAGCATTTGCCTAATCACTTAAAAAGGAAGAGAAAGAAAATACAGTATACACAAGTGTGCCAGTAACAACGCAATCCTTCCTTCAAGAAACTTATTATGCATGAAAACATAATACTGACCCACTATGATACTGACCATATGGTGATATAGTGTGCCCTGACACTTCTCTGTCTGAGAGATCGACGGATTTGAAGTAAAATTTAAGGATATACTTAACTCAGGAATTATCGACAGAGAAACCTTTACCATATCCTAACACGGATTCCCGCCAATTTCAATATTTCGAAAAGACGATGGTTGTGTTTATTATTTTGCCGCAATAATTAAAAATGTAATATGAATACCCCGCCATTAGGGGTGCCCATTAGAGGGCATGGACGTTTGATTCGGGCAAAGCTTTTTCCGTCGACCTCGGCGGTGAAGTTTTAATTTTAGTTTCTTCATGTATTCGTAATACAATGAGTTGGTGTATCAAGTTTTGGGTTACTCAACCACCCTCTCCCCGAGAGCCTAACGGCGTGTCCCTTATATTATAGGGACGATGAAACCGTATATGGAGTAGATTATAGAATACATATTACGAGAAAGGGTCTGAATATATTCGACTAATCTTATTAGATCTCGTACGTATAGAAAGTAGAGTTAAATGCATTAGATAGTCAAAAACTTGATTTTTGATTTTTGATTAATAGAGTTTTCAATGTATAGTTTAGGCGACGTGAAAAACACCCTGTTTGACCGATCGACCCATTTTTGTAGAAATCGGTGAAAATTGTTTTTGACGTGCAAATGAATACCGCCCCAAATAATTTTGTTGGCATGTCAAATAACGGCACCATTTGTAGAAATTTCATATTTTTTACGCTGATTTTGAAGGAGTAAAAAAGAAGTAAACAAATAGTCCGACCGGCCGACACAACCTGAGAGGTCCGTTTGCCCGTAGAATAGATTGTCTTTTTTTTCGTCGCCTTAATAACGCAATATGGCACTATATATCAACACATTATCAATGTACGTTAAAGATCCCAACATGATTAGGAACTACAACATTGTGGTTATGAAGTCGTGACTGAAATCTAACAGAACATGTAATCACGATATGTTTTTGTTAGGTTGGTGTGTCATTGCACGACGTCGCCAATCTCTTAACATCCAAAGATTCTATGACCGTATTTCATTCTTATATGACACCCATGTCTTTATAGTCATTTTTGGATAATCGATTTTCCACACCTCTTTGGTGAATTAAAAATGTTCATTGAAACGATGAATATTAAGTCCTCGTTTCTTATAGTTGAAATGATACGGGCGCCCAGACATTTTAGTGACAGGAGAAAATGAAGAAAATGACAACCCCTTATGATCTCGACAGACTACCGCTCACACATAAAAGGGTATTATATTGGCTTTCTAAGTAAACGATCTTCAAAACGGTTAGTAACCCACGTATGACACGTGGCTGATATCATAATACGTTTCGATATCAACATGTTACATGTATTGACCTAGATCCTTCTACCCGTATCCTCAAACTGTAATAGAGTAGTCAATATATTCTGGGCCTTATTTCATAAAACTTTCAGATCTTCTTAAATTGGATTTAAGAAGAATTAATTATTCTTAAATACTGAAAATTCTTCTTAAGTTAACAAGATTTTTATCTTCTATTTCATAAAACAACTAATTCTTCTTAAGTTAAGAAGATTCTTATCTTCTATTTCATAAAACAACTTAAGAAGAATATCCCTCTTTAAGAAGTCAGAGGCTATCTTAACTTTACTCAGGAATTATTCGTAAGTTCTACGGTAATATTCTTCTCATCTTAAGATAAGTCTTTGTTCTTAACTTAAGAAGAATCTAATAGAAACTCTTCTTAACGTACACACTTATAGATTAATCTTAAGTAGACCATTATGAAATAGGGCCCAGATATTATTTCCTCAGGTAACAGTTCTTTGATATATACAAAGAACAAGGTTTTCTGGCTACTGGTCCCCATATATGCAAACCTTGGTTCAAAAACAGAAATGAGGCACATACATGATTGACTTTCACGCTAGGCCTACTCTATATCAACTGCGGGCATCGGTATGAGAATAAAATTAAAGTTAGCACACAGATGTTTGATAGAGTAGATGTTACCTTATAAATCTAACACCCGTTCGGAATAACAATAATAACTAACTCACATTCTGGGCATTTGGTATCTCGTAGTGATACATATAACTCGCGACAGACATTTCTCCGTAAACAGATAGTTGCGCCTACAGGCAGACGCAAATAAATGCATACTAGTTAATTACGGCTAATTCCCGAATGAAATAGCTTCACATCGAAACAAGACCAAATGTTTCGAACACTCTCATGTCTTTCTATGAAGAAAACACCGAGCATTATACAACCTAGAAACATCAAGCAAAGAATATAATTGGATTCGTAATAGAATTCATTCATGATCGGAAACCACAGGTATCTGTACAATGTACATCTATGCACAATCACTTGGGTGCCAATAGAAATAAGCATGTGATCATGTTATCTGCAGACACGACTGATACGGTTTAATTTCCCTTGTGGTTGGCCCATACGCTGGTTCCCTGGCCCTCACGCAAACAACCTACTTCGAGCAACGAGTAATCTAGCGGTGTCTTCTCAATATGATGCCGGTATACACTCTTAAATCAGATACTGCATTTTAATTGCACAGTGAGTGGAAGAATATGTTATCGGTAAAAGGCTAGCACGCAAAGAAAGGGTGTTCAATAATTAGTTACAATTAGATAATATCGTATATTTGCTGAATATATTCGCTGCTGTAAGCAGGTTAGCCAATTTGGAACTGACTGAATGATCTATAGTCAGTCGATCTCCTGTTTGATCGAATTATCATGACAGGAAATCTGCCCGTCACGTACAATTGGTGCACGAGTATAGTTAAACGCGCTTTAAACTACCCCATACCCATGTTGAAAGTTCGAAACTTTTCAGTGAGTTAGACGCGTGTTTAAGTTAAAGGCAAAGGTCCACGCTGGGTGAACTGGCTTACACCTCTTCATTTGGTGACAGATGAAATAGAGTTAAGACGGAGAAATCTCAACCTTGAGATATTATCAAAGGGTCTGGCACTTTTTAGTAAAGATTTCAAAAAAATATAAGATTAGGTTAAACAAAAAACAAAAAGTAAATAAGTTAGTGTCTTTACATCAACATCTAGCGATTTGAGCATTTTTTACTCAAAATTATTTATGTTGGCTATGTCCAAAAAATGTGGGTCAAAAAAGTGATTTCTTTTGTGATTTTCTCAAAAAATCAATATTTGTGTTCAAAATTGATGCCAAATTTGGATTTTCTGATCAATTTCCTTTCCAAAAATATATACGTTTGTATACAGTTGAGTTATAGTTCAATTAGAACAGCACTCACAAAATTCAAAGAAAAACTTCCTTAAGTTCCACCTTAAGCCTTAAGAGAATATCATGTTTATTGTCCCTCGCGTTGCTTGATTATCGTAATACTTTTGTATCTCAAATTTTGAAGTAAAAATAAATACGAGAATATACCACTATGTTCAGTAGGTTATCAATTGTTAAGTATCTGGTTGTTGACGACATATGATAAGTTGAAAACCAGCTAATTTATCAAGGAGATAGACACTCATGCATTTAACAATTGAACTTGGCCTAACCATCCTACGGGAAAAGGGATAATGCACATACGGTTCAGTCGATCAGTTTTAGGGTCAATGTCTTATCTTGGAATAGAAGCGTTAACTTAGAGGAACACGAATTCAATTAAGCGAAGTCATAAGTCTGTTTGCATATGCGTCACTATAGGAAATGCAAAGATATGTATGCTCAAGCGTTTCGTGTTTTGCTTTAATGAAATATACTTGGAACGCCCAAGTTGTTTAGGTCACATGTAATTTCCATTAATGGGTTTACCACATTATGTTATCTGTATAGGTAGACACGTTTTACGCTTCAACATACAAAGAACATACTGGCAACGCCAGAAGATATTTGAATCCATATATACGCTACTTTACCTTATTTCTTGTACTTGCCGAAGCACCTTAAGAATAAGAGAGAAAATGTACTCAATTGTGCCTGCAGCAACGAAATCCATCATTCAAGATATGTATGAAATCATACTGACCATTTCATGAATATGTGTGCTCTGTCATTTCTCCGAATGAGAGATCAATGGAATTGAATTTCATTTGCGATATTTTTGCTCGAGAATAATCAGGTATTCATTTTCCTTGGGTAGGGGCGATTATTTTTATGACCCCCCTACTCATGTTGATTATCTTTATGCCCCACTCCCCAACATACACACATCTGTACATATAAGGGTCCATATCCAAACTCTCAGTGCTTTTAAATCGTTTTTCTAGCGATTTAAAAGCGCTTTTCCAACGGTATTTCGTTCTATTGTTAAAAGCATCGGAAAAAGATCGGTGATTAACTAGAAACCTCTCTACTTATCTGGCGTTAACAATAGAACTATTGTAGTACTCTGGATGACTCAATTAGTGAAGCAGACACATCAAAGCGCGAGGAAGGTTGTGTTATATTCTTTAAGAAATACTATTTATAAGCTTTTTAAATCCGATCATAAAATGTTTACGTTCACCGCCGATCAATGTATCTGGTCGTCTAGAAATATGAATTAAGCTACCGCTCCATCACTCTATTCATCTATTGTTTGGCGCAGTATTGCCAAGATATTGTGAAAGTAGCCCATTTCCCCCTTCATTCCATTGAAATCAATGCTGAAAACATTTTGGCGATAGGTCACGTAACATATTTGTACAATGGATGGGTGATGACGGAGGGGCGTAATATATTGACCATCGTGTTTGGAAGTATTATACAATATAATACCTATGTATTATACAATATATAATCCAAGTCATTAGTTTAGAGAGGATATTGTTTCCGACTTTTGTCCTTTCGATTTTAGCCTCCGATTTAAGAGATATTTGTATTTTGAACCCTATGTAATTTTTTTCTTCAAAACGTTTATGTATAGCCTTCATTAGCTCAAACGTCAAAGCGCCGGCTTCACAATCATGAGGTCAGTGGTTCGAATCCTGCGGATGGGGATGGTTTTCTTTTCTGTTTTGTTATTACACTGTTTGTTTTTATAAATTGACAGGATTGCTTATCGTTCGCTATATTTATTGAATGTTGAATTCTTTTGCAATTTCACTGCGATAAAGAATGTCCTGTAAATATAATTGTGTTTACTACTCCTAGGCTTACATTGAATGGCCCCTAGCTAGTCTATGAACATGATCTGCAAAGGCCAATTGTTATGTAAATAAGAAGCCAGTCGGCTCATGTCCTTGAATCGATTTTCCTATTTCCTACACCACCGCAACATTATTTCAATAATAATAATACAGGCAAATTGATTTGTATTACATAACGGCTGGCATTTACTTTACAAGTTTAGCTCAATCGATAATAACACACAACGAGTTTCTATTGTATTGGCCTGTTGCATAGGACTAGGACAGTTCGGTGGTATACCGCGGTTCATTCACATTTCATGATGCCATGCACACTAAACAGTCAGTGGAAAATTAAAATGAAATCGTAAATAATTCCACATTCCAAAATAAACTATAATTGAACAATAATGAATAATTATACGAAATGATAAACAATATCGAAAACTAATTTTAAACAAATGTATATAAACGATTAAAATAAAATTTCAAAACGTGATAGGATTCGAACCCACGACCTCCGGTTTACTAGTCCAATGCACTACCGCTGAGCCAACTATGCGCTATGTGAACGCAATAACAAACAAAAGTAATATGGTTCAACATACCACTCTTCTCTAAATTAGATGTTTAAAATGCTTTATATTTCTTAATCTTTGTAGTTTTAAGATAGTTTCTCGCTCAAAAGTTGATTATTTACTGTTAAAGAAAGTAATTCTGATTTAAATGTAACGAATAACACTACTTTTTGAAACAATTCTAGATATATTATATTTCGTTTGTACAGCATTTTGTCGATTTATGTGCACACTTTTACGACTTAGTATTGCATCATGGGCTTTTTGCCGGGCACGCGAGGACTTGGGAGCGAAGCGAGTCATGTGATTTTTGTCCAGGACAAACACTTGAGATGTACACGCCCCTTTAAGAATCGGTTCACAAAGTACGGGATTTGTTATTCGTTAAATCTAATAAATCATAGACTCATTTTATAGACAACAACACCGTGTTGAAAAACCCGTGTGTATTTAGGGAATAGTTGAATGAGAACTATATTTGGGTATAAAGCGCTGAGGATTTCAGGAAAATCGAAATAGCTCAGTTGGTAAAGATTTGGACTCTCAATCAGCAGGCCGTACGTTCGAATCTTTGTGGCGGTTTATATTCCTTGTGCTCTATGCTTAGAGCGGTCGAGTCTGGGTAGAGGTCGGTTAGGGTTTTAAGTATGCCGAAATATAATATTTATTATTGTTCTCTCATTATACGTCCGTTCGGGGTTTTCGTTTATATTGACATAATTTTAACGTTATTTATTTATTTTGTATTTACTTTCTTAATTGTTGATGTTTATTTAATTATTTATCAATCAATTAATTATAAATAGGCCTTAATATACTATTTTATTGATATAATTATTAATCTATATATTATTTATTTACATTAATTACTTAATTTCTTCATATTTATTATTTATTTATTATTTATTAGGTCACGTTCAGAGTGTATGCAACATTCTTAAATAGTCTAAAAACGCAGAAAAATGACACTATTTAGGGGAGTAAGATTCATAATGCTACTTGATTACACACATTATGCCTATACCAGAAAACAATAACACGTACGTTGTATGTTTAATGGCTCCCATATTGTTTAGTATTGAATGATAACATTATCCATGCTTGTACCAGGGAGGTGTCATTGACACATCCCTGCTTACTCTAAAATCATCCACGGCTGAACAATAGTCTTTAAAGGCCACTTCAAGGAGGATTATTCTTATGACGTTAACGAGTGGATTACGATAAGCCTAGCAATGAATAGGCGGAGTGTCGCGATTAGCCTCTATCACCTGCCATGATAAAACCTGGCACTTGTACCCGGGGGGGGGGGGGGGGGGGGGGGGGCACTCAACTTTTTTTGGGGTAGGGGTGTGCCGCCCAGGGTCTCAAAAAGGGGGCTAAAGAACTGAACTGAGTGGATTTTATGACGAAAAATAGGGTCTTAGGAACAGATTTTTTTCCCAAAAAAATAGGCCTTGAGAACTGGCCTATAGTTCAATTTTCGATTTATTTTGGTTTAAGAACGCAAAATTTTCGAAAAATTGGGGCTTTGGAACACAAAATTGGTGCTTTGGAACGCAAAATTTCGCGATTTTTGAATTTTCAATGAAAACGGGGTCTTAAGAACTGATGCAGGCTCGAAAGGGGGGGGGGGGGGGTCATAAGAACTAGCAGCAGAGGGTGAAAAGGGGGTCTTCAGCGCGGCACCTAACTATACCCTTTTCAAATGTCAGTGCCCCCCCCCCCCCGGGACTTGTACTACTAGAAACCCGATAGGTGTACAATCTGGCAAATGGGTCGCTCTCTACGTCACAACAGGGGTCGGGTGAACACTGGTCAGCTTAATAACACAATCTTCCTCGCGCTTTCATGTGTCTGCTTCACTAATTGGGCCATCAAGAGTACTACAATAGTTCTATTGTAAACGCCAGATAAGTAGAGAGGTTTCTAGTTAATCACCGATCTTTTTACGATGCTTTTAACAATAGAACGAAATACCGTTGGAAAAGCGCTTTTAAATCGCTAGAAAAACGATTTAAAAGCACTGAGAGTTTGGATATGGACCCTAAGGCCTATCTAATCTAAAAGGGTTATTGGGGAAACAGATGATGCTGAAGCAAAAATAACCCAATTAGGGTGGATGAGCCCAATTTTAGGAAAATGACAACCCCTCACCCTTAAGCAGAAGAATATTTGTAACATGAAAAATGGACTTTGTTTTGATTTATAGCTCTCATAATATTCAGTCACTGCCTTAACGCGTAATATCACAAATTGTAAGTGAAGAAATGTCTTTACTTATTATCATGTAATATTTCTTACTTAGGAGCTATACTTTCGGAGCTATGAGCATGTATTACCTTTTTCGATGTTACTTTTTCGATGCCCGTATAAGAAAATATACATGTATATAAATACAGTCTTTCCAAGCTAATACAAAATCTTAAAATCATAATTCATGGAAATAGGCCGACGGTGAATTTTCCCTTGAATCATCAACAACAAACATTCTTATGTCTAGCATAGCTCAAACTAAACATTAAAAAGGAGTCAAATTTCCGCATGCCATGTTTCTATCTTATATCATTCAACACCATATATTTCAATTTCACATTCCGTCGTTATTTTCAGGAAGAACTTAGTTATTTTATCGTATCACTAATGCATACCCGAAGCTATTAGTACACGTAATCCTTCTAAATATTGCATTAACAGAAATGCTAATTGTATATTTGAAGGACCAAGATAATAACAAAATGTGTCAGCACAAAACATACTGATTATCATTTTGCTTTTAGGTCAAAGAGACATTTTAGACGAAACGTCAGTACACGCTCGCGTAAACATGGTACATGAGAAGGACGTTCAAAGCTAGGAGCAACTGTGATAACTCATTCATTCTGACATGACAAAAACAAAACCCGCATGATTCTTGGAAAAGCTTAAGGCATGACTCGAAGTAGATACGAAGAATAAAGTTCCGAAAGCATGGACGCCCGAATTCCTCGGGCTCTTACGTGGTACCACACTCTGATGAACAGACAAACAGCTGCTACAGAAAAGGTAGTATTGAGGGGTCGCTATATGGCATAGTTACCGTTTGCTAATTTAAGTAAAACTAAAATGTACCTTAATTATGGCCAAATTCGTCAGTTCATTAAAATATGATATCGGCAAAAGAATGTCATTCGAGAGGTCCTGCCCCCACCAGAAAAATCCGTGACACGCTACTGGTTTGGTGTTAGAACAATTTGGCCTTGTGTATTATTATCATAACGTTTGAAAAGATTTTTAAACACACAAATATTTATAAGATAAGTATTTTATGTTCAATATTATTTACATGAATTTTGCCATTTTTAAGGTACATATTGGCTTGAAACGGGCTTTAAAATCGGTTTTTTTTAATATTAATTTGGTTTTGATTCCCCTGAATGATGTCTTTCAATTTAACCGAATGGCCGATATTCAATCGAATGATAGTATTAGAGGTGAATGGGGGCGACCCTGCAGCCGTTCATATTTGCAATATCAAATGAAATGTATATAATACGGTATGTCCCTTTCCTGATAGGTGGTTTAGTAGGACACCAATTCCTAAGGACTGATAGTCCAAGCTCGGACTTGGGCACTAATTTCTAAGGACGGATAGTCCAAGACCTCGGACTTTTATCCCTACTTGGAGGACATACATTCCTAGAAATTATAGTCCGGTGGACTATCATAGTTCCTAGTTTTTGAAATCCCCGGACTAATAATACTAGGACTTAGAGTCTACGGACTATATCTACAGGGGACTTACATAGGCGTGCGCAGGATTTTTTTACCCGGGGGCTTAAAAATAAATTGCATTGGTTCGCACCGCTATCCGCGGTAACGCGGACAGGGGGGTCTGAGGGGATGTGCCCCTGCCCCCCCCCCCCCCCCCCCCCCCCCCCCCCCCCTTGGAATTGGATTTTGTTGTTGTTGAATTTTCGAACCCGTTTGGTGCAATTTGGTGTGCAATTTTGACCAATATTTTATTGAAAAGCCTTAACTTCATCAATATTGGCTTAGGCCTATTATCAATTTCATTCAAAATTGGATTTTTTCCCCCTTCAATTTTGCAAAAGCAAACAACACGGCGTAAGGGTTTGAAATTGCGAATAAATTAAACATGATTTGCGAGCAGCGCGAAAATATTGGGTATTGTAAAAAGAAAGGTTTAACAAACCGTTCCTGAAGCCGTGTTGTTAAGCTTGACTGATAATTAATCAGTGAAACTAATTTGCGCGTAGCGCGCCAAAAATGTCTATTTTAACACTAAAAAGGTCCAGAAAACGTTACTGAAGCCACCTTGATCCAATTGAATAACAAAGTAGTATAAAAATAATTGGCGCGGAGCGCGCAAAAATTTGCTATTGTAAAAATAAAGGTTTAGAAAAATGTTCTTGAAGCCATCTTGTTCAGCTTGAATAATAAATAAAAAAATTGGCTATTGTAAAAATAAAGGTTTAGAAAAACGTTCCTGAAGCTTGTTATGCTTCAATAATTAATAATCAGTGAAACTAATACGCGCGTAGCCCCGCAAAAAATGTCTATTTTAACAATAAAAAGGTCCAGAAAACGTTTTTGAAAATTGAATAGCAAAATATTTTTAAAAAAATGGCTATTGTAAAAGAAACGTTAAAAAAACCGTTCCTAAAACCATCTTGTTAAGCTTGAATAATAAAACATTCCATGTTCATGAAGCCCTTGTTAAGCTTAAATAATGAAATATTGAAATTAATACGCGCGAAGCGAGTATTAATTTCTTAGTTGTAGACTTCTTCTTGGCCGCGGAAATTGTTGAGTTTTTGAACTAAAATTGGTCATGGAAAACTGCCCTGAAGCCACCTTGTTAAACTTTAATAATAAAATATTGAAATTAATACGCGCAAAGCGGGCACAAATTGGCATTTGGCATGGTTTGAGGGCCATCATATTATATATATGTTAAAACCTGTAGAAAATAGGCGCGCGGAGAGCGCAAATTTTTTGAGTTTTAACTAAAATGGTCATGGCAAACTGTCCTGAAGCCACCTTGTTAAGCTTAAATAATGAATTATTAAAAATAATACGCGCGCGAAGCGCGGAAAAAAATGCATTTTTAACACTAATGGTCCGGTATGATAATAACGTCCCCCACATAATATTTAGCAATTTTGGTGTGGTTTTTGCATTACTTTGATCCAGTATGATGTTTTAAACGTCCCCACATACATATTTAGAATATTTGGTGGGTCTGAGGGCCAATAATTATAATGTTAAAACCTGCATCAAATATTCGAGCGGAGCGAGCAATTTTTTTGATTTTTTTGAACTAAAATGGTCATAGAAAACTGTCCTGAGGCCATCTTGTGAAGCTTGTATTATAATGAAACATTGAAACTAATACGCGAAGTACGCAAATATTGACATTTCTAACACTTAAATTGGTCCAGTATGACGTTTTTAACGTCCCCAACATATATTTAGTATATTTGGCATTGAGGGCCATTATAATGTTATAATGTTGAAAATGTTGAGAAAACGTTCCTCAAGACCTCTTGTTAAGCTTGAATATTGAAACATTGAAACTAATACGTGCTAAGCGCGCATAAATTGGCATTTTTAACATTAAAAAGGTCTAGTATAACGTTTTTAACGTCCCTCACATTAAAATTTATGGGGACGTGACCCCGTAACACACCACCCCCCATTTGCGCCGCATATGTCCCTACCCTTCCTCCTCCCCTACCTCCTCCTCTTCCTCCTTTTTTAAAACTCTTTTCTCAATGGGGGAAGGGGGGGGGGGGGCATGGCCTGCTACCCCCTGGATACGCCACTGGTTCAGCGACGTAGACGTAGAGATACAGTAAGAGACACTAATAAAAGCTCCCGGCCTCTCCTTTTCCCTCCCCTCCTTTTCCCTCCCCTCCTCCTCCCCTCCCTTCCTCCTCTCCCCTCCTCCTCTCCTCCTCTCCCCTCCCCTCCTCCTCTCCTCCCCTCCCCTCTCTCCCTTTTTTACCCTCTGGGGACCCGGGGGGCTTGAGCCCCAAAAGCCCCCCCCCCCCCTGGGCACGCGCCTGGACTAATCTCCTGTGTCACACCTGGCTGCAAGACCGTCAATCTCGTCAAATCAGCTATATTGGTTTCTGACATACCCTGACCATGCGTAATTAAAAAAAACACATCAATTTTGCAATCTTATTTATTTCATTAGTAAATCCATGGCAGGTAATAGAGGAGGAGCTGACTCGCAGATTAGCCCTATTTCTAATCCTATTCCCTTCTTTCATGATCAATTATCACCCTATTGTATATCGTAAGAATAATCCTCCTTGAATCGACCTTTCAAGACATGTGTATAGCCGCGACCAACCTCCACACTCGAGTGGTTTTGATGTCCCGTGTACGTATCACACTAAAACTGTTTCTAGATTTTATTTGTTAATTTTTATCACGCATGCGTACGAGTGGCATAACATCTATTTTCTTAATTAAGATAATGGATGTTTGGTCCCTCGTAAGCATGCGTGATAATATTTTACACCACCGAAAGAGATCTCAGGGAAACGAACATTTCAGCAAAACATCTACCGAAATCGGCGGTATATTCGGAAAGTTACAAATTATTGAATACGTCATTCTGTTTAGGGAAATTTGATTCCCAAACTGTGAATTATTAGGAAATAAGTCCGACAATTTGATCACTTTCACGTATTTCCTGCAATTTCCTGTAATTCAGACATAGTTCAAAATAAACTTACTCGTATATCGTACCGATTTATGATGATATGATCGTGACCGAAGTTGACCGAAAAATGTAATATTGAATCAAATATTGCTACATTTCTGATGCATACAGCAGAATCGAGGCAGACTACTGAACTTTGTTCACCAAAACTATAAGAAGCTAAAAATCCCATTGTATCCATGCGAGTCTACATCACTTTCAAAAATCCCGCGTCAATTCAAAGAATAGACTGAATGGATTGTATGAATGCTGTGAATGACGACGCGTGGTTGTTTCCTTTCTGTAAAGCCGACCGAATCCCGTGCAAGGCCTCTATAGACATGATAAACAAGTGACATCAAAACCGCTCGAGCATGGAGGTCGATCGCGGCTAAACAATAGTCTTCAAAGGCCACTTCAAGGAGGGTTATTCTTGCGACGTTAATAAGTGAATTACGCCTAAGCCTAGCAATGAATAGGCGGCTACAAACATATCTCGTTTGAGTAGTGTTGCGATTGGCCTCCTCCTCTATTACCTGCCATGGTAAAACGTACATATTTTTAGGTTTCCAGAATGTGCAGACATGATTACAATATGTTGTGTAAAAAAAAAGCTTCTTTAAAATAAGTTACAAATACAGAAATACTTGTGTGTTTAGTCGTGGTTATCTGAGGACAAAGAGTGGTTTTTGACCTCGATTAATCGTAATGGGATTAACAATGACTACCTAAAAGAGATAATTGATTGGAGTTTTCAACGACTCATACATTTTACATGTCTAATTATAGCTAACGAGAAAATGGTTAATGGACATCTGTTTCAGTAGTACATGTAGTTTAATAAGTTGTTTATCTATCATATTGACGGGAAAATTTAAACACAGGTATAATCAACACCCCGCCATTAGTGAAGATGATACCATTTTTATGTTGCAAAGAGTACTAAAGTGAAGAGGGTAGCATATCATGATTGTTGTAACTTAATACATTTCACGATAAGAAATGTATATTAAGGTATCAAGGACTACAGTATAGCATTGAATATAATAACAAAATGTCCCATTGAAAATATCAAATCTTACATAAATAAGTACTTAAAAAACAGCAACGAAATATTCATGTGAAACGCTAGCCACTACTGATATCTATCCTGTAGTCATATTTCATAAGACCGCACTGCAAAATTAGTACGTATGGCTCCTACGTATAAGTGAATTTTCAGTAAGACTTACGGTAGGCGATAATAACCATACGTACAAGCACCCATGACAATTGAGCTGAGGACCAAGGCAAATATGTCAATAATTGTTATGGAAATATTTGCATTTGTCTCAGTTCAATTACTTGTACGCCGTATGGTAATGCCAAATGTTTCTTCGACGCCTATTGTAAGTTTTACGTAAAAGTCACATGAGTCATGCGTACTACCTTTTGCAGTCCGGCCTAATATGACATTTTACCAATAGGACTTCACAGAATCATATATTTAAGGACTCAGAGAAGATCATTATTTTTCACTCATATTGATGTTTAATGTTATTGTTTGGAATCTATTTTATTCTAAAATATTACGGAACAGGAATTTTGACCCGTGTTGAGTATTAGTTATTTAAAGATAGGTACATGGTTCTTGAATGGCCACCAAATACATAAAGGCGGCAGAATGGCTCGGGAGACTTTACGAATCATGCATTTTACATGTCTAAATGTGCACGTCCCAACAGGGAAATAGATAATGGACGTCCGAGTCAGTTAGTACAGGTCAATGTCTTATAGTTCTCGAACAATAGTTATTTATTTACAGGAACATTATCAGTTTACATAAAGTCATATGCCTGTCTGCACTTTAGATGCGGCAACGATATAACCGCAAATATTCCTGTAAATAAATTTAACTTCTTTTGCTGATAAACTCCCAAACTCTCTAACACTTTGGTCATATTGCCAGACGCCAAGGAGTCTGCGTGGAGAAGGCTATAATACAGGGCAAGATTGAGGGTGCACGTAGAACAGGCTGACCGAAATTAAGAAGGTTTTTCAGAATACAATCCCTTGTTGGGCAACTTATTTCTATTTTATACCAATTAGCAACTGGCTGCAGACTGACGAAAATGACGTGTCATCACTAAAGTCACGAGCTGTCGTTCATGACGGATACGTACCAACCATAACTAACCATTAAATGCTCACCGCTTTCTGTTGTCTGTAATGCAGACATTTAACATGTTCAAACATACCAACAACAACTTGAAAACGTCAACAGATATCTGAAACCATACATGTCATTCGTTTATTTTTCTCAAACATTTGCCTAATCACTTAATAAAAATTCCATTGAAATGGAATGGGGGCGATCCAAGAGAAAGAAGCATGTTTTGTAACCATTTTCTGTTGCATACCAAACAAAATACCATGGAAATGGTGTATGTATTTTCGATAATTCAAACCAAAAAACAAATCAAAACACCGCAGTCTAAAAATAGTACAGGAAACCAATAAGGGGGGGGGGGGGGGGGGGGGGGGGTACCGTCTGAAGAACAATATAGGTATATATGACAGCCACAACTCACCATTTATTCAAAGATTTTCTGATTATTAGAAAACCCCACAACAATTGGGAGATTTCTCCTTAGTCAAACAAGATAAGCTATTATGTCTCTCTGTTGGGAGTCTAATAACATCTCTCTGATTGAATCATCAAGGCTAAACAAATATAGCTTTGACTCCATCACATACTGCAGGACTGTTGAAATAAACTGCATAGGTACATGTAATTTACAAAGACTATACAAACATGGCGGCCCCCACTTATGTCTAGAAAGACCAAAATGTGTAAGTTGTTGCAATAACATGCTATAAGGGTGGCTTCGCCCCCAAGCCCCCCAAAAAGGAAGAGAAAGACTGACTTTCACGCTAGGCCTACTTTATATCAACTGCGGGCATCGGTATGAGAATAGAAATAAAGTAAGCACACAGATGTTTGATAATATTGAATAGTGTAGATATTCGTTGTAAATCTAACATCCTGTTTTCGAGTATCGAGCCGGAATTACATTAATAACTTACTCACATTCTTGGTATCTCGTAATGATACATATTACGCGCGACAGACATTTCTCCGTAAACAGATAGTTGCGCCTACAGGCAGACGATAATAAATTCATTACTAGTTAATTACGGCTAATTCCCGAATGAATGATATAGCTTCACATCGAAACAAGACAAAATGTTTCGAATGCTCTCATTTCTTTCTATGAAGAAAATACCGAGCATTATAAAACCTAGAAACATCAAGCAAAAAATATAATTGGATTCGTAATAGAATTCATTTAGGATCGGAAGCCACAAGTATCTGTACAATGTACATCTATGCACAATCACTTGGGTGCCAATAAAGCACGATGCAACGTCTCGTGATCATGTTATCTGCAGACACGACGTATACGGTTTAATTTCCCTTGTGGTTGGCCCCTACGCTGGTTTCCTGGCCCTCACGCAAACAACCTACTTTCATTCTTAAAAAAACAGATACTGCATTCTAATTGCACAGTGAGTGGAAGAATATGTTATCGGTAAAAGGCTAGCACGCAAAGAAAGAGTGTTCAATAATTAGTGACAATTAGATAATAACGTATACGGTATTCGTTTTACTTTTGGATCTCATGCTTTGATGAATTCATTCCCTGCTGTAAGCAGGTTAGGCAATTTGGAACTGACTGAATGATCTATAGTCAGTCGATCTCCTGTTTAGAGCAGCTCTGTAAAGTTGATATAGTTTGATCGAATTATCATGACATGACAGGAAATGTGATCCGTTCTATAGTTTAATCAGTTCCAAATTGGAGAGGAATATGGTTTGTATCTCTCCGTGCGCAAAAGTTATCCCGGCGCACTTGGGATTATCGGATTATGCACTCGTCATCCATTACGATTCACAGTGCGATATGTTGCGTCTTGCGAGCTTTTAGTGCGCTCGCGCTCTTCTGTATTAATTCGCTGCTATTAGTAGGTTATTATTAGCAAGACGCAACTCTTTGTATTCATGTGTTCTGAGGGCGGATCAAAAGGTTTGTCACTTGGCCCCTTTTTCTGAAGATGGCCATACAATTTAAAAAACTACAGTCACATTCCTCTGAAGAAGCTTCCCTTGACGTCTAGTCTATACACCGCTGATCCTCGTCACCACTTATCGAAGCATGTACTCCAAAGTAGGGATTGTATCATCTCTAAATGTACAGCTTTGGTTAGGTCTTCAATCCTTGAAAAGGGCATTCCTAGAGGAGATCATGTTATTGTCCCTCGCGTTGCTTGTTTATCGTTATACCTTTGTATCTAAACATTTGAAGTAAAAACAAAAATGCAAGAACAAAAATGTTTTTCAGTAGGTTAATTATTGTTAAGTATCTGGTTATTGACCTCATACGATGAGTGGAAAACCAGCGAATTTATCAAGGCGATATACACTCATGCATTTTACAATTGAACTTGGCCTAACCATACTAACGGGAAAAAGGATAATGCATATACGATTCAGTCCTTCCGTTATAGGGTCAATGTCTTATCTTGGAATAGTAGCGCTGACTTACAGGAACACGAAATCAATTAAGCGAAGTCATAAGTCTGTTTGCATTGCGTCAATAATAGGAAATGCAAAGATATGTATGCTCAAGCGTTTCGTGTTTTGCTTTAATGAAATATACTTGGAACGCCCAAGTTGTTTAGGTCACATGTAATTTCCATTAATGGGTTTACCACATTATGTTATCTGTATAGGTAGACACGTTTTACGCTTCAACATACAAAGAACATACTGGCAACGCCAGAAGATATTTGAATCCATATATACGCTACTTCACCTTATTTCTTGTACTTGCCGAATCACCTTAAGAATAAGAGAGAAAATGTACACAAGTGTGCCTGCAGCAACGAAATCCATCATTCAAGATATGTATGTATGAAATCATATTGACCATTTCATGAATAAGTGTGCCCTGATATTTTCCCGACTGAGTGATCGATGGAATTGAATTTCATTTGGGATATTTTTGCTCGAGAATAATCAGCAGAGAATCATAATGTGATTTATAGCAAGGATCCCCGCCCCTTCCACTACCGTAGGTAGTCATTTTCCGTGGGTAGGGGCGATTATTTTTATGACCCCCCTACTCATGTTGATTATTTCTATGCCCCACTCCTCAACACACACACATATAAGGCCTATCTAGGGTTATAGGGGAAACAGTTGATGCGGAAGCAAAAATAACCCAATAAGGGTGGACGAGCCTAATTTTTGTTATTCAACGTTGAAACATGTAGGAAAAATGCGACCACAGAATAACCCCCCCCCCCCCCCCCCCCAACTGAAGAAACTGACAGCCCATTAAGCAGAAGAAAGTTTTAAAATGAAAAACGCACTTTGTTTTAGTTTATAGCTATCGTAATGTTCAGATAACCTTAACGCGTTAAAAGGAAAAACACCATATTTAAAGGAACACGAGGTAACTACATTTTTGCTGAACTGAGAAAAATACAATTATGTGTTTCTTGCAGTGCCTCTGAAGAGTTTATTTAATTCAAGAACATAACCATGGTACAAGGACTGGCAATACAAACATCTTTATTCATACTTATCAACTGCAAGAAACACATAATTGTATTTTTCTAAGTTCATCAAAAATTGTAAGTGAAGAAATGTCTACTCTTTAGGCCTACATAATTAATGTAATATTTCTTAAGTAGGAGCTATTCTTTCCGAGTTATGAGCATATGTATGAATTACGTTAAGGAGAATAGATGAGTAAGTGTAGATTCGTGATTCCGAATCTGCGAGGCGTAAGCCGAGCAGATTTGGAATCACGAATCTATACTTACGAGTCTATTCTCCGATTTAAACCATTGCCAGGCGCCTGACACTGTATTGTTCGAATCGCCGAAAGCATAGACGGTCATGAATATACAATGAATAATCATATCAATGAATATACGTCATTTGTGAAGTCGAAAATGAAAAGTACCAGACCATAGTGGACACGAACGGCCGTAATCTTTGAATCTCCGTTGATTTCAATGTTATGTCGGAGTGTTTTACCTAATTTCATACTGACACGACCTGAGTGATAATCAAACGGTCCCTGAACGATGCCCTGGCGCTGTTGAAGTCAGAAATATCATCGTTCCCTACAGTCCGAGCGTTCCCACATCGAATTTCACCTAGAATATTCGTCACACGAACCTATGTCCGCCATCGTCTGAATATCGAAAAGGCTCTCTGGAGAGTCAAGGGGACAACATTGTTTTCTACGCATGCGTCCGATCGCTTTGCATTTGTCCACTAAAATTGTGGACAAATGCCTAATGAGTATGTGCTGCATGGCAAGTGACACAACTTCTTGTAATGCGCTAATCAACCGTAGATCTAACCCCCGGGCTCCGGCCAGTTTGGGGTGGAAAAGCCCAATCAGGAAAAGTTCACGGAAAAGATTCAGGCGTTGACGGTTCAATGGTATATCACAGATAGGCAAAGTGGGTATATCCAGTGACAGTTGTATATCCCTTGGTATATAATATTTAATTTTGACTAAAGCAGCCGACAATGCATTGATTGATGATAACATCCAGAAGTGGTTTGATGTGATAATAAGGATCGAGCCGTGTAGCGAGGGGCAACGCCGAACTATGTTCGAGTGAGTGACCAATAACGCGCCGCAATGCGGACCACTGGCGCGCGGCGGGCCGGCACATCCAACATGCGCGAATCAGTGGCGTAGCCAGCTTTACACAGGGCCATAGGGAGGGGGGGGGGGACTTATCAGACAGTAAAAAGTCCGAGTTGTATACCGACGAAAGGCATGATGTACAGTCAATAAAACTATACGGTAGTGCCCATATGTTGTGGCGAATATAGGGCCTACACTTACTTGCAACAGAGTGACGGTGGAATCCGGGGGCCGACTATACGACCGTAACAGAGCGACAGTAGAATCCGGTGTTTAATTTTTTTTAAAGTTGAGTGTATTGTTAATATAGTCCCGGTTCTGAGCACTTCTCTAGCCCGCCCGGCCTGTGGGCCTAAATGAGACACCGTGCACTTTGCGCCGTGCATATGCTATACCCATGTAATGATTGGAAGCGTATAGCAACATAAAGTATTATGAGAAAATGTGTACATATCTCCTAAGATTCTGGAGATTCGGAGTCTACCATCGGACCGGGCTTTCAGTTGACCTACGCATAGGAGCATCGTCGAAGCGAGAATGTCCCCTGTAACCTTTTTCAAGATCTTTGGCACTGAAATTAAAATTTTGGTTCATTATAGAGGGAATCCACTTTACTCATACGTGCCCGTAATCACCCTTCAAAGGTACAAGACTTGATCGCATCTATCAATAGTTGTCTTTCCACATATATTGCATCAAGGAGTATATATAATAGGAGGGGACACTTAGCTCATTTGCATATTTGCTCATTAATATGATTAACCCCGTGAACCAGTCAAAGGTCGCCTCGAAGAGTCGAGGAGACTTTTCTATTGTTCTCTAACGACAGCGTTGGGACAGCGCATGAAGTTTCTTGTACAGAGTTGGCGATGAGCGATTGAGAAGTATAACAAAAGCATACATAAACAGATCGTAACATGAATAATGCAATGCAACAGGTCACACAACGTTCAGTCGAGCGACCGTATAAACAGTATACAAGATGCCATTTATTGTGTTCGAAATGTCAACGTTTTTACCATTCTTTCCAAAATAAGGAGTATAATCACATTACAAACACATTTTGTGCGAGAGTAACATATAAATATGGTTTAAAATGTCAAAAATGGCACGATAAAAATCCGTTCGTTATAAATAAAAGAATCAATGGTTAAATAATAAAACTGACACAATTACACTCGTCGATCTCTGTGGCGTGCATACGTTGGCCATATCGTTTGCAATCGGCAATCACGGGTTCGAATCTCCGTGTATTCGTTGTTGTTTTCTATTTTTTTGTTTTAAAAACAAAACAAAATTAAACTTGATTGTGGATGTATGTAACATCATTTTTATGTCAATTTTTATAATTTATAAAGGCCGCCAATGCTTTATAGTTTTTTTCTATTCTTTTTTTAATCTATTTTTCTATCTATCATTTATCTCTGGATTTATTTAACTTTATATTAAATCTAAACAAATTAAAATGCGTAAAACAATATATTATTGCTCGATAAATAAGTGATTGAAGTTGAGTTCACTTTGATAATGATAGCAACACTTGTTGTAAAACCATTTTACCAGTGTGCCCAACCATTTCTCCTTTGCACACTTTGTTTAAAATACATTCAGAGATGTCATTTTTATAGCTTGTTATAGCTAGGCTAATATACAACTGTAAGCTATTTGGATACACAAAGCAAACACATTTCCAAAACAGGCCATAGCCAATCGTACAACATGAGAAAGGAGACCGTTTATACCAATGTTAAATCTACCATGATTACCATTTTTTTTAAATCTGTACAACCGATGAATTTCTAGAAAATCTTTGGTACAACTTCATTTCAAGAAAGTTAGTTCTTGTACCAAATTTAGCTAGCTTTAATAAACGAATTGGGAGACGCAATCCCGGTGGGGGGGGAGGCACTGACATTTGAAAAGGGTATAGGTATGTGCCGCGCTGAAGACCCCCTTTTTCACCCACTGCTGCTAGTTCTTATGACCCCTCTTTTGAGCCTGCATCAGTTCTTAAGACCCCAATTTTATTGAAATTTCAAAAATCGCGAAATTTTGCGTTCCAAAGCCCCCATTTTGTGTTCCAAAGCCCCAATTCTTTGAAAATGTCGCGTTCTTAAACCAAAATCAATCGAAAATTGAACTATAGGCCAGTTCTCAAGACCTATTTTTGGGGAAAAAATCAGTTCCTAAGACCCTATTTTTCGTCATAAAATCCACTCAGTTCAGTTCTGTAGCCCCCCTTTTTGAGACCCTGGGCGGCACACCCCTACCCAAAAAAAAGCTGAGTGCCCCCCCGGGGGACTCAATATTCATGTCGAAATATATGTGGAAAGGCAATCAGACAACTATTGATAGACGCGATCAAGTCTTGTACCTTTGAAGGGTGATTACGGGCACGTATGAGTAAAGTGGATTCCCTCTATAATGAACCAAAATTTTAATTTCAGTGCCAAAGATCTTGAAAAAGGTTACAGGGGACATTCTCGCTTCGACGATGCTCCTATGCGTAGGTCAACTGAAAGCCCGGTCCGATGGTAGACTCCGAATCTCCAGAATCTTAGGAGATATGTACACATTTTCTCATAATACTTTATGCTGTTACGCTTCCAATCATTAGATGGTTATAGCATATGCACGGCGCAAAGTGCACGGTGTCTCATTTAGGCCCACAGGCCGGGCGGGCTAGAGAAGTGCTCAGAACCGGGACTATTAACAATACACTCAATTTAAAAAAAAATTAAACACCGGATTCTACTGTCGCTCTGTTACGGTCGTATAGTCGGCCCCCGGATTCCACCGTCACTCTGTTGCAAGTAAGTGTAGGCCCTATATTTGCCACAACATGTGGGCACTACCGTATAGTTTTATTGACTCGTAGGCCTACATCATGCCTTTCGTCGGTATACAACTCGGACTTTTTACTGTCTGATAAGTCCACCCCTCCCCCCATGGCCCTGTTTAAAGCTGGCTACGCCACTGATTCGCGCATGTTGGATGTGCCGGCCCGCCGCGCGCCAGTGGTCCGCATTGCGGCGCGTTATTGGTCACTCTCGATCATAGTTCGGCGTGGCCCCTCGCTACACGGCTCGATCCTCATGGCGGCATTATTATCACATCAAACCAATTCTGGATGTTATCATCAATCAATGCATTGTCGGCTGCTTTAGTCAAAATTAAATATTATATACCAAGGGATATACAACTGTCACTGGATATACCCACTTTGCCTATCTGTGATATACCATTGAACCGTCAACGCCTGAATCTTTTCCGTGAACTTTTCCTGATTGGGCTTTTCCACCCCCAAACTGGCCGGAGCCCGGGGGTTAGATCTACGGTTGATTAGCGCATTACAAGAAGTTGTGTCACTTGCCATGCAGCACATACTCATTAGGCATTTGTCCAAAATTTTAGTGGACAAATCCAAAGCGATCGGACGCATGCGTAGAAAAAAATGTTGTCCCCTTGACTCTCCAGAGGGCCTTTCGATATTCAGACGATGGCGGACATAGGTTCGTGTGACGAATATTCTAGGTGAAATTCGATGTGGGAACGCTCGGACTGTAGGGAACGATGATATTTCTGACTTCAACAGCGCCAGGGCATCGTTCGGGGACCGTTTGATTATCACTCAGGTCGTGTCAGTATGAAATTAGGTAAAACACTCCGACATAACATTGAAATCAACGGAGATTCAAAGATTACGGCCGTTCGTGTCCACTATGGTCTGGTACTTTTCATTTTCGACTTCACAAATGACGTATATTCATTGATATGATTATTCATTGTATATTCATGACCGTCTATGCTTTCGGCGATTCGAACAATACAGTGTCAGGCGCCTGATTGCATTCTACTAACAACCAATTAAGCATACAATTAACATTCATATTCAGAACTTTCTTATCCACGCAATTGTCGACACAAACAACACCTGTTATTGTATACATGTACATTCGTATGAAGAACTTTATAATCCACGCATTTGTAAATAACAACCAAACACCTGTTATTGTATACAAGTACATTCGTATGAAGAGCTTAAATAATCCACGCATTTGTAAATAACAACCTGGTTGTAAAACTGTAGATTCGTAATGTACATTCTAATCCAACTGTAACAAACACCTGCTATTGTATACATGTACATTCGTATACACCTCTTGTTTATTTGAGTTGCATTATTTTCAATCGAGCGCAGCAAACTCAAGCAAGTGTTGACATGGTTCATTTGCATTGTTGACCATTCAGACTAGCAAAATGTATTCATTGGCTTATTTTAAATGTTTCACACAGTAATCTTAAACGTTTCCTTCATCATGATTTAAGGGCAAACTATGATGATGCATATTAGGTTGGTAGATCAAGTTAAGCAACAAAATGAAAGTAACTATGTAAACCACTATAACCATAGTCTCACAATGAATGAATGAATGAATGAATGGCTATTAAATCAATTTATTTCCAATAAGATAGAGGGCCGTCCATTTATACCGACCCATCAATCATACATGTATTTATAAAACAGTATCTGACATAGCAGTCTCGTTTAGCTCAATTGGTTAAGCCGACAGTTAGGGCTAGGGCAATTGTGGTCGCAGGTTCCAGATGACAATACCTGGTTCGAATCTCACTTCAAGACTTCTTCTTTTGGAAAGGTCATAATTTTCAAATTCTTGACAGTGTTTTATTTTATGATGAATGAACAAGGAATCTATCTTTGTGGGTTTTTTTTTTTTTTTTTTTTTTTTTATATATTTTTTTTTTTTAATTTTTTTTAAAGGAAGCAAAATTCAAGCAAACTAGACACGCAAGCCATGGCCAGTCAATAAAGTTTTGACTGTTTGCATGTTGTCCTCATTGATACGAAACGCTACATTACACGTTTGAGCCATACCTATTCTTGGCGAATGGTACATCGGCACTGATTTTGGTTTGCAGGTACACATTTCAAACAATTACATAAAAAGTTACATAACCCTCCCCCTATTTCAACATATGAAAGTTACATGACCGCCCCCCCCCCCATAGTTTAACCCCCCCCCCCCACCTCGCCCCCACTCCACCATAAATAATGAACGGTCCCTAACATGAAAGGCAAAGATATGCAGATTCCTTTATTCATTCAAAATAAAAATAAAACACTGTAAAGAATTTGAAGTGAAATTCGAATCAGGAATTGTCATCTACAACCAACAATGGCCAATCATTCACAAACAAACACAACTTAACAAAAGACCATAAGTAGCAGAATTGAAAAGCAGTGAATTGTAATCAACGTATTGTCCCATTGTACTCCATCCATGCATGTCTTCTTCAATACTAAGTCGTGGAGGTTAATTTGAACCATAGATAATCGACACAGGGATGGTTAAGTCCCGGATTATCTCTATTGAAATGTTGCTCGGAGCTGATCTATGTCTGTTTTGCACACACCTGTTGACTAGCATTTTTGAAAAGCCCGGTAAACAGAACGGGTATTGATAGTCTATTGCGGCAACTACAGTATCTAATACTAGCTAACGGGATACATAAAATTAGTTTGATAAAAAAAAGCAACGGTGAAAATTAAGATACTTCTAATATTTGAAGCATATAAATTTAATACACGCATTCACCGATGCGATAGATGTAACGATATTTGTGAAGTTTATAGACACTTATTTCACCCAGTTTTCTATTACACGTAAACTCGAACCCATGATGAACGCGATGTACAATACTTCTTTTTAAATCGATTCGTAGCGATTTAATGCATCTGGGAACGAGAGTGGCGTATTATTTATGGATGTTCAGAAGTTATTTCATGACAGAGCGAAAGGCTACATCAGCATTTGTGTTGAGCGACCTTGGTCCAAAACACTAGCTTCAAACAAAACACCCACTAACCATCCATGTGTCGATTATCTATGTTTGAACTAATGTCCGCCCGTAAAAGTATCCTCTAATTAATGATTAATACTTCTCTTCAGAAGTCCAGTTTATTTAAATGTTTGTACTATTTATAAACGATTGTGATAACATTAAAAAATAAAAAATAGAAGAAAGAGAGAAAAAAGAGGGAAACCCACATTAAAGACAAAGATAGATTCCTTATTTATTCATGGTAAAAACAAAGTAAAGAATTTGATATACACCGTAAATATTTATAAACTTTCCAAAAGAAGAAGTCTTGAAGTGAGAATGATTCGAACCAGGTATTGTCATCTGGAACCTGCGATCACAATTGCCCTAGCCCAAACTGTCGGCTTAACCAATTGAGCTAAACGAGACTGCTATGTCAGATACTGTTTTATAAATACATGTATGATTGATGGGTCGGTTTAAATGGACGGCCCTCTATCTTATTGGAAATAAATTGATTTAATAGCCATTCATTCATTGTGAGACTAGGATTATAGTGGTTTGCATAGTTACTTTCATTTTGTTGCTTAACTTGATCTACCAACCTAATATGCATCATCATAATTTGCCCTTAAATCATGATGAAGGAAACGTTTAAGATTACTGTGTGAAACATTTAAAATAAGCCAATGAATACATTTTGCTGTGGTTAATTTGTAGTATAAATGTGTTTTAGCTTATAAAAAGGTTGGACTATTAAGATCATTACTTTATACAATCAAATTAATTATGCGCTTGTTTTTTGAAAAATAACAATAAAGCTAGTATAATTGAGTAATAATTTTACATTAAAGTTTGCATTAATTTCTATATCACTTGGATTTCAAAAGAAATTGCAAAGGGTGTAGTTGAGAATTGATCCACCAACCTCGTGATACTGAAGTTGACGCTTAACCGGGCGCTTTACCAATTGAGCAATTCGTCTGTCTATGAAATTATTTCGATAGTAATACAACTTAAATATTGAATATCGAATACACTAAACTCATTCGTGCTAATTTCTCTAGATCTAAAGAGGGCGCTCATACCTTTTTAAAATCTATGTTCAGCTTATTAACTATTAGTCAATGTGGGCTTATAGATGAAGTTTAACGGTAGTTTGAATTTGAAGCTTTTAACAAAAATGGGTATAGGCCGATACTGGGCAACATGTCGCTCCACATATTCCATTAGGCTATCATAGCAACCAAACCATAATATTTATATAGAAATTTTCGGATATCTTTCTCTATTAAAACTTAAAATCAACCATGGCTCTGGTATAATGCTCCTCTCTTTTTCCTACACTATCATTAAGCTATTATTGAAATACGCGATGGATTGGTCCACAACCCTAGCCCCTATAGATCTGTCGGAATTGCAATTTATTTTGTGAAACCCCGACACGGAGCCTATAAGCTGTTTTTGTTTGTTTTAAAATACTAAGGACGTATTCAATAATCACCAAAATAATACACAACAAATTACTGTTGGGGAACTCTTTTTATAAGGGGGCAAAGTTATGTGACCACGAGGGGGGAAATCAAACATGTCAATGGAACATGTCCAATCAGAATGGCACCAACAACAGGAATCGCAGATGTATAAAGAGCCACTACCATGACTACCGAGTGCACCATTACGCATGCACGCACCCAGTCATAAACCCTCACCGCAACCAGGTACCCACCAATACCAATGTACTAAATCACATGTACTCACCGTGGGAACCAAATCATATAATATGTAGCGCCCCCGCCTGATCAGATACTCTCATCATGAGAACAACATATGGATCCACCGTGTGAACAAGTACGACCATCATATGAACCAGATAAGTACTCACCGTAGAAAGCAGAACAAATGCACCCACTTGCCCACTGTGGAAACCAGAACAAATGTTCACGCTGTGTGAACCAAATAAAGGAACATGTCCCATCAGAATGGCAGCGACAACAGAAATCGCAGATGTATAAAGAGCTACTACCGACCGAGTGCACCATTACGCATGCACGCACCCAGTCATAAACCCTCACCGTATGAACGCAACCAGGTACCCACAAATACCAATGCACCAAATCACACGTACTTAACGTGGGAACCAAATCGGTTGCATGCTAACAACAACCAAAGTCCATATAATTGTATGGTAGCAATATATAAGAAGCCTGGTAGAGAGTCAACGTGAAGCCCATCATCCTCCACCACAGGTTGAAGCATTTAACGGAATAAATATAATGCGTACCAATCTTTTATAAAGAGTTTTGAAACACCGGTACAACACACAAATATCAATCAACGGACGATGGATATGCTGCATAGGTACACAACGGGGGAAGCTCACGAGCTCATCAAGGACTGTATGCTACTAGAGACAACAGAAACGGCTTCTGAAAAAAAGCAATTGAATTGCTAAGGAAAGAGTATGGCCATGCCGTCATTTTAGCATCATCATACAAAGAAGCGGCAGAAGAGTGGCCACACATACAGCATGTTAACAGTGAGAAACAGGTGCATTGTGCATTTGTCATGGCAAAAGCAAGAGTAGCACCGCTAAAACAGATGACCATCCTAAGACTCGAACTCTCAGCTGCAACTGAAGCAGTACGTGTCAATCACATGTTGCAGTCCGAGCTTCAGATGACGATCGATGAAAAACACTTTTGGACGGACAGCCAAACCATACTAAGGTACATAAATAACATAAACAAGTCAAGGTACCACACCTTTGTAGCTAATCGTGCAGAACACATCAGGAAGGAGTCGCAGCCAAAGCAGTAGCATTATTTAGAATCTAAACAGAATCCTGCTGATGATGCATCAAGAGGCCTAATTATGGACACCCTTCAAAGTCCAAGATGGTTCCAAGGTCCAGAGCTTCTGTGGGAAACAGAACCAAAATGGCCAGTATAGTCAAACAATACAGAGCTAAATGAGTGTATCAGTAAGCTCAACTACAGTGCAGAAAGTACCTCAGGAAGTAGCCCCACATGAACCTAATAAGACATAAGACGCAGTAAGCAAGATCATCCATCATTACTCTGACTGGATGAAACTCAAGCGAGTCATAGCTTGGTGGCTGCGATTGAAAAATGCCTGCAAGAGAATGTAGAGGAAGCTGAGAAGCCAGGTAACCCAGAAGCAGATGATGGAAATAAGATACTATGTCTACCTGAAATTACCAAAGTAGAGGAAACCATCATGTGCAAGAGAGCAGCTTCCACATAGAAATAATGGAACTACAGAAAATGGGAAAACTCAAGAATAGTGAACAAAATTCCAAGCAAGAGCTCAGCAAGACCAATATCATAGCAAAATTGGATCCGGAAATACATGATGGATTTCTGAAAGTTGGCGGAGGCTGAGAAATGCAAATATCCCACAGAATGCCAAGCATCAACTGATCCTCCCTAAAGAACATCATGTATCTACAGTGGCGTAACAGCCGGGGGGGCAGGGGGGGCACAGTGCCCCCCCTGAAGGTGCTCAGCAGGAAATTCAAACCTACCCACCAGGAAAAATGAGGGGAAGGGAAAAGAGGAAAAGAAGGGGGAAAGGGAAAGAAAAGAGAGAGAGAAAGGAAAAAGGGAGGAAAAAGAAGAAGGAAAAGGAGAAAAAAAGGGGAAAGAAAGAAAAGAAAGGGAAAGAAAGAAAGAAAGATTTTTTTTGACCGTGCGACATTTTGTGACCGTGCGAAATTTTGTGACCGTGCGATTTTTTTGTGACCCTACCCCCCCCCCCCCCCCCCCCCCCCCCCCCCCCCCCCCCCCCCCACCCCACCACCACCACCACTCACGAGGTGACTGACTGGGAAAAAAAATGGGGCAACCTTTTACGAAAAATTCCGGGACGGAATTATTCTAACCAGGAAATTTTTGGGCTGTGCCCCCCTGACAACCAACCTCTGTTACGCCCCTGTGTATCTACTATTCATAAGAAAGTAAACCACCAACAAGGCAGGAATCACGTCTTAGCTGAATTAACAGTCCGGGCCGATTTCCCGTTCAGCAATGTTCAGGAAGCATTCCTCCTGCACTGGAAGTATTACCCATAATCCCTTGCGAATGTATATATTGCAAAGTATTTGTAGTGGGAATACCAAAAATACCAATTTAGTTATTTTAACCAAATATGATTGATATTTGAATCAATGACGATCAGTAATTGAGTCAAAGATAAACTGTTTAGTCATAATTAATAGATATTATTGTGGTGATTTTCCTAATTTATTGTAATAAAGAAATTGGGCTTATTACCTCATTAAATATTCAAATTCGTTGATCTGAAAAAGTACACTATACATTTCTTTTCCTCAGACAATTTTTAGATAATTGCTTGATCTTTCATATTACCAAGTTTGAGCATATCGCAAATTAAAATAACGAATTGATATCCATTTTAGTTTGTAGTCACTTCATAGACCCTCAAATCAAAATAATGAGTTTAAAATGAGCCACTGAACGCTGAGAACGACAATAAAATCTATCATTATATTATACAAAAAAATTCAGCCATACTGAAATAGGTCTAGGTCTAATTTTCATGCTACAGTTCTCTTAGTCTTATGAAAAGCGGATTCATGTAGAGGACTAACCAAAACTATCGCATTGCATTATGGGTAATACTTCCAGTTCAGGAATGGAAAATCGGCCCGGACATGATACATACATACATACATACAGGGTGAGTCAAAAAGACTGCAATAGTGGAAAGAAGCCATTTTGTTTTTAAAACCAAAATGAATTTTAAAACTTTTTAAACGTTGCAAGAATGATGTATTTAATCCTAACTTTGTGTGAAAAGATGAAGTCGATCGCATTTTTCGTTTTCCTTTGGTGAACCTTTTGACCAGTGCACCCATTTCACACGTTTGTCCACGAGATACCCAAAATATGCATCAGATCCTAAAATGTGTCTCATTCAAATTTGGAAACTTGAGTTCATTTGTGATGTTATTGGAATTTGATGCATCCTTTCTTGTTTACATGTGAGTTAGCATAATCAATTATAATCATACCCATGCTATGAAAGCGTATAATGTTCTAAATTTTAATAAAAAACTGAAATTTTCCATTTTTTGTTGGCGGGATATTCAAATATGAAAATGCAATGTGTGCCATTTCCAATGAAAATCACTGTGCTCGTGGACAAACAGGTAAATTTGGTTGTGCAGCAAAGAGGGTCACCAAAGACAAACGAAAAATGCGATCGACTTCATTTTTTCACACAAAGTTAGGATTAAATACATCATTCTTGCAACGTTTAAAAAGTTTTAAAATTCATTTTGGTTTTGAAAACAAAATGGCTTCTTTCCACTATTGCAGTCTTTTTGACTCACCCTGTACATACATAAAAATTCTTATAAGGCGCAATATCCAAATACATGATCAAGGCGCAATATCCAAATACATGATCAAGGCGCAACAAACAAAATGATAGCAATGATTGAGAATATGAATATAATAAAAATACCAATACAATCAATACAAATATGATTTTAAGAGTTTTTTAAAGATTGCAGTAGAACCGGCATCTCTAATATGGCGTGGAAGTGAGTTCCATAGTGACGGACCTGCAACGGAAAAGGCTCTCTCACCTATACGTTTCCTACTGGAAGGTATAGAGAGTAGAGTCCTGTCCATTGCAGATCTAGTCACCGGGCCTGTTGAAGGGATTGTATTGTCAGAAAGTAAGTTACAAAGATATGGAATGGGAAATCGGCCCGGACATGATTAAGGCAGCGATATTGGATTGTGAATGCTCACACAGCTGTACGAACTATTCTCAACATGTGCCTTATTTGCCGCAAGCATCAGACACGTTCAGGTACCCAACAGATGGCTGATCTACCTCACTACAGAGTCAAGTCAGATAAACCAGCATTTGCTAGGACCGGTGTAGATTATGTTGGTCCCTTTCATGTGAAGCAAGGGAGAACGACGAGAAAAAGGTATGGCATTGTGTTTACGTGTATAAATTTAAGGGCTGTGCACTTCGAAGGAGCAGCCAGTATGGAGACAAAACTCGTGTATTGATGCAGTGCGACGTTTTGTGGCTAGACGCGGTCAGATACGCGAAATACTCTCAGATAATGGTACAAATCTGATCGGAGCCTATAATTAACTGCGACGATCATTGAAGGACCTGAGTGAATCACAGGTGCACGGCTTTTGTACCAAACAAACAAGACATAGAATGGCATTTCAATCCCCATGCGGCATCTCATCATGCTGGCGTATGGGAGCACAAAATCCGCAATAATCCTAACTGCCATGCTAAATGAACAACATGTCAAGACATGTGGAAGTAATGACCCCCCCCCCCCCCCCCCCCCCCCGACTTACTGTTACTACGCCCAATAGTTAATCTACCACTTGGTGAATACACTGTCTGTGTTACAGGCATTCCCTTCTCTATTTTATCATTCGCGAATCATCTCTTTATACTCTTCGCTGACCCAAACCCGATTTGTTGCTAGTGGATTGTGACTATTGTGTTTTTGCCAGTGAATCAGTCTTAAACCCAACCCAAAGCGCCCTCTAATTATGCCAGCCAGTGTGAATACGATAAGAATTCACTAATGCATGAAAGCATTTGACTGTGAAAACGATGGTCTTCAAATGTAACAGAAAGGATTCAATAGAGTGCATCACCCATTTTGCTCAATTGCTGTCTATCAGCATTTTTTGTGAAGCGCAAGCGCAATTTTTGGTTATTTGGAAATTAGGCCATTTAGTTAGTTGAGTTCCAGTGGAAGTGCAAATTAGTGAATCCATTTCTGCTTTTCAATTTTGCTCCAGCAGACCATTCAATGCATCTGATTCTATAACCATCAACTGGAAGATGCAAAGACTCTGAACCATATAGACTCTTATATGTATGGGTTATTGATAACCGTAACCCCCGAGGCACCTTTCCAAAAAAAATTCGCGGCCAAATAGCGAGGGGAAACAGGGCCTCCACGCCCCCGGGGCTCGAACCCCGGACCTCTGGGTTCAGAGGCAGACCATCCACCGCTAGGCCACGGGGGAAACCATACATGGCTCAGTATACTTCGCCATCTATATACCCTGGGGCCGTTATTTCATCGAAAAACTGCCGAGCCGGGTGACACAAGCACACAGCATCGTAGTAATTCGTAGTACTCAAGAGTGTCAGGGTTAATATATCTATGTTTAGCTTAGATTGTTATATCTTAAGATTTAAAAACGTTGAATGAGCAGGACTATTCAAGTTTCTTTCAGTGTTAGAGTTAAGAAGCAATATGTAAATTCTCTAGTTTCGGTTAGCTATTTATGCAAATTAGATATGTGATTTATTTTGGAAGTTAGTTATACTATCTATCTAGCCTATTTCACTCCACTGCAGAAGGAAGGCCTCTTCATCAATTTTCCAAGTAACGTTGCCATACTATTTGATGTCGTCTATCCAGCGTCTGTTTGGCATGCCTCTTAGTTATACACATGTCACAAAAAGATAATTATTCCAAATTTAGATTTCATTTAATAAGGAGTCCTGATTAAGTACTATGATGAGATTGTGTCATATTGACAGTGACATTACAAATTCAGATTTCAAATTAAGTTCATGCAAAGTTTTGGATTAAGGATTTTCTCACAGTTTATCATTTTGATTAGAATATTAATATTGCATGAATCGCTCAAATGTGTGACTAGTGCGATTGCGCCCGGTGTAAAGTCCGACTGTCCCAGACGACGGTGGCCACGCGAATCCTAAATTTTGAATTCGTATTGGAATAACACGTAATCGCGAATGTTAATCTTATCATTTTGAAAATTTCATCATAATTAGAAGATTTTTTTTTCAAATCCAAAACCGTTGGAGTTGGCCAACTCCATTGTAAATGCTATTTTTTCAATTATTTTCATCGTTAACCGGGCGATGACTGTTAAAAATATTTCAAAATGGTGCACTCCCGTTGCCATAATATTGGAACGATGAAATCGCGTGGCCTTCGTCGTCTGGACTGTCCGTGTTCAGTGTTTACGCCCTCTATCGTCTTCAAAGTAAAGGGTTTCAGATTTATTCAGTGTTTCTAGAAGTAGCTTTGTTGTTTATGAAAATTGCCGCTTCCAGAGGAAGGAGCGATATCGTCTTTACTACTAATAGTAAACAGTGTAAATAAAGTCAAGTTTCAGCGAAAGGAAGAATGATGATTATCTGTAGGTGATTAAGCCACTCAAGGAACGAACTTGGAACTGTTTATTGTCATATTTGCGTGGACGTGTTGCATGCCTAGTTACTTGTTGGGAGTGCTCACCCACCCTCCGTATTTAGAACACAATGTAAATGCTTTCTCAGTGTAAGCACATTACAGTATGGTTGACTTGATGGGGATGTACTGGTTGTAAATTGCCATTTGCCATGTTAATACTCTGTTCCTCTTAACTATTACACAACCAATGATCAATAGCCTACGTCTTTCTTAAAGATAAAAGCTCAGAAGAATACTCACCATGTTACTCTAACAGGTGAGGATTAATCCAAATATATATCTTGGTGTGTTACTTATGGAAAGAAGCACTCAAGTTAATGTTATTTCCTTGGCCTATGTAATCATGTAGGTTTATGTCAACAAAATATATGGACAAAATTAATGTTTTATGTGATTGAAAGAAGCTGAATATGGGCTCAAATTAATCATCATGTTGCAAAGCACAACAGAACATTGGCATTGGAAAAAGTGTCCCCATCAGACTGGAAAATGCATGTCGTCACGTCCAGGAAATAGAAAATCCGTACTGGGAAAAAGATCACATCTGTGATATTGACATTCTAAATTATTATCAAATTATCCGATGAGGATTCAGACCACGACGCAGATTCATCGGACTCGAGTGATGTCACTCATGGATGTCGAAGACAACTAAGTATTTGGTAAGTGAACATTTATGATAAGCGTATAACAAAATGTTTAATCAGGGAGGTGCAACGTCTCTCTGGTTTAATATTGTAAACTTTAAAGTGCGCGTGTAATCATGGTACGTCCACGGTGTAACATACAGTTTTTCCTTTCTGACCCGTTTCAGGATCGAAGCTATTGATGTTTTCAAATAGATTTATAGCGTTGATATTTAATGACAGTCAGTGTAAGTATAATAGGTATAATAGGCTATATTGGCAGTGCCTGCATAACCTTCCGGAAGCTTTATTCCGTGTAAAAGTAACGACACGGAAATAGTTGACAATGAATGCATGCCTGTCGGTTGAACCTGTCTGATATCAACAATTTAATATATGGGTTTAGACTTGCATAAAAGAAAATACTATTTTGGTCGGTGGTGATATGGATCAAAGATTTCATTGTGCCAGTACCACTGTGTGTTCAGGTAAGTATCAAATACGTATTAAGTGCGTGTTTCCTACTTTAAAAAGGTCACTAACAAAATCTCAAATTATTCATAAGGGGTATCAGGCCTATATGAGTGGAAATATGTATACTGAGCTTCCCACAAAAGAAACGTATCACTTCTTTGCAAGGATCTTAATTAAAATTCTTAGCACATTTCAGTAATGACGATTGCGTAGCCTTCTGCTTGTGATTGATTATTACTGACTCGATCTAAATTTACCCCAATCTCTGACTACTCCAATCATACACTGAAAAATAATTTGGTGTCATTTTGACACTAAAACAAGCGTCAAAAAATGGGTCCTCAGTTGGCCACCTAAAGGTGTCAAATTGACACCATTATGGGTGTCATATTCATTTTGACACCTTTGGGTGGTTACCTGAGGACCCATTTTCGAAAATGCCATTACACCCCAAATGGGGTGTCATATTGACTCTCTTAAGTGTCATATTGAGTTTGACACCCTAAAGGTGTCAAATTGACACCATTATGGGTGTCAAATTGACACCATTATGGGTGTCAAATATGACACCTTTGGGTGTCATATTCATTTTGACACCTTTGGGTGGTTACCTGAGGACCCATTTTCGAAAAATGTCATTACACCCCAAATGGGGTGTAATATTGACTCTCTTAAGAGTCATATTGAGATATCACATGTTTACGAGCCGTTTTCTCGTCGCCATTTTGTTTGCATGTTACGAGCCGGTAAGACTGGTAACATGGGTAAGTACCGATCTGCTCCATTTCCAGACATTTTTGATAATAATTATGATACAACTAGCGTAATGTAAGACGTCCGTATGAAAAAGATGACCACTGAGCCAGATAAATCGTGCTACATGTATGTAATGTTGCACATATCATCGTATGCATGCATGACGAACACACACATAGTACTAGTAGGTTTATGCACTGACACACAGTCCAACAAAATGCTAGTCTCTGACTATGAAATTGTAATTCATTTCATCAGTTAGTTGGCGCAATATTAAACAACATGAACAAGGCTTACATTACGCTAATTGTATCATAATTATTATCAAAAATGTCTGGAAATGGAGCAGATCGGTACTTACCAGTCTTACCGGCTCGTAACATGCAAACAAAATGGCGACGAGAAAACGCATGCGTTGATATGTTGATAGACGCCCAATTTGGTGTCAGAATTACACCAATTTGGTGTCAGAATTACACCAATTGGTGTCAGAATTACACCAGTTGGTGTCAGAATTACACCAATTGGTGTCAAAATTACACCAATTGGTGTCAGAATTACACCAATTGGTGTCATGCTGCTTCGACGCCTCTAAAAACCGTGAGCTTTCCAGCCAACTATTGACGCCCTTGGAGTTATTTCAATTAATCTGACACCAGTTTTGGTGTAAATCACTAAATGAGCACTGAAAGGTGTCCGTCGGACACTTAACGGTGTCACCGTAAATTATGTGCAAACCCATATCATTGACGAATACACCAATTTTGGAGTCAAAATAACGCCTTTGTAAGTGTCATTTACAGTTGACTCCAAGAAGGCGTCGCTGTGACACCAATTTATTTTTCAGTGTAGTGTCCAACATTGGAGATTGTAATGTATATTGGGGAATGGCGATTGGTGATTGGATTTGAAGATGATAACATCAGACAGTGTTTATACTTATACAGAAATGAACATTAGATATACTTTACATGATAAAAAGTCATGAAAACGGTGAATTTCCACAAACGACCACGTGCACAATAGAGTTATTGTTTGGTCGAGCGTTTCAACTGAAATAAATTGTTTAGTAATTTAGGGAAACATGTGTCGTATCCCCGGTATCGGCACCATGATTGTCCGCAACAAGCAAACTATTTAAAAGTAGAAGGATAAAAGTGAGAAAATAGTAAATAGTAAGTGTTTGTGTGTCCAGCCATTTAGTATTTTTTTTATTATGATAGGTCTTTGTTTTTAATTCGAGACAAAAAAAATTTACCGTATTTTACTTTGTCTATAACTTATTCTTATAGTACAAGAATAAATATAACTTTTTATATCATTTCTCATTGTGTAATCCCAATCCCCTGATCAATTAAATTGTAGACTATTTCGCACACTACCAAAACAAGCGTATATGCCTATGTGTATGAGCATGGACTTATCAGTATGAGATACACATTGTACAGTCCTCAAAATAAGTAACTGACCATTGATAATAAATATGCTCTTAACTCCAAAATTATAGCTCATACACTCTCATGTACTCTCATAGAACCTTCGGCACTCAAGAAGGATACAAATGGTTCCAAACCCAGAATGAAAGGTTCTTCCTGAGTCAATGGTTCCTTATAGAACCCTAAAATACGAAAAAAGGGTTCCATGAAAAGCTGTGAGAGTTCTTCATAATGACTTGCTCCTCAGAACTATTTGACACACGGGTCCCAGCCAACATCGATCGTGGGCCCCCGGTGGGCCCTCATGAGACCCTTAATATTTTGTCCACTTTGGCCTGTATACGGGCCAAAGTGGACAACATATTAAGGGTTCCATGAGGGCCCACTGTGGGCCCACGATCGATGTTGGCTGGGGTGTGCATCGGCTTCTTTAAAATTAACACCATGGAAAGTAAATTTCGTAAGGATTTATATATCCATTTTATTAACATGATTAATTCAAGACGTTACTCACTTAGTGATTGTTCACAAACAAGATACATGCATTATATTAATGAAGTAAATTAGAAAAGTATGCAAAAAATTTCTTTTCCATACAATGACCAATTGCAACCAAACTTCGGTCATAGATGCAACATGGAAACCTTCATATGTTAATGAGGTCAAAGGTCACATACCAAGGTCAAAGGTCATCTGAGGGTCAAATCAAGATGTACAATTTAGTACACACTTTTTGTATTGTCCATTTCTTTTCCATACAATGACCAATTGCAACCAAACGTGGGTCATAGATGCAACATGGAAACCTTCATATGTTAATGAGATCGAAGGTCACATACCAAGGTCAAAGGTCATCTGAGGTCAAGATGTAAAATTGGCTGCATATTATGTAAAATTGATTACATTTAAACAGATGAAGTACAATTGCAACCAAACTACCCATATAAACGGACGACCTATTTGGGACCGCTGTCCCTATTTTTTCTTTTCACGGGATGTAATTGCAGGATTTCCGAAATTTTCCGAATTAGATCGCTTTCTCATAAAACCAGAATATGTATGTAGACTGTTTTATTCAACGTTGTTTGATTTATCATTTTCTGCTATCATTCATATCAGATATTGTATTTACATTTAACTGTATCAAATTATGTAATTCTTGATTTAAAAACGAGGTAAAATGATCATATTTATGTGATATGCGATTAAAAAACGTTTGAAGCATTTGAATATTAATTTGCTAACACTGACTTCAATTTGAAGCATTGATCTTTCATATAGTAAAAGATTAGAAGGGTTGAGAATGATTATCTGCTTCAAATATTCTCATGAAATATCCAGTTTTGGTGGAAAGATCGGGATTTTGCTGTGGTTCCACATGCTCTCTGTATAGACATAACATAATGTTAGGGATATCCATTTGAAATACTGTGCATGTGTTTCCCGCGACACTACACGCACGGCTGGTTTACTTTATCTTGACGGGACAATAGGTTCATCGATCGGTAACGTGACTTTCTACACAGAGAATGACAGAATGTGCAAAATTCGCTAAAACCATCTGTTCATCTTATTCTCCTGGTCTTGACCATTTGAAGCAATAAGCCTTCCGAATGTTGACATTTTACGGAGACGAAGACTACACTTTATTTTCTGCGAAATATTCAGGAGGGTAGTGACCATTTTTAACGAGATATGGCAAATTTATGGAGACACTTTTCAATGTAAATATTGCAGAAAAATTGCGATACTGTTTTCAGTATTTTAGGTCCTACACATCATTTTAAAGGATCAAATCACCCGTATTAATCAAGATTAAAGCCTTGCCAACCATAATAAGGAGTTTATAGTGGAGATTTTACCTGAAATGACACAAAAATATCCAATTTAAAACTCTTCTCATTTTCATGCTTGCAAAAACGTCCGTTGGCCGAGCGAAGTCATTCGCGCTGAAAAACAAAATAGCGACCATTTGCGTGACATGCTAGCTGACTGATTGAGAATACTACATTGATAAGGATAAAACAAAGTGCAGTTCACATTTTCACACTTTGGTTTTGAACACGCAGGACCGTGTGACAGGTAGTGTATGGGCTGCGTTGATCAATTGAAGCATCCCCAATCATCATCTTACTATCGACCCGTGAGTTTTCAGGCTTATGCTATGAACACTTTTACGCGTGAGTTCGAATCTCACTGGCGTCACATTTTCTTTTTTCTTTATTTGTGTAACAAATTACGTTGTGTTATCAGTTTAAACATTGGACTTTTAATTCAATTCAAATCAATTCAATTCAATTCAATTTATTGAGCATAATACTAAATATATAAAAATAATAATACAATATGAAGGAGAGGCTAGGAGCCCTAGTGGAAACCCTGATAGACGGCTTATATAATGGGGACCCTTTACACAAAAATAGAATGATAGCAAATAGAGCATTTTAATGACGAGAGAACAGAAAACACGAAACAAGAGCATACAACATACTATACAAATGCTTTTTTCCCTCTGAAATATGACAATTGCAATTTAATATTAGAGAAGTGTACGGCTTTTCAATAAGCACGGCGCGGCTACGGCGGATCCCGACACGTGTGGATCCCGACGGGTCATTTTTTTCGTGTTGCCGGTGTGTTCTTACGATACCAACACGTAACAAGAGGTCTTGTCACAATGATTTTTTTCGTGACCGTCATCGTCTGGTTTCAATAAATAGCGATGATATTTCAACATATTTCAACATTTTTTAAATCAAGTTTTGCTGCTTTTTGTGAGTAGAAACAACACTAATGGCCAATTATAATGATTATCTTTAATATTAAGTAAATTTTGTAAACAAGAAAAATCTTATACATCTCTTAGTACACCTTTGGTCCTGAGAAGCGTCGTATATCTGCCTTCAAACCTCTTGTTGTATCTACATACAACGTGCGTACCCTATACCAACAAGGGAAGGTACACCAATTATTTGTAGGCTGCGCAGATGCAGGTATAGACATCAGTGGTATACAGGAACTTCGCCTGATTACTTCTAACAACACCGATGAGTTATGGTCTGATGACAAGAGCTTGTGTCCTAATATATAGCTCGGCCACAGATCAGCGTCAGGGAGGTGTGGGCATTCTAATGTCAAAACACAGACACAGGTGTCTACAAAGTGTGAACTCCATCAGCAGAAGAGTTATCACTGCCACGTTCCATGGTAATCCTAAACTCACCATTACATCCATTTACGCTCCAACTGAAGGTGCTTCACCTGATGACCATCTTGAGCAGGTGAAAAACCTCATAATATCCACTTGGTTTTGGGAGACTTCAATGCCAGAGTAGGATCAGACAGCCACTCATCACACCCTGATATTGTTGGACCTCACTGTTTTTATGACTCAACAAACAGCAATGGAGAGAGGCTTGTGAGCATGTGCGAGGAATTCAAAATTCGTCCCGCACAGTCAAGATTTCCTCAAGCCAGACGTCGTCTCTGGACATGGATGCACCCAGCAGGGTCAAAACATCAGCTGGACCACATTCTAATAAACAGCAAGTGGACTAACTCCTTACGGAACTGCAGAGCCTACAACTCGGTGGAAATAGACTCCGATCACCGGATCCTCAGCATCAAGCTCAAGTGCAGCCTAAGATCCACCAAAGGAAACCCCTGCAAGAGACCGAGGTTTGATTGGAAAAAGCTGCAGAATGCTGCCACGAAAGAGCTATTTCAGATTGAGCTAGCAAACAGATTCGAAATCCTCGAGTGCAACGACACATCCACACCAATAACTGAGAGATACGAACAGTTTGAGAAAGCAGTGTCAGAAGCAGCTGACAATCTTGTTGGCAAACGCGAAGCTCATGGCATGCCAAACTGGGTGACCGACTACCATTAAGCTAATGTCTGAGAGGGATGAGGCTAAAAGACGCTACCTTGTCTCAAAGTAATACAAAGCAGACAAATCATCGATGCTCAACAAAAAAATGGAAGGCCAACTGCAATCCTCACCCAAAAATACAGGTCTATGGGAAACCATCAGCCATGTGACGGATTTCAGATATCTGGGCTCTATGATGGCATCGAGTGCAAGTGACCTTAAAAGACGCAGGGCATTGGCATGGTGCGCATTCTGGAAGTTTGTGAATGAATATTCAGTCATGACTATTCATGATCTCACACGATGTGGTCGTCGCGATCCGGCGTCATTCCCAACTGATCTGATTACAATGTCGTCGCGATCCGGCGTCATTCCCAACTGATCTGATTACAATATTCATTAAATGCAAATAACGCCGCGCCCCTCCTCTGTCACTGCCAGACGAAGACATCCCCAATTTAAAATTCGTATTTTGTTCTACGTAAATTAATTTCAAATAACAAATTCTGAATGTTTCGTGTCATATAGGAAACTAAATGCTGCCATCATCAAAGCAATTAGTTCTACTCTAAATCACAATCAGCTTTTTTTACCATTGATGTACTATTTTTGTGCCACAAATCATGTTTTGAGCCGATAAAATCAACCACGTCTTAGGTCATCTGGTTTGCTACGACCATGATAGTGCGCCCCCTACAAAACCTTCACCCGTGAATTTAGTTTTAGTAGGCGAAATTTTGTCGGAGGAGTGACCTCTCCCATTATATAAGCTCCCTGTCACTACCTAATAAATAAATGAACATGTGTAATTTCGCTGGCTTAGACAGCTGTTTGATACATCAATGTAGACATGTACTTTGCAGCATTTCATTTTCGATAGCGACGAATTAGTAAAATGCCGATGTGAAATGCTCTGCTTGTTGATGTCATAGACTGGTTTCAATAAGTTTGCAAGATAGGTCCTATTATAAGGAGTATTTCAAGACCTTAATCCCAATGACAGACTTTGATTTCACCTCAAGATCACTTTTAAAACCGACAGTTCAAATTCCGTGGGAGTTTAACTCGGTGTTAGTACCCAAAATGCGCGGTTCGAAATTGCGCGGTTCGTTTTGATGATAATTGACCTACGGCTATTGTTCACCGCTAAGTTTCCTTCGAACTACTACTGGTATAAGTAAGGGCAGGTGCTTTTCAATTCGGCGCTCAGTGATGAGTATTTTGCTTTTGAATAGTAAGTGGCGTGTGTACCGACAGGGTAATTTAAAGGGGGAAATGCCCCCCCCCCCCCCTTTAGTTAAATTACCCTGTCGGCAGGGCTGTCAACCTTTGGGATTTGCTGGGAGGGAGAGATACAATATATTACAAATATGATGGCCAAAATGTACAGACAAAAATATAATAATAAAAGGTAGCCCTTTTTTTTTTGCAGTCACCTCGTGAATTTCAAGTAAGTGTGGGGGGGGGGGGGGGGGGGGGGGGGAGGTCAAAGATATTCGCACTGTCAAAAAAAACCACGCACAGTCCAACTATGGCGACGTGCTATAAATTGTCAATTCCGTGTGATTCCGTAGTACGGTAGTACGATAGTGATCGGAAAGTGTTAAGCACTGATTTATAGCGTCTCGCGAAGGAAATAAACGCGTTGATAAACATTTTAATTGATACATTTTTGGTGCGGGAGATTTTATATTCTAGGCAGGAGTGCGGGAGAAAGATTGTCTAGGCAGGAGACTCCCGCCTAATGCGGGAGAGTTGACAGCCCTGCTGTCGGTACACAACGCATGCCGTCGGTACATTCGTGATTTTAAACATGCGATTTTTTTGGCCGGTTTTGAAGACAACCACATCGAGACCGCCCCCCCCCCCCCCCCCCCCCGCCCCCCTCAATTTCTCGAGCTGACGGTGCACCCCCCCCCCCCCCCCCCCCTGTTTCAAAAAAGCTGGCTACGCCATTGGTATCTTCAGCATGTTTACCGACCAGGCGCTCAGTATTCAATTTGTAAACACTACTGATGTATAAAATGTAAAAAGAAGAATCCAACGGAACCAGGAACAAAACACACCAAGGATCAGAAAACTGATACAAGAGGATATCTCGAAAATGTAAAAATGCTAAGAGTAAAAGCAAGATATACCAACAGGGTGTGGGGAAACAGGTAATAACAAGGGAGAATAACGCGATAAAACAGATAAATAACAAAAACAATAACACACGGACATGCACTGGGACAAGCAATAACAATTGCTGTGCAATGAAACAACAAAGATATATGGTAACAATAAAGACCGACGTTTCAAGTGGATATACCACCCTTCATCGGGGACAAAATATAAAAACAAAAGTGTTAAGAACTATAAATAAGATAATGAACTAGACAAGTCCACCACTGTAATTATAGCACAATGTCAGTAATAGATGTTGCCTACTAGACATCCAGGTTAACACTGACTGACTACTGATGTAATAAACAACGGGCACATCATCTAACAGTCACACTGTTCGCATCTCAATCGGTATCGATTTTCCTTTTGTATACAAAAAGGATGTGTTCAATAGGTTATTCGGTAGTGTAAAGTTGAGGGCATGGTGTCTTGAATATTCAGAATTTGCGCGAGCTTGTGAAAGCAAATTCATTTTACCACCCGCACTATAAAATGGACTATGCCGCGATCGCTTTTTGGGCCTTTTGTTCGCCGCACCTGGTTTCAAAGACCAGGTCTATTCTTGCTCAGTGACGCGTAGTTTATCCCTCTCCGGGGGAGAGACCAGTTTTTGTGACACGTTCCTATGTCATAATTTCTGTGCTGTTTGACAGAAAGGTTGCATTATTTTTGCTCCGGTTTCATAAAGAAAAGGAGAATTTTTTTATTATCTTCACCTCTCGTAGTGGTAGTGTATAGTGGCTGTCGCTAAACATTAACAATTCTTCAAGCACCAGCAATAGATATTATGGGCAGGAAGAAAGGCACCAAAAGGACGGCTACTAGAGCGTCATTATCTTCATCCGAGAGGGCGAAAAGCCAGCTAACAGTGGTAATGGTGAGCGGCAGACCAGAGCTCAGGCGAAAGCCATTGAACGGCTAACTGTGAGTGTCAATGGAGGTGTAAATTCACCAATTGGTCCCGCCAGTCGTCCCCGAGAACGTAGAACGGCCGTGTCGACAGTTTCTCGCGCTGACGCATACATTGACAGTATTTTGGATAACCCAGTCCTGAATCCAAGTATTCCGCCCGTTACGGCGCCAGTTGTGGACAACATGCCTCGCCGGACAAGTTCCAGCCAGAATCCCGCCAGTTCAGCTATAGCGGGTGATGCCCCCGTCTCCGGACAATTTCGAGCCCAAATCACGTAATGTCAAGTAATCAGAGCCAGGAGTGCGCCCAAAATCCGCCCAACCAGAATGGCCAGAATCCCGGAAGTGCAGGGGAAGTTCATTCCATCACTTGGCTGGAAATGTTTCCAATTGTCGCGGCAGTAGCCCTTTGGGGGCATCTCTTGAAGGGAAAACGCATCGTTTTACGTTCCGACAACGAAGCGGTCGTCTCAATTATAAACAGGCAAACCTCAAAATGCCCCCTGGTTATGAGGTTGGTTCGGTTTTTCGTGCTTCAATGCTTGAAACATAATGTCTTGTTTTGTTCGAAACATATTTCGGGTAAGAATAATTCTATTGCCGATTCTCTCTCCCGTTTCCAGATGGGTCGATTTCGAGAATATGCGCCACAAGCGGCAGCGTCAGGTGTCACGGTACCGGCATTTCTGTGGTCCCTTTAGATGTGTTGGACCAAGAGGCTCGTCGTTTATTATCAGCGTCTTTGGCTCAAGGTACCCATAGAACATACAATTGTTGCATCAATAATTTCTTACAATTTTACCGTAACCACAATCCAGATGGTGTTTGGCCGGTATCGCGTTGCGATATAATGGCATATATTGCATTTTTGTCATTAAAAGGGTGTGCCGCTTCATCGATTTTCACCAATATATCAGCCCTCTCATTCGTACATAAAGTCAATGATTGGCCCGATCCCACAGACTGTTTCGTGGTTAAGAAGATGAAGGAGGGTTGCAGGCGTCAAGGTCGTCAGCCAGATAGCAGACGGCCAATGACATACGGGTTATTGTGTAGGCTGCTTACAATTCTGCATACAGTGTGTAGGTCTGACTTTGAAGTGGCACTGTTTAAGGCGGCATTTTTGTTGTCCTTCTTTGGTTTCTTGAGTGTCGGGGAATTTGCAAGCCCAAGCAAGGTCGCAGATACATCTCGCATACTGTCCTTCTCGGATCTGTCATTTAGGGACAATGGAATGCAGTTGGTTATACGCTTTTCAAAAATTAATCAGCGAGGTCTTTCAGTCCCACTGTTCTTCCAGAAGGCAAGCAATACACACTTTTGTCCAGTGGCAGCTTCAGCCGAATATTTAAGCCTAAGAGGCACGTACGAGGGACCGCTGTTGTCCCACTTCAACAAAGAACCTATGACTCAGCATCAATTCTCACATATTCTCAAAGAAGGTGTCAAGGTCTTAGGTTTGCGCCCCGCGGACTATAGCCCGCATAGTCTTAGAATTGGCGCAGCGACATCAGCAGCTATGTGTGGTCTTACGGATACCGATATTCAGGCATTGGGCCGTTGGAAATCCAACTCATTTAAACTATATATCAGGCCTAATCTATTGGCCGCTCCCCTGTAAGTCCAAGTACGAAAATGTATACGGGCCAACGATCTTGTCGAACGTTTCCACATCCAGACATTCTTTTATCAGTGGTAGGATTTATTAGTTATTATCACTCTAATTCCTGTCTGATCTTGGGGTAGGCATAATAGCCGGAGGCGTGTCAAGAATATTTCTTTGTACATGTATTGGTGGTTGCGGAGGAAAATGAAATTTTCTAATTCTCTGTTTTCACCCCCTAATTGCAGTTAATTATCGTACGCTAGTCATTGGCGACAGTATTGTTGGCCGGGTCTCAGGACGGAACGTCCAGCTGAGGGGTGGCGGCCAGGTAACATGGCGAGGTTCTGGCGGAAAAAGGTTGGGCGATCTTAGGAGTCTGGTCTGTGGTACTCTCAGCAAGCGCAGATTCCCCACTACAATTTTAGTGCACTTGGGCTCTAACAATATCTTCACCAAGGGTGTTAAGCTCTCCGCCATCCGCTTAATGGTTGACGAAAATTTGCGCGCTGTGAGAATGCTATACCCAGACTCCAGGATCATATGGTCGGACATTTTATACCGAGCTTTCTATCTGAATGAGACATCCCGTAATGCAGGCAAGAGAAGTGCATTCAACATCAATAAATATGCTCACAAAGTTTGCCGTGCTATGCCCAACGCTTGCTTCATTAAGCACTCTCATTATTTTCAAAACTATGATCACTCCATGTTCATTTATGACGGGGTACACCCCTCTGAGAAAGGCAAGCAATGTCTGTTAGAGAATTGGCAAGCGGCATTGTGTCACTTTAACGCAAACCCTGAAGCCAAAGGCTTCCCCCCAGAGCCTCTCAGTGGGCATCAGTTAGTTTGAGGGGTCATTTTTTTTACCCCCCCCCCCCACCTGTTTGTCAAGTTTTCCCTTTTTGTCAGGACAAAGTCAAAAACTTGTTTGGCATGCTCTTTGTCTTTGCAATTCAAAATGAAAGATTATTTAGTATTTATAACTAGATAAATATTTGAATGTCAGGTATAAGATCAATTGAAAATATTAATTACCAGTCACGATAATTGTATTATCGGCTATAGCAGTTGATAAAGTTATATTCATAAGAAAAATTGTGATTTGGTAAGAAAATGTGTGATTATTATGGAAATTTGTGAAAGGCAATGCGTGAATTGTTTACTAAGTTGAAAGATGGCGCCAAGAAGCGCATTTACAATTTGATTGATCAAAACTCAGGGAAATTCCATGTGTTGTAATCCAGTACGGTGGTAAGGGAGAAAATTTCAAACTTGCTGATCTCATCTCTTCTAATTTGACAAATTCACACTTAATTTCAGATAAGGTGTCTTCCCAGAGTGGAATTCCTCATATAAATGAATTAATTTATGTATCTGAATTATAATTTCACACTTTGGACCGTGGATCCTTCCTGGCGGCAATTGGCATTGAAACTTTTCCGTGCATGGTGGTAAGGGAGAGAATTTCAAACTTGCTGATCTCATCTCTTCTAATTTGACAAATTCATACTTAATTTCAGATAAGGTGTCTTCCCAGAGTGGAATTCCTCCTATAAATGAATTAATTTATGTATCTGAATTATAATTTCACACTTTGGGCCGTGGATCCTTCCTGGCGGCAATTGGCATTGAAACTTTTCCGTGCATGTGTGGCGAAATATATAAATTGCCAACTGATCTATTATTAATGCAATTTAAAATAAATGCAACCTTTTAAAGAGTCGCACAGAGACTCCACTACATATTGGTTCTTGTCTATCCTCTTTTATGGTGTCAGGTGGTAATCAGAATTTGCGCGAGCTTGTGAAAGCAAATTCATTTTACCACCCGCACTATAAAATGGACTATGCCGCGATCGCTTTTTGGGCCTTTTGTTCGCCGCACCTGGTTTCATAGACCAGGTCTATTCTTGCTCAGTGACGCGTAGTTTATCCCTCTCCGGGGGAGAGACCAGTTTTTGTGACACGTTCCTATGTCATAATTTCTGTGCTGTTTGACAGAAAGGTTGCATTATTTTTGCTCCGGTTTCATAAAGAAAAGGAGAACAATTTCCCTCCCTCCCTCCCTCCCGATTTAGAATGAGGGGGGTGGGGGCTAACTGTGGCATGCTCTTTGTCTTTGCAATTCAAAATGAAAGATTATTTAGTATTTATAACTAGATAAAATATTTGAATGTCAGGTATAAGATCAATTGAAAATATTAATTACCAGTCACGATAAATGTATTATCGGCTATAGCAGTTGATAAAGTTATATTCATAAGAAAAATTGTGATTTGGTAAGAAAATGTGTGATTATTATGGAAATTTGTGAAAGACAATGCGTGAATTGTTTACTAAGTTGAAAGATGGCGCCAAGAAGCGCATTTACAATTTGATTGATCAAAACTCAGGGAAATTCCATGTGTTGTCATCCAGTACGGTGGTAAGGGAGAAAATTTCAAACTTGCGGATCTCATCTCTTCTAATTTGACAAATTCACACTTAATTTCAGATAAGGTGTCTTCCCAGAGTGGAATTCCTCATATAAATGAATTAATTTATGTATCTGAATTATAATTTCACACTTTGGGCCGTGGATCCTTCCTGGCGGAAATTGGCATTGAAACTTTTCCGTGCATGGTGGTAAGGGAGAGAATTTCAAACTTGCTGATCTCATCTCTTCTAATTTGACAAATTCACACTTAATTTCAGATAAGGTGTCTTCCCAGAGTGGAATTCCTCATATAAATGAATTAATTTATGTATCTGAATTATAATTTCACACTTTGGGCCGTGGATCCTTCCTGGCGGCAATTGGCATTGAAACTTGTCCGTGCATGTGTGGCGAAATATATAAATTGCCAACTGATCTATTATTATTGCAATTTAAAATAAATGCAACCTTTTGAAGAGTCGCACAGAGACTCCACTACATATTGGTTCTTGTCTATCCTCTTTTATGGTGTCAGGTGGTAATGTGCTGATATCTAAAACTGGCAAATGAGGGCGCAACGAAAAAAGATTCTCAATTTCAGACGATGGCGGTCACGATTTGCCTACATTTGCAATTCGTAATGGTTTAACACGTAATCGCGAATACCCATCGAAAAAATTCTAAATATCACATTCCTAGATACAACTAAATTAAATAATCCTAAAACCAATGGAGTTAGATAACCAACTCCACTATAAGTGTCCTTTTTCATGTTTGCAGCTTAAATAACAGTTCTTGAACAAGGCAGATAGTTTAATTCTTAATTCTTCGCCACAGACATTGTTAACTGCTTCGGTGACTGAGTGGTTTAAGGGGCACAGAGAGTGGGAGTGCGCTCTCAGTAGGGGAGTGCGCTCTCATTTTCTTTTGGAAGTCAGATTTTTTTGAAATTGCGTAATACTTAGGCACATACCAACTACCTTCTGAAACCGTTTACCTTAATTCGCCGTCTATCAAGACCAATTTCACGAATTGATTATTTCGATGTAAATAACATCGAAATAATCAGCACCATTCACCGCATTAACGTGCTTCAACCAACGTTCAATCTAGCGCCATTATTCAACAATTTTTCCCGTAAATCATTACACTGCAGGTTCCCTACGGACCTTATCAATTGAAACAACACTTCTTTCCAAATTTCTCGGCGATGTCTTAATGCCCCTCTAAGGGGGCTGTGGACTCTCAGCATAGCCTCCGTAAAACTGCTGTAACTCCTTCATCATTCAATTAATCAAACACGTTTTCTTACTCATTTTAGGTTTTGCAAATATAACTCAAAATATATTTTGTCAAATGTTGTCGTTTTTTGTTAGTTTGGAATATCTGATTATTTTTTTTAATAATTGACCAAAAAGTGCCAAAAATGGGATTTTCATGATTTTGGAGGGGAAAAAAATCATATTTTTGGGCACTTTGTCGTTCTAGTTTTATTATAATCCAAATCAAATTCTCCAAGAATGTTTTTGGTTTGTTTTGAATATCTGATTTATTTCATGATTTTGGAGGGGGAAAAAAATCACATTTTTGGCACTTTTTGGTCGATAATTCAAGAAATAAATCAGATATTAAAAAATATGGATTTTTCTTATGGTGGAAGGACTTATGGTATAACACATTGAAATTTTGGGCTATGTTGCTAATTTTAAGCCAAAAATATGTTAAAATATGTCCTGTTCTTCCAAGCTACTGACTCAAAAGTGTAAAAGATATTAAATAAAGGACTTAAGTATTGTAAGGTATACTATTATCTTTCTTATTTAGTGACAGGTATTGTCAACTCGTCAACTTTATTTTGTATCCTATTTATGGCTCTGGCAACACGGCAAGTGTTATAATATTAAAAATATGCGTGTTTGACCCAAATTTAGCACGCAATAAAATCAATTTGCTTGGGCACTCAGATTTTTCTCTTGTTGGAAAGAAACTATCTTTCCAGTAACACACAGCCTTATCTACATAACACAACCCCTTCCAAAGTTATAAGTTAGTAGTACAAGGCCTCATCTCTATCTCCCCAAACAGTGTAGTTCCATTGTGTTTTCATCATATCATGCAAGCCTCAAGTTCACTATTCAACTTTGTCCAGGTCAGAAAGCCTTATATTATAGACAAAGTAGTTTTGTATATTTAGTACTAGGTAATAGCCTACTTTATACACACAAATATATCAGGATTACTATTGGAAAGTTTCTCTTCAGTATTTTAAATGTTCACTGTGTCATGCGGTTATAGAGTATGACCAACATCGTCAATAGTCTTTTTCTCAAAATGGTCAAAATAGAGATAAGGCCTTGTGTTTCTGAGCCCACGATATGAGGAAAACCAATGCCACTATAGTAATAGGGAAATTTGTTTGTTATTATCGAAAAACGGATATTGTGCCGTCGAGTTATAAACTTGATAGTGGGGGGGGGGCAGCACCCTTAATACCCAAATATTGCCAATGATCTACTATTTGTGGTTGAAAAATATGGAATAATACTTACATTTGACAATGGCAAAAAAACCTTTACTGACTTTATTTTTGATAATTTACACAGTCGTTTTTACTAAGCAATATACTCTTGGGTAATTCCTGACAGAACGGAAAGGTAAACAAATGCGTAAAAAACCGCTAAGAGGAAATGTCTTGACATTCAAATTTTGTTTATGTTTTCCGACATTTTGTAGTATCCGTAACTTATACTAAAGTTGTGTTTTGTCACCTGCTTATAGATTTGCGTTTGATATATCATTACACGGATGAAACTACAAACATTTCAATGCAAGACGCCCACCAGATTATCAGGACGCTGTTAAAGCGACAGTAACGTCAATGCACCACACAACCAATAGGTGGGTACAATGTCTTTCGGAATATATCTTGATAAAGGGTGAGGTGTGGGGGGGGGGGGGGGGGGGGGGGGAGGGGGGGCTGGAGGTGGGGGTAAGGGGTGCTGCTACTTTTCATGACACGTAACAATTCTGTGTACAACTAGCTATATAAATGTACCATGGTATTAATCAATTTCTTAACCTTCGTCCTCCTAAGCCCCCTCCCCCTAGGAATTTTCGCAGATTGCGCTAAAACGCAAAGGACAGTGACTGAGTGCGTCTAGGTGATCGCCTTTACATCCCTTGCGCTAATTTTGAAGAACACAAATTGAGGGTACCATCTTACCCGGGGATAGGGTAAGCCATCAAAGCCCGATAGTAGGGGATGGTTACCACCTTACATTTGTTTAAATCGCCATTTTGAAAAACATGTTAATTGTATGGTTCTGAATATAATGGTATTTATGTTAGAAACACCATTTTCCTCACTTATAAGCAAACAACCGGGTGAAATGCCGATATTTGGAACTTTTTGGGCGACAATTTTAATGTTGGCCTATATTTCACTGTACAGCGAATAAGGCGAAATTTTGAGGTCATGTTTAGTAATGTCAATGTGACTTCATGCGTGGTATGTTTGTACTTGTTTTGGTTTGTTAGGGAGCAGTTCCATTTATACGCGATAAATTTATCGCGACTGTATCGGGGCCTGATATGTTTTGGACCCGATGTTTTTCAAGTTGATTCGCGATAAAATAGTCATCGGGGCCCGATACGAGGCCTCTGCCATACCCTGGGGTATGTTAAGCAAATAGAGCGGGACATTGTTTAGCAAATACACGAGGATAATACAATTTACGTTAAACATCCATAATCAATAATCTACAATCCATTACTTACATTCCAATGTACTGGAATATATAATTAATTGTATTGAATGTGTCATAACACCATGAAATATGAGTCTACAATTTTAACTTTATTAAAACAAATTGTACGCGATGCAGATGCATGAAGATATGGCAGCACTACTGGAAGCACGTACGAAGAAAGCGAGTATCTTAGACAAAGCCGCTCTTGATCTTTCCAAGTTCTTACCGATTGATGACGTTACTTTCTTGCGAGAGCTTGTTGCTAGGGACGTAATCACTGACGAGCAGAAGGAAACTCTTGAAAACATTCAGATCAACGGCAAGAAGGTTGACGCATTGCTGGGGATTATTAAGAGAACAACAGGTGCCTATAATGGATTCATGCAACTTTTGAATTGCGATAAGAGAATGGACCTGTACAATAGGATGAAAGAACTTGAGGATGAAGCAGGGCTTTATAGGCATGGTAAGTATACATGTCGTCATGTTCCACCCTTACTGAAGTGAAGATCTTCATTAGTGGTCGCACAAGCAGTCATTCTAAGTAGTCAATTTAAGTACTCAAAATAAAAAAAAAATTCTTATTTACCAACATGTATGATTTATGCCTTTGAAGGCTTATATTAGGATGCACATCAAAACTCGACCGCGCGGCAACCGCCGGTTCCGCCCGGTTGGACCGCATATCATTGTTTAGAACAATAGAAACCGGCTGCAACCGTTGCCGGGCGGTCGAGTTTTGATGTGCTCCCTAAGCAGTTATTAAGCCTTCCCACGGCAAAGTTAATATGCATATTGGCTAGTCATTCATTAGCCATCTGCCTATATAAAGCTCTTATCAGTCAAAAGCTATATTTAAGCAGTCGACCAGTTGACTGCCTATTTATGAAGCTCGTTTCAAGCAGTCGACTACCTAGCATACCACATGCCTTCAATGGCCTATAGGCAGTCGGTAAGCCTATTCACAGCTAACTTAACATGCTAATGTGCTAGGTCTCCATTTATCGACTGTATGCAAGCTACAAAAAAGTAGTCGACAGTCTTGTTTTGAGGATTGATTAAGTAGTGTCCTACAGTGCAACAGAGCATAAATTTCCAAATATTGAATTATAAATATAGTGCCTCCTGATTGTTGTACAACAATGAACATTTCAATCCTAAGTATGTGTATCATGTATAATTAAAACAGCTTTGTTTTAAAGTACTATTTCGTGTCCATTTCTTATTAAACCTGATTTCGGATTGGCCAATACTTGATTATCCATACACGCTAATCCAACCAGCTACTGCCTACTTCCTTTCATGGCCTTGACTATTTAAACATTTCTTTTTTATTTAGACTTAGTGCAGGCCTTTAACACGATACCTGTTTGTACAAACATGCATGTCAGCACACCCCCACCTAACATACACCATTAGGCCTAAAAAAAAAAAGTTTGATTGGCGTAACATGACCAAAACAAATAGGGTAGGTCGGTCGGGATTTTTTTTTATTATTATTATTATTATTATTTTTAAATCATCTACTTTTCAGTACACACAAATGAAGAGACGGCAAAAATTCCCTTTTCTTTAAACATTTTTATTTTTATTTATAGAAACCAACAGACTCTATGAGTACAAGTTTCTGAAGTTTTAAACAATAACAAACTTCAGATTTCAGTTTTTGTTTGTTTTTTGTTTTGTTTTTGTGTTTTTTCCGCCTCAAAATAATATAAAAAAATTATTATTTAGGGTCGGTCGGGTTACGCCAATCAAACAATTTTTTTTTTAGGCCTTATGACTGCACACTGGCGAATTGCATTTCAAATTTCATGTAGCGCGAATTTTAAACCACTGGTCCCTTTAGCATGGGCATGTCCTTGAATATTCCTTCCATTGTCTGCGTGCATGGCTTAGTATTAATAGACTTTTGCCAAGTCTGTGTACAGTTGTATGAAATAGTGGTTACATGTGGTTTTTTTCTCTTTATAAATATACTAAATGTTTGGAGGACGATATTTTAAATAAATACTAAAGGGATATTGAATTATCTGCTCAGACCATTCTTTTAAGCACATCTTTACCTTTAATTTGATACCATGCAAGTCTGGTTTGGATACACAGCATTACTTAATAATTTCAACGAGTTTGGTCATTAATTAAGCTTAATTAAGACAGATTTTGGGGTTTTTTTAAAAGTAAAGATAAATGTGAACTTTTTCTCAGACAGTATTGTTGGCAATGATGGGAACTTCATTTCCTGTAATTTTGGTGTTAATAGCATTTATAGTTTTTGCTGGAAATTCCAAAAAGCAAAATGCTAATGTATTTCTTTATAATATGCTAATCATATGCAAATAAGGTCAAACCTTTTTATCTCTCTATGACATTAAATCACCAGGCTGTATTCTATAATATGATATTGTCTCCTTGTCTTACATATGTTACTTTTTGAATTAGAGCGTAATTTCAATAACATGCACTTTTGGAAATTTATGCTCTGTTGCGCTGTATTCATAACATGAATACGATGCTGATGTTTGCAGCACTTGGGTCAGTGGGGGCAGTGGTTTCGGGAATACAATTATCAGGGGGAAACCAGGTCAGATTTGGGTACTGCCGGCGCCGGGGATACATACACACATACATCTAAACATAGGAGCATTTATAGGGCGCCTAATCGTGAATTTCTAGGCACCATTACAAGAATGAGAAACCACAAACAGGCAAAAGAAACGAAAACAAAATACAAGCAAAATTACTGATAATTAAGACATAGATGAGATTTCAACGTCTTTTTGAAACTGTGAATGGTTGGTGCCTCACGTATGGATATGGGCAGTGTGTTCCAGGTGCGTGGACCGGCGACAGAAAAGGCATGATCACCAACTGTTTTGGATGTTCTGGGAATGTGAAGTTTAGTGTCCATAGCAGATCTAAAAATTCGAGTGCCTGTGACAGACAAGTGAAAAAAAAATCATTGCACAAATAAGCTGGAGCTTCATGATGAACACATTGGTATATGAGAACAAGAAGTTTGAAGTTGATCCTCTGTCTGACCGGAAGCCAGTGCAGGCTGTGAAGGTAAGGCGATATATGATCATGATGATCACGTCGTTTGAGTCGGATAATTATGCGAGCGGCTTTATTTTGTACACGCTTGAGTTTGTTTAAGATTATTTTCAGTGAGACCAGCTAGCAGAGAAGTACCATAGTCCATGCGAGATGTAACGAGAGATCTTACAATGTGAAGACAGGTTTCTGTGTCTAGGTATCTGCGGATGCGAGCAATGTTGTAGATCTGGTAATTGAATTTACGGCAGAGCTCTGTGACATGTTTGTCCATGGACATAGTCTGATCAAAAATTATCCCGAGATTGCGAACTGTTAAAACTGGTTCCACTATTGCTGTGCCGATCTGTAATTGTAGTTGTGGCAAATTAAGTTTCTTAGATGAGAAGTTTAGCCAATTACTCAAAATTCGGTTTATCCCATGTTGAGTTTAAGTTTATTAAGAGTCATCCACGAGTTGAAGTCATTTATACAGTCATGCATGCGCTGTTTCATGGTCATTTGAAATGTTCGGATTATAAGACGTGTACAATTGATCATCGAGCCCGGGTCGCTTGCAGTGCAGTCCGGCACCTACCTAACTGAGCTAAGGAGGCAGCTTGAAAATCTTAAGATTGCATATGATAGCCCGCCTGGGCGCACCAGCTGAGAAGCAGGCACCACCAGTTCCTATACAGTAGTATTTTATAGCAATGTATGCGGGGCTTAAAGAGTTAACAAAGTACACAACAAATGTTGGCTCCTACACAGTATTACAGCTTTATGGAACACAAGTGAGTGAATGCAAACATTTAACAGAGCTCACCAAAATTACATTCAAATATTACAGCTTTAGATAAAGGGCAGTGTGTGGCTTCGACTGGTGCTTCAGCAGCAATAGAGGAGGGAAATATACAATACAGGCCTAACTCAAGATATCCAGCAGAAAGTTGTGGTAAGTTAATCCTCATGAGCCACACAAGAGCGTATGCAATGATTACAGTTTTAACATTGATCTTGCTTTTATGATTGATTTAATTTGTGAAAAAAATTAGGTACTGCTATTTTAATTGATTGGAAATGCGTAAACAGCTTTCTGATGACTTTGTACATATCAATCTTGTCAATCTTGTCTCGCACATTGTACGACAACTGTTGGTAGCCCTTTCCTACCTTTTCCTACTAAACAGGACTGAGGAACGACACCGCTACACCACTCCACATGGCAGTGGCGTATATATCGGGTCTTGAATGGGGGGGGGGGGGGGGGGGGGGGGGGGGGGGGGGGATAAGGAAGACAGGCCTGTGATCAAGGGGGGGGGGCATAACCGACTATGTTTTAATATACATAGAGTTGGTAATTTCATTAGGGGGTATCAGTAGGGGCAAGTATTCTAGCAGGGAAAATGCTTTTGAAAAATCTGAATATCGTGAAAACATAATGTGAGCTAAAGAAACAGACGGCGGGGGGGGGGGGGGGGGGAGCATGAACTCGTAATGTGGTTCAGGAGCCGCTAAAGGGCGTAAGGGGAAAAGTCACGGTGGGGGAATCGCCCCTTGGAGCTGTTGGTTCTCTGCTGTTTTGAAGGCTCTGTGAGGGCTCTCCTGGCACATATTTTTCCAATTAAGACATTTTCTTCTCGTAATTTTTTGCTTCATTTTCTTAAATAAAAATATTTGAGTAAGCCGTTGTCAAGGAAAAATACAGACCCCCTTAATCCTATATATTGTGCCATTGTGAATATGCCGGAACATGTTGCGGCGTGAGGTCTAGGGGCCTGTGTTTACACACTCTTAAGTGCAGAAATGGTGCCAGATGTAATCTTTGATTGACTCATAGACCCTGACATTTCTAGTAGGTCTACGATACGATTGACTTAGAAAATAACTTTGATTTGGGTATGACACTTTTGGACAAAAAGATTCAAACCATCAGAATCAGTTTGATTTTGGTGATTTCACTAATGTTACAAGCAGGGAGGAATCTCCGATTTGTGGAATATTAGGGAGCTTGCACGACGGACGCTTTTATGACGGTAGAACACAAAACGCAGGGGGGGGGGGGGGGGGTGGTAGGGGGGCATGAACTCGTAATGCGGTTCAGGGGCCGCTAAAGGGCGTAAGGGGAAAAGTCCCGGTGTGGGAATCGCCCCTTGGAGCGGTTAGTTCTCTGCTGTTTTGAAGGCTCTGTGAGGGCTCTCCTGGCACATATTTTTCCAATTAAGACATTTTCTTTTCGTAATTTTTTGCTTCATTTTCTTAAATAAAAATATTTTAGAAAGCCGTTGTCAAGGACAAATACAGACCCCCTTAATCATATATATTGTGCCATTGTGAATATGCCGGAACATGTTGCGGCGTGAGGTCTAGGGGCCTGTGTTTACACACTCTTAAATGGTGCCAAATGTAATCTTTGATTGACTCATAGACCCTGACATTTCTAGTAGGTCTACGATACGATTGACTTAGGAAATAACTTTGATTTGGGTATGACACTTTTGGACAAAAAGATTCAAACCATCAGAATCAGTTTGATTTTGATGATTTCATTATTCATTACGGTTCCGTGCCCTGTATAAAATCCAAATTTCTTGACCACGTCTTTGATGACATATCCAGGGTTATAAATCATCCCCTCCTACACCATTTATCTGATTTATTTTACACCAACTGTGTCTTGCCAGCATAGCTCAAGGCTCTTTAGTGTTGGTGTAACTAGAAGCTCTATATACTACTTTTGAAAATGTTCTTGCGATAACAAATTCCAACTTTTAATTTCAATTTGTCATAAAAACTAGTGCTATATCATATTTTATAAAAACAAATGTTCAAATTTCGAGAAAAAAAAATCACATTATATTATCCAAACAGCAGATTTTAGTTTTAAAACTAGCCCAAATCGGGCGGAAAATCACCGAGTGTGGAAAGTCATGTGGCAATACTGCAGCCCCTCAGGCTTGTTTCTATTTCCACCGCTGCCACACTCAATATCCCCCAGCATGGGTGGAACTTACTAATACTAGCGTCATGGCCAGTTCAACCTATCAAACTTGGTCTCAAACCTTACAGGCAACTGGAATGTAATGTGTTACAAGCAGGGAGGAATCTCCGATTTGCGGAATATTAGGAAGCTTGCACGACGGACGCTTTTATGACGCGTATGACGGTAAAACACAAAACGTTGTCGTCGTCACCAGGACGGATGTTAGTCCCATTACGTGTTAGAGGACCAACGGATGACAAAGTTGACGCATGCGAACAAGACTCAAAGTGTCATTCAACCGTCCTAAATTCATCCGTTGTACAAATCGAAAGCTCACTATCATATACACCAAATACCTCGTCATAAGTTAATATCAAAAAGTACATTTAACACCAACTTTTATATATATAAGCTGACAATACCTATTAGGGCTGTTAGGGCGTCACAGGGATATTCTATATGCGTATAGGGAGTGTGACCTTCTTTAGGCGTATATAGGGATTGTGACCTTCTATAGTCGTATATAGGGATTGTGACCTTCTATAGTCGTATAGGGATTGTGACCTTTTGATCCTGTATAAGGCACAACCACGACTCCAGTTGGTAACAACTATCATTTACGGAACAAACCATACATTTTTACATCTATTTCAAACTTTAGACCTGTGTTCAACTTAATAAAACTCAAATAAGGCGAACTGTTTATTATTATTCTGAACAAGGCTTAAGAAGAGTTCAAGATTCATATTCTTTAAGTAAAATATTACCTACGCTCTGTACGTAAGTGAAAATGGAGATGATTTTGGAAGACCCCTAAAATTTGCATGTACTTAACACTGGATCTTACAATAATGTAAATAACCTTTTAATCATTCTATTTCGTAATTTTCAGAAATAAAAATCACACTTGCCAATCCATCAGTTATGCAAGAAATTGCAAATATGAAGGAAGAAATAGAAAGTCTGAAGATTGAGACGCAAGATATGGTAAATATGAAACAAGAAATCACAATGCTGCAGAACGAGATTACCAAGCTTCGCAGTTATCAGACCATTTTGTTTAAGTATGCAAATGCAGTGAAAGATTTGGTTGCCAGGTTTTTCATCAGGTGTGGGATTGGCATACTGGATAGGCTTTCTCCGGGATCGGTGTACCTTTTTGTAAGGGTTTGCAGATGCAAGGAGCTTCAGAAGCTTTGGAAAATGTATCAAAATGGTAGTTTACAAGCCGAATTGACCAATATTCTCCTCAGTGCCGATGACATGGAAGATGGCTACGAGTTGAATCTGAAAGTTTCCATCGAGCATGACGAGTATATTTATGCACTACGGGTCTTGGAACAACAACAAGGTTAGTTGGATATGGGTGTTTCCACAGTAATGAGACCCCATAGGGTCAATACATGTATGTGGCCATAATTTTTTAAAGATTCAGCCGTTTGAATTAGAGGGCGCTTTATATTACAGAGAAACGTGGTATTCATACCGACATGAGTGTACTTTGTGACAAAATGAACTGAATGACATATCGTGTGTTTTTTTATTATTAAGACGAAAAAGGAGACCCCAGTGAATATAATTTGGAAGTTTAAAAACTTTGCCCGTGGATTTTGGAAATTAGAGGGCGCTTTTTATTCAAAATGGCTGATACCTACAAGGTCGATTTTTACAGAGAAACGTGGTATTCATACCGACATGAGTGTACTTTGTGAGAAAAGGAACTGAATGACATATCGTTTTATATTATTGAGACGAAAAAGGAGACTCCAATTCAAATAATGTGGTAGTTTAAAAACCTTTGCCCATGGATTTTGGAAATTGGAGCGCGTATTATTTTCAAAATTGTCGATTTTTACAGAGAAATGTGGTATTGATACCTACATGAGTGTGCTTAGTTAGAAAAGGAACTGAATGACATATCGTGTTTTTTTCAATATTGAGACGAATATTGGGGCGTGGCTGTATCACCAGCTCAGCTGGCTACATGCTTTACAGGACCATCCACCATCTCCCCATCCAAGCATTATTCTACACTTGAACCATGACCACCATGATAATGTAACATTTATAAGTATGTTGAATTTAAATTTTAATCTTCAAAATCCAATCTCCAATATCCTGCTTCAATCACCAAAAATCGAATATTTAATTTTTTGGCGATGAGTATGATCGTACCTCAATCAAGTAGATATAGCGCCACGGTCCGCCACCTTCTGGCTCGAGTAATGTTCTTCGGGTTTGAGAGGTCAAAGGTTGTTGGTGCGCAAATTAGTAATTGGTAGACATGTGTTGTCGAATGAAAGGAATAACACATGAAAAATGGATAAACTTATGTGATGAGCTAATTCCCCCGACATTTGTGCAAAGAATAGACCTGCCACAATATCTAATATCCAATATCCTGTTAAAATCACCGTGCTGGTGGTCGGTTTGAATATGAAAGATATATAATCGGATAAATCAGCGATACTATTAGAATGACTCCTACCTGAGAGTCATAATTAAACCTGAAGAAGAGTGTCGATGCTGTCACTCACTACTGACACCAATATCTTTTTCAATGCAGAATTGACAGTGGCGTAGCTCAAGGGGGGGGGGGGGGGGAGGGGGGAATGCCCCCCTGACGAAAAACCCCAATTTGGGCCCCCGCCCCCCACCCCCCTAAAAAAAAAAAGGGGTGAGAAAAAAAAGGAAATAGGAAAAAATTGAGAAAAAAGACTGAGGTTAGTAGCCAAATAGAAGGCAAAATTGTACATTTACTGTGCGATTTTGTTGGACTGTGCGATTTTTTTAGGACTGTGCGAATTTTTTTGACCCCCCCCCCCCCCCCCACTTACGTGAAATTTACGAGGTAGGTGACTATAATATTTTGGGGGGCAACCTTTTACGAACATTTTAGAAATCTTGCCCCCCCCCCTGAAAAAAATCCTAGCTACGCCACTGAGAATTGAGGTTTTGTTCTTCTTTTCATGGACTCATTTAAAATTATATGCATAAAATAGAACAAAATCTGTATGCTATACATACAGGGAAATATAAGAACCTTTGCTAAACACAATATCTTAGATGTATTTATAAAGGGTGTCCCAAAAAACCCTGTGCACATGTTCACGAAAACGCGACTTTATACTAAGTCTTATGTTTGGCACGATTGAGGTACATTTTTACTCTAAACAAGCTTGTGCCAAAGAATATTGCCTTTTGGGGACACATATGCGCGTCTAGCGCGCGAAAAATGTTCATCTATGTACTTTTGACCATCATAATTCCTTGATTCCTCTTGTCAAATGAACCGACAGTGCCAATTTCAACCGACACGACGTCAATTGGGGAGGGGGGGGGGGGGGGGGGGGGTCGCCCCCTCTGGTATGCTGGTTACGCCACTGACCGACTCTATCAGTGTATGATAGACACCAACTTCGGTGTCAAGTTTACTCTTGAGGGATGTCTTAAAAAACTTTCCACGAGGCTATTAGTTTTACTATATTATACAAAACAGATATTTCACTGGTCTTTCCCAACTTTCTAGGTATATCTCAATAATTACTAAACCAATACTAGGCATATTTGTGCTTACTTTTATAATGATTTTTCATGGTGATTCCAATACGGTGATGAAATTCACAAATATTGCCATTTTTAAATATTTTGTTCAATATTGGAACTGTCATCTGCAGATGCCTGTCGCGTGGAAAGAGTTAACACTAGTTTGTTCTTGCCTTTTCTGTGTTATTAATGCAGGGATAGTGGAAGAATTATTGGAAAAGATCAAATACAAGAACCCATCTGAGGTGCGTGGCTTCATCAACCAACTCCCAAAAGATATCTATCAGCGAATATTTCCGGGTCAAACTACGGATGATTTCTCATGGGTTAATCCTCCCGACACATTAGATCCCCCGGCAGAACTTTACACATGCGTGGCTGAATTGTTACCCGCTGCATGCCGAAACGGGGACCTAGAAACCGTCAAGTTATTGTTGTTTCATGGCATGGATCCAACTAGCAGAGGAGAAAAGGTATTGTTGTTAGTGTTGTTGTTTTTTGTTGTTGTTGTGTGTATTATTAATGGAAGAGGCAAAGGCATTACGTGAATCCAATTTTATTTTCTGGACTTTGTTAGGGAAATTATATGAGTGTGCATACCGACCCTGTGTTTATATATTAAACACCCTCTATTATTTTTTACAATACAGCAACACTTGTTGTTTAAAAGCTTTTCAACAGGGGAAGTTTAAGAACAGTTGTTTAAGCTGGATACTTGAATAGCCCTTGTTGTTTTAAAAGTTTCAGCAGCGTTTTACAGTAAATATGCGACCTTTGCCGATATCACTTACTATTGGAGTAATGTGATTTGGGTAAATGAATGATGATTTACGTTTCGAAAACCAACTTTCAATTAACCAGTACACCATTAAGGTGTTAAACAAGTTTGGGCGACCGAAGTGTAACATTTTGTATTTTCCAATCCAACAAGTTATTGCCACTTTATCTTTGCAAATCATAACTGGTTCCAAACCGCCTGCATTTGTTAACAAAATCGGAAACATTATTTCAGTTGGAGATCCGATTACCTAACACACCTCTTAACATGTTGGCCATCGATACACAAAGGGTTCCATTTGACCGCTTGTTAAACCAGGTAATTAAATTGAAAAGTTTACATATGCAATCGGTGTAGTAGTAGTAGGCTAGATTTACATTTTAATTTTTTCTGTTTTAGTATGATTTTTAGATATCGTATCATTTTGTTTTATTCAATATCTAGGGAAGTTCATTGGAAGTAGCCACGTTATATAACCACATGGACATAATTGACGTGCTGATTAAGTGTACACCAGGTAAGGGAACACGAAAACCGAAATAAAGGTTATCCCTGTAGCCAGGCGTAACGGACAACAAATGGGATTCGCACCCGGCCTATTCTACATTTGATAGAGTTAGTACATGAAGTACGATTCATAGCATTAATTGTGATGTCAAATAAATGAAACAGGCGTATATCTTTTTCTAAAAATCGGAAACATAGTTTAGTATTCTCGACAAAATTGCTGCTAAAAATCCTCTGTGATAACCTCTATCAACTGTTAAAGATTACGAAAACATCAAAAAGAAGGAACTGCTGTATAATATGTAACACGTACATACTCCATTGATAAACATCACCCCAGACAAACGCACACACAAAATTAACAAACAAATAAACCGACAAAGGACATCAGATTAATTAGGAAACATATAATACATGTCAGAAAACTTTTTATAATTATATACAAATACCGCACACAAAGAAAGAGAGACGCCCTGTGTTTAATTCTTAGGACCCTAAATATATTCAACAAGTAGGAAAGAACATAGCAGACATGGCAGACCGGTATCTGCTCATTCCTTGTTATATATGAAATAGTTGTCTATTATTACGCAATAATTATAGGTCAATAAATGCCTATGTGTTGTTTCGAGAGACATTAGGCAACCTAATTTGTGAGTTTGGTGTGTCTAATGTTAACAAATTAGAGATCATATTGCATAATTAATAAGTATAATAAATGAGAAACTGATACACTATATACGGGGATTTATTCCTATAAAAATGTGTTTGGAGGCCATTTAAAGACATCCCATCAAAGTTATAACAGTTTAATAGTGGTCAAAGATACAAGATAAATTTCTATTAAAATGTGTCTGGATGCGAACTATCTTGAAAATGGTAAAAAAATGGACCTCGCATGATATAGTAATAGTTTAAAATAGTCATCTGATTTGTTCAGGGTGTATACACATTAACGAGTAATACAAAGAATTGGTGTTGGGGTCCATTCGCGTGAATATCCAATGTATTGACATTTAAACACACACACACACACTTTTTTTTCTGTATTGTATTTGTATTACGCGGGCTTTGGATGCCGTATTTTACCATGATGCACTGCGTACTCTCCCAAACAACCGCTGGCAGGCGCGTTATATTGCGAATACCGAGAATTTAAGAGCCATTTTGAAAGCCTTGTTACGCTTGTTACGTTTGTTACGGATACATCTAAAATATATATCTCTCACTCTTCCTCCTGAAAATACTTCGATTTTGTTTCTTTTCTCAGAACTTGTCAAAGACATTCCTCAAGTGAAACGTTGCTTATCAAATGCTTGTCATAGTGGCCACCGTGATCTGGTATCATTCTGGCTAGAGCGTTTGAAGTCAGCCTCAGGTCATGGGAGATTATCCAGCGCAGATTTTGTGGCAGAGAATGACCCACTCATTGCAGCGTGCAAAGGTACGTAACAAACTTATCGTCAGGTTTCGTTTACCGGAAGTAGTAGATTTTGGCGGGAAAGGTGAAAATAAGTGAAAATGATACGTCTGCAACCTATGTTACTACAAGACCTACGTTCGGTTCGGATACACACAATTCTTAGAAACTATCATTTAGACAAGGTTATAAGTCAAGGAGCTGTCGAAGGGATTCGTAAACGTGGTAGACCAAAACTCCGTTGGCCTGATGGCATTAAGGAAGCAACACGTTTATCTCTTATCTCTGCACATCGCATTTCACAAAATAAACAACAATGGAGCTCCATCATCAAGAATCAGCCAAAGACAAAGAATCCTTTTCGGTAGTAAATTAGAGGTTGCACGACTGCGTTGGAGTGGGACGTGGAAGTGGCCGGTAAGGTGAGTGGAGTGTATAGGGGACGAGGTTAGGAGTGGGGGTGGGTGGGGGTGCTTGAGATTCGCCTTGAACCCAAGCTATTACAAAAAGTTAATATTGTCATAATTATGCGCTGTGTTTTATTATAGGGGGTCACCCTGAGGTAGCTGATCGACTTCTTGCAGACAACGTCTTTGTGATCAATAAAGAAACGGTGACACATGGCGGCGCTGAACAATTGGCAAAGTGTCTTGAGGTATGGGTAGATAACGATGAGGAGCTTGAGGAGCAACAAACAAACAGCAACACTTGTCTGAAGGTAACATTCGGGTCAAAAGATATGCAGTTCAATTTATTGTACAATATTTGTTACCGTGTGAAGTTTAAAATCTGATATTATATATTATATTATAGGCCTATGTCCTATATGCATACATTAAAGCATTCTGAAAACATAAAAAACATATCACATTGTTGAAACAATATCCTAGTAGCGTTCTGATACCTTTATGTCGAAATCTTCATTACCGCCGTTAATATCTACCACTTTGTATAGACATCACGTGACTAATCATTTTATACTGGGATACGTGAATCACTCCTGTCATTTTTGCCATCCAATTTTGGTGGATTGGAGGTCTTATTTTCACACCACATACGTAAATGAATTTAGACAGATATAGATACCAGCCCTAATGATCCATATAAATTTGTTTACCCCAACCTTGCTTATTTAGACTCTCGCAGCCAAGTGGGACATGAAACACCTTCACATTTTTGAACCAGTCTGGTTGCAGCTCCCGAAATATGAAGGGACTTTAACCAATATTGATTTATCCTACAATTCGTTGAGCACAATTCCCAGTAGTTTGCTTTGGGGATTACCGTGGTTGAGAAAGCTGACGTTGTCACACAATAATATTACGAGGCTTCCTGCACCTGGCGAGAAGAAGCAGCTGGAAGATTCAAGGTAAAAATGTTTGGAACGTTTGGAATGTCCTGAATGTTTCACCCCCTATTACTTTAGTTCTATTTTATCCACCACCGATCTGCGCCTATTTAAACACCGTCACTTAGACAAAGGAACAAGTTTATAATGCCTCTCGTGATATTTTGAATGTGTTGTGGTGGGTGGACAAAACATTTGTTTATATGATTTCAATGTTTGACACATTTTATACATTATATGCAGTGTTTAACCTTATTTCCATTAAAACACAAGAAAATTAAATACACTTAACAATTTCCATAACCACAATTGGGGTAAATAACATATTTGAATCCTTAATATCTATACGATGTCATCAGCAGATAAATAAATTTAAAAAACAAGACGCAATCTTCATTTCTCCGATTACGCGAGAACATGTATAACTATAAGGAGTTCCTCTGATTGTTAAAGACAGTCTTTTTCATTCAGTTTTTTATTTGTTCACTTGTCAATATACAAAAGATTTAAATATTTAATCATTTCAGCCTAACGTTTCTGACCCTGGCCAACAACCAACTAATTGAGGCCCCGTCGGAGTTGTTCTTGCTGCAACATTTGAAAACGCTTTCATTGGCACATAATAAAATCCGTAATATACAAATGGCAAACATCGAGTTATTGCTTGACCACAATGGTAAGTCACTTTTATTCAGGAGCTTAAGTTTTACAACTACGAGGGGTATCAAAAAGTTTTAGAAATCACCCAACAGTGAAGGAGCCAGAAACTTTATTTTGATATGTGACATTTAAGTCATCTTTATAAAGTCACTGTGCAAAGTCACATATTTCTCCCCTTATTTATTACATGTCCACAGACCGCCATTGTAGAGATCCTCAAATTTACCGCGCCATTGATTGATCCTCAGATTGCGTTATTCCCCAAACAACAACTAGTTTAAAGTGTTGACAGAAAGGGGTCAAAGGTCATGTAGGTGTCATTCTGTGTACACCCCATGTTCCCCATTACATTATTGTCACCAAGCTTGTTTGTAATGACCTTTGACTCTTTCTGTCAATACTTTAAACAATTTATTGCTGTTTTGGGAAGAGTATTTATCAGATCTGACACCACCACATTTTGCGCGTGGGGAGGGACTTAATTTGGAAACCTATATCTTTTAAATACTAGCCACGTGAGTTCGTCTGCAGGGCAGAATCTGCGTTTTCTACTCATTAACGAGCAAACCAATGACTCTGGACGACTTCTAAGGTTCACAGTTTATTTTCACTCTCCTTCTTCATACAAAAACTTTATAATAATTAAGGTTGGGTCAAGGGTCTGAGTCTCAACTGTCACTTGGTCAAATATTTACAACAGTCCGTCCTCAACTACTACCTCAATTACCGCTTCAACCACCACCTCAACTACCACCTCAACCACCACCTCATCTACCGTCTCAACCACCACCTCAACCTTAAAACACTAAGGTAAACACCTATGGATGATAAAAGTACACGTTCATTTTCGATACATACAATTTTAATGGTCAAAATACCATTACCGTAACATAAGATAATACAAAGACATGGGTGATCTGAAAGCGAGGACTGCCCGTCTGTTCTGGCACTTCCCCTGTTCGTCTGTTTTTAGCATTTCCTTCTCTATTTGTCTCTTTTTAGCACTTCCTTCTCCCTTCGTCTGTTTTTAGCACTTCCTTCTCCCTTCGTCTGTTTTTAGCACTTCCTTCTCCCTTCGTCTGTTTTTAGCACTTCCTTCTCCCTTCGTCTGTTTTTAGCACTTCCTTCTCCCTTCGTCTGTTTTAGCACTACCTCTACCCTTCTCCCTTCGTCTGTTTTTAGCATTTCCTTCTCTCTTTGTCTCTTTTTAGCACTTCCTTCTCCCTTTGTCTGTTTTTAGCACTTCCTTCTCCCTTCGTCTGTTTTTAGCACTTCCTTCTCCCTTCGTCTGTTTTTAGCACTTCCTTCTCTCTTTGTCTCTTTTTAGCACTTCCTTCTCCCTTCGTCTGTTTTTAGCACTTCCTTCTCCCTTTGTCTGTTTTTAGCACTTCCTTCTCCCTTCGTCTGTTTTTTAGCACTCGCTTCTCCCTTTGTCTGTTTTAGCACTTCCTTCTCCCTTTGTCTGTTTTTAGCACTCCTTTCTCCCTTCGTCTGTTTTTAGCACTTCCTTCCCCATTTGTCTGTTTTTTAGCACTCCCTTCTCCCTTGCTCTGTTTTTTAGCACTCACTTCTCCTGTTTTTAGGACTTCCTTCTCCCTTCGTCTGTTTTTAGCACTTCCTTCCCCATTTGTCTGTTTTTTAGCACTCCCTTCTCCCTTGCTCTGTTTTTTAGCACTCACTTCTCCTGTTTTTAGGACTTCCTTCTCCCTTCGTCTGTTTTTAGCACTCCCCAGTATCGGTGCATTCATTCGCTTAACAGATCACCACTATCTTATCTTACCTGCTGTTATGACTGACATAAACAATCCGAAATGCATAGGCTTTACAATCAGCTTGCCCCCCCCCCCAAAATGTAAGATGAGTTCCCCAACTTTTTAACTCAACACCCCCCCCCCCCCCCCCCCATCGATCATCACCATCGCAGTGGGTTGAGTTTTACATGTCACAAATACAATAGAGGCCTACGTATTACAAGAACTAATGATGTAAGTATAATAAGCTTTCAGATGTCTTTCTCATTATTATTGAAAACAACCATTCATTCAATGACATTACAGGTTACATCTTCCAATAATCATTAAATAATACCTGAAATTCAGCTACACTAGGTACTATACATCACCGATCCCTACGCGAATATTTTTGTAACACGCTGTAATTTACAAGGCACAGTATGATACAGCGTAATCTTACAGAGCATAATATTTTTAGGATACACTGTAATTTTCAAACCTGCCCAAAATGCACTTATAAAACAATCCAACACACCGCGCTGTTAAAACTCGCTTCCCGAACATCAGACGACGCCGACAGATGTTTCTCGTATTGACACGATACGCTAATTAATCGACTGCAACGGCATCACTACACACACACAAGTTTTGATAACTTCAACAAAATCGAGTATGAAAACTGCCCAAAATCCCTCCAAACATGCAAATCAGGGCTAGCCTATGGTCACATGCGACGCTATACGATATTCTATCATTCACAATATACTTTTTCAGGCAATTTGACACAACCAAAGCGAGAAATTTGGTGGCTCAAAATACGATGTAATATTGATCAATATTGAAAAACGCCAGTTCCGTATAATGTAAAGGTATTTTATACAACATGTACAATGTTACGGTACTTACTCTACAATGATGCCTATTCGAAAGATTCGGATGTTTTCTTTTCAGCTCTCCCGTTTTTCCAACACACGCGTTCAAGAATCCCCAACAAAGATGGCGATTAGGGCGTAAACCGACGCTAATCACTGCGCGCATTAATTTACACAAGCTGAGCATAACAAAATAGTTCGTAAGGGTATTCCAACAGTTTGCAATAGTTAAATAATCAAAATACAGCCAAAACCTATACAATAAGCGATTTCCGCTACAGGTGACAATGAAGTCTTGCTCAACGGTCGCTCAACCCTCTCCAAAAATAACTTATTCGCTCCTCGTTCATGCCACTGTTTCTCCTACTGTTCAAAATGATTTTATCCCCCCCCCCCCCTTGTTGACAATCATACCCGTCAAATCGTATTTACTTGTACACTAAATACTGTACTATTACTTATATACAAATTACGTGTTTAACTTGTAGATGAGGATGGGATCGCTTGGCGATGTCACAGCTTGCAGCATCTGGACTTATCTAATAATCAGTTAGAGAGGATTCCGACTGGTATCAAAGCGGCAAAGCAATTGACCAAACTGTGCATTGCAAACAACGGATTAACGGAAATATCGCAGCCATGGTATTGTCCATTGGTAGGTGTAATTAATGTTTCTCGATGTTCAACATTGTTGAAATCTGTATTATTCAAAGAAAAGGGAAATCTGATTGTAACCAACTTCAAACGAATCATAGATTTCAATATTTGTATGATAGCATACATTTGATTACAGGTTGTCGGGATACATGAGATGTTTGTTCCTAAAGATCATACTACACAGAGTTTCTGCACACACAATACTAATCATGCTAATTGTATTGAAACTCACGTCTTAACCCTAACTCTCCTCATATCACTACAAACTACTACATACTACATGTACTAGGGGCTGGTACTAGCGCGCGCTCGTGGCGCAATCAGGCGGGCTATCATATTGAAAGGGAAATCCTGAGATTTTCCAAGCTGACTCCATGGCTCAGTTAGATATTAACCCTAACCCCCTGAGTGCTAAAAAATGCTAATCCTAAGTCCCTCTCCAAACGCATGCGCCGTCGGTTTTCGATGACGTAGTCAATCGAGCCTATATAGTGAGCGCAGTATACTGCGCGAATGTGTAGCTGAGGGCCGTGGCTTAGTGGTTGGGACGTGGGGCTTGAAAACGGAGGGTCCCCGGATCTATCCCGGCAGGTTCCCGGAGATTTAGTTGGTGTTTTTTCCTCGTAAATTGTGATCCCGGTCAAAAACCCTAAACCGGGGTTAGGGTTAAGTGCCGGGTTGACACACATGGGACGCAGGCTCGATTCCTGGCGTCGGCGCAACCAGACTTTCCCCTCTAACATTGTCTAATGTGACCCATTTTTCTCCCCTGATAGTTTTATTCCCAAAATAATCCCTTGGGAGTTTTATTTTACTGCACTTTAAAAAGTGGAGTAATAAAGTATCTTCCTGTTTGTCATCGTAATGGACTCTATAACATACCATAGAAGAATCAGATACAATAACTTGCATCCGCGCATCAAAGATGAGTTTTATCGCTCTGTCTCCACATGCCTTAAACACATACACGTGAACCATATTTTTCTTCTTATAAAGGAGAAGCTCAACGCATCAAACAACAAGATCACCCGCGTTCACGACATTCATCTGTTCTGGCAGAAATCACTGAGATTTCTCAACCTCTCCGAAAACAAACTGACAGTGATTCCGATTAGCATTAGTATGTTATCAGGACTACATGATCTGAACTTGAGTCACAACCAGATCCAGGCGTTTCCGCCAGCTGTAGGATGGTGCACGTCTCATCTCAGCTATTTGGATCTATCACACAATGCATTGCTTCATATTAATTCGGAATGTGGGCAGGAACCGTGAGTAAATCTTCAACATCTACTCGTATAAAATTTTAAAAATATTTTCTTGTCCTTACTTTTTAAAAATAAACAATGCGAAATTACCAGCAATGGGTGTATTGCCTGATTGGTTGCGACACTTGAAGAGGGCGAGCCTTTTTTTTAAAATATTTTGATTTCATGGTTCCGGGGGTTGGATTATACAAAACTTTTTTTTAAATGATCAGTGAGCTTAAGTAAATAATCTATCAAGATGTTAGCTTTTTAAATATTTCAACAAAAACCTAATGGAAGAAATAAAGAAGAAAAGAATATTACAGAATTCCTGACAAAGTATGCGCGAGGAGACGAGAAACTAGCTATTATTATTTGTTTACGTGGACTAATAATGCGTTGATTTGAAACATTGCTTAATCAAAGTCCATTCAGCAAGTGTTGTGAGTGCAAAAACAAACCCACCAGAAGTATTTTTTTAAACATTTTGAGAGAAACCAAGGCAGTACGTGCATTTGCAAATTTGCAGAGAAAACATGCTTGAAATGTAGAGATAATATTTAAAGATTACGACTTTCAAGTAACCGCTTTATGTACATCATCATATTATACGTAAGCATACAACATATACATGCAATATTTTATGTGAAGCGTTTTCATAAATTCCAAAATATGAAATTCATTAACATTTCACTTTACGGGGTGGTTTTGTTTTGTGGTTGTTGTTTTCTTTGCTCTCAAGCGCTATTATTTTACTTTGTTAATTTGGTTTGTTTTGTTGTTTTTGAAGGTTTGTTGGTTTAATTTAATATGTTGGCATAGTTAGTTGAACGTTTGCTTTTCATTTCATTTTTGTTCTTTTGACGTACCAGTGGTAATTTGTTCAAATCGAGCATGTTGCCAGTATATATAGGTATGTTGAGATGAATTGTGTCACCGTGTTATTGCTCTATTTTCCCGTGTCACTCTCTATATATAAACATACAGTTTAAATCCAACGGTTTCCCCGATATTGTCATTGGCCAATGCCCTGCGAAAACTGACCGATAGTTTACAGAGAGGTAAGACAGGGTCTTCAACGACCGACCAACACCAAGATCAGACCAACTCGGTTTTTAACGTTCCGGTAGAAGAGGAAGATCCTGCGGTCTCCGCTAAATTCCAGCTGGAGTTTCCTAACGTCTTGAATTATTGCTTGTGTACGCTGGATCTAAGTCACAACAAACTGCAAGGGTTGCCAGATTCAATATGTGATTTGAAGGTTTTGCACGTACTCAATCTTAAGGGGTAAGTGCACTAAGTGAACATGATCACCATCATCATCAGCGATCGTCCTTGGACGAAATAGTTGAAGCGTGGACACATATTGGTACCATGTAGCTTTGATCATCATGAGCTGTGGAATATCCCTAAGGTCAAGACACATGTCCTTTGAAATGCTATCAGGATAGGTGGAGTTTTTCCTGCCACGGTTAGAATGGCCAATATGGAGTCCATAAAATCAAGGTAGAGATAGGCTGGTCCTTATTGCGTACGCAGTGCTCTGCAAACTGTAGACGCCTCTTTCTCAAAGTGACTGACAGGGTGTCACCGTACACCACTCTGATTGTTTGGTAGTCTCGCCAGCGCTGATGTTAACACTTTCCACGCGGCTACCAATTTTACCATCATTTTATATAATATAAACAGATTTTTCTGATATCTTTCCCAACTTTTGAAAGCTATCTGAAGAATTAATGAAACAAGTGTGACATTTTGGAAATGTCGTCTGCAGACGACTGCCGCGTGGAGAGCGTGAAGTACTCTTCGAAGTTCATGTAGCTGTAGCAGTAGCGTATCCCCGGGGGGTCAGTGGCTGCCCCAGACGGCTTTGCCCGGGAAGGCCAGTTCAATCTACCGGGCTAAAAAAATCGAAGAGAAGGGAAGAAGAGAGGAAGAGAAAAGGGGAAAGGAAAGGAAAAAGGGGAAGGAAAGGGAAAGAAAGGAAAGAGAGGGGGAGAAAGAGAGAAGGAAAAGGGAAAGGAAAAGAAAGGAAAGGGAGAAGAGAAAAATAAAAGGGAAAAGGAAAGAGAAAATCTAAGGGATTTAATTCCCATCTAAATTACAACTTTGCCCCTTGCCCGGTTTGATGATGGTTAATTTAGTATAAAAATGGCAAATTTTCTCGCGCTACGCGCGCATTTGTCCAGAAATATCATTATAGAAGCCCGTTTGAAAGACAAATGTAACCTAATAATGGCCAGATTCGTGTAGATATGTTGCTACGCGCATCAACCTTAGGATGCAACGGCAATCGCTGGAATAAACAACCCAGCTGCGCAATTTTTTTACTTAAAGGGGCACTAAGAGATGTGATGGAGGCTGCGCCCTCAATTATGATAAAAACTGGGATTAGTATATTTTTATAATTGTATTACATGTATGAGCTTACACCTATAAGGATTAAGAAAAATCAGCCCTCTTTGTACAAGTAAACGTCGATTCAAAAATGCTCGTACAGCCGGGACGAGCAATTTACGTCCGGCAGTATCCCCCTGCAGTACGCGTGATACATAACGCGAACCATATTTGCATAGAGGGCGTTTTTCAATAAATAGCGATTGTTAGTAGAAACAACAATAATGGCAATTTTCATGTTCATCTTGAATTCTGAAGTACATTTTTAAACATTTAAAATTTTCAACACCACTTAATGTCCCTTTAATAGGGTCGAACTGGTGTTCACCGGGAAAAAGTACCCTTTGCCCCCCCCCCCCCCCGCCCCCCCCCCCCCCCCCCCCCCCCTTCCTGAAAAGACCCCAGATACGCCACTGAGCTGTAGCATTAATTCTATCTTCATACCTTGTTACCGTCCAGGTTTGAAGTTACTTCCTACAATGCCCCGAAACTTGATTTTGATGTTTCCATCAAGTTTTGACTTCCAGATTTTGTCAAGTTTGTTGCATGCAACCCATGCCTGAGCTTTCCGGCACTTGAAGTCATGTTATACATCTGGTAGCGACGATCCTAGATATTTTAAATCCTGAATGTTATCAAGTTCAGGTTCATTCAGGGTTTGCAAATTGGATGTAGTAGGTATATTCCCGGGGGGGGGGGGGGGGGGGTACTTCGTCCAAAAAAATACGTGGATGTGCCTCCCAGACTTTGAAATTCCGACTTTCAATTTACCTGCATAATGCAAAATTAACACCCGATCGGTATACCAAATTTGGTGAAATGTCTACCGATCAATATTTCCTTTGTTATACATGAATTTACAATAAACAGAAGGTTAGTAGAAAATTGGGTTCTCAAAAGTGTATTTTAACCAAAAATGGGTTCTCAAAAGTGTATTTTAAACAATTGAACTTCGGATATTGGAAATCGAGCGGTTATTGAATATATCAGGCCTTTTTTTAGGGGTGTCAATAAACCTTTCTGACAAAGAACACCCTTCAATATACCATCAAAGAATTAAGGGGCATTAATATACCAAAAACATTTTTGATTACCACCCATCAATATACCAAATTTCGAGAAAAGGTCCCCCAAAAGGCAGGCACATATACCACTATATAATGAGTAACCACCCACGGGGTAAAATCAATTGTGTTTGAAGAATCCAGACATATAAGTTATGTCTTTACAAATACAATTAATTCTACAGGAATCCAGAACTAAAACAGTTACCGATGAAATTGTGCACAATGACAGAATTGTATAGCATCAGATTGGATCCAGAACAGATCACGGAACCATCCGAAATTGCTCAAGCTCTCTCGGAGGGTAATCAGAGTAGTTTGTCCATAAAACACGCTCTGCGACAGAGGTTACACAACAGTAAACCCTATAGAGGAATGAAACTTATGATAGTTGGTCCTGAGGTATGTTGCATCAAGTTTACTATAATAGCTCAATGATTGTATTACGGTATAAAATGGCAGTTTTGGCGAGACAAGACAGAATATAAATAAAAATGTAAAAGAGCTTTACATGTAGAAAATAACCTGTGCCAATACAAAGGACGGGTTACCATGTCCGCCGTTTGTTATTTTATTCATAATCGTAAAGTTGTTCAGCAGTTGTTTGAATATGATTGTTTGTTATATTCTTGTTGTTGTTTGCGGTTTTTTCAGAGGTGGGGGCTACATAGCATAAGTACCCGTTATTCACATTTTAAGGTCCTACCTTGAACCCCGTCGATAATTTCATCTATTATCACGTTTGAACTTGTTTATAGAAAAGTGGGAAGACGTCATTATTCACGTACATGACAGGATGCGATTTCCCAGAGGAAGACCGAGGTATCAATGTAAAAGATTGGAGTCTTTCAAATCCAGCAGCTAAAACCGTAGCACATCCACTGATGAAAATGAAGAAGTCATCTGCAGGACAGGTAGGTACTGTTATAAGAAAGTAAGTATGGAACTTACCCCACCAGGTAGTAGGGTATTGTGAGGATGAGGGTTAATCAAGGTTCAAGGTTCATGCTTTAAGGTAGTTACGACGCAGTTGAATGCGCAATAGACGCGTTGAAATTCGCAAACGACGCGATTGATTGCGAAAACCACGCAATCCGTTATGAGATACCTTGCCATTCATTTTTGAACTTGAACCACAAGAAAATCCCTGTGTTTTTTTAACTGCAACCCAGATGAACTCGATAACCTTTAACCGGTCATTTGAGCTACAAAACTTGAACCTTGACCTTAACCCTGATCCTCACAATCCTTATGAAACCCTACCCGGTGGGGAACGTACCATACTACTACTGTAATGTTATTTCGGGTAAACACATGTGTGATTTTATTTCAACTACGGTATCCGTTGTATAGACGGTACGCCAGTATTCAAAGTGGACCTTACCGTCAATACATTTAATCCGTAAAAAGGGATTTAGGCAGCCATCTTTAATTAAAATGATCAAAAAGATCGGAATAAAGGCATTGAATCCAATGATATTATCTTATTGCCACGCATGACCTTGTTTTTATGTGGACATATCAAACAACACTGAAGTCACAATCACTCTCAAATATCGAGTTATTGTCAAACGGAATTTGCAGCTTTTTAAAAAATGGCCACCGAAGTAGAGCATCACAACAACATTGATGGAAACATAAATATATATCAAGGGAAACACAATTATACACGCACCACTCTAACAGTATGTCGGAGTGTTATGATTGTCTATGAGGTGCTCAACATAATCGCTTATAAGAATATGGAGTTGTTTAACTTCATCTGCTAATAATATGACTGTTGAAAAAATGCTGCAATGATGGATATCTCTTCCAATAAAATTAAATTTAGATTACCATGGACAGCATCAATTTCACTTTGTGGGATTTGAAAGGAGGAGACTCTTACACAGTGATACACCAAACGCTGTTCACACCGCGTACTTTGTACCTGGTAGTGTGGGATGTAACCGAAAAAGAGACGGGTGTAATGAAACTCAAACCATGGATACAAAACATCAAGGTATGTTTATGATATGTAACATCGCAGCAGTGCGCAAACGCAGCGTAATGACGTAAGACTAAACACATGCGCAAATGCTGTGCATTTTGAAGGTTGTCACTCATTTACGGAAGCCACTTGATTCAGGATTTTATACCTGCTTTTAGACCCTCCATGTATGTATGCGACGTATATTATAATATGTCTATGGAACGTATTTTGCCCAATGAAACACATAAACCTGATTTTACGAACGATAAACCAAATTGAATGGCCAATAAACAAGGATTATCACACACTTTGCATCGATAAACCTCGATCAAAATGTTTTTTAATTCGAAAAACTTTGGTTTATAAAATTCAATATAAGTAAGATTATTGAAAAAAAACCACATTTTCGACCGAAAAACAAGGTCTAATCGGCCATAATAAACCTGGTTTATCAAAAACCTTGCGTATCGATTGTACATATATTTAGCGATCACAAAACCAGGTTTTTTAAGTTCTCTCTCATTGAGCAAAGTACGTCCGCGATTTAAGGTATTCGATATCAATAGTATTCCGATCATTAGGGATTCGAGTTCGTATATCAGTTATTGAATTTTCTATGACTAGCCTATATGTAGGCCGATTACTTTAAACAATTTGTTTATGAATACGGTTCGACTCTAAGGTATAAACAATGTATGTCGTGGAATGTAACTCTATTCGATGTTAATGATTTCAGTCTACCGTTAGTGAAAGCTGCATCATAGCAGTCGGAACGCATGTCGACATGCTTCCGAAATCAGTAAAGCGCCAGAACATAATCGATAGTCTGACACAATCGATTGACCGACTATATCCGGAAATAGCCGAGTGCGTTTGGACAGAATCTGGTAGCCTGCCACGGTCGGGTGTGTTAAAAATGAACGATGTTATCTACACCCAGGCTTTGAAGATGGAGTATCGCGATATATCACCGTTAAAAGAAAAAGGACTGATCGTTGGAAGAAAGGTATTTGTAACCCATTTGTAACTCAGAACTTCAAGTTAATTTTCAAATCTATGCCCATAACTACGGGCGCATTACATTTCTCTTATTTCAATGATTGTGGTTAAGTATTGTAATCATATCTTGGTGTCTAAGTTTTTACAAAGTGCTATGCCAAACCTAATTCCCATGGTCAGTGTAAATCTTAATTCAATTACACCACTTGCGCGGCTGTCCTTTATAGGAATTCTTAATTTACCCTGAATGCACACCGGTCCAGTGACAGTTACTGTTTGAGACAGGCATGCCATATCAGGAGGTGTTTTCATACAGTGAATAGTTGCCTATTGTCAGGTATAATTAATCTTGTCTATGTATCGTGTCACAGTGTCAACTAGGTGGCATACACACAGAAAACACTATGTAAACAAATTACACAAATTATGTAAAAAATACACAATCTGTGTAAAAATAGAACTCCATAATACTATGTAAACAGTGCATAGGAATTTACACAAGCTTGGGTATATATTACATGTTTTATGTAAACTCTTACATAATAATTATGGAGTTCTATATGTACATAATTTTTTACATAGTGTTTTCTGTGTGTAGAAAACCTTTCCAAAATGAAGCAACTATTTAGTACCTGATGTGTTACGTTTGGCTTGACACAGTCACAAGTTGACAGGCAATTAGGACCCATTGTAAGGATACATAGTAGCAGCATTCAGAATGGGTACATTTCAGAATTAATCATATACATGTATTAAGTCAATAATGGAAGAATTCACGAAATCATTGAAAAAAAGCCTATACTTGACCTCTCCTTTCAGCAAAATGTTATTTTTTACATGTAGCCATTGTCGAAGACTGACGCGATCCCATTCGGCAGCCAGCTGGGACATATATGTTATCAGCTGGGAGCACCAAACTAATTCGCTCTCCATAGACTTTGCGTGTTGAGAAAGGCTGACATAAATGTTGATATGTTTTACATCCAACGGTATAAATTAATATGATTTCAACTTAAATTTAACATTACCATGATTACCGTGCACTTGTGTTATGTCATCAAACACGAACATACCATATTCGTCACTTAATATCTTTCGCCCCTGAATCGCTGATGCGGTTCCAATATAAACCGGCTGATGATAAATGAAATTTAACTCTTTCCGACATTCCAAAATTTCACAAAATGTTTCAAAAATGTCACAATTATTGAATTTCATTATCATATTTGGAATCACTATGAGAAATGCATTGAAATAACAACAAAAATGCCTAGTATTGGTTCAGTAGTCCTTGAGATAGACCTTGAAAGTTGGGAAAGGTTTCTGACAAATCTGTTTTGTATAGTAAAACCAGTAGCCGCGTGAAAAGTGTTAAGCTTAACTCTCACTAATCTTTAATAGCAACAACTTTAAATTTACATTTCAAAGAACTCGTAACGTAGAACTTAAAATGCTGTGAAAGAAATGAACTTGAAATGTTCTCATGAACTACAAGCCCAAAGTAAGACTTTTGAGAGTTGTCGTGTTAAGAAATTCAAACTTTGAACTTTAATTTGTTATCAATTAAAACTAGCGTTATTTCAGATTTTGTAAAATCAAAAGTTCAAATTTCGAGAAGAGTCAGTATCTCTAGATTTTAGTCCAAAAGTAACCAAATGTGACAACATAAAGGGGTTAAAAGCCCGTTAACAGTTAACATGTAACAAGACTGTAGACTGCCTTTTGGCCTCGACATATGGTCAAGTGTGTCCATGGAGGCTTAAGTACTAGCTTAATGGCCTGGCAACAAAATATATCGAAAATATACAGGTAATAATTGTCGTACGCCTAAACAACCAGCGAGTTCAATGATCTATAAATCGCCCTGAAATGTGCGTAAAGTCTTTTGATTTCAAAAGGATCAAGAGTCGCTATCAAATGTTATAATCTTATCTTAGGAGTTCTTAGAAAAAACACCAAAATGACTTGATTAACGGTAGCTGTTCCGATGCTGGCCCGATTTCAACTTGATATTTTCTATGATAGATCATCCTTAAAATTAGTCGTATTCCAAAATCTGAGTTGCATCACTTCAATGTTTTTCATTTAGAAGCACAATTGGGCATGGACTCTGTCCATTGAGTAGTACACAAACTGGCCGGTGATTCACCACCAAATGCAGTAATTCACTTTATGTTAGCCTATTATGTTTAAATGGAACATATATATCTTGTGCCCAACATTTTACAGAAATATTGAGAAAGATATTGGGTTTTTTTCTGATATCAAAATATGTGGATGGGCAAAACAAGCTAAAGTGATCGGAGCATCCACCTTTAAAAACTCCATAAATTGCGATTGCAAACAACTATTTTACAGGTGCCGCAATCCTACATCGTTCTGAGAGATCTGCTTGCTATCCAGCTGAAGCGAATGCAATCATCAATGCCATTCCGACCACCAATTATGACAGAGGCCGAATTAAACCAACATTTCCGTACCATTCCAGGTAGTCAAATTTTGACGACAGTTGAGGCAGATGCAGGTAAATAAACATGTATTTTGAACTTTTGAGTAAGGTTCTGATTTATAACTATAAGAGAATCAGATGCATGGACGAGACGTGTGTGGCTTTCCGACTGAATGAAACGGGTATTGTTAAATGTTTGAACCGTGTAACACGAATGTCCAAATATTCGGCCTTAAATCAATAAATAAATATTCGGCCTTGTTAACAGGATTTGTACACCAACCCATTTGAAATCCAAGTTACAAAAATCTACCCTCCAAACATTGTTGATCATTGTTTGCTCATCTCTGATTGTATTAGACTACAAACATAACTTTAGAGCATTTTCACTTCTTAAAGCGTTCAGATGGCATTGCTAAACCATTCCGTGGTTTCTAGAATAAAATTGAATTCATGTCAAAAATACGGATTAAATTTTCGAGAGTAAATTTAATGGACATGTGACTAACAGGAGGCCGCCATTGTGAATGCAGCGGAGAAGGATCCCCGGATGTAGAAATTTCACTGTACAACAGCATGGATATTATTAACTAAAGAAATAATAGGCATATACGACGGGTATTAAAAATATTAAAAATATTTATAATTATTAACTAACTTGAATTCGGTGAATAAAAGCAACAATTCGGTGAATAAAAGCAACAATTGTCAAAATGTTCAAACACTTCTAAAAAATTGTTTCTATAAGACGAGCTGTGAATACGTTTATCTTGACCTCTCATATGTAATGCAACTTCTCATTGTCGGATATACATTTTGGATGTCGGAAACAGGATTTAGAGACAATTTAAAATCCGATATAAGACCCATTTCGGTGATTTAGTGTGCAAGTCATGGCGATTGTGTTACAATATGGATTACGTGTCGCGTGGTCTGTGGTGTTGAAATTTGTCTCCAGGTCGTAAAATAATAACCTAAACGGATGTATTCTTAGTTAATTGAGTTTCATAAGTAAGGTAATCTTAATAAACATTCACTTTGCCATTTGTGCAAAAATGCCCTTGAAAAGAAAGCCATTAGCCAAGCATGATATAAGCGACATCAACATAGCGGCCTCCTATTAGTCACTTGTCCATTAAATTTACTCTCGAAAATTTAATCCGTATTATTATGCTAGATACTGTATGATAATGATTGGGATAACGTTATTCTTGCGTCCACGTGAAAGTCCAACACTCGGGAGTTCGGTGAATAAAAGCAACAATTGTCAAAATGTTCAAACACTTCTAAAAAATTGTTTCTATAAGATTTTGTTGTTGAAAATTCAACAAAATGAGACGGTTGGGCCCATAGAACAGGGTTAATTGTTTCTTGACCTTACCGTAGGCCTACTTTCTATTCTTTCAGCTGTAAGATTCTTACGAGACACAGGCAGTCTAACTCATGTCAGCGATCACACCTATCAACTCACAAACTTGTACTTCCTTGATCCCGCATGGCTTTGTGACGTCTTCCTGGCGGTAGTAAAATTCGAACATACCGATGTTCTGTCACAAGATGGCATGGTAAAGGAAGAGAACTTGAAGAAACTCTGTACTGAAAGCGGGTTTGGTGAAAATCGGTTTGAGGAATATCTCCAGCTACTTGGTAGATTTGAGATAGCCCTAGCAGTTACTGAAAACAGGTATATTCCCTAAGGATTATGACTTTCTCTAATTTCTAATTCATGTCTCGAAGTGTTATCCTTTTGACTTCTAATCAACTAACTTAACACCTATAATTAGGTGTCTCATTCCAGCTTTACTACCCAGACGTCCACCATTCGTTCAACATTCTCGTCTCTTCGCGCATAAGATACAACGCTGGTACAAAATGGCCTACATTCCACCGGGGTTTTGGAGCAGATTAGTATCAAGAGTCATGGTCAGTGTTAAGCAAAGAGACGAGGAAGGTCGTCAAAAGTCTTTCCCATCTGCCAAAAGATTTAGGTAGGTACTTGAATATTTTATATTAGCCATATGTTGTTTTGACAACAAATGGCTAATATAAAATTAATTTAAAAATGCAATCCAAAAAAGAAAGAAAAATGTGATATTATTGGACAATAGAAGAAAGTAATGGTCCCTTAAACATCACTTTCCTTGCCCTCCACGTCAGTATCGTTGCGATACCTTAAGATACGCTGAAAACATTGTCGTTTCTCAACATTTTCGGGGAAGAGGAGACTGTTTACCGCTATAAATACTAAAATGTTCCAAGATTGCATAAGTACGTTAACAGTTTATATTTGACTAGTATTCGCGATTCATATTCAGCTTATAATATACAAAAGGTTGTACAACATATTCAAACGCAGGCCAACAAGATTTAGAGTGATTCGAACTGACTGTAAGAAGCGTGTAAACAGGTATAGCTATTCCGGAATGGATTAGTGCTGTGCTACCTTAGTGAAAAGATTTGCTAAGGTCGAAACATCTCCCGCTTTAGCTTGTGAAATTGTCATTTACATTTTCCAGTAAAACAAAATTACTAAACATGTAATACGGTATGAATTAGTACTATAATCTTATCATGTATTCGATATATTTCAAAACAGTGTAGTGCTAGAATCACAAAATACAACGTTAGTATGGCAAGAGGGAATATCGGTGACTCATGAAAATGGCCAGATTCTTCTACAACCAATGACTTTTCCAGATGGCAACCCTGGTATCAAGGTCGCTGTGCGAAACAGGAGGCCTGATTTCAAGGACTTGGGTTTTGTAGTAGACCATATTGAATCTCTCATTAAGGAGTGGTATCCAGGTAAGCTATAAACAGGCAACATGCGGGAGCCTTAGATTATTGACAGATTTGTGGGTATGGCGTATTGTGTTATTCCAGAAAAACTTAGCACTACCCCCCCCCCCCCCCCCCATATAGAGGAATTAGGATTTCCAAACTTATTTTCTCGATTGTCAGGGCCTTGAAATTCCAGACTTTTTCAAAGGATGGTCTGGAATTTCGTCTCGAAATTAGTCAGCCCATGGTCAGCACTCTATAGAAGAACTCGGAATTCCAGACTTTTTTCAAAGGATGGTCTGGAATTTCGTCTCCAAATTAGTCAGCCCATGGTCAGCACCAGACGAAATTAGTCAGGCCATGGTCAGCACCCTATAGAGGAACTCGGAATTCCAGATGTTTTTCAAAGGATGATCTGGAATTTCGTCTCTGAATTAGTCAGCCCATAGTCAGCACCCTATTGACGAACTCGGAAATCCAGACTTTTTTTCAATGGATTGTCTGGAATTTCGTCTCGAAATTAGTCAGCCCACAGTCAGCACCCTATTGGTCAGCACCCTATAGAGGAACTCGGAATTCCAGTCTTTTTTCAAAGGATGATCTGGAACTTCGTCTCGAAATTAGTCATCCCATGGTCAGCACCCTATAGACGAACTTGGAAATCCAGTCTTTGTTCAAAGTATGGTCTGAAATTTACTTGCGGGCCAACATATCTGTGTGATGAGCTATAGTTTTCCCAACATGTCTTGGTGCAGCGAGTTACTGTTTAACTAACATGTCTATGTGCAGCGAGTAATTCTCGGAATTCCAGACTTTTTTCAAAGGATGGTCTGGAATTTCGTCTCCAAATTAGTCAGCCCATGGTCAGCACCAGACGAAATTAGTCAGGCCATGGTCAGCACCCTATAGAGGAACTCGGAATTCCAGATTTTTTTCAAAGGATGATCTGGAACTTCGTCTCGAAATTAGTCATCCCATGGTCAGCACCCTATAGACGAACTTGGAAATCCAGTCTTTGTTCAAAGTATGGTCTGAAATTTACAACATATCTGTGTGATGAGCTATAGTTTTCCCAACATGTCTTGGTGCAGCGAGTTACTGTTTAACTAACATGTCTATGTGCAGCGAGTAATAGTTTTACCAAAATGTCTTGGTGCAGCGAGTTATGCTTTTCCAACATGTCTTGGTAGTTTTCCAACATGTATATTATGTGCTTATACTTAAAGAAACTTGATTTTGTTATGTGACCCTTCAGACATTTTTAACAAGTCACTGTGCAAAGTCACACATCTCTCCCACTATTTATTACCTGTCCACACACCGCCATTGTAGAGCTCCTCAAATTGACCGACATTGATTGATCCTTTATAGATTGCCTCAGATTGCGTTATTCCTAAAACAGCAATAAATAATTTAAAGTGTTGGCAGAAAGGGTCAAAGCAGGGTCAAAGGTCATGTATAGGGGTCATTAGAGGTCCACCTGTGTACACCCCATGTTACCCACAAGATTATTGTCACCAAGCTTGTTTGTAATGACCTTGGACCCCTTTCTGTCAACACTTTAAACTATTTATTGCTGTTTTGGGAATAACGCAATCTGAGGCAATCTGAGGATCAATCAATGGTGGTCAATCTGAGGAGTTATACAATGGCGGTCTGTGGACAGGTCATAAAATAGTGGAAGAAATGTGTGACTTTGCACAGTGACTTGTTAAAGATGTCTGAAGGGTCACATAACGAAAAAAAGTTTCTGACTCCTTCACTTCTTGGTGATTTCAAGAACTTTTTGATACCCCTCGTACTTCGTGGAACAACGGCCACACTATCTGTGCAAGGCCCTAGAAATCCAGACAACTTTTCATTATCACTATTTCTCTATACCCGTTTCCCTTACTATTAACGCTTGGAATTCCACACGTTTTTGGAATTCCAAACATTATTCAATATTCAAGGCCCTGGAAATCCAGACAACTTTTCATTATCACTATTTCTCTATACCCATTTCCTATACTCTTAACACTTGGAATTCCATACGGTTTTTTTTGTTTTTTTTGTTATTTATTCCTCCATGCGGAGTTTATCTGGAATAGCCCGTTATAGGAAGTGGGCATTTGTTCTTCAGATGGAATCGAAATAAAATGTGTTTTGTTAAAACATCCTGTCTAAAAGATAAATCTGCGGCTAACTAAAACGTTCGAGTTAAGTTAGCGACCGTTTTAGGCTAAAACCGCGTTTAGTGCGATATGCAATGAAAGTAATATTGGTTTCGAGATGTGTGAGTGGTTCTATTGAGAGATAGTGTGTGATAAATCAAATGTACGAACCTTTGTCTTTCAAACCATACACTTTTGGATCTTTAGATACCTTTGGTAAGGTAACGTCATTAACATAAAGACAATAGGTTTCAACCACTGACTGAAATCTGTCAATATTTGGCTGGACATGTAATAGGTTGAAATGTGGGATGATTGTTACATTTGCCAATATCTCGGCATAGAAACAAATAACAATGATCTATTTTTTAGATCTGAATTCCCATAGCCTACAAGAAGGGGCTATCTACACCTAGCAACAAAACCGGACCAGGTGCTTTGAGGTTGGCTAATTCAAAAAAGGTAATCGGTACCAAAAATCTGAGATATACATTTAACGAGCAAATTTCTTTTCCGCAGTTTGATACCCCATTCGACAAAATCGAATGGATACTTTTAAAGTTATGGCGTTTTCAATGACCACGCATAACAACAGCAAAGTTGCACTAGGTATAGGAAATCATTGATTTGTGTGTGATTACTGTCATAAAACTCTGTGCTATCTGAACGAGCCACCTAGGTATTTGGATGAATGGGTCTGGAGTAATAACCACAATTTGCGGTACAAAGGGTGTGTCTAGCTGTGAAGAATGAAAGTCTTTGCTATCTTTACACATACATTTTCAGTGGTACCGATTATCTATTTTGAATTAGCCAACCTCAAAGCACCTGGTCCGGGACTTTTGTTGCTAGGTGTTTAATACACATTTATTAAGCAAAATCCGCAACAATAAGCCAAATTTAAAATAACAAAGGATAAAGAACAATGGATGGATTATAATTGAGTATATTGTTGTGGGATGTAAAGCAATAAGGGAGGAATTTAAGAGAAGATGATCATTAACTCTTTACAAACCGTTGAAATTATGTGACGATTATTTTGACGATACACATCTAGTAGCTCTAAAGATAGCAGTATAAGAATATGGCAGTCATCTTTAATTGATATATCCATGTGTATCTTCATTTTGATTATCAATATTATTATAAAAATTAAAAAAATTAAAGAAAATCAAATGATTCTGATTATATTTTGAAGCCACAGCAAGCTTTTATCTGTTACATTTCATGTTTTTAGCCGTTTTTAGTCCAGTTCAAAATGATTTGCCGTACGCCCATGCGATGAATTTGTCCAGATCATTAATTACCTATCCCATTATATCATCCAAACTGGATAATTTCTACGATTTTCATAGATGTTTTGATTTTCCGAAACATTAGTGATTCACTGACTGGGCATTCTTCAATAAAAATGGGATTTTTGAAATAATGATATTTGAACGCTTTTTCTCCTTTCTTTTCCCTCTTATACTACATTAATTTAAATTACACTGGGATTAAATTTATTGTCTTATGTATCATGGTTTTGCAGAAAATGCAGGATTTACCTGCGTCTCATAATAAGATAACTTTCATTACATATTGACCAACCCTTGTACGAGAAATTTAGGCCCTTTCAGTTTAGATTGGCCCAGAACTTTACAGTGATGGATGAAACTAATCTGTCAATACATGAAAATCACTCCATACAATATTGATTACTCTTCAGGACTGGATAAATATCAGAGACTTGTCCCGTGTCCTGTATGTGTAAGACGAGTAGCGGCCACCGAAGATCCATATGATATTAGCGATATATTTGCTCTGTGCAATGTATTTTCCTTCGAGGATCTTGCAGTAGATGCAATTCTACTAGGAGCCGTCCATAAATCATGTTCAAAGTAAGTTTATTTTTTGGCTTAAGGGGGGGGTCTGGGTTCAAAAGCCCCTATATAGGATATCGATTTCAACAACTTTCCCAAAACTGGACCGATAAGTGTTATATACCATAATATAGCCCATATTGCCAACTTTCAAAATTGACCTAACATTTTGCTCTGGTTGCCATGGTAACCACACAGGGGCTCTGATTGGCTAAACACCGTTCCAGATGTAACTCAACAACGCTAAATAGTAGTGTGCTGGTATTTGGGTTGAAGGTTAACAATAACATTCCGCACAAAATAATGAAGCCGGATTTTTGATACCGTTGCTATGGTAACCAGGGGCCGACCAATCAGGTAATTTTGCATGCTAATTCAAATTTGGAAAAGAATTTTAAAAATCGGGCTTCATTATTTTGTAGCCCTTTATGAGCTTAATATGTATACCAAATATTATACAAATCAGACATTTCGTTTTTGAGTTATATCTGGAACGGTTTCAAATTTCCCGCTTTTCGAGGTTTTGAGATATCGGGGTTTAAAAATCACATAACGTAGAGGGCGCTTTTCACTCGTAAACTAACCTTCACATCCATTTTTTTTACATTTATGTTTGCAAAAATAATTATTGTAATTTATAATCAAAGTTTTGCTAAGATAAATGCAGCCAATTAATTGATTTAATATGTTTTATACTATAACCATGGCAAATTGTTAAATATAGCAGGGTGAAAAAACAGTAAAATACATAAGAAATACACCAAAATTACGAAATATGAGTCAAATTTCATGGTAAATGTAAATTCAATATTTATAATACCATTTTTGAATATAAGATGTTTTACTAAACCTTTAATAATAATTTTTTCAAAAATTTAGTTAAATATCACTGCTTGAAAAATATTACATGTAAATCCAATAGGAAACCGCAATGTTGATACAAATTCGCGTCACCGATATACTTTTGTTCAAACACAACATTAAAACGAAATGTCCGATTTCAGTCAAATAAAAAGCATTTTGAAGCTTACATTTTACTGCATATGATGTATGCGATATCTCATATTTCCTTACCTAGCCAAAACACATATTTCTCAACCCAGACTCCCCCCTTAAGAGGTAGTCTACGCCACCTTTCGATCGATCCAGGGACAGTTGCAGGGTAAAATGGAAATTTGGTATTAACGTTGCAGTATAATTATGCGAGCGTGCCATTATTCTGACCCTGTGCATGCGTCCAAATGAGAAAAAATGATCATTATTAAATGATTCCCCATCAAAAATGGAATCAAGCCTCGAGCGTCAATCGATCTTCAAAAGTTAAACATTATAAGGATCCAAACACAGGTATAGAACATAACAAAAATGTTAATAGTCATTTTGCAAAAAAAGAACCCTTGAATCATGGATCGTGAATTATTATGATCATCGAATAAAATCAAAATATCTTATGAAGTATTTGTTTATACTATCTCATAAAAAGTAGCCATAGCATCAAGTTTCAGGCGTTTTCCAACTAAATGACCATATTGATACTCTTTATGAGCAGACACTCCGATCAAGACGTCTCACTGACGGAGATCGTGCCAGATGTGTTCCTTGCCGATCTAGGAATTGCCGATCTGGACATGTCTCAGCTCAGCATAGGACAGAAGCTTGGTCAGGGTGGATTTGGAGTTGTACACAAGGCAAACTACATGGGTCGGACTGTGGCTGTGAAAAGAATGTTGATTGACAGATTACAAGAAAAGGTAAGATCAAAAGATTAAAGCCTGGACGATCAGTAAATTATCTAAACCTCTAAATGTCTAATCTCAAATTTGCGGTTTGATTCAAAAGTGCTTGAGCGTGTCGCAGTATCTCAACTTCAAGAGTACTTTTAAAAGAAAACGACCTTCAGAGCATCAAATAATCCGCATATCGTGAAGGATGCAGCACAGAAACCGCGCTCATTCGATTCACACATGATCTTTTGCACACAATAGACAAAGGTGACGAAGCAGTGTTGGTTCTACTGGATTTCTCGGCAGCCTTTAATACCATTGACCATCAGGTATTGATCACTCGCCTTGATGTCAGGTACGGAATCAGGAACAAACCTATCGATTGGTTCTCCTATTATTTAGAGAATCGCAGCCAGACTGTCGCTATCAACACAGCACTGTCTGATCCACTGCCTCTGACATTCGGCGTCTCACAAGGACCTGTAATATTTACCATGTACATTGCCCCTATCGAAGACATTGTTGCTGCCAACGGAATACAATGTATATGTCATATGCTGATGACACCCAACTGCACGTTTCAATGAAGCCATCCAACAAAAATGAATGCATTGTCAAACTGGAGGAAGTGTCTCGTAGACATCAAATCTTGGACTGTGCGGACTAAACTTCAATTTAACAATAGCAAGACGGAGATCCTACATGTAACATCGCGGAATGTCAAATATATCCCTCTCGCTGGTGTTCAAGTTAGAGAGACTTCTGTAAAACCATCTTCATCTGCTCGCAATCTAGGCGTTACAATCGATGACAAACTATGCATGACACAGCATAAAAATAGTGTATGTCGTAATGCTACACATGCTATAAGATGCACCGGAAGTATAAGGCACTACCTTGACCAAAAGACTACAGAAAAACTTGTCCATGCCTACGTCTCATCGCGATTAGATTAATGCAACTCACTCCTCTACGGACTGCCTGACAACAAGCTCATAAAGGTACAACGAGTGCAAAACACTGCAGCAAGACTGGTCGCGCGATCGAAGAACATGACATGCGAGATCATGCGTGATCTCCATTGGGTCCATCCGTTAGAGGATTATTTACAAGATTTGCTTAATCACCTTCAAATCCCTGCACGGACTTGCTCCAATGTATATCTCTGATCTCGATCATCAAGACATACAACCACCATCGGTCTCACCGTTCTTCAACACATAACCTTGTAAAACCCCCCTCTTCGTCGTCCACGCACAGCGTATGGTACAAAATCATTTGAAGAGGCTGCCTACAAAGAATGGAACCGTTTACCTACACACATAAGACTGGCGTCATCTATATTAATGTCTTCAAAAAACATCTCAAAACCATTGTTCTGATTCGACTTCACGTATCATCTCGGCCATTTTATGGTTTGTTTGTGCAATGCTCTGCAATAGCGAAATCAAAGTTACTTAGTTCACGATGCTATTAATTATGCTTTCCCTCGTGGCGGTCGAGAAATGAACAATACATTTCTTGACTGGGATTTGAATTCAGTGTATGCTAGCTATTCTTAAAATGTAGAATAGGCGACATAGCCATGAATGTTCGCTTTAGGGTAAAAAGTATAGAAATTCAAGTTCACATAAAAAGAATGGTTTCAAAGGGTTACGACTAATATAAATAATGCCTAAAATATGGCCATTATGAAATATCTGTCATTCATTATAGAGATATAAATAAAATGATCCTTTTAAATGGATCAAGCTATATTTATGCTATTCCAAATCAAAATAGGTTTCGATGTTATCACTTAAATTACTTTCATTCATATTATTGGAATTAATATTATCATTGCATATTAGCACGGTGATCACTTTACCTAGGAATGACAGTGATGTGTCATTTTTGGCGATCAAGGAGGCACTATAAATCTTGTGAGCCCCCGAATTTGAATTTTTCCAAAACGGGCTTGCCCTTGTTTAGACTTTTGTCTCGCCTGGGCATGATTTCAGAGATACTAAGAGCATACAAGATTGTTTACCAAATGTCTTATAGCAAACTTTTTACTTCTCTTTGATTCGCGAATTCAGCAAGTCAACAAAGATCCCAAAATCACCGATGCCGACATATTGGCAGTGATGATATCGGTTCCGGTGCTTCGCAGTGAGCTTGCGATCATGTCGCAACTCAATGACCACCCGTGTGTACTGAAACTCATAGGGGTGTCCATCCACAACTTATGCTTTGCCATGGAATTCGCACCTCTTGGAGACTTGGCTTCTTTCGTTCGTGAACAGTATATCACGACAAGACCACTCATGTTGACTCAACGGGTCCTACTCGAAACAATACTTCCTCGCATGTTGACTTATAAGATCGCGCTTCAGGTGAGTGCATTATAACAATACGCAGATTCGAGTTTCACAATGTAGTTTAAAATGATAACTTATGAACTGATGGCATCAGAAGGCAAAACGTGTTTTTATCTAGTATAAGAGCAGGGTATCTGTCGATGATAGGCTACTGTAACTTTGGATCTGGAATAAGTCACTCTTATCTGCGGTTAATTCTTTCCTTTTGACGCCCTCGTAAACTCACTGAAATTATGGGACTTCGGATCGAAAGTATACCCACAAATCGGAAGACAAACACAGCATATTGGATGTCGTGGTGTCCTCCTCGTTATCGCTTTGTGAACTAATCATTTTCCCAGTCAGTCTCAAATGGGCAAACGAAGTTGCATGGAAGGTGTTGCAAACACGATACTTCGAAAATCAGCAAGGTATGATGGCATGCTCAAATGGTCGGTTTCAAAACAATTTCATATTGGCCACCGATAGAAGCCTTGATAACGTTATCTACAATTCTTTCCTGAATTCTATCCTTTACTGCATAGATCACAGCTGCTATAGCGTACTTACACAAAAGGAGAGTGATACACACAGATCTAAAAACGGACAATATACTGCTATTCTCGGAAGACACAGAAGATCTTGTCAATGTTAAACTCGCTGACTATGGCATCTCGCAAAATCTTGTCGTAGGCGGAGTACGAGGAAATGCTGGCACACCTGCGTTCTGTGCACCGGAGATAACCAACGGAAAGGCATTTGATGAGAAGGTATTTGAACAAATAATATTCCAACATTCCATTTGAAGTCAATAATTTCTGCATAAAGACGCATAGAGGGAAATGCTCACACACCTTTCGACCACAGGTTACCTAACCTCAGGTTACTTAACCTCATGTTACCTAACCTCATGTTTCCTAACCTCAGGTCGTATTCACTTTCGAGCATTTTTTTACAAAGTGTGAACTGTGAAGGCCTGTGGTATTACTATAGTTTTACTCAAAATCAACCTCAGGTTTTAATAGTTAATATCTCATCAAACTGAGGTTGTCAAATTGGATTTATTTTTAACCTGAGGATGTTGTATTGAATATTTCTCAGCATCCTTAGGTTTATTTATTCTAATTTATTTACATTTTTCCAATATCCTTGGCATTTTTATAGAGTAATTATTTTAATGGCTGTTTATTTATTGCAGAATTCTATTTTAATGTAATTGTTTTCCTGTATCCCTGGCTTTTTAACATAATCTGTTTAATATATTGAATACACATTTTTTGATTGTAGCCGAGTCTGTTTTTTGTGTGTTTTACATTGGATTACTACTAATTTGTTATAGGCTGTATTTTGCCACGTTGTAATCAAAATATCAACCTCAGATTTTCACATTGAACCTGACGTTGTCTGATTGGATTTATTTTCAACCTGAAGTTGTTATATTGAATATTTTCTCAACCTCAGGTTTATTTATTACAGTATTCTATTTTAATATTGTTATTATAGTTTTCCTAGAAGCTTCCAAAATGTTAAAGTCCAAAACGTAGATACAACATGAGGTTAGGTAATATGAGGTTAGGTAACCTAAGGTTGAAAAGTGTATGAACATTTCCATCTCTGCGCATATAGACGTCACCCCGCCTAGAATTATGAAGGACATTCTGTCCAAATTGTAAGAAAGGGGTTGAAAGGGAAAAAACATGGGTAATATTACTATTAAATTGTGACTCCCCAGTAGATAACTAAATTTTTCTTTTGTTTTATAAGGCTGATGTATTCTCCTTTGGAATGCTCCTTTACCATATCATGAGTGGCGTCCTACCATTTGACAACAGCATAGAAACCAAAATCAACATCGTGACCGGAAGCCGACCGACATTCGAGCACAAGGAATACTCCGTGTGTCCTAACTTTGCGCATCTGGAAGGTCTTATGCGTCAGTGTTGGAAGGATTCACCGACCGACAGGCCGAGTGCCGAGGAAGCTTTAGACGATATGCAAAGGCCCGAATTCCTCTGTTTGAGGCAGTCAGTTGAGGTGGAGAGTGACAGCGAAGCATGCCTGTACACACAACAAAGTGCTGGGATACAACAGGTTAGTGTTAAAATGTGTTCATACCTGACTTGTACGGAAATTGACCCCAATAAAGACACATGGGTCTGGGTGTCCGTTGAGCCGACTCCTGATTGGGATGTATCACATCCAAAGCAAATTTAACAATATAAACGGATTTAGATCACTTAGAACTTTAAAAAATTGCTGCAATCTCATTTGATCTTGCCCGTATGATATGTCACGATATCACACCAGGTGATCTCGTATTGATCAATAGCATAGCAATGCAGAAAGGCGCAGTCACTCTCACTGATATTTTCGTGTAACCTATGCATAGAGTCCAAGGTTCTACTACAGGGAAACAGGCCATACATTTCCAGAACAGTGATAGGCCATAGTTTAAATCAGTTATGCAGCACAAGTTTCATAACTTTAATATTAATGGAGTAAGGTCTGGCGATATGAAAACTTAAAAAAAATATCTCGTTTTGAAAAAAATAAGCAAAAACGGCCATTGTTAGTTAAGTTAAGCTGAAACGGACAGTTTTGTATTGATCAGAATTTTAATTTCTTGTTCGCCTATGCCCAAATGTAGAACTCTTATTTTGAGGGAAATTAAACAAAATGTCCGCCAAGGTCAGATGTCATATATTTTTACTATCTTTGTTACATCTATAAGAATCGAACAATATATTAACATTCTGATCAATACAAAGTTATCCTTGACATTTCAGCTTTCATATGCAATAACCTATTTACCTTTTCAGTTACAAAGAAACATAGGAATTTAAGAAAAATAGGGTTTTTTTGCTTATTTTCCAAAATGAGATGATTTGTCAAAAAAGTTCTCATATTAGAATTATCGACCATAACAATCGAAAACTTTTTTTAAAAAATAAGTATACTTTTGTCTTACATGGTTCCAAAAGTAGAGGTAAAATAATGTTTTTTAAATGTTTTTACTAATTTTTATATATTTCCTATAAATATAGATATTTTGACAGACCCTTACTTTATACATTTTAACAGTACGAAACGTGTGCTACATAACAAATGGCCTATTATCACTTGATTTGTCTGATCGGGGAATTTTTTGGCCTGTACTGTAAAGCCATGCTTATAGGCCAATAGTGATCTATATCCGAAATTGTTATCACGATAGGCATGTAAACATGTATGGTGTTTTATCATTTGAGTTGTAAGACCTTGATACAACGTGGTCTTTACCAAGAGACACTTCTATAAACAGGTGCGTAGATAGAGTAATTCGTATACGATCTGTTTACACTATTATAATCATCTAGGAGCATGAGGAGACATTTACCATGTGGCTTTGGAGGAACAATAATCAGGAGAGATGTGTGACTGCTTTCAACTTTGATTACAATACAGCTGACCAGGCTATGAAAATGACAGAAGAGTGTCCAGGTGGTACTGTTCTGTGTGCGATACAATTTGGTGACTACCATGTACTTGGCACGAAGGTGGGTTTTGATTATTAGGGTAGGGTCAGTGACTGGAAGTTAAACTCAAGCTAGGGCTGTTAAAAAAGTGTGCCATAACATACACTACATGTATGTTAACACTTGCAATTAAATATAAAATAAATGGTTAGGCTTAGGTTAAAGTGCTTTCTCTCCAACGTCAATCCAGCTCGACCTTTAGCCATTACTACTTTATTCACTCTATCTATAGGCTTACTTTTTAAGTCCATTGTGAAACTCGAAATTATTTGGATATCATTCTTATTATGTTTCGTATTTTTTTCACTTACTAAACAGAGTGAAAAGCTCGAGGTTTACAAGTACAATAGTCAAGACAGAAGACTGACTCACCAGACTGATTTAAAGGTGCCTACCAAGATTCCGGCCATGTCTCTGCATTACCAGCCCCTGACAGGCCAGGTAGGTGGCTTGTATTTAGGGGAAGAAGTGGGTTTACATTCAATGACCTAAACACGTTGCGTTAATACTGAGTACATGATTAACTTCCTTTCAGAACAGTAACATAACAATAGCTTAGACCTTTGCTCTCCCCGTGTTGATGACATTGGCATGTTATAGATATGATAGAGAATATAGTTTCTTCCTCGCCTCAAAATTAGTGTATTCTACACTGTTACAAGTAAGACTTTTTCTTGGATAAAAAGGAGTGTTACAAGTAAGACTTTTTCTTGGATATAAGGAGAACTTTTTAAGCCACGAATGTTCTGTTTTGTTTTTTAGATGATACACCTTCAAATTATCATTAACTGTTATTGTAATTCTTATCTTTCAAATAAATAATTTCAAATTTCATAAATGTAACTATGATTTCCTTAAGGAATCTGACGATGTGTTGGGACGACTGTTTATAGGCTTAGAAGATGGATCTCTCCTCATCTACTCTCATCGCGACCCCACTACTGAGACCAAATCAATGTCGCAATGTTGGAAGCTTCAGAAGAGACTCTTACTCACTGTCGAGTATTTGCCATGCCTTTGCATGCATATGATGGAGCATATAGATGAGCTACTTATCGGATGCGGAAACACCATTAGAATACTCAGTCTAACAGAACTTCTCCTGGCTACTCAGAAACTTGTTGTGGCACCAACTGAGAAGCAGCATGTGCAGGGTATGGTGCATTACGGTAACATGATGTGGTGCTTCGTGCAGGACTCATGCTATATAGCCCAGTACGACATAGCCAAACGTCAGTTAGTCAATCGGTTCCATTGTAGTGGTGTCCTCGAGAGAAGAGGGCAGTGCCTGTCGAATCCAGTCGTACCAAACCAGCGCGATGATTCTACCAGTAACATCAACGCCCACGCCCTCCAGGTTTCGCCTTCATCTAGCGCAGTCGGCACAGGTAGTCCTTTTAAAGAAAAAAAGCAGTCAACCGCTGCAAGACCAAAGAGCATGGAATCATCGAAAATGAGAATGCCCGTAGCTCTAGTCAGAACAAGATCTAGAAATACGGGATCTCATGATTCGTTTACGCAAAACGTCAGCTCTCTCCTAACGGTAAAGGACACGCTGTGGATCGGCCGAACCAATGGTGATATTCTAGTCGTTGGTATTGACCCCGAATGCAGTGCGTACAAGTATGGAGAAGTTCTGACCGTTTTGTCCCCGAATGCAAAGCTCGGCATTACCAGTGGACAGGTTACAAAATTGTTTCGGGTAGGGTTGGACAGGGTAGTGGCCTGTCGACATATAATACCAAAAGATACGCCAAGTCCGTACAAGTACCAGTTTCTTGTTTGGGAGGATTGGGGAATTCACGAGCTGAGGCAGTTTGAAAGAACACATGAAGTATTGCACTGAAGGAACAAATTAAATAGTCGGTTGCAGGATTGTGTATTGTGCTTTTTTAGGACGCAATACACACTTAAAACTTCCTCTTCATTTTTGTATAGAATCTATTCAGATTTGAATAGGAAACCTCTTCCTATGTGCACTTACAAGGTTCTCTTCAAAATGAATATGTACTCTATTCAAAGAAGTTAAATAGTTTTTTCCTATTAAAAATTAATAGAAAATGTGTTGATTTCTTCCTAAATATGTACTTTGTGAAGCTTTTGTCGCACATTTGTATCTGTTGGCAACCAGGGAATGGTGGTGGTGGTGGGGGGGGGGGGGGGGGGGGGGCTGCAGGGGCATTGACAGGCCCCTGCTACTGAGATTCTCGGCGGCTGTCACTCCGATACAAACTGCAAATCTGATGGAAACCATTTTTAAGACAGACGGGACCGGCTAAATGCCGAGAACACAACGGAGAAACGGCCAATGAAAAATAACATCGTAGTTAAGGTCATCGTACATAGACCCTATGTTTCTCCCGAACAAAAACTGAACCTCGCACACTTGTGATACCGCCCTCGCAAGAATGTTGTGGAGTTCCGGTTAAGGTTTGAACCGTTTGAACTGTTGGTTTGTCCGACCAAAATACGGACAATCCAACTGGGGCTACAGGACTTGGGGAATTTATCACCGTTTCGTCCGGGCGGGGGTTAGCCTTTGAACAAGCTCTTGCATTGTAGCTTTCAATTTGTAAACTAACGCGTGCGCCAATACCTATAATTTCTGGTGTGTCCATAGCTACACCATTTAGCCAGTGGCGTATCTGGGGTCTTTTTCAGGGGGGCAAAGGGTATTTTTTCCCGGTAAACACCAGTTCGACCCTATTAAGTAAGCAAATGCGCAGCTGGATTGTTTATTCCAGTGAATGACGTTGCATCCTAAAGTTGATGCGCGCGTAGCGCGCGAAATTTTAACAACATATCTACACGAATCTTGCCATTATTTACCGTAAAAGGTACATTTTTCTTTCAAACGGGCTTCTATAATGATATTCCTGGACAAATGTGCGCGTAGTGCGAGGAAGTTTGCCATTTTTATACTAAATTGCCCATCATCAAACCGGGCTAGAGGCAAAGTTATCGTTTATATGGGAATTAAGTAAATACCTTAGATTTTCTCTTTCCTTTTCCTTTTTTCTTCCTCTTCTCCCTTTCCTAGAGTGATCCCTCCTTAGTATTCCTCCATGACATTGACTCTTTGATGTGTATGTTCTTGCACAATATATATGCATTTAGTGAACAATAACTTCACTTTCTTAAAACAAGTGAGAAGATATGCATACATATCAATATACATTCCATGGTGTTAAATTAATGCATTGACTTAATTAAAATTAAATAATAGGTTTAAATTAATTAAAGGTGCAAATTAGCTCATTAGCATAATTGAAATGGTACAAAAGAGCACCGGTGCTAATTTTTGTATCATTGTAGTTATGCTAATGAGCCATTCATACAATTTACTCGGCTCATATAAGGCCACTGCAAATTAGCGATTTGAATATTTTCAAATCGCTAACTTGTATCGTATCTATTTTTATATATTTCAAGTTACTTTTCTTGATTATTGTGCGTTCTCTTCTTTTTTTAAAGTTCTCTTATTGTATGTGCTCTTGTTTTATATTGTTATATATTTCGTTTGGATTGTGTTAATAAATGCTATGAATAGGTAGGTGAATGAATGATTGAATGAATGAATGAATAAAACGTAGATGTTTTATACCTTTCGTTGTCAAGTATTTAGTTTAATTACTAAAAAATGTGAAAGTGTGTCAAAATGTTTAGAAATCTGAATTTGATACCAGAAATAAATTCTCTGACTCATTTTCTTTTCTAAAAATGTAAACTTTGTCCGTAAATGTAAATAACGAGTAAATTGACCTAGCGACCTAAAAAATCAAAAGCGAAAAGGTGACGTCCTATATCAAATTCGTTTAGGTAGGATTCGTAACCGCTTGTTGAGACTCGCTTTGGAGTTCATTTCATTGACACATCTAAGATGTAAACAGTCACGATTTCATGTTCTTGCAAATCGATATTGCTTTTTCAAATTAAGACATTTACATAAGCTAACTGAAGTGCATGATGGATGAGTCGTTGAAGATTCCAAGGTCGCTTAACTACCAAGTGCTGTCAACCAACAACCATTTTACCCAACATTTCATCATCAAGATTAGACTAGGGCTAGACATTCATTTGAAATGTATTATTAGATTCAAACAAATAACGACTGATAACTAGCAGTGAGGGGGTAAATAGTATTGTCCAAAACCTCCGTTAATAATTCTCTCCCATGGTTGACTTACAGTAATGGCGCTACAATGTTCCTCTTGTTAGGTTAAGCAAACCCATTTTGATGGGTAACATCTTACCAGCTTATACACATTTAGGTGGTCGTATCTTCCTAAATAAGTGTCGGAATAGAACAATTCAAACAGCAAAATAAAGTCAAATCAGCTGGCTATAATTTGAAGAAAACCGTCAAAGTTGTCAAAAGACACTTCCATCCAAGTTGGCTCTTATTCGGCCGAGTGCACCAAACTGGCGTAACTTAAAAGGGAGGTAAGCTACCTCCCTAGTAGTTATGCCCTAACTGTAGCGTTACTTACTAACGATGTAATTCTGAGAGCAAAACTGGCGAGTAACACCAAAATAGTAACTAGCGAGGTTAATATCCATATTGATTAACATCGTCCCACTTAAACAATATTTGTCGCATGCGCCAAAGGTTTTCCATATTTTAGAAAGACAAATAATGACATTAATGTTTTTCCGTAAAATAACAAAATGTGTCGTCAGTTACTTCCTTGGGTCAAATGTTAACACGGCTAATTTAAAATGACGACATTTTGAGTCCGAAAATGTCAAAGTTTTAACAATTCTCTGGAGAATAAGGACCATCATTACATTATAAACATTGTTAATTCAAGAGGCACATTTTGCACTTAAATAGTACCATTTTTATGATAAAAAGCCGGTGTTTGTAATTAATAGTTCAATAGTTTATTAATAACATGATGCCACTTTTATCATCAAATCTCTGTGGCGTGCTACTGTGATCCTGCCGTTCATAAACGGAAAACACGGGTTCGATATCCGGGATTCACTTATTTTTTTCTTTTCTTTTCACAACATGATGGTGACTTTAATGAATCATTCATGTCAATTTCTACGATCTACAATATGATGGCCCAGGTATTGACATACTTTAGTATTTATTTATTGTTAATCAATTGATTTATTAAACGATGCATTATTATTTTGATTTCATCTTTTTTTTCATTTATAGTTTTTTATTATCATTTCCTTCGCTGAAAAATCACATACATCGTAAAACAATTAAAATATACATGTGGTGATACAAATTATATTTACTAAGGGGTACATTCATGTATAAACAAATTTTATTTAGATTGAATGTATATAAAACAGGTACATTTATACAGAGACAGTGTATTTTTCCTCTTTCTTTTAAACATAATAACTTGGACAATTTAATTATCTTATTTCTCAAAAAGTGATGTCCATTTATGCCACCGGATATTGAAAGCTTTATTTTTATGAGATGACTAGCAGTCCTCGAATACTGCATAATTCTGATCATTTTCTAAGCGGCTCCTGAGCGGCTCCTGAGCGGCTCATTTTTTGGTGGGTTTTGTCGTATGTGTTGTGTAATCACGGTACAGTTACTGCGTTATAGCGTGGTTCGTTTGTGAAAATAACATTAAAAAAGTAAGAGTGTGGGTTGGAAGAAACTTGTATATGTTGTATATTATATTATGTTGTATATTATATTCATACGTACTGCATGAAAATAATTTTTAGGTCCAAAATAATTATAGAATAAGGCGTATCTAAGGTGTTTTGGGCCGGTAACCAAGGCACGTTTCTGTAAGCCATGGCGGGAAAAAATTCTTGGCCATACTTTATGCTCCTAGTTCACAATTAGGTTTCACGCAAATAATCGTGAAGCCACCTGATATTGCATACACGTTCACCCACGAGTGACGCCATTTTTTGGCATTACCATGCTAAAGTGGTCGGCCCTCTATTTTTGTTGAATTGAGCGTGGTATACTTATTTAAATTTACATTCAAATTTTGTCCGTTTTCAATATCCCGAAATGCTTTGCGACAATGGAAAAAGTATGCCGCAAATGTATACTACTGCGCAACGCGTAAATGAGTTGAAGACAAATAATTCAAAATGGCGATTATCTTGTATACAATAGCCATCCGTTCGGACTAAAATTGTAGCTTGACAAGTAGGCCTCGGTATATGGTCGTCAGCCAAAATATTTTCCTTAGAGTTATACCTACATTTCTGTATACGTGACTATTTTCTATCTTTCAAGGTAATTTAGTTACAAGCATTTATAAGTCCGGAGAATGGGCATATAATACGTTGATGATTTTTAGTAAATAATAATATCTTACACAGCCGCTAGAGTAACACTATTACGTGTTTACGAATGTGCACTGTGAACTCCAGTTTTAGCATGTTACAGATATTGCCTAATGGTGACGCATGCTGGGATATATTTCCAGGCTCAATTACCTCGAATAATGGCAAATCGTATAGGGGAACAAGCGAACCGGAGGTGGTGTCCTGAGCGGGCCCTCCTATATTACGGTATCCCTTTGTTTACGTCTCATAATTTCAATTGTATTTTTGTGTCAATAATGTGCGGCCTGGCGGCCTGGTGCTGAGAAGCATTGTCATAGAGAGCTAAGAATTTCCAGAGCTAAATAGCTGTACCGGGAGCTGTACGGGCAGATTAGACTAGAGCAAAATATAGAATTAAGAAATGTTTAAGATCCTCTCAACTCTGTCTCTTTATATAATCATACAATAATCGGGATTTAGCCGACAAGGTGTTTTTTATTTTAAGTAAGCTTATTTACTTTATTTAGTCATTATATTTTTATATTATAATTTGATAAATGAAATTATGGATAATTTCAGAATGAAATGTTAATAGACATTTCGGGAATCTCGGGTCCCACCTGAAGAAAAAAAACGGGTCCCAAGATTACGACAATAATTGCCTGCATTTTAGCCTAAAAAATGACGGACACCATAAAATGTGTCCGATTTGATTTTTTGGATATTATTTCAAATTTTGAGTTACGTATAAAATCTGTGCAGCTAACCGTTCAAACCGCAACACATTTGACGGCGAAAATAATTGCCAGCAATTTAGCCTAAAAAATGACGGATACCATAAAATGTGCCGATTTGATTTTTTGGATATGATTTAAATTTTTGAAGTACGCATGAAGTTTGTGTATCTAACCGGTCAAAATGTGACCCCGACTGTGACACATTGACAGAGAAACAAAATTACAGGCAATTAAGTCTGAAAAATGACAGACACCATAAAATATGTCCCGATTTGATTTTTTGGATATGATTTCACATTTTGAGCTACATATTAAGTTGGCGTAGCTAACCGGTCAAACCGCAACACATTTGATGGAGAAAAAAATTGCCAGCAATTAAGCCTTAAAAATAACTGACACAATAAATTGATATTTTTTGGATATGATTTCACATTTTGAGCTACGTATGAAGTCTGTGTCGCTAATCGGTCAAACCGCAACACATTTGACGGAGAGAAAAAAATTGGCGGGAAATTTACCCTAAAAAATGCCGGACACCATAAAATGTGTCCCGATTTGGGTTTTTTTGGATATTATTTCACCGCAACACATTTGACGGAGAAAATAATTGCCGGCAATTTAGCGTACAAAATGACGGACACCATAAAATGTGTCCGATTTGATTTTTTTGATATTATTTCACATTTTGAGTTACGTACAAAATCTGTGTAGCTGACCGTTCAAACCGCATCACATTTGACGGAGAAAATAATTGCCAGCAATTTAGCCTAAAAAATGTCGGACACCATGAAATGTGCCGATTTGATTTTTTGGATTTGATTTCACATTTTGAGTTACATATAAAATCTGTGTAGCCAACCGTTCAAACCGCAACACATTTGACGGAGAAAATAATTGCCGGCAATTTAGCCTAAAAAATGACGGACACCCTAAAATGTGACCGATTTGATTTTTTTGATATTATTTCACATTTTGAGTTACATATAAAATCTGTGTAGCTAACCGTTCAAACCGCAACACATTTGACAGAGAAATTAATTGCCGGCAATTTAGCCTAAAAAAAACGGACACCATAAAATGTGTCCGATTTGATTTTTTTGATATTATTTCACATTTTGAGTTACGTATAAAATCTGTGTAGCTAACCGTTCAAACCGCAACACATTTGACGGAGAAAATAATTGCCGGCAATTGCCATCAATTTAGCCTTAAAAATGACGGACACCATGAAATGTGCCGATTTGATTTTTTTGATATGATTTAAATTTTTGAAGTACGTATGAAGTTTGTGTATCTAACCGGTCAAATTGTGACCCCGACTGTGACACATTGACAGAGCAACAAAATTACAGGCAATTTAGTCTGAAAAATGACAGACACCATGAAATATGTCCCGATCTGATTTTTTGGATATGATTTCACATTTTGAGCTACATATTAACTCTGCGTAGCTAACCGGTCAAACCGCAACACATTTGACGGAGAAAAAAATTCCAGCAATTAAGCCTTAAAAATAACTGACACAATAAATTGATATTTTTTGGATATGATTTCATATTTTGAGCTACGTATGAAGTCTGTGTCGCTAATCGGTCAAACCGCAACACATTTGACGGAGAGAAACAAATTGGCGGGAAATTTACCCTAAGATATGCCGGACACCATAAAATATGTCCCGATTTGTTTTTTGGATATTATTTCACATTATGAGTTACATATAAAATCTGTGTAGCTAACCGTTCAAACCGCAACACATTTGACGGAGAAAATAATTGCCGGCAATTTAGCCTAAAAAATGACGGACACCATAAAATGTGTCCGATTTGATTTTTTGGATATTATTTCACATTTTGAGTTACATATAAAATCTGTGTAGCTGACCGTTCAAACCGCATCACATTTGACGGAGAAAAAAATTGCCAGCAATTAAGCCTTAAAAATAACTGACACAATAAATTGATATTTTTTGGATACGATTTAACATTTTAAGCTACGTATGAAGTTTGTGTTGCTAACCGGTCAAACTGTGACACATTGACAGAGAAACAAAATTGCTGGCAATTTAGAGTTACTAGCCGGTCAAACCGCAACACATTTGACGGAGAAAAGATTGCCAGGAATTTAGCCTAAAAACAACAGACACCATAAAATGTGTCCCGATTTGATTTTTTTGAGTTACGTCTGTGTAGCTAACCGGTCAAACCGCAACACATTTGGGGAAGAAAAAAAATTGCCATCAATTAAGATTAAGAAATTGACGGACGCCATAAAATGTGTCCCGATTTGAATTTTTTTGATATGATTTCACATTTTGAGCTATATAAAGTCTGGGTAGCTAACCGGTCGAAACCGCCACACATTTGACGGAGAAAAAAATTGGCTGCAATTTAGCCTATAAAATGCTGGACATCATAAAATGTGTCCCGATTTGATTTTTGATATGATTTCACATTTTGAGCTACGTATTAAATCTGTGTAGCTAACCGGTCAAACCGCAACACATTTGAGGGAGAAAAAAATGTCCGACAATTTAGCCCAAAAAATGACGGACACCAATAAAATGTGTTCCAATTTTGTTTTTTGGATATGATTTCTCATTTTGATCTACTTATAAAGTCTGTGTAGCTAACCGGTCAAACTGCAACACATTTGACGCAGAAAAAAAAATCGGGCAATTTAGCCTTAAAATAACGGACACCATAAAATGTGTCCCGATTTGATTTTTTGGATATGATTTCACATTTTGAGCTTCGTATAAAATCTGTGTAGCTAACCGGTCAAACTGCAACATATTTGATGGAGAAAAAAATTCCGGGAATTTAGCATATAGGAACCAAGTTAAGACCTGTACGTATGTGAAAAAGGCATTAATTGTTGACTTCCCCTTACTGATAACATTTCTGTACACCAGTTGTATTGATTATTTTAAAAATTGCTGTGAAAAATATTACAGTGACCCCACTAAACTATACATTTGTATTCATCCGCCACAGGATTAACCAAGATGATTGACACAATCATATATAAACAAAGAACATGTGACCTTGCATTTGTCCTGATTATGCGCGTAAAACCTCCGATTACTAGTGCCATCCTTTTTTACTAATTACCTCTCTCTTTTAACTACAACATCTAAATACTATTTGTGGCGAGTCTGTCCGTCTGTCCGTCCGTCTGTCTGTCCGTCCAATGCCTTCGGGTGCAGATCCCTGTCCGTCTGCCCATGTAATCGCTGTGCACAGGGATCTTCGCCCCACGTAGACAACAAACTGTTGCTACGCGAGCACGTATAAACAAAACAAAACATGGCACACGCAAGTGCCGGCGCACGCGTTATGACGCAGACCGTAAGGTGCGTACGCGTTCGTGGCGCAAACTGGGTCTTTTCATGGGGCGGGTAAAAGGAAGCCGTATACAGATAATATTCAACTAAAACAATATTAGCTGCCTGCTACTGCACCAATTAAATTTGTCACCACAACAATAAAAACCTCTTTTTTGTAAACATGTGTACAAACTATCTATTATAACAACACATCGCTAACAATGTAACAGTCATCGAATCTGGTTCCCCTGGGATCCTAAAGTACCAACCACAAACCATGTATACTGAAACCGCTCAACCAAAAACCATGCAACCCGAAAACCGCGAAACTTGCGAACCGCGAAACCCGAGAACCGCTCTAGTTCAGGTTTGCATTATAAATAGTTTTTTTCGTTGACATACAGATTTATCACCTCTTTCTTTCCATAGGTAAAACAAGGTTTTTCTTTTTTTATCCTGCTTTTGTAAATATTGAATTTCAGAATTAATAATATATTGGTAAAAACATAATCTTTGTACTGGTAATTTCCAAACAGGTTCATTTCTTTTTTCAACCAAATATTTGAGTCCAGATTGCTATTAATCCAGATTGGAACGTCTTTCCAGTACTTTATAGTAAATTCACATTCCCAAAAGAGATGAACAAAGTGTTCGTCAACTTCATTACAAAAAGTACATTTTGGATTGACCAATTTACCAATGGGTATTTGTACAAAGGATTCTGTTTAAAAGGCGAAATTGTTACCAACGGAGTTTAAGTTCATGAGTACATTTCCAGTTATACTGACAAATATTCAACCATTCTTTTTCAGTTAAATTTATACCAAATTTATGGTTCCACTTTTCAGTACATTTAAACTTAACCTTTAATCCAGTAATAAAAATGTTATAAAATTGTTTACAACCTTTGGATTCCTTAAGAATCATACTGGTACGAAAACCTTGAAAAGGATTTGGAAGTGTGGTATTTGAACTACAAAGGAGATTTGAAAATGCTTCATGAATAGCTCATTTCATCCCATGATATTAGAGAAAATTTATTTTGATATTGTATTTATTTTGAATGTCCTTAAGTAATAGGAACTCTACTTCTGTAGAAAGAAGATTATTAATGTATTTGATACCAACTTTCTCCCAACTTTTGTACAGTACACATCTATTCCCCACAACAATATTACTATTATTCCAAATACTGGAACACAAAACTTGTTCCCTATTTACAGGGTTGAGTTTTGAAGCATAATCCCTCCATGCAATAAGCACACTTTTCAACAAATCATTATGACAATCATGAATAATGTGGTTCCAATATTCAAATGATGAATAATCAAAATTACATGGTGGGACTTTAACTTTAAATAAATTGTGAATTTTACTCTTATTTTCATACTTCAAAATTCTTCTTATCCAAGTTATCTTAAGAGCTTTTGCAAAATAATCAAACTGAACCATACCGGTGCCTCCCTTCTCATAAGGACGAGCCATCTGATTTCTACTAATCCTGTCAATCTTCCCTCCACATATAAAATGATGGAAAGTTGAATTTATCTCATTGATGACATTATTCTCCGGGGATGGTATGGAAGGTATTAAGATGGTTTAGTTTTGATAAAAGAACTGATTTGACCACTACAATTGTACCCAATACAGTTAGGAACCTTTTTGACCAGTGGATAATTTATTTTGTTATAGCTTGCATGGTAGTAGTATAATTCACATTAACAATAACACTAAGATCTGTACATAAAGTAACACCTATATGTAATTGAATGGTTTTTCACCAACCCAATTCATTTTATATTTTTTACAAAGGACTTCTTTACAATCTTTCTTTGCACCAATCCATATACCACTAGTTTTATCAATGTTAATTTTTAAACCGGAAATATCATAAAAAAAACATCTAATAGGCCCAACTTAAGAGTTTCCAAAAGTGAGTTTTCAGTCCCATCCAGTGATAGTGGTGTCATCTTTGTTATTTACTTTTAATGTATTTATTAATTTATTTATGATAGTTAATTATTCATTCAATCATTTATATAAATAGGCATATTTATTTATTCATTCATGTATTCGTTTATTTATTTGATTTCATGTTATCTAATTAATTAATTAATTTGTGATTGATTTATTGGCTGGTTTATTGATTGTTTTTGAAATTATGCCTACAAATGTGTATGCATGAGTGTGGATGGATTCAAATATTTATAATAAATTGGGATACATCATTATAATAATGTATCATTGAGTAAATTATACATATATTAATAATGAATTGCATGATATAAATCTCCCATTGATCATCATATCTATATAATCGTCCATCGGGCAAATCACAAATTATCATTTAGATTCAGCATAAACTGTTTTGCCCCAACTTACTCTTGGATCCGGTCAGGTATAACATTTAGCGTACATTACTCGCAAGGTACAAGCCTAGTAGCTTACCCCGGTTGGTGCTCTCAAAATGTTGGGTTACGCCTCAGTTACTAGCGAGGCAGCGTTATTCTTCAGCTACTCGCCATTGGTGCACTCGGCCGATTATGTGATTCAGAAAGCATATCTTATTAAAAGTATTCTGGCCATGAAGGTCCTAGCCCCATCCAGATATCCTGCGCGCACGGTCGTAACATGGTCGAAATTAGTTACGGAGATATCGTCAGTTAAAGGTCGGGTCATTAGTTAATACGAATAATTAGTACTCATTTTTTGTATCATATTAACTAAATTTGATTTAAAAATGAAGTTTTCACTTATTTAAGGCATCATAGAACACTAAATGCATTAATTATTGGAGTAATAAAATAAAATATGACATTTTGACCAGATATGAGATACTTAAAGCAATAGAAAACATAAGAATTAAATATATGCGTAAATATAAGAAACTTTCGACTTCGCGACTGACTTGGACGCGCAATATTTTATCATAAAATGTATCATAAACTTTGCAGAGGAATATCCGATTTTGTTCATTTTTGAAGTAAAAGAAAGCCAATTCTCTAGGCTGTGATTTTAAGCCAAAAAAAACCAAATCCACCCTACTTCCCCCTTAATAAAATTCTCTAGGAAGTTTTTCGTTTACTATCTGATTTTATTTTTGAACTTTTGACCAAAAAGTGCCAAAAATGTACCAACCAAAAAGAATAAACATGAAATTGACCATTTGGGAGAAAATTATAAAAAACACAGTTTTTGACCCATTTTAGGTTTTGTCAAGATAAAAAATATATTTTGTCAAATTTGATCGTTCTAGATTTAATATAATCTTAATTAAATTCTCTAGGAGGTTTTCTTGTGCCAACAAAAAAATTACCTCAAAAATATCATTGTTGGCACTTTTTGGTCAATATTTAAAAAAATAAATCTACAACAACAAATCTATTCAACAACAACAAAAACCTCCTAGAGAATTTTAGTAAGATGAATTTAATGCAATATCAGCATTTTTTCCCAAAAACTCATTCCCTTTCAAAAAATGTATATTTTTATGCACATCATATTAATAGTTCAAAGATTACAGCGCTTGACAAATTTCATGTTGTGAGGGTTCACAGCTCCCTTAACAGGTAATACATATGCTCATAACTCCAAAAGTATAGCTCCTACGTAAGAAATATTACATTAAGTATGTAAAGATATTTCTTCACTTACAATTTTTGATATTACGCGTTAAGAATGATTGAACATTACGAGAGCTATAAACTAAAACAATGTCCGTTTTTCATTTTAAAAACATTCTTCTGCTTAATGGGCAGTGATTTTCTTCTGTTAGGGGTCCCAAATATCCTGTAGTCCCATTTTTCCTACATGTTTCATCATCATCAGGGTATAGTTCGCTCCGTTGAGAGAAACCCCTCACTAGAATGCCTCCACAGACTTCTGTTTCTGGCTAGTCTTGACTATGTAGTGCCCAGCTGTCGGGTAAGTTCGTCTCTCCAGCGTGTTTTGGGGCGTTCACGTTTACGGGTCCAATTTCTTGAAGTCCACTCTGTTGCTCTGACTGTCCACCGGTGATCTGCTAGCCGTGCAATGTGTCCTGCCCATCTGTGTTTCGCCATCCTGATGACATCTCAGGGAGCAAATCATCATCTCGCGTCACCGTCTTTCCCAGGTATACATATCTGTCCACCTCCTCGATGATTTTTCCATCAACAGTTATTACGGACTTGTTGACATGGTCGTTGAACATCACTTTGGTCTTGCCTAGATGCATGTTAAGGCCAACATGTTTCAACGTTGTAAAAAAAAAATTGGGATCGTCCACCCTAATTTGGTTATTTTTGCTTCCGCATCAACTGTTCCCGCAATAACAAATACAAATATTCGGCCCTACCCAAGAAAAATAAATGCCCCTGGGGTAAGGGAAGGGGTGGGGTCGGGGATCCTTGCTAGGAATCACATGATTCTCTGCCGATAATTCTCGAGCAAAAATATCGTCTGGCGTTGCCAGTATGTTCTTCGTATGTTGAAGCGTAAATCGTGTCTACCTATAATACAGATAACATAATGTGGTAAACCCATTAATGGAAATTACAAGTGACCTAAACAACTTGGACGTTCCAAGTAGATTTCAAAAAAAGCATAAGACGAACGCTTGAGCATACATATCTTTGCATTTCCTATTAGTGACGCATATACAGTCATCACAATAAGTAACTGACCAGGTAATAAATGTGCTGATAACTCTAAAAGTATAACTCCTACATAAATATATTAAATTATACACATGTTGAGAAATTTCTCTTCTTGAATTTGAGATATTACACGCTAAGAATGACTGATTATTAAGGAAGTTACAATCCCAATTGTACTGTCAAGTCTGATTTTCATTTTCACATTTTCATTTTCAACACGGGGACTCAGAACGGCAAATTATTGATTACTGGTAGTGGTAGTGCCAATTCACCCGCCGATGGCCTGGTTGTTGGATAGTTGGCCGGTGGCATTGTTACGGTTGATCAATACGACACACACGCTTTACCTGTCATACTCTCCCCGTGTTGAAAAGAAAATGTTAAAATGAAAATCAGACTTGCCCTAACGTTTGGGATCGGAACTTCCTTATTAATCAACCATTATTAGCGTGTAATATCTCAAATTCAAGAAGAGAAATTTCTCAATAACTTTAAGATTAAATATGTTTATGTAGGAGTTATACTTTTAGAGTTATCAGCATGTTTATTACCTGGTCAGTTACTTATTGTGATGACTGTATATGCAAACAGACTTATGACTTTGCTTAATTGATTTCGTGTTCCCGTAAGTCAGCGCTAGTATTCCAAAATAAGATATTGACCCTATAACCGAATGATTGAATTGTATGTGCATTATCTTTTTTCCCGTTAGTATGGTTAGGCCAAGTTCAATTGTAAAATGCATGAGTGTATATCTCCTTGATAAATTCGCTGGTTTTCCACTCAGCGTATGACGTCAACAACCAGATACTTAACAATATACAATGTATAACCTACTGAAGAACATAGGGCTAAAATTCTCGCATTTTTGTTTTTACTTCAAATTTTTAGGTACAAAATTATAACGATAATCAAGCAACGCGAGGGACAATAACATGATCGTCTCTAGGGAGGCCTTTTTCAAGGATTCAAGACCTATCCAAAGCTGTACACTCAGAGATGATATAATCCTTACTTTGGAGTACATGCTTCGATAAGTGGTGATGATGATGCAACGGTGTATAGACGTCAAGGGAAGCTTCTTCAGAGGATTGTAACTGTAGTTTTTGGAATTGTATGGCCATCTTCAGAAAATGGGCCAAGTGACAAAATTTGTTGATCCGATCTCAGAACACATGAATACGAAGAGTGGTATTTTAGAGAATAATGACTGCGTAACAACTGTTTTCGTGAATTGGTTTTAAAATCAGAGGTTTTTGTTCTGGTCTAGGGACAATTCCAAATGACCAGAACAAAACCCGAGGATTTCAAAACAAATTCACGAAAACAGTTGTTAAGCAGTCATTATTCTCATTCATTATTGAAAAAGATGCATATTTTATCCAAATCGTTGATTTGTTTTCTGTGTATTTTGTCCACCCCTTCTTAGTTATTGAAACAGTCCAAGTCGGGTCATCCCCTAATTAACATTTTTATCATTCAACCATTCAGAAAAAAAACTTTAATCGTGTTTCCTCATAACTCATTGAATATTCAGTTTAGGGGCGAGAAGCGTTAATTTGATTGGTCGGTCAGTGAGCAAAACAATGGAACACTTTGACGCAGTACTTTCGGGCAATTATTAGTAACCCGCGCTCGGCGTGCGCGTTCTCATCTAACGATTATAGGTCAATAAATGCGTATGTGTTGTTTCGAAAGAAATTAGACAAATCAATGCACGCGCGCTGATGTTGATGTGTGAATAATGGCACGACCCCGCAGGGGAGTGCCATTGTGAGCATATCAACATTTGCGCAAGTGCATTGGTTTTTCTAATTTCCGAGTAACAAATATACGCATGTATTGACCTAATTCATACATTCATAATTTTGATATATGTAAAAACGAATCAAAATATGTTAACAAGTGTGCAAACACCCGCAGTGAAAATCAGCGAACCCACGGTTCCTGAACGAATCAAAACAAAGCTTGTGGTGCGCTCATTGAATGATGCACACGCGGAGTGCATTAGACACTTTCAATGCACTCCGCGCATTTTAGTTTCTTGCTTTCTGATTGGTTCGACACTCATAAGAGTGTATGAATTAATTTGATTATAACGCACTTGGTACGCAGCTATCGCGATTATTCATGAAGTAATGAATTGCTAATAATAACCTACTAACAGCAGCGAATTAATACAGAAAAGCGCAGGCGCACACAAAGCTCGCAAGACACAACATATCGCACTGTGAATCGTAATGCATGACGAATGCATAGGCCAATATATCCCAAGTGCGCCGAGATAAATTTTGCGCACGGAGAGATACATACCATATTCCTCTCCAATTTGGAACTGATTAAACGGATTGAACGGATCACATTTTCCTGTCATGTCATGATAATTCGATCAAACTATATCAACTTTACAGAGCTGCTCTAAACAGGAGATCGACTGACTATAGTCAGTTCAAAGTTGGCTAACCTGCTTACAGCCCCGGGCTTACAGCAGCAAATATACGATATTATCTAATTGTAACTAATTATTGAACACTCTTTCTTTGCGTGCTAGCCTTTTACCGATAACATATTCTTCCACTCACTGTGCAATTAGAATGCAGTATCTGTTTTTAAGAATGTATATATATCGGCATCATATTGAGAAGACACCGCTAGATTACTCATTGCTCGAAGTAGGTTGTTTGCGTGAGAGCCAGGGAACCAGCGTATGGGCCAACCACAAGGGAAATTAAACCGTATTAGTCTTGTCTGCAGCGGGGTCTGCAGATAACATGATCACGAGACGTTGTATCGTGCTTTATATCTATTGGCACCCAAGTGATTGTGTATAGATGTACATTGTACATATACTTGTGGTTTCTGATCAGAAATGAATTCTATTACAAATCCAATTATATTCTTGATGTTTCTAGGTTTTATAATGCTCGGTGTTTCCTTCATAGAAAGACATGAGAGCATTCGAAACATTTTGTCTTGTTTCGATGTGAAGCTATTTCATTCGTGAATTAGCCGTAATCAAGTAGTAATGAATTTAGTTGCGTCTGCCTGTAGGCGCAACTATCTGCTTACGGAGAAATGTCTGTCGCGAATAATATGTATCATTACGAGATACCAAATGCCAAGAATGTGAGTGAGTTATTAATGAAATTCCGGTCGATACTCGAAAACAGGTGTTAGATTTATAACGAACATCTACACTATCAAACAACTGTGTGCTTACTTTATTTCTATTCTCATACCAATGCCCGCAGTTGATATAAAGTAGGCCTAGCGTGAAAGTCAGTATTTCTCTTCCTTTTTAAGTGATTAGGCAAATGTTTGAGAAAAATAAACAAAATGACATGTATGGCTTCAGATATCTTTTGGCCTTTTCAAGTTGTTGTTGGTATGTTTGACAATGTAAAATGTCTGCATTACAGACAACAGAAAGCGGTGAGCATTTAATGGTTAGTTATGGTTGGTAGGTATCCGTCATGAACGACAGCTCGTGACTTTAGTGATGACACGTCATTTACGTCAGTCTGCAGCCAGTTGGTGAGGGTATAACAGAATTACTCCGAAATAAGTTGCCGAACAAGGGATTGTATTCTGAAACACCTTCTTAATTTCGGTCAGCCTGTTCTACGTGCACCCTCAATCTTGCCCTGTAATATAACCTTCTCCACACAGATTCCTTGGCGTTTGGCAATATGACCAAAGTGTGAGAGAGTTTGGGTGTTTATCCGCCCAAGTAGTTATATTTATTTACAGGAATATATGCGGTTATATCGTTGCCGCATCTAAAGTGCAGACAGGCATATGTTCCTGTAAATAAATTATTGTTCGAGAACTATAAGACATTGACCTGTACTAACTGACTCGGACGTCCATTATATATTTCCCTGTTGGCACGTGCACATTTAGACATGTAAATTGCATGATTCGTAAAGTCTCCCAAGCCATTCTGTCGCCTTTATGTATTTTGATTGCCATTCATCATGAACCATGTACATGTACCTATCTTTACATAACTTATACTCAACACGGGTCAAAATTCCTGTTCCGTAGTATTTAAAAAAATAAAAATAAATATATAGATTCAAAACAATCTATATGATTAAAATCAATATGAGTGAAAATCATGATCTTCTCTGAGGGCTTAAATGTATGATTCTGTGAAGTCCTATCAGTAAAATGTCATCTTAGGCCGGACTGCAAAAATAGTACGCATAGCTCATGCATATGTGACTTTTATGTAAAACTTACAATAGGCGCCGAAGTAATATTTGGCATTACCATACGGCGTACAAGTAATTGAACTGAGTCAAATACAAATATTTCAATAACAATATTGACATATTTGCATTGGTCCTCAGCTCAATTGTCATGGGGGCTTGTACGTATGGTGATAAAAGATTATCGCCTACTGTAAAAGTCTTACTAAAAATCACTTATACGTAGGAGCCATACGTACTAATTTTGCAGTGCAGTCTTATGGAATATGACTACAGGATAGATATCAGTAGCGGCTAGCGTTTCTTATGAATATTTCGTTGCTGTTTTTTAAGTACATATTTATCTAAGATTTAATATTTTCAATGGGACATTTTGTGACATTTAATATCATTATATTGTACCATATCATACTGTAATCCTTTATACCTGATCTTATATCTTATCATAAAATGTATTAAGTTACAACAATCATAAAATGTTGCCCTTTTCACTTAGTACTCTTTGCAACATGAATATGGTATAATCTTCACTAATGACGGGGTGTTGATTATACTAGTGTTTACATTTTCCAGTCAAAATAATAAACAACTAGTGATTATATATACTACTACTGAAGCAGATGTCCATTAACCATTTTCTCGTTAGCTAAATTAAACATGTAAAATATATGAGTCGTTGAAAACTCCAATCTATTATCTCTTTTAGGTATTCATTGTTAATCCCACTACGATTAAGCGAGGTCAACAACCACTCATTGTCCTTTAAGATAACCACGACTAATCACTGGTATTTCTGTAGTTGTAACTTATTTTATAGGAGCTTTTTTTTTACATAATATATTGTAATCATGTCTGCACATTCTGGAAACCTACAAATATATACGTTTTACTTATGAAGTAAATAAGATTGCAAAATTTGAGGGGTTTTTCTCCAATTATGCATCGTCAACGGTGGGTATGTCAGAAACCAATATAACCGATTTGACGAGATTGACGGTCTTGTAGCCACGTATGACAAAGGGGATTAATCCCCTGTAGATATATACTCTAAGTCCTAGTATTAATAGGAACTATGATAGTCCACCGGACTTTAATTTCTAGGAATGTATGTCCTCCAAGTAGGGATAAAAGTCCGAGGTCTTGGACTATCAGTTCTTAGAAATTAGTGCCCCAGTCCGAGCCTGGACTATCAGTCCTAAGGAATTGGTGTCCTTCTAAACCACTTATAAGGAAAGGGACATATTATATATATTTCATTTGATATTGCAAATATGAACGGCTGCAGGGTCGACCCCATCCACCTCTAACTATCATTCGGTTGAATTTCGGCCATTTGGTTAAATTGTAAGACAATATTCGGAGGAATCAAAAGCAAATAAGTATAAATTTAAAATAAAAAAAATCCCGTTTAAAGCCAAAATGTACCTTAATAATGGCAAAATTCATAACTTATCTTATAAATATTTGTGTGTTTAAAAATCTTTTCTAACGTTATGATAATAATACACGAGGCTAAATTGCTCTAACACCAACATAAAAATGCATCACTGAATGGATAGATACAAACTAGTAGCGTGTCAAGGATTTTTCTGGTGGGGGCAGGACCTCTCGTGTGACATTCTTTTGCCGTTATCATATTTTCATGAACTGACGAATTTGGCCATAATTAAGGTACATTTTTGTTTTAGTTAAATTAACAATCGGTAACTATGCCACATAGCAACCCCTCAATGCTCCCTTTTCTGTAGCAGCTGTTTGTCTGTTCATGAGTGCGGTACCACGTAAGAGCCCGAGGAATTCGGGCGTCAATGCTTTCGGTACTCTATTCAAAGACCACCTCTTCGTATCTTCTTCGAGTCATGCCTTAAGCTTTTCCAGGAATCTTTCGGGTTTTGTTTTTGTAATGTCAGAATGAATGAGTTATCACAGTTGCTCCTAGCTTTGAATGTCCTTCTCATGTACCATGTTTACGCGAGCGTGTACTGATGTTTCGTCTAAAATTTCTCTTTGACCCAAAAGCAAAATGATAATCAGTATGTTTTGTGCTTAAACATTTTGTTATTACCTTGGTCCTTCAAATATACAATTAGCATTTTTGTTTATGCAGTTTTTAGAAGAATTACGTGTACTAATAGCTTCGGGTATGCATTAATGATACGATAAAGTAACTCAGTTCTTCCTGAAAATAACGACGGAATGTGAAATTGAAATATGGTGTTAAATGATATAAAATAAAAACATGGCATGCGGAAATTGTACTCCTATTTTAGGTTTGGTTTGAGCTATGTTAGACATAAAAAATTTAGTTGTTGATGATTCAAGGGAAAATTCACCGTCGGCCTATTTCCATGAATATCATTTTAAGATTTGTTATTAGCTTGGAAAGACTTTATTCATACATAAGTATATTTCTTATACAGGCAACGAAAAAGTTACTTAACAAGTAATTCATACATATGCTCATAACTCGGAAAGAATACCTCCTACTTAAGAAATATTACATTAATTATGTAAAGACATTCTTCACTTACAATTTTTGATGAACTTAGAAAAATACACTTATGTGTTTCTTGCAGTTGATAATTATGAATAAATATGTTTGTATTACCAGTCCTTGTACCATGGTTATGGTCAGAGGCACTGCAAGAAACACATAATTGTATTTTTCTCAGTTCAACAAAAATGTAGTTACCTCGTTTTCCTTTAAATATGGTGTATTTCCTTTTAACGCGTTAAGGTTAACTGAACATAACGAGAGCTATAAACTAAAACAAAGTGCGTTTTTAATTTTAAAACTTTCTTCTGCTTAATGGGCTGTCAGTTTCTTCTGTTAGGGGGGGGGGGGGATATTCTGTGGTCGCATTTTTCCTACATGTTTCAACGTTGAATAACAAAAATTAGGCTCGTCCACCCTAATTGGGTTATTTTTGCTTCCGCATCAACTGTTTCCTCTATAACCCTTTTAGATAGGCCTTATATGTACATATGGGTGTGTGTGTTGGGGAGTGGGGCATAGAAATAATCAACATGAGTAGGGGGTCATAAAAATAATCGCCCCTACCCAAGGAAAATGACTAGCTACGGTAGTGGGGAGGGCATCCTTGCTACATATCACATTATGATTCTCTGCTGATTATTCTCGAGCAAAAATATCGCAAATGAAATTCAATTCCATCGATCACTCAGTCGGAAAAATGACAGCGCACACTTATTCATGAAATGGTCAGTATGATTTTATACATATCTTGAATGATGGATTTCGTTGCTGCAGGCACACATGTGTACATGTTGTCTCTTATTCTTTAAAGGTGATTCGGCAAGTACAAGAAATAAGTTGAAGTATCGTATATATGGATTCAAATATCTTCTGGCGTTGCCAGTATGTTCTTTGTATGTTGAAGCGTAAAACGTGTCTACCTATACAGATAACATAATGTGGTAAACCCATTAATGGAAATTACATGTGACCTAAACAACTTGGGCGTTCCAAGTATATTTCATTAAAGCAAAACACGAAACGCTTGAGCATACATATCTTTGCATTTCCTATTAGTGACGCATATATATGCAAACAGACTTATGACTTCGCTTAATTGAATTCGTGTTCCTGTAAGTCAGCGCTTCTATTCCAAGATAAGACATTGACCCTAAAACTGATCGACTGAACCGTATGTGCATTATCCTTTTTCCCGTTAGGGTGGTTAGGCCAAGTTCAATTGTTAAATGCATGAGTGTCTATCTCCTTGATAAATTCGCTGGTTTTCAACTTATCATACGTCGTCAACAACCAGATACTTAACAATTGATAACCTACTGAACATAGTGGTAAATTCTCGTATTTATTTTTACTTCAAAATTTGAGATACAAAAGTATTACGATAATCAAGCAACGCGAGGGACAATAAACATGATATTCTCTTAAGGCTTAAGGTGGAACTTAAGGAAATTTTTCTTTGAATTTTGTGAGTGCTGTTCTAATTGAACTATAACTCAACTGTATACAAAAGTATATATTTTTGGAAAGGAAATTGATCAGAAAATCCAAATTTAGCATCAATTTTGAACACAAATATTGATTTTTTGAGAAAAATCACAAAAATAAGTCACTTTTTTGACCCACATTTTTTGGACAAAGCCAACATAAATAATTGTGAGTAAAAAATGCTGAAATCGCTAGATGTTGATGTAAAGACACTAACTTATTTACTTTTTGTTTTTTGTTTAACCTAATCTTATATTTTTTGAAATATTTACTAAAAAGTGCCAGATTCTTTGTTAATATCTCAAGGTTGAGATTTCTCCGTCTTAACTCTATTTCATCTGTCACCAAATGAACAGGTGTAAGCCAGTTCACCCAGCGTGGACCTTTGCCTTTAACGTAAACACGCGTCTAACTCACTGAAAAGTTTCGAACTTTCAATATGGGTATGGGGTAGTTTAAGGTGCGTTTAACTATACTCGTGCACCAATTGTACGTGACGGGCAGATTTCCAAACAGGAGATCGACTGACTATAGATCATTCAGTCAGTTCCAAATTGGCTAACCTGCTTACAGCAACGAATATATTCAGCAAATATACGATATTATCTAATTGTAACTAATTATTGAACACTCTTTTTTTGCGTGCTAGCGTTTTACTGATCTTCCACTCACTGTGCAATTAAAATCCAGTATCTGTTTTAGCGTGTATACCGGCATCATATTGAGAAGACACCGCTATATTACTCGTTGCTCGAAGTAGGTTGTTTGAGTGAGGGCCAGGGAACCAGCGTAGGGGCCAACCACAAGGGAAATTAAACCGTATTAGTCTTGTCTGCAGATAACATGATCACGAGACGTCGTGCCGTGTATCGCGCTTTATATATATTGGCACCCAAGTGATTGTGCATAGATGTACATTGTACAGATACTTGTGGTTTCCGATCCTAAATTAATTCTATTACGAATCCAATTATATTCTTTGCTTGATGTTTCTAGGGTTTATTATGCTCGGTATTTTCTTCATATATAGAAAGACATGAGAGCATTCGAAACAATTTGTCTTGTTTCGATGTGAAGCTATTTCATTCGGGAATTAGCCGTAATAAATTAAATGAATTTTATTTTCGTCTGCCTGTAGGCGCAACTATCTGTTTACGGGGAAATGTCTGTCGCGAGTAATATGTATCATTACGAGATACCAAATGCCAAGAATGCGAGTAAGTTATTAATGTTATTCCGGCTCTATACTCGAAAACAGGTGTTAGATTTATATTGAACATCTACACTATCAAACATCTGTGTACTTACTTTATTTTTATTCTCATGTATGGCTTCAGATATCATTTGGCGTTTTTAAGTTTGTTGTTAGTATGTTTGAACTTTGACCATGTAAAATGTCTGCATTACAGACAACAGAAAGCGGTGAGCATTTAATGGTTAGTTATGGTTGGTACGTATCAGTCTTGAACGACAGCTCGTGACTTTAGTGATGACACGTAATTTCCATCAGTCTGCAGCCAGTTGGTAATTGGTATAAGATAGAGATAAGTTGCCCAACAAGGGATTATATTCTGAAAACCTTCTTAATTTCGGTATAACAGCGAATTTATCAAGGCGATAGACACTCATGCATTTTACAATTGAACTTGGCCTAAACATGCTAACGGGAAAAAAAGGATAATGCATATACGATTCAGTCCTTCCGTTATAGGGTCAATGTCTTATCTTGGAATAGTAGCGCTGACTTACAGGAACACGAAATCAATTAAGCGAAGTCATAAGTCTGTTTGCATATGCGTCAATAATAGGAAATTCAAAGATATGTATGCTCAAGCGTTTCTTGTTATGCTTTAATGAAATCTACTTGGAACGCCCAAGTTGTTTAGGCAAAATTCTGTAGGGCCTTCCTGGAGTGGAAGAAATGTACCTTAATAATGGCAAAATTCTGTAGGGCCTTCCTGGAGTGGAAGAAATGTACCTTAATAATGGCAAAATTCTGTAGTGCCTTCCTGGAGTGGAAGAAATGTACCTTAATAATGGCAAAATTCATAACTTATCTTATAAATATTTGTGTGTTTAAAAATCTTTTCAAACGTTATGATAATAATACACGAGGCCAAATTGCTCTAACACTAACATAAAAATGCATCACTGAATGGATAGATACAAACTAGTAGCGTGTCAAGGATTTCTCTGGTTGGGGCAGGACCTCTCGTATGACATTTTTTTGCCGTTATCATATTTTCATGAACTAACGAATATTTTTCCACAATTAAGGTACTTTTTTGTTTTACTTAAATTAACAAACGGTAACTATGCCATATAGCGACCTCTCAATGCTCCCTTTTCTGTAGCAGCTGTTTGTCTGTTCATGAGTGTGGTACCACGTAAGAGCCCGAGGAATTCGGGCGTCCATGCTTTCGGTACTTTATTCAACGATCACCTCTTCGTATCTACTTCGAGTCATGCCTTAAGCTTTTCCAGGAATCATGCGGGTTTTGTTTTTGTCATGTCAGAATGAATGAGTTATCACAGTTGCTCCTAGCTTTGAATGTCCTTATCATGTACCATGTTTACGCGAGCGTGTACTGATGTTTCGTCTAAAATTTCTCTTTGACCCAAAAGCAAAATGGAAATTGTACTCCTATTTTAGGTTTGGTTTGAGCTATGTTAGACATAAAAAATTTAGTTGTTGATGATTCAAGGGAAAATTCACCGTCGGCCTATTTCCATGAATATCATTTTAAGATTTGTTATTAGCTTGGAAAGACTTTATTCATACATAAATATATTTCTTATACAGGCAACGAAAAAGTTACTTAACAAGTAATTCATACATATGCTCATAACTCGGAAAGAATACCTCCTACTTAAGAAATATTACATTAAATATGTAAAGACATTCTTCACTTACAATTTTTGATGAACTTAGAAAAATACACTTATGTGTTTCTTGCAGTTGATAATTATGAATAAATATGTTTGTATTACCAGTCCTTGTACCATGGTTATGGTCAGAGGCACTGCAAGAAACACATAATTGTATTTTTCTCAGTTCAACAAAAATGTAGTTACCTCGTTTTCCTTTAAATATGGTGTATTTCCTTTTAACGCGTTAAGGTTAACTGAACATAACGAGAGCTATAAACTAAAACAAAGTGCGTTTTTAATTTTAAAACTTTCTTCTGCTTAATGGGCTGTCAGTTTCTTCTGTTAGGGGGGGGGGGGGATATTCTGTGGTCGCATTTTTCCTACATGTTTCAACGTTGAATAACAAAAATTAGGCTCGTCCACCCTAATTGGGTTATTTTTGCTTCCGCATCAACTGTTTCCTCTATAACCCTTTTAGATAGGCCTTATATGTACATATGGGTGTGTGTGTTGGGGAGTGGGGCATAGAAATAATCAACATGAGTAGGGGGTCATAAAAATAATCGCCCCTACCCAAGGAAAATGACTAGCTACGGTAGTGGGGAGGGCATCCTTGCTACATATCACATTATGATTCTCTGCTGATTATTCTCGAGCAAAAATATCGCAAATGAAATTCAATTCCATCGATCACTCAGTCGGAAAAATGACAGCGCACACTTATTCATGAAATGGTCAGTATGATTTTATACATATCTTGAATGATGGATTTCGTTGCTGCAGGCACACATGTGTACATGTTGTCTCTTATTCTTTAAAGGTGATTCGGCAAGTACAAGAAATAAGTTGAAGTATCGTATATATGGATTCAAATATCTTCTGGCGTTGCCAGTATGTTCTTTGTATGTTGAAGCGTAAAACGTGTCTACCTATACAGATAACATAATGTGGTAAACCCATTAATGGAAATTACATGTGACCTAAACAACTTGGGCGTTCCAAGTATATTTCATTAAAGCAAAACACGAAACGCTTGAGCATACATATCTTTGCATTTCCTATTAGTGACGCATATATATGCAAACAGACTTATGACTTCGCTTAATTGAATTCGTGTTCCTGTAAGTCAGCGCTTCTATTCCAAGATAAGACATTGACCCTAAAACTGATCGACTGAACCGTATGTGCATTATCCTTTTTCCCGTTAGGGTGGTTAGGCCAAGTTCAATTGTTAAATGCATGAGTGTCTATCTCCTTGATAAATTCGCTGGTTTTCAACTTATCATACGTCGTCAACAACCAGATACTTAACAATTGATAACCTACTGAACATAGTGGTAAATTCTCGTATTTATTTTTACTTCAAAATTTGAGATACAAAAGTATTACGATAATCAAGCAACGCGAGGGACAATAAACATGATATTCTCTTAAGGCTTAAGGTGGAACTTAAGGAAATTTTTCTTTGAATTTTGTGAGTGCTGTTCTAATTGAACTATAACTCAACTGTATACAAAAGTATATATTTTTGGAAAGGAAATTGATCAGAAAATCCAAATTTAGCATCAATTTTGAACACAAATATTGATTTTTTGAGAAAAATCACAAAAATAAGTCACTTTTTTGACCCACATTTTTTGGACAAAGCCAACATAAATAATTGTGAGTAAAAAATGCTGAAATCGCTAGATGTTGATGTAAAGACACTAACTTATTTACTTTTTGTTTTTTGTTTAACCTAATCTTATATTTTTTGAAATATTTACTAAAAAGTGCCAGATTCTTTGTTAATATCTCAAGGTTGAGATTTCTCCGTCTTAACTCTATTTCATCTGTCACCAAATGAACAGGTGTAAGCCAGTTCACCCAGCGTGGACCTTTGCCTTTAACGTAAACACGCGTCTAACTCACTGAAAAGTTTCGAACTTTCAATATGGGTATGGGGTAGTTTAAGGTGCGTTTAACTATACTCGTGCACCAATTGTACGTGACGGGCAGATTTCCAAACAGGAGATCGACTGACTATAGATCATTCAGTCAGTTCCAAATTGGCTAACCTGCTTACAGCAACGAATATATTCAGCAAATATACGATATTATCTAATTGTAACTAATTATTGAACACTCTTTTTTTGCGTGCTAGCGTTTTACTGATCTTCCACTCACTGTGCAATTAAAATCCAGTATCTGTTTTAGCGTGTATACCGGCATCATATTGAGAAGACACCGCTATATTACTCGTTGCTCGAAGTAGGTTGTTTGAGTGAGGGCCAGGGAACCAGCGTAGGGGCCAACCACAAGGGAAATTAAACCGTATTAGTCTTGTCTGCAGATAACATGATCACGAGACGTCGTGCCGTGTATCGCGCTTTATATATATTGGCACCCAAGTGATTGTGCATAGATGTACATTGTACAGATACTTGTGGTTTCCGATCCTAAATTAATTCTATTACGAATCCAATTATATTCTTTGCTTGATGTTTCTAGGGTTTATTATGCTCGGTATTTTCTTCATATATAGAAAGACATGAGAGCATTCGAAACAATTTGTCTTGTTTCGATGTGAAGCTATTTCATTCGGGAATTAGCCGTAATAAATTAAATGAATTTTATTTTCGTCTGCCTGTAGGCGCAACTATCTGTTTACGGGGAAATGTCTGTCGCGAGTAATATGTATCATTACGAGATACCAAATGCCAAGAATGCGAGTAAGTTATTAATGTTATTCCGGCTCTATACTCGAAAACAGGTGTTAGATTTATATTGAACATCTACACTATCAAACATCTGTGTACTTACTTTATTTTTATTCTCATGTATGGCTTCAGATATCATTTGGCGTTTTTAAGTTTGTTGTTAGTATGTTTGAACTTTGACCATGTAAAATGTCTGCATTACAGACAACAGAAAGCGGTGAGCATTTAATGGTTAGTTATGGTTGGTACGTATCAGTCTTGAACGACAGCTCGTGACTTTAGTGATGACACGTAATTTCCATCAGTCTGCAGCCAGTTGGTAATTGGTATAAGATAGAGATAAGTTGCCCAACAAGGGATTATATTCTGAAAACCTTCTTAATTTCGGTATAACAGCGAATTTATCAAGGCGATAGACACTCATGCATTTTACAATTGAACTTGGCCTAAACATGCTAACGGGAAAAAAAGGATAATGCATATACGATTCAGTCCTTCCGTTATAGGGTCAATGTCTTATCTTGGAATAGTAGCGCTGACTTACAGGAACACGAAATCAATTAAGCGAAGTCATAAGTCTGTTTGCATATGCGTCAATAATAGGAAATTCAAAGATATGTATGCTCAAGCGTTTCTTGTTATGCTTTAATGAAATCTACTTGGAACGCCCAAGTTGTTTAGGCAAAATTCTGTAGGGCCTTCCTGGAGTGGAAGAAATGTACCTTAATAATGGCAAAATTCTGTAGGGCCTTCCTGGAGTGGAAGAAATGTACCTTAATAATGGCAAAATTCTGTAGTGCCTTCCTGGAGTGGAAGAAATGTACCTTAATAATGGCAAAATTCATAACTTATCTTATAAATATTTGTGTGTTTAAAAATCTTTTCAAACGTTATGATAATAATACACGAGGCCAAATTGCTCTAACACTAACATAAAAATGCATCACTGAATGGATAGATACAAACTAGTAGCGTGTCAAGGATTTCTCTGGTTGGGGCAGGACCTCTCGTATGACATTTTTTTGCCGTTATCATATTTTCATGAACTAACGAATATTTTTCCACAATTAAGGTACTTTTTTGTTTTACTTAAATTAACAAACGGTAACTATGCCATATAGCGACCTCTCAATGCTCCCTTTTCTGTAGCAGCTGTTTGTCTGTTCATGAGTGTGGTACCACGTAAGAGCCCGAGGAATTCGGGCGTCCATGCTTTCGGTACTTTATTCAACGATCACCTCTTCGTATCTACTTCGAGTCATGCCTTAAGCTTTTCCAGGAATCATGCGGGTTTTGTTTTTGTCATGTCAGAATGAATGAGTTATCACAGTTGCTCCTAGCTTTGAATGTCCTTATCATGTACCATGTTTACGCGAGCGTGTACTGATGTTTCGTCTAAAATTTCTCTTTGACCCAAAAGCAAAATGGAAATTGTACTCCTATTTTAGGTTTGGTTTGAGCTATGTTAGACATAAAAAATTTAGTTGTTGATGATTCAAGGGAAAATTCACCGTCGGCCTATTTCCATGAATATCATTTTAAGATTTGTTATTAGCTTGGAAAGACTTTATTCATACATAAATATATTTCTTATACAGGCAACGAAAAAGTTACTTAACAAGTAATTCATACATATGCTCATAACTCGGAAAGAATACCTCCTACTTAAGAAATATTACATTAAATATGTAAAGACATTCTTCACTTACAATTTTTGATGAACTTAGAAAAATACACTTATGTGTTTCTTGCAGTTGATAATTATGAATAAATATGTTTGTATTACCAGTCCTTGTACCATGGTTATGGTCAGAGGCACTGCAAGAAACACATAATTGTATTTTTCTCAGTTCAACAAAAATGTAGTTACCTCGTTTTCCTTTAAATATGGTGTATTTCCTTTTAACGCGTTAAGGTTAACTGAACATAACGAGAGCTATAAACTAAAACAAAGTGCGTTTTTAATTTTAAAACTTTCTTCTGCTTAATGGGCTGTCAGTTTCTTCTGTTAGGGGGGGGGGGGGGGGGATATTCTGTGGTCGCATTTTTCCTACATGTTTCAACGTTGAATAACAAAAATTAGGCTCGTCCACCCTAATTGGGTTATTTTTGCTTCCGCATCAACTGTTTCCTCTATAACCCTTTTAGATAGGCCTTATATGTACATATGGGTGTGTGTGTTGGGGAGTGGGGCATAGAAATAATCAACATGAGTAGGGGGTCATAAAAATAATCGCCCCTACCCAAGGAAAATGACTAGCTACGGTAGTGGGGAGGGCATCCTTGCTACATATCACATTATGATTCTCTGCTGATTATTCTCGAGCAAAAATATCGCAAATGAAATTCAATTCCATCGATCACTCAGTCGGAAAAATGACAGCGCACACTTATTCATGAAATGGTCAGTATGATTTTATACATATCTTGAATGATGGATTTCGTTGCTGCAGGCACACATGTGTACATGTTGTCTCTTATTCTTTAAAGGTGATTCGGCAAGTACAAGAAATAAGTTGAAGTATCGTATATATGGATTCAAATATCTTCTGGCGTTGCCAGTATGTTCTTTGTATGTTGAAGCGTAAAACGTGTCTACCTATACAGATAACATAATGTGGTAAACCCATTAATGGAAATTACATGTGACCTAAACAACTTGGGCGTTCCAAGTATATTTCATTAAAGCAAAACACGAAACGCTTGAGCATACATATCTTTGCATTTCCTATTAGTGACGCATATATATGCAAACAGACTTATGACTTCGCTTAATTGAATTCGTGTTCCTGTAAGTCAGCGCTTCTATTCCAAGATAAGACATTGACCCTAAAACTGATCGACTGAACCGTATGTGCATTATCCTTTTTCCCGTTAGGGTGGTTAGGCCAAGTTCAATTGTTAAATGCATGAGTGTCTATCTCCTTGATAAATTCGCTGGTTTTCAACTTATCATACGTCGTCAACAACCAGATACTTAACAATTGATAACCTACTGAACATAGTGGTAAATTCTCGTATTTATTTTTACTTCAAAATTTGAGATACAAAAGTATTACGATAATCAAGCAACGCGAGGGACAATAAACATGATATTCTCTTAAGGCTTAAGGTGGAACTTAAGGAAATTTTTCTTTGAATTTTGTGAGTGCTGTTCTAATTGAACTATAACTCAACTGTATACAAAAGTATATATTTTTGGAAAGGAAATTGATCAGAAAATCCAAATTTAGCATCAATTTTGAACACAAATATTGATTTTTTGAGAAAAATCACAAAAATAAGTCACTTTTTTGACCCACATTTTTTGGACAAAGCCAACATAAATAATTGTGAGTAAAAAATGCTGAAATCGCTAGATGTTGATGTAAAGACACTAACTTATTTACTTTTTTTTTTTTGTTTAACCTAATCTTATATTTTTTGAAATATTTACTAAAAAGTGCCAGATTCTTTGTTAATATCTCAAGGTTGAGATTTCTCCGTCTTAACTCTATTTCATCTGTCACCAAATGAACAGGTGTAAGCCAGTTCACCCAGCGTGGACCTTTGCCTTTAACGTAAACACGCGTCTAACTCACTGAAAAGTTTCGAACTTTCAATATGGGTATGGGGTAGTTTAAGGTGCGTTTAACTATACTCGTGCACCAATTGTACGTGACGGGCAGATTTCCAAACAGGAGATCGACTGACTATAGATCATTCAGTCAGTTCCAAATTGGCTAACCTGCTTACAGCAACGAATATATTCAGCAAATATACGATATTATCTAATTGTAACTAATTATTGAACACTCTTTTTTTGCGTGCTAGCGTTTTACTGATCTTCCACTCACTGTGCAATTAAAATCCAGTATCTGTTTTAGCGTGTATACCGGCATCATATTGAGAAGACACCGCTATATTACTCGTTGCTCGAAGTAGGTTGTTTGAGTGAGGGCCAGGGAACCAGCGTAGGGGCCAACCACAAGGGAAATTAAACCGTATTAGTCTTGTCTGCAGATAACATGATCACGAGACGTCGTGCCGTGTATCGCGCTTTATATATATTGGCACCCAAGTGATTGTGCATAGATGTACATTGTACAGATACTTGTGGTTTCCGATCCTAAATTAATTCTATTACGAATCCAATTATATTCTTTGCTTGATGTTTCTAGGGTTTATTATGCTCGGTATTTTCTTCATATATAGAAAGACATGAGAGCATTCGAAACAATTTGTCTTGTTTCGATGTGAAGCTATTTCATTCGGGAATTAGCCGTAATAAATTAAATGAATTTTATTTTCGTCTGCCTGTAGGCGCAACTATCTGTTTACGGGGAAATGTCTGTCGCGAGTAATATGTATCATTACGAGATACCAAATGCCAAGAATGCGAGTAAGTTATTAATGTTATTCCGGCTCTATACTCGAAAACAGGTGTTAGATTTATATTGAACATCTACACTATCAAACATCTGTGTACTTACTTTATTTTTATTCTCATGTATGGCTTCAGATATCATTTGGCGTTTTTAAGTTTGTTGTTAGTATGTTTGAACTTTGACCATGTAAAATGTCTGCATTACAGACAACAGAAAGCGGTGAGCATTTAATGGTTAGTTATGGTTGGTACGTATCAGTCTTGAACGACAGCTCGTGACTTTAGTGATGACACGTAATTTCCATCAGTCTGCAGCCAGTTGGTAATTGGTATAAGATAGAGATAAGTTGCCCAACAAGGGATTATATTCTGAAAACCTTCTTAATTTCGGTATAACAGCGAATTTATCAAGGCGATAGACACTCATGCATTTTACAATTGAACTTGGCCTAAACATGCTAACGGGAAAAAAAGGATAATGCATATACGATTCAGTCCTTCCGTTATAGGGTCAATGTCTTATCTTGGAATAGTAGCGCTGACTTACAGGAACACGAAATCAATTAAGCGAAGTCATAAGTCTGTTTGCATATGCGTCAATAATAGGAAATTCAAAGATATGTATGCTCAAGCGTTTCTTGTTATGCTTTAATGAAATCTACTTGGAACGCCCAAGTTGTTTAGGCAAAATTCTGTAGGGCCTTCCTGGAGTGGAAGAAATGTACCTTAATAATGGCAAAATTCTGTAGGGCCTTCCTGGAGTGGAAGAAATGTACCTTAATAATGGCAAAATTCTGTAGTGCCTTCCTGGAGTGGAAGAAATGTACCTTAATAATGGCAAAATTCATAACTTATCTTATAAATATTTGTGTGTTTAAAAATCTTTTCAAACGTTATGATAATAATACACGAGGCCAAATTGCTCTAACACTAACATAAAAATGCATCACTGAATGGATAGATACAAACTAGTAGCGTGTCAAGGATTTCTCTGGTTGGGGCAGGACCTCTCGTATGACATTTTTTTGCCGTTATCATATTTTCATGAACTAACGAATATTTTTCCACAATTAAGGTACTTTTTTGTTTTACTTAAATTAACAAACGGTAACTATGCCATATAGCGACCTCTCAATGCTCCCTTTTCTGTAGCAGCTGTTTGTCTGTTCATGAGTGTGGTACCACGTAAGAGCCCGAGGAATTCGGGCGTCCATGCTTTCGGTACTTTATTCAACGATCACCTCTTCGTATCTACTTCGAGTCATGCCTTAAGCTTTTCCAGGAATCATGCGGGTTTTGTTTTTGTCATGTCAGAATGAATGAGTTATCACAGTTGCTCCTAGCTTTGAATGTCCTTATCATGTACCATGTTTACGCGAGCGTGTACTGATGTTTCGTCTAAAATTTCTCTTTGACCCAAAAGCAAAATGATAATCAGTATGTTTTGTGCTGAAACATTTTGTTATTACCTTGGTCCTTCAAATATACAATTAGCATTTCTGTTTATGCAGCCTATTTAGAAGGATTGCGTGTACAAATAGCTTCGGGTATGCATTAATGATACGATAACGTAACTAAGTTCTTCCTAAAAATAACGACGGAATGTGAAATCGAAATATGGTGTTGAGTGATATAAAACAAAAACATGACATGCGGAAATTGTATTCCTTTTTTAGGTTTGGTTTTTAGCTATGTTAGACATAAGAATTTTAGTTGTTGATGATTCAAGGGAAAATTCCCCGTCGGCCTATTTCCATGAATATCCATTTTAAGATTTGTTATTAGCTTGGAAAGACTTTTTTCATACATAAGTATATTTCTTATACAGGCATCGAAAAAGTTACTTAATAGGTAATACATATGCTCATAACTCCGAAAGTATAGCTCTACCATTTCTTTACTTACACATTTTGATGAACTGAGAAAAATACAATTATGTGTTTCTTGCAGTTGATAAGTATGAATAAAGATTTTTGTATTAATACCAGTCTTGAATTGGTCTTGAATTAAATAAACTCTTCAGAGGCAATGCAACAAACACATAATTGTATTTTTCTCAGTTCATCAAAAATGTAGTTACTGCGTTTTTCCTTTGGGGCAGTATTACGCGGTAAAGTTAACTGAACACTACGAGAGCTATAAACCAAAACAAAGTCCGATTTTCATTTTAAAAACATTCTTCTGCTTAATGGGCTGTCATTTTCTTCTGTTGGGGTCCCAAATATCCTGTGGTCGCATTTCCCCTACTTTTTTCAACGTTGTAAAACAAAAATTGGGCTCGTCCACCCTAATTGGGTTATTTTTGCTTCCGCATCAAATGTTTCCCAAATAACCCTTTTAGATAGGCCTTATATGTACAGGTGGGGTGTTGGGGAAGGGGGCATAGAAATAATCAACATCTTTTACGTGATGTTGTATCATGATTGTATGATGTTGTATCATGATTTCATATCTTCTAGACCATAGTGATTGTCAGTGCCCCTTTAAATTAACGAATGGTAACTATGCAATATAGCAAAACCCCTCAATGCTCCCTTTTCTGTAGCAGCTGTTTGTCTGTTCATGAGTGTGGTGCACTCAAGAACCAGAGGTATTCTGACGTCCAAGCTATCGGTACTTTATTCAAGGACCACCTCTTCGTATCTACTTCGAGTCATATGCCTTAAGCTTTTCCAGTAATCATGCGTGTTTGTTTTTGTCATGTCAGAATGAATGTGTTGTCACACACATTTACTCCTAGCTTTAAATTTATTCTCTTCTCATTATTTTACCAAGTTTACGTGAGCGTTTCGTATAAAATTTCGTTTTGACCCAAATGCAAAATGACAATCAGTATGTTTGCTTAAACATACTGGGTCTAACTATACCGTATGTTATTACCTTGGCCTTTCAAATATACAATTAGCTTTTCTGTTTATGCAATATTTATTTATAAATAATCAACATCTGAGTAGGTGGGTCATAAAAATAACTGCCCCGACCCAAAGGACGGGATCCTTGCTATGAATCGCATGATTCTCTGACGATAATTCTCGAGCAAAAATATCGTAAGTGAAATTCAATTCCATCGATCTCTCAGTCGGAGAAATGACAGAGCACACTTATTCATGAAATGGTCAGTATGATTTAATACATATCTTGAATGATGAATTTCGTTGCTGCAGGCACACTTGTGTATATTTTCTCTCTCTTTTCATCATTCGGCAAGTGCATGAAAAAAGTCGAGGTATCGTGTATATGGATTCAAATATCCTCTGGCATTGCCAGTATGTTGAAGCGTAAAACGTGTCTACCTATAATACAGATAACATAATGTGGTAAACCCATTAATGGAAATTGCAGGTGACCTAAACAACTTGGGCGTTCCAAGTAGATTTCATTAAAGCATAACAAGAAACGCTTGAGCATACATATCTTTGAATTTCCTATTATTGACGCATATGCAAACAGACTTATGACTTCGCTTAATTTATTTCGTGTTCCTGTAAGTCAGCGCTACTATTCCAAGATAAGACATTGACCCTATAACGGAAACTCTGAATCGTTTGTGCATTATCCTTTTTCCCGTTAGTATGGTTAGGCCAAGTTCAATTGTAAAATGCATGAGTGTCTATCGCCTTGATAAATTCGCTGTTATACCGAAATTAAGAAGGTTTTCAGAATATAATCCCTTGTTGGGCAACTTATCTCTATCTTATACCAATTACCAACTGGCTGCAGACTGATGGAAATTACGTGTCATCACTAAAGTCACGAGCTGTCGTTCAAGACTGATACGTACCAACCATAACTAACCATTAAATGCTCACCGCTTTCTGTTGTCTGTAATGCAGACATTTTACATGGTCAAAGTTCAAACATACTAACAACAAACTTAAAAACGCCAAATGATATCTGAAGCCATACATGAGAATAAAAATAAAGTAAGCACACAGATGTTTGATAGTGTAGATGTTCAATATAAATCTAACACCTGTTTTCGAGTATAGAGCCGGAATAACATTAATAACTTACTCGCATTCTTGGCATTTGGTATCTCGTAATGATACATATTACTCGCGACAGACATTTCCCCGTAAACAGATAGTTGCGCCTACAGGCAGACGAAAATAAAATTCATTTAATTTATTACGGCTAATTCCCGAATGAAATAGCTTCACATCGAAACAAGACAAATTGTTTCGAATGCTCTCATGTCTTTCTATAATATGAAGAAAATACCGAGCATAATAAACCCTAGAAACATCAAGCAAAGAATATAATTGGATTCGTAATAGAATTAATTTAGGATCGGAAACCACAAGTATCTGTACAATGTACATCTATGCACAATCACTTGGGTGCCAATATATATAAAGCGCGATACACGGCACGACGTCTCGTGATCATGTTATCTGCAGACAAGACTAATACGGTTTAATTTCCCTTGTGGTTGGCCCCTACGCTGGTTCCCTGGCCCTCACTCAAACAACCTACTTCGAGCAACGAGTAATATAGCGGTGTCTTCTCAATATGATGCCGGTATACACGCTAAAACAGATACTGGATTTTAATTGCACAGTGAGTGGAAGATCAGTAAAACTCTAGCACGCAAAAAAAGAGTGTTCAATAATTAGTTACAATTAGATAATATCGTATATTTGCTGAATATATTCGTTGCTGTAAGCAGGTTAGCCAATTTGGAACTGACTGAATGATCTATAGTCAGTCGATCTCCTGTTTGGAAATCTGCCCGTCACGTACAATTGGTGCACGAGTATAGTTAAACGCACCTTAAACTACCCCATACCCATATTGAAAGTTCGAAACTTTTCAGTGAGTTAGACGCGTGTTTACGTTAAAGGCAAAGGTCCACGCTGGGTGAACTGGCTTACACCTGTTCATTTGGTGACAGATGGAATAGAGTTAAGACGGAGAAATCTCAACCTTGAGATATTAACAAAGAATCTGGCACTTTTTAGTAAATATTTCAAAAAATATAAGATTAGGTTAAACAAAAAACAAAAAGTAAATAAGTCAGTGTCTTTACATCAACATCTAGCGATTTCAGCATTTTTTACTCACAATTATTTATGTTGGCTTTGTCCAAAAAATGTGGGTCAAAAAAGTGACTTATTTTTGTGATTTTTCTCAAAAAATCAATATTTGTGTTCAAGATTGATGCTAAATTTGGATTTTCTGATCAATTTCCTTTCCAAAAATATATACTTTTGTATACAGTTGAGTTATAGTTCAATTAGAACAGCACTCACAAAATTCAAAGAAAAACTTCCTTAAGTTCCACCTTAAGCCTTAAGAGAATATCATGTTTATTGTCCCTCGCGTTGCTTGATTATCGTAATACTTTTGTATCTCAAATTTTGAAGTAAAAATAAATACGAGAATTTACCACTATGTTCAGTAGGTTATCAATTGTTAAGTATCTGGTTGTTGACGACGTATGATAAGTTGAAAACCAGCGAATTTATCAAGGAGATAGACACTCATGCATTTAACAATTGAACTTGGCCTAACCACCCTAACGGGAAAAAGGATAATGCACATACGGTTCAGTCGATCAGTTTTAGGGTCAATGTCTTATCTTGGAATAGAAGCGCTGACTTACAGGAACACGAATTCAATTAAGCGAAGTCATAAGTCTGTTTGCATATATATATATGCGTCACTAATAGGAAATGCAAAGATATGTATGTTCAAGCGTTTCGTGTTTTGCTTTAATGAAATATACTTGGAACGCCCAAGTTGTTTAGGTCACATGTAATTTCCATTAATGGGTTTACCGCATTATGTTATCTGTATAGGTAGACACGTTTTACGCTTCAACATACAAAGAACATACTGGCAACGCCAGAAGATATTTGAATCCATATATACGATACTTCAACTTATTTCTTGTACTTGCCGAATCACCTTTAAAGAATAAGAGACAACATGTACACATGTGTGCCTGCAGCATCGAAATCCATCATTCAAGATATGTATACAATCATACTGACCATTTCATGAATAAGTGTGCGCTGTCATTTTTCCGACTGAGTGATCGATGGAATTGAATTTCATTTGCGATATTTTTGCTCGAGAATAATCAGCAGAGAATCATAATGTGATAGGTAGCAAGGATGCTCTCCCCACTACCGTAGCTAGTCAATTTCCTTGGGTAGGGGCGATTATTTTTATGACCCCCTACTCATGTTGATTATTTCTATGCCCCACTCCCCAACACACACACCCATATGTACATATAAGGCCTATCTAAAAGGGTTATAGAGGAAACAGTTGATGCGGAAGCAAAAATAACCCAATTAGGGTGGACGAGCCTAATTTTTGTTATTCAACGTTGAAACATGTAGGAAAAATGCGACCACAGAATATTCCCCCCCCCCCCCCCCCTAACAGAAGAAACTGACAGCCCATTAAGCAGAAGAAAGTTTTAAAATTAAAAACGCACTTTGTTTTAGTTTATAGCTCTCGTTATGTTCAGTTAACCTTAACGCGTTAAAAGGAAATACACCATATTTAAAGGAAAACGAGGTAACTACATTTTTGTTGAACTGAGAAAAATACAATTATGTGTTTCTTGCAGTGCCTCTGACCATAACCATGGTACAAGGACTGGTAATACAAACATATTTATTCATAATTATCAACTGCAAGAAACACATAAGTGTATTTTTCTAAGTTCATCAAAAATTGTAAGTGAAGAATGTCTTTACATAATTAATGTAATATTTCTTAAGTAGGAGGTATTCTTTCCGAGTTATGAGCATATGTATGAATTACTTGTTAAGTAACTTTTTCGTTGCCTGTATAAGAAATATACTTATGTATGAATAAAGTCTTTCCAAGCTAATAACAAATCTTAAAATGATATTCATGGAAATAGGCCGACGGTGAATTTTCCCATGAATCATCAACAACTAAAAAAATTATGTCTAACATAGCTCAAACCAAACCTAAAATAGGAGTACAATTTCCGCATGCCATGTTTTTATTTTATATCATTTAACACCATATTTCAATTTCACATTCCGTCGTTATTTTCAGGAAGAACTGAGTTACTTTATCGTATCATTAATGCATACCCGAAGCTATTAGTACACGTAATTCTTCTAAAAACTGCATAAACAAAAATGCTAATTGTATATTTGAAGGACCAAGGTAATAACAAAATGTTTAAGCACAAAACATACTGATTATCATTTTGCTTTTGGGTCAAAGAGAAATTTTAGACGAAACATCAGTACACGCTCGCGTAAACATGGTACATGAGAAGGACATTCAAAGCTAGGAGCAACTGTGATAACTCATTCATTCTGACATTACAAAAACAAAACCCGAAAGATTCCTGGAAAAGCTTAAGGCATGACTCGAAGAAGATACGAAGAGGTGGTCTTTGAATAGAGTACCGAAAGCATTGACGCCCGAATTCCTCGGGCTCTTACGTGGTACCACACTCATGAACAGACAAACAGCTGCTACAGAAAAGGGAGCATTGAGGGGTTGCTATGTGGCATAGTTACCGATTGTTAATTTAACTAAAACAAAAATGTACCTTAATTATGGCCAAATTCGTCAGTTCATGAAAATATGATAACGGCAAAAGAATGTCATACGAGAGGTCCTGCCCCCACCAGAAAAATCCTTGACACGCTACTAGTTTGTATCTATCCATTCAGTGATGCATTTTTATGATGGTGTTAGAGCAATTTAGCCTCGTGTATTATTATCATAACGTTAGAAAAGATTTTTAAACACACAAATATTTATAAGATAAGTTATGAATTTTGCCATTATTAAGGTACATTTTGGCTTTAAACGGGATTTTTTTTATTTTAAATTTATACTTATTTGCTTTTGATTCCTCCGAATATTGTCTTACAATTTAACCAAATGGCCGAAATTCAACCGAATGATAGTTAGAGGTGGATGGGGTCGACCCTGCAGCCGTTCATATTTGCAATATCAAATGAAATATATATAATATGTCCCTTTCCTTATAAGTGGTTTAGAAGGACACCAATTCCTTAGGACTGATAGTCCAGGCTCGGACTGGGGCACTAATTTCTAAGAACTGATAGTCCAAGACCTCGGACTTTTATCCCTACTTGGAGGACATACATTCCTAGAAATTAAAGTCCGGTGGACTATCATAGTTCCTATTAATACTAGGACTTAGAGTATATATCTACAGGGGATTAATCCCCCTTGTCATACGTGGCTACAAGACCGTCAATCTCGTCAAATCGGTTATAGTGGTTTCTGACATACCCACCGTTGACGATGCATAATTGGAGAAAAAACCCTCAAATTTTGCAATCTTATTTACTTCATAAGTAAAACGTATATATTTGTAGGTTTCCAGAATGTGCAGACATGATTACAATATATTATGTTAAAAAAAAGCTCCTATAAAATAAGTTACAACTACAGAAATACCAGTGATTAGTCGTGGTTATCTTAAAGGACAATGAGTGGTTGTTGACCTCGCTTAATCGTAGTGGGATTAACAATGAATACCTAAAAGAGATAATAGATTGGAGTTTTCAACGACTCATATATTTTACATGTCTAATTTAGCTAACGAGAAAATGGTTAATGGACATCTGCTTCAGTAGTAGTATAATCACTAGTTGTTTATTATTTTGACTGGAAAATGTAAACACTAGTATAATCAACACCCCGTCATTAGTGAAGATTATACCATATTCATGTTGCAAAGAGTACTAAGTGAAAAGGGCAACATTTTATGATTGTTGTAACTTAATACATTTTATGATAAGATATAAGATCAGGTATAAAGGATTACAGTATGATATGGTACAATATAATGATATTAAATGTCACAAAATGTCCCATTGAAAATATCAAATCTTAGATAAATATGTACTTCAAAAACAGCAACGAAATATTCATAAGAAACGCTAGCCGCTACTGATATCTATCCTGTAGTCATATTCCATAAGACTGCACTGCAAAATTAGTACGTATGGCTCCTACGTATAAGTGATTTTTAGTAAGACTTTTACAGTAGGCGATAATCTTTTATCACCATACGTACAAGCCCCCATGACAATTGAGCTGAGGACCAATGCAAATATGTCAATATTGTTATTGAAATATTTGTATTTGACTCAGTTCAATTACTTGTACGCCGTATGGTAATGCCAAATATTTCTTCGGCGCCTATTGTAAGTTTTACATAAAAGTCACATATGCAATAGCTATGCGTACTATTTTTGCAGTCCGGCCTAAGATGACATTTTACTGATAGGACTTCACAAAATCATAAATTTAAGCCCTCAGAGAAGATCATGATTTTCACTCATATTGATTTTAATCATATAGATTGTTTTGAATCTATATATATATTTTTATTTTTTTAAATACTACGGAACAGGAATTTTGACCCGTGTTGAGTATAAGTTATGTAAAGATAGGTACATGTACATGGTTCATGATGAATGGCAATCAAAATACATAAAGGCGACAGAATGGCTCGGGAGACTTTACGAATCATGCAATTTACATGTCTAAATGTGCACGTGCCAACAGGGAAATATATAATGGACGTCCGAGTCAGTTAGTACAGGTCAATGTCTTATAGTTCTCGAACAATAATTTATTTACAGGAACATATGCCTGTCTGCACTTTAGATGCGGCAACGATATAACCGCATATATTCCTGTAAATAAATATAACTACTTGGGCGGATAAACACCCAAACTCTCTTACACTTTGGTCATATTGCCAAACGCCAAGGAATCTGTGTGGAGAAGGTTATATTACAGGGCAAGATTGAGGGTGCACGTAGAACAGGCTGACCGAAATTAAGAAGGTGTTTCAGAATACAATCCCTTGTTCGGCAACTTATTTCGGAGTAATTCTGTTATACCCTCACCAACTGGCTGCAGACTGACGTAAATGACGTGTCATCACTAAAGTCACGAGCTGTCGTTCATGACGGATACCTACCAACCATAACTAACCATTAAATGCTCACCGCTTTCTGTTGTCTGTAATGCAGACATTTTACATTGTCAAACATACCAACAACAACTTGAAAAGGCCAAAAGATATCTGAAGCCATACATGTCATTTTGTTTATTTTTCTCAAACATTTGCCTAATCACTTAAAAAGGAAGAGAAATACTGACTTTCACGCTAGGCCTACTTTATATCAACTGCGGGCATTGGTATGAGAATAGAAATAAAGTAAGCACACAGTTGTTTGATAGTGTAGATGTTCGTTATAAATCTAACACCTGTTTTCGAGTATCGACCGGAATTTCATTAATAACTCACTCACATTCTTGGCATTTGGTATCTCGTAATGATACATATTATTCGCGACAGACATTTCTCCGTAAGCAGATAGTTGCGCCTACAGGCAGACGCAACTAAATTCATTACTACTTAATTACGGCTAATTCCCGAATGAAATAGCTTCACATCGAAACAAGACAAAATGTTTCGAATGCTCTCATGTCTTTCTATGAAGGAAACACCGAGCATTATAAAACCTAGAAACATCAAGAATATAATTGGATTTGTAATAGAATTCATTTCTGATCGGAAACCACAAGTATATGTACAATGTACATCTATACACAATCACTTGGGTGCCAATAGATATAAAGCACGATACAACGTCTCGTGATCATGTTATCTGCAGACCCCGCTGCAGACAAGACTAATACGGTTTAATTTCCCTTGTGGTTGGCCCATACGCTAGTTCCCTGGCTCTCACGCAAACAACCTACTTCGAGCAATGAGTAATCTAGCGGTGTCTTCTCAATATGATGCCGATATATATACATTCTTAAAAACAGATACTGCATTCTAATTGCACAGTGAGTGGAAGAATATGTTATCGGTAAAAGGCTAGCACGCAAAGAAAGAGTGTTCAATAATTAGTTACAATTAGATAATATCGTATATTTGCTGAATATATTCGCTGCTGTAAGCCCGGGGCTGTAAGCAGGTTAGCCAACTTTGAACTGACTATAGTCAGTCGATCTCCTGTTTAGAGCAGCTCTGTAAAGTTGATATAGTTTGATCGAATTATCATGACATGACAGGAAAATGTGATCCGTTCAATCCGTTTAATCAGTTCCAAATTGGAGAGGAATATGGTATGTATCTCTCCGTGCGCAAAATTTATCTCGGCGCACTTGGGATATATTGGCCTATGCATTCGTCATGCATTACGATTCACAGTGCGATATGTTGTGTCTTGCGAGCTTTGTGTGCGCCTGCGCTTTTCTGTATTAATTCGCTGCTGTTAGTAGGTTATTATTAGCAATTCATTACTTCATGAATAATCGCGATAGCTGCGTACCAAGTGCGTTATAATCAAATTAATTCATACACTCTTATGAGTGTCGAACCAATCAGAAAGCAAGAAACTAAAATGCGCGGAGTGCATTGAAAGTGTCTAATGCACTCCGCGTGTGCATCATTCAATGAGCGCACCGCAAGCTTTGTTTTGATTCGTTCAGGAACCGTGGGTTCGCTGATTTTCACTGCGGGTGTTTGCACACTTGTTAACATATTTTGATTCGTTTTTACATATATCAAAATTATGAATGTATGAATTAGGTCAATACATGCGTATATTTGTTACTCGGAAATTAGAAAAACCAATGCACTTGCGCAAATGTTGATATGCTCACAATGGCACTCCCCCTGCGGGGTCGTGCCATTATTCAAACATCAACATCAGCGCGCGTGCATTGATTTGTCTAATTTCTTTCGAAACAACACATACGCATTTATTGACCTATAATCGTTAGATGAGAACGCGCACGCCGAGCGCGGGTTACTAATAATTGCCCGAAAGTACTGCGTCAAAGTGTTCCATTGTTTTGCTCACTGACCGACCAATCAAATTAACGCTTCACGCCCCTAAACTGAATATTCAATGAGTTATGAGGAAACACGATTAAAGGTTTTTTTCTGATTGGTTGAATGATAAAAATGTTAATTAGGGGATGACCCGACTTGGACTGTTTCAATAACTAAGAAGGGGTGGACAAAATAAACAGAAAACTAATTATTTATTATCAAGATTATATCGGTACAAATCAACGATTTGGATAAAATATGCATCTTTTTCAATAATGAATGAGAATAATGACTGCTTAACAACTGTTTTCGTGAATTTGTTTTGAAATCCTCGGGTTTTGTTCTGGTCATTTGGAATTGTCCCTAGACCAGAACAAAAACCTCTGATTTTAAAACCAATTCACGAAAACAGTTGTTACGCAGTCATTATTCTCTAAAATACCACTCTTCGTATTCATGTGTTCTGAGATCGGATCAACAAATTTTGTCACTTGGCCCATTTTCTGAAGATGGCCATACAATTCCAAAAACTACAGTTACAATCCTCTGAAGAAGCTTCCCTTGACGTCTATACACCGTTGCATCATCATCACCACTTATCGAAGCATGTACTCCAAAGTAAGGATTATATCATCTCTGAATGTACAGCTTTGGATAGGTCTTGAATCCTTGAAAAAGGCCTCCCTAGAGACGATCATGTTATTGTCCCTCGCGTTGCTTGATTATCGTTATACTTTTGTACCTAAAAATTTGAAGTAAAAATAAAAATGCGAGAATTGTAGCCCTATGTTCTTCAGTAGGATATATATTGTTAATTATCTGGTTGTTGACGTCATAAGATGAGTGAAAAAAACAGCGAATTTATCAAGGAGATATACACTCATGCATTTTACAATTGAACTTGGCCTAACCATACTAACGGGAAAAAAAGGATAATGCATATACGATTCAGTCCTTCCGTTATAGGGTCAATGTCTTATCTTGGAATAGTAACGCTGACTTACAGGAACACGAAATCAATTAAGCGAAGTCATAAGTCTGTTTGCATATGCGTCAATAATAGGAAATGCAAAGATATGTATGCTCAAGCGTTTCGTGTTATGCTTTAATGAAATCTACTTGGAACGCCCAAGTTGTTTAGGTCACTTGTAATTTCCATTAATGGGTTTACCACATTATGTTATCTGTATTATAGGTAGACACGATTTACGCTTCAACATACGAAGAACATACTGGCAACGCCAGAAGATATTTGAATCCATATATATACGATACCTCGACTTTTTCATGCACTTGCCGAATGATGAAGAGAGAGAAAATATACACAAGTGTGCCTGCAGCAACGAAATCCATCATTCAAGATATGTATGAAATCATACTGACCATTTCATGAATAAGTGTGCTCTGTCATTTCTCCGACTGAGAGATCGATGGAATTGAATTTCACTTACGATATTTTTGCTCGAGAATTATCGGCAGAGAATCATGTGATTCCTATCAAGGATCCCCGCCCCTTCCTTTACCCTAGGGGCACTTTTTTCCTTGGGTAGCGGCGATTATTTGTAAGATGTAGGCATAGTGATTGTCCGGATTAATGCATAGGCCTATACATATTTAGATAAGTTTAGTTTAAGTGTCTCATTAAATATTTGGTACTTTCTGTCAACTAGCTGAGGACAATTAGCATAAATTGTCTTCAATCAAATTCATTATTACATTTTGTATACTACTGTCACAAAAGTACACTAGGAGATCAAAATATCAGAAAATAAGTTGTATATTTAACAAAGAAAGTATTTAAGATATGAATAACCTGAATTAACAAATGTATTTTATTACTTATAACGAGTCTTGATCTATTATAGGGCTGCAGTTAAATTGAAGATATAATTAATACTAATTGGATTATGTATACAATAACGGGCTTATTAATAGTGGCGTAATATATTTCAAGAAATAGAAATAAGTAATAGTTCAAACATGTATACTATTTAGGCATTGATACAGGCCTACGTAACACCCTATCTGCCCATTGTTGAGATTTGGTTCAGTATAGCGCACTCTATAAAACCGTCCACCGGAAGTTAAGCGTAAACTGTCAATCATTCGTTGTGAATGAATATTCATCCATGACTATTCATGACCTCACACGATGTGATCGTCGCGATCCAGCGTCTTTCCCAACTGATCTAATTACAATATTCATAAAATGCAAATAACGCCACGCCCCTCCTCTGTCACTGTCAGACGAAGGCATCCACAATTTAAAATTCGTATTTTGTTCCACGTACAACTTAATTTCAAATAACCAATACTGAATGTTTCGTGTCATATAAGAACTAAATTCTGCTATCATCAAAGCAAATAAGTTTTACTCTAAATTACAATCAGCTTTTTTGACCATTGATGTACTATTTCTGTGCCACAAATCATGTTTTGAGCCGATAAAATCCACCACGTCTTAGGTCGCCTGGTTTGCTACGACCATGATAGTGCGCCCCCTCTAAAACCGTCCTCCGTCAATTTAATTTAAGCATGGTAAACGGGGGACTTTGCCTTCGAGATACTTGTCCCATAGTTATAGGGTCTCTGATTGATATCACTATATACTTCATTTTTTTAAATGAAATAAAGTAAGACATGCACAAAATGGGAATCGAACCCGTGTTCACCGAGTATAATCAAGCCAGATCCTGCATCCACGCCACAGCGGTTGCAGTTGTAAGAGACGTGTTATCGCCGTATACATTAATTAATTGATCGATTTGTTTATTTCATCATTAAAAGTGTGCTTTTCAAGCGATATTTTCATGTGCCCCTCGCATAAATGTTGTTTGTTATGTTGCAATAGTCCTTATTGTGACAAAATAATGGTTAAAAACTGAACACCCACCCGATCGGCAACCGCTGAGACCCGACGGATAGGCCACGCCAGGTACTATAGTATCGCTAACATACACGTGCATTGGATGTATTCGATTCTTAACTACGGTGTCTTATCTGGGCCACCATGTATCATACACCTGCACGAAATTACACAACGAGTTCCCTGGGGACGATATTTGCGTAATTTAAAATCGTGTTTTGATAAACACGTTGATTAAAAGATAAAATCGCGTTTAAGTTAGACACGCGTTTAGTTAAACACGATTTTAAGCTAAAACCGCGTTTAGTACGAGAATACGGCCCATGTTTAAGCACAAAACATACTGATTATTTGCCATTGGGTCAACAAGAAATTATATACGAAACATCAGTATTCGCTCGCGTAGACATGGTAAATGAAAATAAAATAAATTCAAAGCTAGGAGTAACTGTGTGTGACAACACATTCATTCTGACATGACAAAAACAAACCCGCATGATTACTGGAAAAGCTTAAGGCATATGACTCGAAGTAGATACGAAGTGGTGGTCCTTGAATAAAGTACCGATAGCATGGACGTCAGAATATCTCTGGCCCTTGACTTGTACTGCACTCATGAACAGACAAACAGCTGCTACAGAAAAGGGAGCATGACTAGGGTCGTTCGATCTATTGCATAGTAACCGTTCGTCAATTTTGAAGTAAAACAAAAACGTACCTTAACACTTTCCACGCGGCAGGCGACTGCAGACGACATTAAAAATGTTCACAAAATGTTTGAAAAGTGTCAAAATAAGTACAGACATGCCTATTATTGGTTTACGAATCCTTGAGATAGACCTTGAAAGTTGAGAAAAATCTAATAAAATGTGTCAAGTAGTTCTTTCTTTAAATTCATGAACATGATTTTATGTACTGTTTAGATTTCCTTTCAGTGTTTAAAATATGGTCAATATACTACTCAAACCCTTGCGAGAGATTCTATTACTTCATTTCTGCTATGTTAATCGCCGTAGCATAATTTCGCAAGAGAATCTTTAGAGCAGGACTCTTAATTCTTGTAGATACGATATGTATCTGTCATAAAAATGTAAATTTAAGAGTATGTTCGGAGGTCATGGGTCAACTCCTAAATTTGAGGTATGGGGCTCCTTCTTTAACCATTATGTTAAAATTCAAAAGATCAGTACTAGTGTATACTCTAGAAAAAAAGTCGAAGTAAGAATATTGTAATCGTGACAACACATTTATTTTGACATTACAAAACAAACCTACGTGATTACTGGGAAAGCTTCAGGCAACTGACTGGAACTAGATACGAAGAGGTGGTCCTTGAATAAAATACCGAAAGCATGGGTGCCCGAATTCCTCAGGCTGTTGCGTGATATCATAATAAGACAAACAACTGCTACAGAAAAGGAAGCACTTGACATGATTGAGGGGATATCGCTACGTGCCATACACAATAGCTGCCGTTTGTTATTTAAAGAAGAGGAGCATTTACCTCAAGAACAATAATGTAACTTCTGGCAGCTATTGACACAAAGAGCGTGTTTCTACTAGGGAACATACCGTTAATTACCGGTAAGTTTTCCCAGTAGAAACAGCCAGATACCGTTAAGAATCGTTATTTTTTGTAACCGCAAATACCTTCACAAACCTGGTTTGGTACCGGTAAAAAACGGCAAGTTTCTCAGTAGAAACAGCCAGGCGGGCGGCATTGTTTGGTATAAAAACAGGTCAATTAATGTCGTGGCCCATCGACTAGGATCGATAAATTTAGCGATACTTTCGTCTGTCTGTCGGTTGAGATTGGCACTGTCGGTTCATTTGACGAGAGGAATTATGGAATTATGATGGTCACAAGTACACAGACGGGAACAATTTCGTGAGCTACACGGGCATGTGTCCTTAAAAATGGAATATTTGTTGGTAAAAGCTTGTTTAAAGCAGAAATGTACCTCAATAATAGCACAAATAAATGTAAAGTCGAACATTTTAGCGCGCTACGCGCGCATTTCTTTCATCAGCAAAATCTTGTCGGTTCACCATCATTTCTTGGCCCCCCAATATGAAAAATCTAGTTACGCCACTGAGGTTGTACATAAGGAAAAATCAAAAAGTGACTAGTTTGTTAAAGATTTAACATACGAGGCATCACTGTGGCTTAACTTGTAATAATGGAAATTTGACTGATTAGCAGTATTCCAGTATGCCAAAGGCATAGCAATACATTCGTGTTGATATTACACTATTTGCAGGCCCACAGGCAATAATATTACTTACAATCTTATTGATACATGATAATACTGCAACATTATTAGTTATCCCCTGTTTGATAACGCAATAGTTATCCCATGCATGTTCACACAATGCGGAAAAATACCTATGGACAAATACCTATGGCATGTAGATATGGCATTACTGTATCAGTGAAACTCCCTCCCTTCAAACAAGTCACTGAATTCTCTTCCCTTCCTACCTCCGTAAAATCCCCCTAAGTTAACCACCCTTTAACAGGCTCTGCGCCGTCACCTCCGTCCATAAAATCATCGCGAAAAAACTTGTCCGGTTATGTTATATGCAGATCATTTATTTTTCGGCGTGGATTTGACCCTTTGTGGTCTATTTCGGATTCAGGATGTAACAGAAATCGTCTCAGTTGCGTTTAAATCATCCGCCATTTTATTTGTTTATTATTTACGTGTCATATTTTAAGCAACTCTTCCACAGACGCAAATCAATCGCTTTACACGGTTAACTGGTAACGCGGTTAATCGACGATATGGAATATATCGAATATATCGTGTGTTTGACTTTCTTGTTTAATGTACACGATATGGATCAGATTTCATACGTGTTAACCAATGAAATTGCAGTATTTACACCTACTAAACGATCAGGGAAGATACCTATGGTTAGGTGCCATATCCCATATCACATGAGGCCAACGCCGAATGTGATATAGGCACCCAACCATATAACTTAGGAAATCCCAAATATATCCTGTATGTGTTACCAGAACGATATATCCCGTATTGCGTTGTTGGCTGATTAACAGCTCTGATGGTTAAATAGAGATTTGGGTTGATCCATTATCATTTTCAGGGGTTGGTGGTAGTGGCGATGGGTGGATAGGGTAGCGGTAGGTTTTTGATTATGGGTTGGAAAGGGATTGAGTGTTTGGGGGTTAACATGGCTTTTTGGTGGTTTCAGTGTAATTTTAGTGGTTCCGAGTGTTTTGGGCTCCAAGTTGTTTAAGGTTTCAAGAAATATATGTTGGGTGGGTGTATGGTGAATAAGGAGGGGGTTGACAAATTATCTTTTTGATGGTTACCAGTGTTATGTTGGTGGTTCCCAGTGTTTGGGGTTCCAAGGTGTTTAAGTACCCAATAAAATAGTTTTGGGTTGTGCTAGGGTGTGGTGTGTTAGGAGGGGCTTAGTTGAATAGATTGTCCATTTAGTTGGTTCCTATTGTTTTGTTGGTTCCGTGTGGTGCAAGTGCTCAATTCATGTATTTTTGTGAATTGGGCTGTGTTGTGATAAATAAAGAAGAGATTGGTTGAAAAAATGTCATTGTTGGTATTTCCAAGCTATTTTGGCGGTTCCCATTGATTTGGATTCCAAGTTGTGTATGTCAACCCACCTTTGAGCTCATTGACTATATCCCTGATGACAAATAACCCAACTATTGACCATTATAACCACCTGGAACCCAAAAAACTAGGACCCACCAAACTGACACAGGGAACCATCATAATGGGTTTAGAATTTATTGAATGACCCTCATGTATGATTCAAGGCTGATTTGACTTCCTCAGCGAACAGATAATTAGAGTTTGCTTAGAACATCCAATGTTTTCATAGTGGACTCGATTAAGTCCACTTGCTTTTTCACTATATAATTTTGGTGTATTGTTACTGTAAAAAATCTAATAAAAGTTGAACAGAATAAGTGTAATATTAAAAACAAAAAAAGGTTATTGATCATACCTTCTGAACCCAAGAAAAATGTTTACATAAAATCAAACAAATAATTTAGTGATTTTATTTTACAAAAATTATTGAAATTTCTATCATAGATCCATGTATAAAGGCGCATCTTTAACGCTATCCTACGGGGTAATACAAAGTCCTATGATAGTGTCCGTTCTCAGGCAAGGGACACTGATACCATCGATTGTTTTAAAGTTCAATGGGCAAATTCCGCGAAATAGAATTGATATGAGTGACAGATTTTTCGTTAGTAGGAACAAAATTGGAAATTCTGAACGAATAGGCACAACATAGATTTTATTTTGGTTCAACCAATAATGTGGCAACCCGACATACATATAATTAAACCATGTCAAATTGTTGTTTAATTCAAGTTCTTATTCCGTTAACCACCCCTCCTTTTTAAGTTCTCATACATTGCCTCTGAGTCCCGTCCGCCAGTAGCAGCACCTGCCTCGGCCCATCACATTTACATTAACCCTAACACATTTGGAATGGAAATGTTCAAACAAATATCCGAGGGTGGAAATGGGCGAAATTTACCGAGAAAAACCGGACTTGCCGACGACAGGATTCGATCCCTGGTCCTCCAGCATGGATGACGGGGTCTTAGTCCACTCGGCCAGGGAGTCACGCGCCCGCAATTAACAATTCCGTGCGCATTTATCACCTGGTGTCAGTGCCCGGCGAGATAGACTGAGGTGACACGTGCCTCCAGCATAGTTTTCAAATGGGATTTCATGGGGTTCAGGGCTGTAAGGGTTATGGTAATACTAGAAAAAAGTGTATAATAACCCTAACACTTTTGGAATGGAAATGTTGAAAAAAATATCCGAGGGTGGAAATGGGCGAAATTTACCGAGAAAAACCGGACTTGCCGACGACAGGATTCGATCCCGGGTCCTCCAGCATGGATGACGGGGTCTTAGTCCACTCGGCCAGGGAGTCACACGCCCGCAATTTTAAAACAATTCCGTGCGCATTTATCACCTGGTGTCAGTGCCCGGCGAGATAGACTGAGGTGACACGTGCCTCCAGCATAGTTTTCAAATAGGATTTCATGGGGTTCAGGGCTGTAAGGGTTATAGTCAGAAGAAGACAAGCCTCTTTATTGTCCAAGCGTCTTTGTGGTTTCATTCACCGCTCGCCCCATTCACACCTAAAGTAACGCAGCCACGTAGCTAACTCAACACGGCGCGTGCCATAAATCTCAAACCCAGAAATACTACAAAACTAGCTGAAATCGAGACAACCATGTGAAATTCAAGTTCTAATTCCGTCCATATCCGCCACCGATTAGCATTACTCTCATACATTTCCTCTGAATCCAGTCCGTTTGCAACACTTCCCCCCCCCCCCTCCCCGGTATAGCGTCCAGAACCCGGTGCTGCGTCCAAAACTAGGGTCTGCGCAAAACCCGGGTTTTGCGCAAGCCCCTAATTTTTCGCATACAAAAACGGGGCCTTGCACAAAACCCGGGTTTTGTGCACGTATTTCTGCGCAAAACCCGGGTTTTTCGCAGATTACGAAAAACCCGGGCTTTGCGCAGAAATACGGTACGTCGTGCAATTCATGCATGGCACGAATAGCGGGGAATATCAGTGATCTTTTTGTGACTGCTGTTTCTATACATGCAAACTATTAGGCATTGGTTTTCTTATTTAAAATTAATGTGGTTTTATCATTGTTTATCTTGTTTAACGAACTAATGAATGGTTCAATGGGTCGTGAGACACATTTTGCAATCGTTCCTGATGTGTGTTGAGTGAGTGTAAATATTAGGCCCTATATGCTGATTAATTTGTAGGCTACTTAAAATTAAAGTTAGGGTGGGGGTGGCACTCAGATTAAATTGTGGATGGTTTTTTTTTTATGACAACACGTGTATGGAAACTTGACTTTCTACGGAGTTAAACCCCCGAATTTTCGATGTTTAGTCAATTGTCAATATTGGAGTGGGGTTAGATTATCCTCAGAGTCCAAAATATTTGCAACATTCAAATGGGTGTTGCCTTGGAAGGCCACTTGCCTGCATGTTGGATGATTTACCACCCCCCGGGTCTTTACTTGTAATTACCGCATTTGGGGCGGGAGTGGCATGCCTGTGATCGGAAGGGGGAGGAGGAATCCCACTAGTAGTGCACATGCATTACTTAGATTTTTTGTATATCGAATCTTAAGATAGTCACGGGGTTCTCGTATATATTAAGGGGGTGTGAGTCCTTTTAGCGGATTTCCTCTTTTTCAATTATATTCGAGCTGAATTTCAGCCTATACTATTCAGCAATGTGCCATTTCACCTAATTGCATTCGGTTTGTCCTCATTTTTGTCTGTTTTCATCTTTTATTTGTTGCTAATCAAAATTGACCTATAGGCCAGTTCTCAAGACTTCCTTTTTTGAAGAAAAAAATCAGTTCCTGAGACCCTTATTTTCCTGTCCTGTAATTCGTACAGCTATTGTTGAAGAGAAGAGGGGTTCTCTGTGTTATTCGTACAATGTTGAAGAGGGGGTCTAAGTGCGGGAGTCGAGTCCCTGTAATTCGTACAACTATTATAATAAGACATGAGAGACAGAGGAAAAAGGGAGTCCGGCCCTAATACATGTAGGGCGGAAATCCCGGTAGGGGGATATCCCTCCCCCTCCCCTTTTTTAACTTGGGGGTGGTGGTCAATGTGATCACCCCGCCTGATTTTTCATATAGTGTACATGTATGTGATGACAACAGGCAAAATGAAATAAAGTGATTGCTTTTCAATAAAATATGGTCAAAAGTACACTACCAAATCGCACCAACGGTTCGAAACAGCTTTTCCCAGCACTCTCTGTAAATGTCATGGACGTATGGGATAACTCAAGTTAGAGCCGATTGTTTGACCCCTCCTACTATGGGGAGCGCATTGTGTATATCCTCCAGCACGCGGTATCATAAACTCAAAACCGGCCCCATGGGGGGGGGGGGGGGGGGGGGGGGGGGGATTTTCCGAACAATTCCCTGTAAACTTCAATTAATTCGAATACCTAAAGCAGACGACATAGATAACCCTTACGGGGCTTACATGTACCCGTAAGCTGTAGGATTTCTATGGCAGACGATTCAAACAGCGCCACCAACAATGGGACACCAGCTTCAGATCGGCAAGTTGAGTGGCACTGCCTTGTGGTGTTGTTGCGCAAAACCCGGGTTTTGCCCAGTTAGTGTCTACTCAAAACCCGGGTTTCTCACCACCCGGGTTTTGGATGCTATACCGGGTTGCGAAAAACCCGGGTTTTGAGTAGACACTAACTGGACAAAACCCGGGTTTTGCGCAACAACACTCAGAGCAGTGCCACTCAACTTGCCGATCTGAAGCTGGTGTCCCATTGTAGGTGGCGCTGTTTGTATCGTCTGTGCTATAGAAATCCTACAGCTTACGGGTAAGCCCCGTAAATAATGTAAGGGTTATCTATGTCGTCTGCTTTAGGTATTCGAATTAATTGAAGTTTACAGGGAATTGTTCGGAAAATTCCCCCATGGGTCCGGTTTTGAGTTTATGATACCGCGTGCTGGAGGATATACACAATGCGCTCCCCATAGACGATACATGCAAAGTAGGAGGGGTCAAACAATCGGCCCTAACTTGAGTTATCCCACACGTCCATGATATTTACAGAGAGTGCTGGGAAAAGATGTTTTCGAACCGTTGGTGCGATTTGGTGTGTACTTTTGACCATATTTTATTGAAAAGCAATCACTTTATTTATGTTGCCATCACATACACTATATGAAAAATCAGGGGGATGATCACATTGACCACCCCCACCCCAGGTTAAAAAAGGGGAGGGGGGAGGGATATCCCCCTACCGGGATTTCCGCCCTACATGTATTAGTGAATCCCTTTTCCCCTGCCTCTCATGTCTTATTACAATAGTTGTACGAATTACAGGTACTCGACTCCCGCACTTAGACCCCCTCTTCAACATTGTACGATTTACACAGAGAACCCCTCTTCTCTTCAACAATAGCTGTACGAATTACAGGACAGAAAAATAGGGTCTTAGGAACTATTTTTTTCTTCAAAAAAGGAAGGTCTTGAGAAATAGAACTGGCCTATAGTTCAATTTTGATTAGCAACAACGCAAATTTTCGTGGGTGTTTTTTCTGGTTTTAGAACGCAAAATGTTCGAATGATAATTGGGGCTTTGGAACGTAAAATTTCGCGATTTTTGAATTTTCAATGGAATTGGCGTCTTAAGAACCGATACAGGCTCAAAGGGGGTCACAAGCGCTAGCAGCAGATGGTGAAAAGGGGGTCTTCAGCGCGGCACATACCTATACCCTTTTCCAATGTCAGTGCCCCCACGGTAAAACCCACTCTGTGATATACCGGCCAAATTCATGCATCCCAAAACCTGGGCACCCCGCATTCCGCACCCCCGCAACTTCTGACTTGGCGGCAAGTTGACAGCTGGAAGTCGTCGTTTTAATTTACTGGGCACACCTTCAATATGCAGGGCGGTGTGAGAGAGAGGCCACAAATAAAATATGAAAACAGACAAAAATGCAATTAGGTAAAATGGCACATGGCTGAATAGTATAGGCTGAAATTCAGCTCGAACATATAATTGAAAAAGAGGAAATCCGCTAAAAGGACTCACACCCCCTTAATATAGGAGAACCCCGTGACCATATCTTAAGATTCGATATACAAAATAAAATCTGGGTAATGCATGTGCACTACTATAGTGGGATTCCCCCTCCCCTTTCCGAGCACAGGCATGCCATGCTCCCGCCCCAAATGCGGTAATTACAAGTAAAACCCGTGGGGGTGGGGGGGGGGGGGGGGTGGGGGGGGGTAAATCATCCAACATGCAGGAAAGTGCCCTTCCCAGGCAACACCCATTTGAATGCTGCTAATATTTTGGACTCTGAGGATATTTAACCCCAGTGATATACCTATTCCTCCCACTCCAATATTGACAATTGACTAAACATCGAAAATTCGGGGGTTTAACTCCGTAGAAAGTCAAGTTTCCATACACGTGTTGTCATAAAAAAACACATCCACGTTTTAATCTAAGTGCCACCCCACCCTAACTTTAATTTTAAGTAGCCTATAAGTTAATCAGCATATAGGGAAATAGTGCCTAATATTTACACTCACTCAACACACATCAGGAACAATTGCAAAATGTGTCTCACGGACAATTGAACCATATAATAATAAAACCAATGCCTAATAGTGTGCATAGAAACGGCAGTCACAACAAAATCACTGATATTTCTTACAAACAACCAGTGCCATACATGAACTGCACGACGTATTTCTGCGCAAAACCCGGGTTTTTCCTAGTCTGCGAAAAACCCGGGTTTTGCGCAGAAATACGTGCACAAAAAAACCCGTGTTTTGTGCAAGACCCCGTTTTTGTATGCGCAAAACCAGGGGCTTGCGCAAATCCCGGGTTTTTCTCAGGGCAAAACCCGGGTTTTGCGCAGACCCCTAGTTTTTGGACGCAGCATCGTCCCATCACATTTACATTAATGTCAGAAGAAGACATGCGTCTTTATTGTCCGGGGGTCCTCTGTGGTTCCATTCACCGCGTGGAGACGATCATGTCAAATTCAAGTTCTAATTCCGTCCATCCTCGCCACCGCTTAGCATTACTCTCATACATTGCCTCTGAATCCAGTACGTGTCGCATGCCGACTTAGCTAAAAGTCGCGTGTCGCAAAATAAGTTTAGAAAGGCATATTTTCGGATGTGGTCTTATATTCGTGGTTCCGTTTGTACAGCGACAATAATATTATGATGATGAAAAGCCGAATAAATACTAACGATATTATCTACATTTACTAGACGCAGTGGCGTAACCAGCGGGGTGGGGGGTGGGGGGGGGGGGGGGGGGGGGGCGGTAGCCCTTGGAACCCTTGCCCCCCCCCCCCCCGATTTTCCCCAAATGAAATCAATCGGTGTGGGTGTGGAATGGAGCCCCCATTAGGAGCCCCCATTTCAAGTCACTGCCCCTTCTTGCCCCCCCCCCCCTCCCCCAAGGAAAAAGTCTAGTTACGCCACTGCTAGAAAGACGTACGCTGTCAAACATTATCCAATACACAAGATCGCATTAAATGGGTTCGAAAATGGAAAATGTTTCCACTTGCTTGTGTGGACTTCGCACCGCATTCATCGCACTTTGGCCCGAATATACATCCTGGGTCTACGCCTGATAACACGACACTGGTACGAAAAGTCACGGGCGGAGAGATATCAACCGTACATTTCTCGTCAACTTGGAACTGGCCCTGGTTATTAGGCCTTACGAATTGAAGTTCAGCTTCAATGATTTATTCGAGTTGGTGTAATAGCCGCAGGTCACAGTCAAGGACATATGTATATATATTCGGGCCTGATGGGAAATAGCTTACGCGGATGTTAATACAACACCATGATGAATGTACCATCAGACCCTGCTGGTTCGGATCCTGATCCAGATGGAACGGAAGACGATCACGATATTATGGAGTCGAAACAGAATACCGAAGGTAAACAGTTATCTCTATAAATGTACTTAATTAAGTTGGTCTTTCATTAGTTGTTAGATCCATTCCATACATATTTATTAGAGTCGTGTACAAATGTGTTTAGGTATATATTATTCTCTATACAGTCCAATACTAGTGATTAGGAGTGAAGAATCGTCAGTATTCAAAATCGAGGACTGGACCCTACTTCAAAACAACTGTTGTTTCAGTGGCGTAGCCGGGGGGGGGGGGGGGGGGGGGGGAGGGGGGGGGGGAGGGGGGAATATTGGCTGTCGTTCATTTGACAAGGGGTAGGTTCAAAACATTTCGCACGGTCAACAAATTTCGCACAGCAAAAAAAGAATCGCACACTCACAAAACCGCACAGTCACAAAATCGCACAGTCAAAACGACAGCACAGTCAACAACTAATGGACAATTATGAGAGTTTTCATCAGTTTTCTCTATAACATTTCCTGTTTTTACAAACTTGCTACATAAATTTGTCAACTACATGTACAAATTTGGCGACTGCTTGTCTTTTTGGATAACATCCCCTTCCCACACAAAAAACCTCTAGCGACGGCCCAGCCCCAGACTGGCAGTAGTTTTCCCCGACCGACAGTAACTTTCCCTCGAATATTTCAATAGTGGGGGGGGGGGGGGGGGGGGGAGAAACGTATCACTCATGTGCAGGGACATTCTTAGCATATTTCAGTAATCACGTTTAAGTAGCCTTCTGCTTATTGTGATTGATTATTACGGACATGCATTTAGCAAAGGTTTTGGAATGTCCCTATATATAGCCTTCAGATATTCTTTATTTGTATGCAGCTGCTTCGGCAGAAACAAAACCATTCTCTGCGATAAAACCATACCAATAACATTAAAGGTAGATGACCCGATCACATTTTCGTAACACAGAATTATTTCAAACATACGGAGATTTTCGTATCATATGAAAGCTCGTATTTTTCTCATCATCCTACTGAAATTTGACGGCCTAAATCGGTATAATTACGGAGAAATCGATGAAATAACGTCGAATTACCGCGAAAGGTGGTAACCACCAATATCGTTTGTGTACAACTCAATGGGTACATTTCACGGCATCTTTTGCGTCTAAAATAAGAACCATTAGAGTTATGCAACTCAAACTTTGGAATACGACTTTTTTAAGGATGACCTTTCATGTAGAATAGTAAACTTCAAGTTTAAAATCGGAACATCTACCTTTAAGGACAAGGGTTTTCAATCAATGTGTGCTACCTACCATGACATACGGTGCCAAAACTTGGTCAACAACCAAAGAAACTGAACAGAAACTTCTAGTAGCGCAGCGAGCCATGGAAAGGAGGATGTTAAACATAACAATACGAGACAAACAAAAGAACACTACCATTCGTAATAAAAACCAAAGTAAAAAAGACATTAAAAAAAATCAAGGAAATGAAATGGAGATGGGCAGGACATATCGCGAGACAAAACGATAATCGGTGGACAATAAAAACAACCGAATGGCAACGCCGTACAGGAAAAAGGAGAAGAGGCAGGCAGAAACAAAGATGGAGAGACGAGCTAACCGAATACAGAGGAACGACATGGACAAGAGAAGCACAAGACAGACACAGATGGAAAATGCTGAAAGAGGGTTTCAGCCTACAGAGGCTGAAAAAGCCTAGGTAAAAGGTAAAAGGTAAAATGTTAATTTAGTTCATGCAGAAATAGAATTACAGCTCAGTTTAGCGGTATCAAAACAAAATTCTATATTGGAAAAAAAATATCTGTGTCAAAGTGACAACTTCAAGGTTCGAGGTGTCAAAGTGAAAACGACACTCTTCAGGTTTCATTATCAGTCAGGGCAAATGTCCAAATCTGGCAATCTGTAATATGTTTCCGAATCTGGAAACATATTGCCAAATCAGGCCAAATTGCTCTTTTTGCACTTGGTTATTTTTGTGGATTGAAAAACTACTTTTGCATGTTCACTTATGCGGTTACTTATTGTTATCAGAATCATAACCACTTATCATAAAGCATTAATTGCAAAATTTGTGGTATTCATTTTTGCGACTTTGAGCCTGTGACATATTCGCGAAATTAAATAAATCGCAAAATTAAATTGTTTTTTGCCTCTGGAGTCTTCATTTTAAGTTTGGGAATCACGGTTTTTGATAAATCATGCTCTGAAAATAATTGTCTAAGCTCTGACCAAGTCTCATACATTTTGACTGTGAGGTTTGATATGTTTTAAAGCAAAATACTTAATTAATTAATTAAGGGACTAATTAATCGTCAATTGCCAAATAATTTGACTTTCAATATTTGTTTGTATTATTTTTTATTCGAACATGACTTATACATCAATGTTTTATAATTAAATATCAAAATTAAATATTTTAAGACCATTTTTGACCACTATAAGATAATTGATTAGTCCCTTAATTAATTAATTAAGCATTTTGCTTTAAAACATATCAAACCTCACAGTCAAAATTTATGAGCCTTGGTCAGAACTTAGACAATTATTTTCTGAGCATGATTCATCAAAAACCGTGATTCCCCAACTTAAAATTAAGACTCCAAAGGCAAAAAACTACTTAATTTTGCGATCTATTAATTTCTCGAACATATTACAGGCTCAAAGTCGCAAAAATAAATACCCCAAATTTTGCAATTTATGCTTTATGATAAGTGGTTATGATATTGACTTGATTAAATTAAGTAACCGATTAACTGAACATGCAAAAGTGGTTTTTTCAATCGACAAAAATAACCAAGTGCAAAAAGAGCAATTTGGCCTGAATTGGCAATATGTTTCCAGATTTGGAAACATACATGTATTACAGATTGCCAGATTTGGACATTTGCCCTGACTGATTATAATTATCTTATTTATCCTATTGTTTCATTTTCATATTCAAACCGACCCCACGATGTAAAACCGACTCTTATCAATGTAAGACTGTTAATAAGATGAAAACTGATTCTTAAATCTCATTCATAATAATACGATACGTAATCAAAATTTCTCACACATCTCGTGATTGGCCAATAACAAATAATAATAAGCAACGACGATATATGTCGTAGCCTGATCGGTCAACATTTACGTAAATACATCGCAACAACTTTGATTGACGGGTAAGATAACAGATCTGGGAATTCCGTCAAAACATGTGATATCAATTTAATCAGATTAAAGGCGTACTAACGGACTTACGTTACTCAGCGATGATAAAATATAATCGTGTTCATTTGTACATTTTCTACCTTATTATCACAATAAGTTTGACCTCTGATCTCTTGTCAACAATAGTTTGTTATTGTTTCTTTTATGTGTTAATGCAGGGATAGTCAAAGAATTATTGAAAAAGATCACATACAAGAAACCATCTGAGGTGTGTCGCTTCATCCAACAAATCCCAAAAGATATCTTTCAGCGAATATTTCCTGATGACATTACGACTGATTTCGTATTGGTTGATCTTTCCGACACATTACATGCCCACCCACCAGAACTTTCAACATACGACAGCATGGCTGAATTGTTACCCGCTGCATGCCGAAAGGGGGACCTAGAAACCGTCAAGTTATTGCTGTTTCATGGCATGGATCCAACTAGAAAAGGAGGAGAGGTAATGTTGTTGTTGTTGGTTGTTTTTTATGAGGGGGAGGGGGTTGGGCTAAATGAGATGCAAAGTGTTTGTTGCTTTTTTAGGGGCGTCCTAAATGAGATGCAAGATATGTTATGAAGAGGGCGCTATTTTTACTGCTTTTCCCCATTTTTGTATAGCGCTTGTATAGCGGTATAAAACGATAAATGATCAGTGTTTTAATTAGTATCATCATCATTTATGGTATATCTATGTGTTCCAGGAATTATTATCTTTTATTGAGATTGACGTCACCCTATGTTGGGGGTTGTTTCTTGGACATGCGTAGAAAGAAATCGGTTTCTTTACGAATGTTATTGTTAGGTGCGCTAACGCACGCGTCATGACGGGTGGGTGGTAATTTGTGATAACACTTATGATATGGTCCGTATGTACAAAACAGGACCAGTGTAGAAAGAGACATAGTCTCCTGGAGCCATAGTCCGTCCTGTGTAGTATATACACCTAGCAACAAAAGTCCCGGACCAGGTGCTTTGAGGTTGGCTAATTCAAAATAGATAATCGGTACACAAAATCTGAGATATACTTTAAATGAGCAAATTTCTTCTCCGCAATTGGATGGATACTTTTAAAGTTATGGCGATTTCAATGACCGCGCATGACAACAGCAAAGTTGCACTAGGTATAGGAAATCATTGATTTGTGTGTGATTACTGTCATAACTCTGTGCTATCTGAACGAGCCACCTAGATATCTGGATGAATGGGTCTGGAGTGATAACCACAATTTGCGGGACAAAGGGTGTGTCACACACAAATCAATTATTTTCTATACCTAGTGCAACTTTGCTGTTGTTATGCGCGGTCATTGAAACCGCCATAACTTAAAAAATATCCATTCGATTTTGTTGAATGAGGTATCATACTGCGGAGAAGAAATTTGCTCATTTAATGCACTAGTTTCACGATTCTTTCCGTGTATGTCTTTGGAGGCCGGGCGGACTATGTCTCCAGTGGATCATTGCTCCTTTCGCACGGGTTATTTATACTTGATATAAATTAAGAAAAGTTCTCCCCAAAGGATGAAATCATTCTGTATTGTTAGAGGAAGAGGTAGTGTTATATTAGCCTAATTACGTGGATCAAATTGTTATTTTCTGGACTTTTTTAGGGAGCTTATACAAGTGAGCATACCGACTCTGTGTTTATTGATTAAAAACCCTCTATTTCTTAATTATACAACAACACAGGCTGTTTAAAATATTTTAAATATTTTAACATAACCGGGGGGAGGGGGGGGGGGGGGGAGAACTCTGTTAATAAAGAACTTATTGATATTTAACAGTTGTTTAAGCTGGATACTTGGATATAGCCCTTGTTGTCTTAAAGGTTAAAATAGCGTTTTACAGTAATTTGTACGATCTTCGCGGGTATCACTAACTATTGGAGAAAGGCCTAAAAAAAAGAAGTTTGATTGGCGTAACATAGAGAAAAAAAGGGGTAGGTAGGTCGGATTTTTTTTGTTGAAATTTAATATATACCAGCACACATATACCATACAGACATAAACAAATGGCACAAATACAAATTTTCACTGTTTTTTTCTTCTTTTTCTCACAAAAAAAAAACCCCTAAAAAAAATTAAAAACAATGTTTAGGGTCGGCGACTCGGCGGTAAAAATAGGGTCGGTCGGGTTACGCCAATCAAACCTTTTTTTAGGCCTAAGTTGGAGTAAGTAGATGAATGATGATTTACGTTTCAAAAACTATTTTACAGTTAATAGATGTACCTAAGTTGTTACAATGGTTTTGGGCGGCCAAAGTGCAAAATTCTGTATTTCTCAATCCGACAATCCATTGCCACTTTATCTTGCAATGATCATAAATGGCTCCAAACCGCCCGTAATTGTTAAAATTCGAAATCATTATTTTAGCTGGAGTTCTGATTACCAAAGAGACCTCTCAACATGTCGGCCATCAACACACAAAGGGTTCCCTTTGACCGCTTGTTAAAGCAGGTAATTACATTGAAATGTTTGCAATCGTTGTAGTACATTTGCATTTAAATATTTGTTCTCTCTTTAGTATGATTTTTAGATATCGTTTTTATGTATCATATTGTTTTTTTCTATCTCTAGGAAAGTTCGTTGGAAGTAGCCACGTTATATAATCACATTGACATAATTGAAGAGTTGATTAAGTGTAAACCAGGTAAAGGATTCGCACCGGGCTATTCTATTTGATAGAGTTAGCGCATGACGCCCAAACGAGACATTCCGTGTTTCGGATTAGCATCCATCTTGGAGGTATTCACAAAAGGTTTGCATCACGGTTCGGACGCACAACCATCCTCATTCAATACACCCGATGAATTATCTCGAAACTTTAATTGAAATGTAAAATATTTCCTCCTGAAAACATATTGTGCATTCTAGAGTTTCATGTTACCTCCAATATGGCCGCTAATCCAAAACACGGAAGGTTTCTATTTATTAGCATTAATTGGGTTGTCAACATGAAACAGGTATATCTTTTTTATCTGAAAATCTGAAACATACGAGGGTCATTCAATAAGTTCTACCTCCTCACTCATAACATCGCTAATGTAAATGTCAGCCTCATGACATTTGTCATAATTATAGCTCTGAATCATAGCTACACATTGATAGTAAATAATAATTGATACCTGTTTCATTTTTGCTATGATATGATCAAAGCCAGAGAGAAATTTTGGACAACGGACACGTAAAATTACCCTAAAGATAAATATATGTTTTTCGTTTTTTCTCCTATTGTATGATTAGATATAACAGCCAGATTTAAATACTGAAAATAGAAAACAATGGATGATTTTTGTATATAATACTGTATTATCATGTATAAATCAGATTGTAGGCAATATAAACCTGTGTAGGCTTTCAAAAAGTATACTATCAACTCGAATGTATTGATACGACTTTAGCATACCGGAATACTGCTATTCGGTCAGATTTTCGTTGTTACAAGTCAAGCCACAGTGATGCCTCGAATGTGAAATCTTAACATGATAGTAACTTTATGAGTTTCCTGTTATATGCAACCTTTATAATAGTCAATCAGGTACTCAGTGATAGAATAATTATTATCTCTTCGAGGGACTTGAAATCCTTCCATTTAGTCCAGTATAATGAAGATCTCTTAGTTCTTATGAAAAGCAAATATGACTTTTGCAGCGGTTCTCTATAGGGTAGGGTTTAGATTAATAGCTGTCCTGGTCTAGTTCTGTTTAATTAGAGGGCATTTCCCCCAAGAAATCAGTCTATGTTTTTGTTTATATTCTGTTCAAGAGACATTTGTAATTTAGAACGGTTTTAATTGACCGATAGGTACGTTTTGTCTCTTAGAATTGGCCAAATGAATAGCACTCTATGAGACATTTGGCTGTTTTTTATCCGTTTCCGTCGCACTAAATGGACGTCTAGTTTTCACTGCATCTCCAGAAAAGTGCAACCAGTACTCAAACCAATTTACTATGAATTTGTAGTTGAGATTCAAAGCTACAATTGTGGAATATTTCATACGACTGGCTTATATAATAGCAAAGTTATGAGGTAGGAGGTAGAACTTATTGAATGACCCTCGTAGTTAAGTAGTATTCCCGATAACAAATGGCTGCTAATCCTATACATGGATAACCTACGCTTAAAGGTGCGACAACATCGAAATAAGGAACTAAGTTACTGTAGATGTTACGCATACATTACTTCATTCTTTTGTAAAATGTATTGTATACGTTTGTTTGTGTGTTTGTTTATTTGGGTTTCCCGTCTTATTTTTTCTATTGTCTTATTTATTTCTTCCATTCTGCAACCTATAATACATTTGACTGGTTTGGTTACCTTTTTGAGTGGGGTTCCTCAAACTATAGGGTCACAGTGTAACTAGTCAATAAAGAAATAATTGTGTAGAGGCAAATATTTGACCAATCAACTTGCAATAAAATGACACACCTCGACTGACTGCCTTGTCTAAATTTTCATGACCTAAAGTCCTCAATTGACCCCAATGTTCAATAATTTATTGTGAGCTACAAGTCGATTGATTTTCTAAATAAAGTCAGTCAACATTAATGTTAATATCTCCTCTTTATGATAATGCTACTCAAACTCACCTTTTTCCCCGCTTTTTTCAATGATTTCAATGATGACGATTTATTCAATCACACATCGCTTCGCCAAATTGTTACTTTTCCAACACATAGAAATAACTGTCTTGATAAAATTATGACTGATATCTATGATAATTAATGTATATATAAGAAGCTGGAAAGACACGCTCCCATTGGCAAAAGTAATCGTGTGGAAGCCTTTGACCCAGATCCGTAAGCCGACCTCCATGCATGAGAGTGACCACCAGACACCTGAGAGATTCTTGTGTGCGCACATTTGGCCAGTGGATTTCTAAGAAACCATGGGACCGTGTCTTTGGGGCTTCTTCATGTGATGTAATGGCTCAATCGCTTGAGGACATGCTCTCAGAAAAATATTAAAAAAACATTTTCCTCAGAAACCTATGGTGCACAGAAACAATGATAAACCTTGGATAAATGGTACCATACGAAGACTCATGTCTCAACACAATAAGGCCTTTCAATCCAGTAATACACTAGAAACAAGGTTATAATATATGAAATCAAGCAAGCAAAAAAGAACTTCTATGCAAAAAATGTTGAAGGTTTGAAAAAGATGCAACTTGGCAAATGGCATAAAACATCAGAAATATAACTGGCCATAACAAGAAAGCTGGTGATTTTGATTTACCCGGGTTAAGTGACTCTGTCAGTGAACAAGCTGATAAGCTAAATGAAATTACTTCAATTTTGTTTCTTTTCTCAGACCTTGTCAAAGACATTCCTCAAGTGAAACGTTGCTTAGCAAAGGCTTGTCATAGTGGCCACCGTGATCTGGTATCATTCTGGCTAGAGCGTTTGAAGTCAGCATCAGGTCATGGGAGATTATCAAGCGCGGATTTTGTAGCAGAGAATGACCCTCTCATTGCAGCGTGCAAAGGTACGTAAAAAACTGTTCGTCGGGTATTTTCTGCAAGTAGATTTTTGGCGGGAAAAGTGAAAATAAGTGAAAATTATACGGCTGACACCTGTGTACTACCCAAACTATGGTAGGTCTACACTGCAAAAAGGTTGCTTAAATACTTACTCAACATTTTACACAACGTTGTTGAAGTATGCAACCGTTTAACAGTTGCGTAAAATTTACCCAACACCGTTGGATAACATGTTTTCACCAACAGTTGAACAATTCCAGTTACTCAACAGTTGCACAATTTTAATTACACTACAGTTGGGTATTATTAATTAACCATTTGTTGGGCATTTTGTGACTGTTGCTTAATTTGTGAATTCTTTTTCATTATATATTGAGCATTTTTGTATAGCAACTGTTGCTTAATTTATCAAATATAGCCATATGTTGGGTATTTTATTTGTGTCAAGTTTTTATTATATATTGAGCATTTTTGTATAGCAACACGCGGTAGGCAAAATAATGTGAATTCTGGGCGATGCAGCAGAGCTACATACATCACTTCCTCCCGATAGTGAACCGGTAACTTGTAATGGGAATTCTAGGCGATGCAGCAGAGCTACATACACTGTTCCCGTTCGGTAGTGAATCTGTAATTTATTTTAACATGTTATTAAACTATAGGCTTGTACATGATATCTGACATCTCTTATCAATGGTGTTATTACGACGTAGTCTTGCTATCTGGGTATGAAGGTATAAATAGTCCATATTATATAATACATAAACATATTTATGTGATTCTTTTGGTGCAAAATAGATCACATGACATGAACTATTCAGTATATGTCCATGTCGTGTATTTTTTGGCTATACAAATCGACTATTCAATATTCATCGCAAGTGACGTCGCTATAACACCGTTGAAATGATATTCATAACAAATATATGTCAAACAAGGATGGCAAATTTAAACTATTTGTCAGTGTATTCCTTATTGGATGCCAAGACAGAATAAATCTAATTGTGGTCCTGCGCTGCAAAAAGGTTGCTTAAATATTTACTCAACATTTTACACAACGTTGTTCAAGTATGCAACCGCTCAACTGTTAAGTAAAAGTTGCCCAACACCGTTGGATAACATGTTTTCACCAACAGTTGAACAATTCTAGTTACTCAAAAATTAGGCAATTATATTCACTCAACAGTTGTTCAAGTATGCAACAGCTCACGAAATTGGCTTTTTTGGACAACAGTTGCCTAAAATTCACATGTGCGTAACTTGCATCAACTGTTGCGTGATTTTCCTCAATGCTCATGTAACAGTTGCCAAAGTGGAATATTTTTACGCAACATATTTTAGCAACAGAAACAGTTTCCACCAACATTTTAAGGACATTGTTTTCGACAAATTGCTCAACGCTGGGGATTTTTTACTTTTATACAACGCCTAACTTTCTACATATATTGAATGAATTTTAATCAACACGTCAACCAACGGATGATAAAAGTACTTTTAGCAACGTATTTTAAGCAACCTTTTTGCAGTGTACTACAAACAAAAACATGCATTTCCCCTTGGCCTTGAAAAACATTACATCGATTACGTCACAAATTCAAATGTGGCCCTTGTATTGCATACAATGTTGCTGGACAGCTTACGCAAACAAATGATCCTTAATATCACACCATGGTGGCAAAAGTCGAGGACACATTTGCACTTTGCAACAAAAAAACAGCGGTGCGATACTTTTTTCAGGTAGGGATGCCTTAAAAAAAACATTCACGTTGGTATGTTTTGTAGGTATATCAATATTAAATCATATTCACATGTTTATAAAGTTAATATTATGTGTTGTGTTTTTTTATAATAGGGGATCACCCTGAGGTAGCTGATCGACTTCTTGAAGACAACGTCTTTGAGATCAATAAAGAAACGGTGACACATGGCGGCGGCGAGCAGTTGGCGAAGTGTCTTGAGATATGGGTAGATAAGGATGATGAGCCTGCGGAGGTAAAATTCGGATCCAGATTAGGCCTAGGTTCTGTATCCACAATTCCCATTGAAGCATTCTGAAAACATAAAATATCACATTGTTGAAACAATATCCTAGTAGCGCTCTGATATCTTTATGTTTAAATCTTCATTACCGCCGTTGATTTCTACAGATACTATTGTTCAATCCCTGCTGCTGATGTAGGAATGTTTTAATCGTTGCTCAGTTGAGACACTTGGAAAAAACTTAAGATTGACCAGTCCAATTTATTTTACAAGTATTTTATTTTATAAAAACGAGTTTTCTTTCTCAAAGATAATAATCATACATATAACAGTATCATAATCTACAATGGTTCATGGATATCATCCTTCTATATTGGTTAACAAACAACTTAAGCCCGATTATTAATTGATAAATGTTATCAAGTCCAAAATACATATCTCTGATATAGATCATGTCATATCAAACTAGTATGTTGATTTAATCAAGCATCATGTGATAGATTAATCAACTAGCGAATATTAGTGGCAAATAAAACTATAAAACTGAGAAAAGTGCCCTTTTGTACTCCCTTGTGCCTTTATTTTCTTTATATTTTAGCAGCTTTAGGTACGAATTATTCCTTAAATATACATTAAAAGACGTCGAACTGATTATTGGTGGATAGTAAATTGTTCAAAGATAAAATCTACACAGAAAACGGGGATTCGTGAGTGTACGCTTAACCGAGAGTTCCAATATGTAATTTTATGATGACCTTTATTGACCCATCGTGAACGTGACTTTGACCCCGTGTGACGTAGCGTTTATCAAATTGTCCTGGAATTACCTAGACGTAATATACGCCCTCTGCCTCCCTTCCAGCCCAACACGTAGTATGAACCAAGCATACATGTACATGATATAAATTTACTTGCATAAAATGGCTCAACCAATAGACTATCCTATTCAAATCAGATAAATAGGATACTTACTGTGTCCATACTCTAACAGTACTTATTTAGGGTCCCCGGTGCTTTTTTAACTTTCTGAATTTGCGTTATTATGGCCTGATATGATTTGGTTTTAAAAAGATGAATTTCTGCTAAAAAGCTAGTCCGACATCAGAAAAATAACTTGATATAGCTTGGATGGTTCCTTCTAAAGGTATTCCCATAAACTGCGCATGCCAATTATCATTTATAAATTTCTGCACGTGGAGTTTTCCATCACCAGTTGATCTCAGTTGAAAATTCCCATAGCGTTACAGTGCCGATAATGAGCTAATTGATATTCATGAGGTGATTTACTATGGCGATTTTACATTGGAATTTTGACTTGCCCGATAAAATCATGAATTGTAAAGCTTTCAAATCATGAATCTGAATAGGAAACATGAATTTATTGGCATAAAATGTACAATGAACACAATGAAATGGTAATTGGGTCTGATGGTTTAATACTTTGTTGACAACACAGTGATAACTTGTAAGCTTCCAGAGGGGGAAATACTTATGCGTGGCAGTGTATCATACTCAGTGCTTTAATATGCCTCGTCGCCAGTCAGTATGCAGCCACGCGAAAAGCCGTTCCTTTTCTAACCCAGCACAGCGACCCGGAAGTACTCACCCGTAGCGATACGGCTTCGCAGTCATAGTTGACCTCGTGATAGCACGATGTAAATGAGCTCTTTTCATGATTATAATCACACATTTCAAACACATTTGCCATGAAATTGTAAAATAAAAAGGCATGTGATGCAAATAATATATCTAATATTATCTGTGAACTTCATGACATGTTGTATTTTCGGTGCAAATTATTGCAATCACACAAACCCGAATTCAAGAAAAACTTGACGAAACTAAAGCCAAATCCACGGTAAAAAAATGACTTCTGAAGAATCAGGCATCAATTTTATCCATGGTATCATAATATTCATAGTCTTTTGTAACTAGAAACATGCTTAAAATATTATAAAATTATTTAGTCTGGTCAAGTGAATGATTATAATATAGCTCCTCGAATCTTGTCTCGAGCTAAATTCATTTCGTACCGTCGTTGGGTTGTTGATGAAGTGTTTAAATCTCACGGATATTATTAGTTTCGCTTGATAGCTCAGATGGTAGAGAGTTAGCTTGGAGAACGAGAGGTCCGGGGTTCGAAATCGATCTTTCTGCTCTGCACAATTTCATATGATATTTTTTTCTCGTCAAAATCATTTTTCACAATTTCATCACACAAAATGCATACATTCGGACGTTTTCATTGCAAAAACGGTATTTTTTTCCAAAATGTCAATAATGAATTCAAACGCGGGCATGAAAATGAAGCGCGGGCGGGTTACGGGAAACTAAAAATCAAGTTGGCGAGGATCGTAAGTTTCGTTTATGACCCAAAATCGGTGAAAATCAGACTCGGTTTTTCTTATCAAAAAAGAAGTCGGGCATCAATGATTTTGATATGAAATTAAAGCTTAAAATTCCGTTAGTACGGAAATTGCTCTTAAAATATCTTACGAATTTTAGTCCGGTCAAGTGAATGTTTACAAGAAGCTAAGTCACGAAAGTTGTTACATTCTAAAATTAGCGATAAAATCACTGTTTGTGGACCAAATATGTCAGATTTGGTATCATATTATAGAGAAAATTACGAACAGTATGACCAGTGTTCCCCATTATGAGGAGACGCCAGACCTACTAACACGTCTTGTCTCTATAGATGTTATTCAGCGAATGCCTATTTCCCGCACGTTGGCCACATTTGTTTGGGCTGGGGATTTCGCACGTAAATACAGGAGGTGTTTCTAAGCCCAATACAATAGGTCGCGCTATTGTACCAATGGGAATGTCACCCACTAGTCAATAATGCACAGAAGTTTGACATCTAGTTATGCACACCTATGACATACTATTTGCGGACGGACTATTTTACATCAACATTTTAAGTTATTTGAATCCGACCATGACAACTATGTTACCACATTGTATAGACATCACCATGATCACTTGACTAATACATTTTAAACTGGGATACGTGAACCACTCCTGTTATGTTTACATTCAATTTTGGTTTTGAATTAGAGGTCTCATTTTCACACCACGTGCGTAAAAATGAATTTAGACAGAATAGAGCTATGTTACAAAAGGGATCAACTCCATATAAGTGACATAGAAGAAAAGCAACGGTTTAAAAATTAAGGATGTTGCACTTCTTTGATTATGCTAATTTTCTGCCATATGAAAGATATCACACGTGTAAGCTTAAAAACATGCTTGATTTCATTTATCTTAACTTTATTTCCTATGTCATTCTTTATTTTCGGAAACTAGTGGAGTTGATCCCTTTTGGAACAAAAATGTTTCGACCAATTTTCCAAAAAACACTTTACTAAACAATCGTTATTTTCAATTAAGGTACACATGAAAGACATTATTAAATCACATTAAAAACAGAAAACCGCATTCAAATACTTCTTCAACTCTTTAAATTATGAAAGTTTGTGTTTTCTTAGAAAATTTGGACAATTTGGCACATTTTTTGAAATAACAACACTTCTGTTTGTGTGCAATTTTAAAAACAATTATCCCATACATTTTACGTTTTCTACATTGCATATTCCTATCATTGTTTTACCATGATAAAAGAACCATATTTCTACCATTTTGGCTTACATAATAATGAATTATATTCAAATTTCCGAAAACTTCTGGAAATTGCCGGAAATTACCGAGGGCCATAACTTTTGACCCGAACATGCTAAAGATGTAGAACAAAGTTTAAAAGATTTATTACGTAACTCTCTTTCATATTCTGCACCTAACTAAATTTCGACAAAAAGTGGAGTTGATCCCTTTTGGAATAGAGCTCTTCAGATACTAGCCCTAATACTCCATTTAAATTAATTAATCTCATCCTTATTTAGACTCTTGCAGCCAAGTGGTAGCCCTAATACTCCATTTAAATTAATTAACCTCATCCATATTTAGACTCTTGCAGCCAAGTGGGCCGAAAAAAACCTTCACACGTTTGAACCAGTCTGGTTGCAGCTCCCGAAATATGAAGGGACCTTAACTAATATTGATTTATCCCACAATTCGTTGAGCACAATTCCCGGTATTTTGCTTTGGGGATTACCGTGGTTGAGAGAGCTGACGCTGTCACATAATAATATTACCAAGCTTCCTGCACCTGATGGGAAGAAGCAGCTGGAAGATTCAAGGTAGGAATGTTTGGAATGTCCTGAAGGTTGAACCCCCTGTTACTTTAGTTCTATTTTGATTAAACACCGTCACTATAGACAACGGAGTTATGCCCTCTCATGCAATTTAGAATGTGTTGTGGTGTGTGGTTAAAACATTTTGTTTATATAAGTTCAATTTTTGCCACATTTTAAACATCATATTTAGTGTGGTTTTAATTAATAATCAATTAACCTTATTTCACATTAAAATACTAAACAATTTCAATAAAGCCAAATGGGGAAAATATCATAATATTTGAATCCTTAAAATCTGAAACCTGGATTAGTCACATCAAACACCTCGTTGTCCAAGGGGACATGTTTCGCATTGCTATTCTGGAAAAATTTGACCACCTCTGGAAGTTATATATTTTTAATCTTCCAAAAGGTATTATGACATTAATGCTTATCTCTTTTCTGGACTCACTCCCTACCAAAATAATCTGAGCCGCTGGGGTAAATGAACCAACAGTAAATGTGACCTCTGTGGCTACAAAGAAGTACTTCACCATGTTTTAAATAATTGTAAAACCATGTTAGATCAAGGTCGCTACACCTGGCGTCATAACTCTGTTCTCCGCATAATCCTAGTCACCCTTAGTGATGCTAGTGATCCCTCATGGAAGTTTTTCTGTGACCTTCAAGGGGCTACAAAAATTGCCGAGACCACAATTCCGTCCGACATCCTCCCTACCCAACAAAGCCCGGATCTTGTTCTCATCAATCAAGGCACAAAGTCGATTATTATTTTTGAACTCACTATTCCGTTTCGAGCGTAACATCAATTCTGCTCATGATCGCAAACTCAATAAATACGCCGGCCTTGCCAGTGACCTGCGAGAACAGGGTTATGACACCAAGCTCATATTTGTTGAAATTTGTTCCAGAGGCCTTATCTCAAATTCAAATAAAAGTTCCCTTCAATCCATTTTCCCCCTTCTTTCCATCAGCAAAAACATCAGGACACGGGCGTCAACAAAAATGTTAAAATCCTTGAGTCAGCGTGCAATAATATGTACCTATTCTATTTTCTATTCCAAATATGACAAACAATGGTCATCGGGCATCAACTAATTATATCTTGCTATACTCAGTGCAATATCCTCCTCTCAGTGTTTTTCTGGGCACATTTCATTGCTAAATTTTTTATATTTATGTTAAGTGCAATACTTTTATTATGGAAAGCAGGCTTTCCTGACCCTTTTGGTCCTTTTATCCCACAGTTTGAAATTGGTTTTCATTTCCAGCTTTGTATGTTTTCATTTGTATGTATCTGATTGTAATGTATTTCGTGCCATGCCTGCGGATGATGGTGAAAGGCCCATTGCAAAATCCATCCTCTAGTCTGGCTTTATATGTATACTTTTCAATGTTTATGTTTATTAATAAAATTGGAATGATTTAATAAAAAATAATGTCATCAGCAGACAAATTAAAAACAAGCCGCGATCTAAGGCTTTTTACGATTACATGTGGAAATATAAAATTTAAAAGGACTTCCTCTATTTGTTAAAGACAGTCTTTTCATTAAGTTTTCTAGTTTGTTTACCTGTCAATATTCAAAAGATTTAAATATTTAATCATTCCAGCCTCGAGTTTCTGACCATGGCCCACAACCAACTAGATGAGGCCCCATCGGAGTTGTTCTTGCTGCAACATTTGAAAACGCTCTCATTGGCACATAATAAAATCCGTAATATACAACTGGCAAATATTGAATTAAACCTTGATCACAATGGTAAGTCACTTTTATTCTGGAACTTTACAACTAGGCTACTACACGTTGCGAGTGAAACCATCACACTTCATCAGGCAACTGACCCGCTGATCATGTTGGGTCACGTGATTAGATAAAGACGGGTTGGAATACCCCGAATAGTCCGGTCCTAGGTGCGTGATAGGTGACATTGCAGTCCTCAAGTCTTGTTCGACGGTCGCTCAACCCTCTCCCTAATAACTTATTCGCCGCTCGCCACTGTTTCTCCTACCACAGACTGTTCAAAAATGATTTTGTCCCTTGTTGACAATCATACCCGCCATATCTTACTTGTACACTAAATACTGTACTAAATTATATTACTTATATAAAACAAATTACGTGGCTGTATAAACACTTGTAGATGAGGATGGAATCTCTTGGAGATGTCACAGCCTGCAGCATCTGGACTTATCGAATAATCAACTGGAGAGAATTCCGACTGGTATCAAAGCGGCAAAGGAATTGACCGAACTGTGCATTGCAAACAATGTGTTAACGGAAATACCGCAGCCTTGGTATTGTCCACTGGTATGTGTAATTAATGTTTCTAGATGTTCAACATTGTTGAAATCTGTATTATTAAAAAAAAAGTGAAATCAGAATGTAACCATCTTCAAACGAATCATTAAAGGCAAAGTGTTAATGATAGTATACAGGTGAGTCAAAAACATTGTGCACGATTTGAAAGGGCCATTTGACCTTGATGTGTGCATTGAACCATGATTTATTTTTTTGTCAGTGCAAAGCGGTGTTAATCTAGTTTATCCTCCCAAAAAAAATGAAAGTAATCGACTGAAGAATACGCAAACTGTGGCAAGTTTAGTAAACTGACCAGTATCTGTATCTGTTAAATGATCAGTATCACTCACATTTATCATGTTAATTGTCAAAATGTTCCTGAAACATCATTCATTTACTCTGGGATAAGTGGTAAATCGTCTGATACCGAGTTGTCAAATGAAAAGTCAAATCTGAATACAAGCATCACCTGTTACAGAGCACTTCGGATGCCATATCCTCCTTTGTTTGGGATGACGGTGCTTTCTCACTCTGACTCCATACCATCATGCTGCAGTAATATGCATGTCTTAACTGTGTAAATCCCATAGGAATGGCGAAAAACACGGTCAGTTTACAAAATTGCTTATTCTGCAGTCGATTACTTTCATTTTTTGGGAGGATAAACTAGATTAACACCGCTTTACACTGACAATAATGCACGCATCAAGGTCAAATGGCCGTTTCAAATCGTGCACAATGTTTTTTGACTCACCCTGTACATTTGATCACAGGTTGTCGGGATGCCTGTGATCATTGTGATGTTTGTTCCTAAAGCAGTCCGGGCCGATTTCCCATTCAGGAAGTATTACCTGTAATGCAATGCGATATTTTTAGTTAGTCTTTTACAGGAACCCGCTTTTCATAAGACTAAGAGAACTGTAGCATACAAATTAAACCTAGCCTAAAGTGCTCAACAAAAGAAAGTCGTACACTTTGTTTAGGTCAATTAAAGTAACTTTTGATTGTTGTTTTACCGAACAGGCTAGATAGACATTTGGATGAATTTTTTAGGCACATTTTGATACCAAATATAACACCTCGCAACAAAGATAAACCATGATTAGCGCCATTTTAAGAAAATTAGTCACTTTTCAAAAGTCACATTTTCAATTACTACACGGGAGGAAAATGTGTGTGTGCGAGGTTCACCCCGTGTGTGAAACTGTTATTAACCAGCCTGACACCGGCGGGCAATCGATCACACAGTGCAGCCGTGTACACTACCTTGCGCTGGGTGTACACTTAGTGAGCGGGATATTTGATTCCGAACATAAAGGGCATTATGTGCTTGTTAACAATTGGTGTTTTCTTCCGCGTAGTGTATTGAAAATGTGACTTTTGAAAAGTGACTAATTTTCTATAAATGGTGCTAATCATGGTTTATCTTTGTTGTTAGGTGTTATGTTTGGTATCAAAATGTGCCTAAAAGATTCATCCAAATGTCTATCTAGCCTGTTTGGTAAAAAAATAATCGAAAGTTACTTTAAATGATCTAAACAAAGTGTACGACTTTCTTTTGTTGAGCACTTTATTTTAATATGGGTGAAACATTTTGTATAATATAATGATAGATTTTATTGTCGTTCTCAGCGTTCAGTGGCTCATTTTAAACTCGTTATTTTGATTTGAGGGTCTATGAAGTGGACTACAAACTAAAAAGGATATCGATTCTCTTTTTTTAAATCTGCGACATGCTCAAGTTTGGTAATACGAAAGATTAAACAATTATCTAAAAAATTGTCTGAGGAAAAAAGAAAGAAGTTATCGTGTACTTTTTCAAATATTTTGTTTTGAATATTTAATGAGGTAATTAGCCCAATTTCTTAATTACAATAAATTAGGAAAATCACCACAATGATATCTATTAATTATTAATAAACTAAACAGTTTATCTTATAGCTTGACTCATTTACTGATCGTCATGATTCAAAGATCCATCATATTTGGTTAAAATGAATAAATTGGTCCTTTTGCAATATATACATTCGCAAGGGATTATGGGTAATACTTCCAGTTCAGGAATGCTTCCTGAACGGGAAATCGGCCCGGACTGTAAAGTTGATATGGCACACAGTTTCTGCACACGCAATACTATTCATGCTAATTGTATTGAAACTCACGTCTTTACCCTAACTTTCCTTATCACTACAAAACACTACACAGACTACTAGGGGCTGATAATAGCGCGCTATCGTAGCGCGATCAGGTGGGCTATCATATGCATGCATAGGGAAATCTTGAGATTTTCCAAGCTGACCCCAAGGCTCAATTAGATATTAAGGGCCAGATTGCCACACAGGCGACCCAGGTTCGATTCCTGGCGCCGGCGCAACCGGAATTTCCCCGCTAATTGTCTCCCCTGATAGTTTTATTCCCCAAAACACCCCTTGGGAGGTGCAGTATGGTATAGGGAAGGTATGTACCTACCTGCAATAAAGTATGATCCTGTTTGTCTTCGTAATGGACTCGACTCTATATCATACCATGGAAGAATCAGATACAATTACTTGCATCCGCGCATCAAAGATGAGTTCTATCTCTCTGTCTTCACATGCCTTAAACACGTACACGTAAATCATATTTTTCTTTTTATAAAGGAGAAGCTCAACGCATCAAACAACAAGATTACCCGCGTTCTAGACATCCGTCTGTACTGGCAGAAATCGCTGAGATTCCTCAACCTCTCCGAAAACAAACTGACACTGATTCCGTTTAGTATCAGTATGTTATCAGGTCTACGTGATCTGAACTTGAGTCACAACCAGATCCAGGCATTACCGCCAGCTGTAGGATGGTGCACGTCTCATCTCCGCTATTTGGACCTATCCCACAATGCATTGCTTCATACTAGGTCGGAATGTAGACAGGAACCGTGAGTAAATGCGTAATGCCAGTCGTCCTTAATTTTTCAATTTTAAATAAACAATGCGAAATCACCATTACCATGATTTCCACTATGGTATTGCCTTGGTTGCGTAACTTAAAGAGGACGAGGCCTTTGTAAAAAATATTTTATTTCATGGTTCCGGGGGGTTGGATAGCACAAAACCTGTTTTAAATGCTCAGTGGACTAAATATATTACCAAGGTGTCAGCTTTTTAAATATTTAAACAAAAACGTTATGGAAGAAATAAAGAAAAAAGAACATTCCAGATTTTCTGAAAAAAAGAATGCGCGAGGGGACGAGACACTAATTTTTTTCACTTGGCGTAATAATGCTTTGATTAGAAAAATCATTCAACAAGTGTTGTGAGTGCGAAAAAATACCCACCATGAAGTCATTTTTTAAACATTTTGAGAGAAACCAATGCAGTACGTGTTTGAAAGTTTTCAGAATGTAAAGATACTATTCAAGATGACGACTTTCAAGTTAAAGGGGCATTAAGAGATGTGGTAGAGGCAGCGCCCTCAATTACAAAAATATATGATAACAACTAGGATTTGTATATTTTTACAATTGTATTACATGTACATGATGTATGAACTTACACCTATAAGGATTAAGAAAAATCAGCCCTCTTTGTACAACAAAACGTTGATTCAAAAATGCTGGTAAAGCCGCAATCAGCATTTTACATGGTTAAGGGTGGTATTCCAACATATTTAAAACATTGTTTTAATCAAGTTTTGCTGGTTTAGTAGAAACAACAATAATGGCAATTTTTAATGTTCATCTTGAATTATGAAGTAAATTAATTAAAATTAAAAAAATTCAACATGACATTGTGTCCCTTTAATGTACATCATCACATATATATACATAAGCAGATATCTTATACATGCAATACGGTATTTTATTTGAAGCGTTTTCATAAATTCCAATATTTGAAATTCCAAAATATTTTATTTCAAAGGGTGGTGGGTGGTGTTTTTTTTTTTGGGGGGGGTGGGGGTTATTTGTTGTTTTTTGCTCTCAAGCACTATTATTTTTATAATATAAAAGCTGAATGCAAACTGCTTATCCACAAAAATAACTTGAAGAAGCATCTGGTTACCAGGGGTTACAGCTCCACCAAAGTCCAGCAAGCCATCAAGAAAGTCCACTCTCTCCCGAGAGCCACAGTCCTTCAGGAGAAGTCTAGAAACCAAGACCCCATCTCTAAGATTCCCCTTGTTACCACATTTCATCCTAACCTTCCTCCTCTACGTCACATCACCAACACTAACCACCACATTCTCCACACATCAGACCGTCTTCGTCGTGCAGTTCCAATTACACTATTATTTTTATTTTGTTATCTTGGTTTGTTTTGTTGTTTTTGACGGTTTGTTTGTTTATTTATTAATATATTGGCATAGGCCTAGTTGGTTTTACGTTTTGTTTTTCATTTATTCTTTTGTTCTTTTGGAAAAGTTTCTGTTTCTTAATGTACCAGTGGTAATTGTTCAAATCCAGCATAATGCCAAAATAGGTATGTTGAGATGAATTGTGTCACCGTTGTATTGTTCTATTTTCCGTGTCACTCTCTATAAACATACAGTTTAAATCCAACGGTTTCCCCGATATCGTCATTTGCCGATGCCCTGCAAAAGTTCTCCGATAGTTTCCAGAGAGGTAAGACAGAGTCTTCACTGACCGACCAACACCAAGATCAGACCAACTCGGTTTTATACGTTCCGGTTGAAGAGGAAGATCCTGTGGTGTCCGCTAAATTTCAGCTGGAGTTTCCTAACGTCTTGAATTATTGCTTGTATTCGTTAGATCTCAGTCACAACAAACTGCAAGGGTTGCCAGATTCAATATGTGATTTGAAGGTTTTGCAAGTACTCAATCTCAAAGGGTAAGTGAGCATGATCGTCATGATCATCGTTCGTCCTTCGACGGAACATTGAAAGTAGCTGACACATATTGGTACCATGTATATTTCGGGGTAGCTTTATTCATCATGAGCTGTGGAATATCCCTTAGGTCAAGACCCATGTCCTTTGCAATGCTGTCAGGATAGGTGGTGTTTTTCCTGCCACGGTTAGAATGGCCACGTTCGCCTCTGATGCTGGAGGTCCCTGGATCAAACCCCGGGGGATCGGTGGGATATGTTGGTCAATCTTCCACGTCGAAGGTAGATAGTGGGTAGAGTTAGGGTTAAAGAGGTGAATGAAGTGAGATCATATTAGCGTCACAGCACTTGTGTACTTCCGATGGTCAATTGTTTCCTTGTCATAGTAAACTCGTCATTGCAATCGAAATCAAGTGTGTTTGAAGAAATAAATCCAGACATATAAGTTATGTATTTACAAATACATTTAATTCTACAGGAATCCAGAACTGAAACAGTTACCGATGAAATTGTGCACACTGACAGATTTGTTTAGCATCAGATTGGATCCAGAACAGATCACGGAACCGTCCGAAGTTGCTCAAGCTCTCGCGGAGGGTAATCAGAGTAGTTTGTTCATAAAACACGTTCTGCGACAGAGGTTACACAACAGTACACCCTATAGAGGAATGAAACTTATGATAGTTGGGCCTGAGGTATGTTGTCAAAGAGCTATCATAGTAAAACTGCTTTACTAGCTCCTTGATTGTATTTGGTTCAAAATGGCAGTTTGGGCGAGAAATACATATATAAATAAAAATGCAACTTGACAAGTAGAAAAAAAACACCTGTGTCAATACAATGACGGATTATCAATATCCGGTCCACCGTTTGTTATTTTCTTCACTAGTAATCGTAAAGGTCAATTCAGCAGTTGTTTGAAAATGATTGTTTGTTTGATTCTTGTTGTTTTGTTTTGTTTTTGTTGTTTTGGGGGTTGGTGGGAGGGGGGGGGGGGGGGGGGGGGGGTAGGGCGGGGGCTTATATAGCATAAGTACCCGTTACTTACCAGTTTAAAGGTAGTTATTCACATTTTATGGTCCTACCGAGAAACCTTAAACTGTAAATTGTGGATAGTTGATTTTAGAACACTACATTTAACGGACATTAGATGTTCCATTCCCGAGTTGTTACCCGAGTTGTATTATTACCAGAATGAGTCAATACTTCAAACAAATATATTAATAAGTAGGCTAATAATATACAATATAGCATACTTAATTTGTTGAAACGTAAAAACGTCGTTCACGATGAATAAATTCCATTTGAGTACGAATTGTGTGAGAAAGACTCAATCCTCAACTTACCAACTGGTGGAGAGCCATAGGCTGGTTGATATGTTTCCACAAGTCGAAAAACAAAAAAGCCAATGTTTGAACCTCGTCATTAATTTCATCTATTAACACGTTTGAACTTGTATATATATAGAAAAGCGGGAAGACGTCATTATTAACGTACATGACAGAATGCGATTTCCCAGAGGAAGACCGAGGCATCAATGTGATGGAGTGGAGTCTTCCAAATCCAAAAGCTAATACCGGTCCACTGATGAAACTGAAGAAGTCATCTGCAGGACAGGTGGGTGCTGTTATAAGAAATGTTCGCGCGCTACGCGCGAATTAGTTGGAATGTTATATTATTCAAGCTTAACATGATGGTTTCAGGAACGGGTTTTTTAACCTTTCTTTTTACAATAGCCATTTTTTTTAAATATTTTGTTATTCAATTTGAACAAGATGGCTTCAGAAACGTTTTCTGGACTTTTGATTGTTAAAATAGACATTTTTTGGCGCGCATGGCGCGCATTAGTTTCACTGTTTATTTATTATTCAAGCTTAACAAGATGGCTTCAAGAACGTTTTTCTAAACCTTTATTTTTACAATAGCACTTTTTTCCGCGCTCCGCGTCAATTATTGTTATACTACTTTGTTATTCAATTGGAACAAGATGGCTTCAGAAACGTTTTCTGAACCTTTTTAGTGTTAAAATAGACATTTTTGGCGCACTACGCGCAAATTAGTTTCACTGTTTAATTATCATTCAAGCTTAACAGCATGGCTTCAGGAACGGTTTGATAAACCGGTTTTTTTACAATAGCCATTATTTTCGCGCAAATCCATTTTAATTTATTCGCAATTTCACCCCCCCCCCCCCCCCCCCCCCCCCCACGCTGTGTTGTTTGCTTAGCAAGGGGGGAAAAATCCAATTTTGAATGATATTGATAATAAGCCAATAATGATTGGAAATGAAGTTAAGGCTTTTCAATAAAATATTGGTCAAAATGATACACCAAATCGCACCAAATGGGTTCGAAAATAAAAATCCAATTCCAAGGGGGTCACATACCCCTCAGACTCCCCCTGTCTGCGTTACCGCGGATAGCGGTGCGAATTATTTGTAAACCCCCGGGTAAAACAATCCTGCGCACGCCTATGACCACTCTTACAGGATCTGGGAGTGTTGTGATTGTCTATGAGGTGCTCAACATTATTGCTTATATGAATATGGAATTGTTTCGCTCTGTTACGTAACAATGTGTCGTTCTGTTACGCTATAACTTTAAGGAATGATTTTAAACTTCATCTGCTAAAATGACCGTTGAAAAAATGTTGCAATGATATCTCTAAATTAATTTAGATTAACGTGGACAGCATCAATTTCACTTTGTGGGATTTGAAAGGAGGAGACTCTTACACAATAATACACCAAACGCTGTTCACGCCACGTACTTTGTACCTGGTAGTGTGGGATGTAACAGAAAAAGAGACGGGTGTAATGAAACTCAAACCATGGATACAAAACATCAAGGTATGTTTATAATATGTAACATCGCAGCAGTGCGCAAACGCAGCATAAGGACGTAAGACTAGACACATGCGAAAATGCTGTGCATTTTAAAGGTTGTCACTCATTTATGGAAGCCACTTGATTCAGTATTTTATACCTGCTTTTACACTCTCCATGTATGTAGGCGACGTGTAATATAATATGCATATGGCACGTATTTTGCCCAATAAAAAACAAAACCTGATTTTACGAACATTAAACCAAATTGAATGGCCAATAAACTTGGTTTATCACAAACTTTGCATCGATAAACCTCGTCTTTTCAATTTGAAAACCTTTGGTTTATCAAATTCAATAAGCAAGGTCATTGTCAAAAAAAATTCGATCGAATAACCATGTCTAATTGGACGATAAACCTGGTTTATCAAAAACCTTACGTATCGAATGTGATAAACAAAGTTTTTTTTTCGATTCGAAAAAACATATTTAGCGATCACAAAACCGTGTTTTCAATTCTCTCTCATTATGCAAAATACATCCCATAATTGTTCGCGCTTTAGGGTAATCGATATCAATAGTATTCCGATCAGTAGGGTTTCGTGTTCGTATCAGTTATTGAATTTTCTATGACTAGCCTATGTGTAGGCCGATTACTTTTAAACAATTCGTTCATGAATACGGTTTGACTCTAGATTAAATAAAATGTTTATCATGGATTGTGACTCGATTCGATGTTTATGATTTCAGTCTACGGCTCGTGAAAGCTGCATCATAGCAGTCGGAACGCATGTCGACATGCTTCCGAAATCAGTGAAGCGCCAGGACATAATCGCTAATCTGACACAATCGATATACCGACTATATCCGGAAATAGCCGAGTGCGTTTGGACAGAATCTGGTAGCCTGCCACGGTCGGGTGTGTCAAAAGTGAACGATGTAATCTACACCCAGGCTTTGAAGATGGAGTATCTCGATAAGAAACCGTTAAAAGAAAAAGGACTGATCATTGGAAGAAAGGTATTTGTAACTCAGAACTTCGAGTTAATTTTCAAATCTATGCTCATAATACGCGCACATTACATTTATGTAATTTCAATGATTCTGGTTAGATTTTAGGTCTTTACAAAGCGCTATGCCAAAGCTCATTCCATGGCAGTGTAAATCTTAATTCAATTTCACCACAAGCGCTGTCCTTTATAGGAATTCTTAATTTACCCTGAATACACACTGGTCCAGTGACAGTTACTGTTTGAGACAGGCATGCCATATCAGGAGGTGTTTTCACACAGTAAATAGCTGCCCATTGTATATATAATTCATCTTTTCTATGTTTCATGTCACAGTGTCAACCAGCTGGCATAAAAACCTTGAGAAAGTTTTTTGTTGCTGCAAAATGAAGCAGCTATAATTCACCTGATGATGTGTTACTTATGGCTTGACAGTCACAAGTTGACAGGCAATTAGGACCCATTGTAAGGATACATGGTAGCAGCATTCATAATGGTTAATTTCAAAATTAATCATATACACGTATTAAGTTAATAATGGAAGAATTCATGAAATCATTTAAAAAAATCCTACACTTGTGTAACAGGTGTTTACTTTGGGGTATAATATATAAATATGAATGATATCTTAACTGATCACTAAACCGTGGGGGCGTTGCTCGCTTTAATTGCACTTTTAAAGTTAGGTAGTATAGGCCGGGTAGTAGGCTACACTGGGCGTAGAACACGGGGCGTAGTACACACTTGCGAGACTTGAAGTAAATAGACAGGAGACGTTGCGTAATTGGTGGTATTCTATTTATTTGCGGGGTTTGGTGTTGGGAATTACAGCTAGCCAATCTGTAATAATCACAATGGAAAATGAAGAGTCGCGGATGAGTTGTGGGTTAAGTCCATGGCCATTGAAGGCGAATGTGAATGTGTGTTTTGAAATTTAATTATTCAAAACAAATTCAAAACAAATAATCAATGGACTATTAATGTAAACATGAAATGTAAATTAGCCTAAGTCTATGATTGGACATGCATGCTAGCTCAATAGTGTGAAGTGCACTTAGTTGTAGCAGTCACTCTAATCAGATATAAACTACTTGGTAATTCCAAAAGTTCCAAGTAAAGAGATGATCAATATCTGCTACAACAATCAAACAATCACTGGACCATAGATTTATACGGTCGCTGACTCTATCTGAATGAGACTGTAAACTTTTAAGTCCCATCAATAGAAAATTACAACTAAATCTAATTCTAAATCTATTTATACAAAAACAAAAGAACTAAGCGCACACCTGTGTGAGGTAAACACTCAATTGAGTAGCATGCATGTCATTATGAATAATATGATCACCAAACGCAAATAACTTGTGCAAAACAAATGTTAACTGAAACATGTTTAAATACCAAAACCAGACACAGATCAACTTTACAGATCTGACAAATTATGTCTTGGAAAGACATATCCAAACATTTTGTTAAAATGAACAAAAATTAAGCAAACCATTTGAATTCAAAATGGTAACTACAAATGTATGAAATAAGTAAAAAGAATAATCTTATGGTTGGGGTTTTTGAGAAAGAACCATTTCGAAACAAAACTTTCCTATGGTTTTGAAGTTCGCTAATCCTAATAAACAATATAGGTCCTAATTTGAGGAACCCATGCCCGGGCCCATGCCAACCAAAGATTTCTAAACATCAATAAACAAATTAGCACTTCACTAAAGGAAGTCACACAATCTCAAACACAATGACTTTCAAACTACAGTCATAGCAACTAGGAGTGGTGGTGCTGATTAACATTAATAAGCAACCATCATCATCTAATAAGATGAAATTCAATAAGTATGAGCAAAATAAGGAAAAGATCTGGCATACCTGTAATAATCACAATGGAAAATGAAGAGTCGTGGATGAGTTGTGGGTTAAGTCCATGGCTATTGAAGGCGAATGTGAATGTGTGGGATGTCTTTGTTGTTATCCGTTGTCTTGGTATGCCAGTCTGGACCAGTCCATTATTTTGGGAGGGGCGTTTCTGAGGGTGCTACACATTTTGGGTAGGGGTGTTTCTGAGGTGGCTACACTTGTATCCTCCTTCATGTCCTTTCTGAAGAGTGTTTTTATTTAAGCAATCCTACATGTAGTCTTTGTCGAAGATTGTCGCAATCCCCCTCGGGAGCCAGCCTGGAGCACAACACTAATGCGTTTCCGGTTGAGCTGGGGGAATTCAAGCGACTGCATACCTACTTTTTGATCAATAACTATCGATCACGTTTAGCACGCCTAAGTTGGTGTAAATCGTGAATACTAAGGTACGCTGTCGCCTGAAATCCCCCAGCTCAAGTATTTGTTTGCGATGTTGCTATGAATCGTGTAGGCGCCCAATGATCTATAAGTCGTGGACATAGGTAGTCTGAGGTTTTATTATGTAAGGTCTGTTTGTTTGGAATTCTGATTATCGGGGGGGGGGGGGGGGATAATAATGCAGTAGCGTATAAGGGGTGGCAGACCTTCTTGCAGGGGGTTCCCCCTTCCACACGACTGATACTGTGTGTTATAGACATTGCATGTTTAGCTAAGACGCGAATATATCAAATTAGGAGGTGATATTCGTCCCATGTTTCAGAGGTATTTTTCACTGTGCATAAAACTACCAATAAAGGGGGTCCATGTCCAAATTATAACATTTGAAAAGGGATGAAAGTGTAGTATTTGGTATTCTCGGATTTTTAGGTGTGCAGAATTTTGGAGAGAAACGTAATTGAAAATTCTTACTTCCCGTAGAGGGTGGACAGATGACGCATAATTGATTATATATTTGACTTGACTGTCCTCCCCGTCCCCCTGTGACGTGACGTGACGTGACCCCGGGGACGTGACGTGTAATATTTTCGTTCTACTTTCTGTTTGTTTGTCATCCCGCGAACGAATTATTACACAGTTTACACTTGATGGGCGTGGAAAGAGTCAACTGACAACTTCTGTAACTTTACATTGATGACTGACATGAAACAGAAACGGGAATCTTTGACCATGAAATGCCAACGTTATGGGCCTATAATAATGTATAATGTAATGTTCCCGGGTTTAGTCTCTTCTTTCTTTCGATGGTGATTGATGTGTGTTCAGGAATTATTTACCGATGATGCGTGTTCAGGGATTGCGTTATGCTTTGTTGAAAGAATCAAAAATTCAACGAATAACAAACCCCAAAACAATCTGTACAATAAGATAATACTTGTACCCAATGCGATCAAGTTAAGTCGTTAGTCCAAAGAAACCACAAATGGTAAAATAAAATTGACAGTGAATTAGACAAACTAAACATATCATTTTTTATATTGGTACGCGTCTTTTATGAAAACGTCGTGTGCCGTCAAATAGACAATGTTTATTGTTGTCGGGAGAGGGATGGGGAGGGATGCCCAATTATTTCTTTGACGGGTGTACACGCAATGCTTTGTTCAGGTGTTATATTCAGTGCATACGTTCGATTTTCAAATTGATGATCCTTAGTAGTCGTATTCAAAAATTTGAGTTGCGTAATTCCAATGGCTCTTCTTTTAGAAGCATACAGTGACATGGTATCGGCACATTGAGTAGTACACAAACTGTGCATGTTAACCACCAAAGGCAGTATTTCACTGCATTTCGGCCTATAACGTCTAAATGGAACATATCTTGCGCCATAACGTCTAAATGGAACATATCTTTCGCCAAAAAGTTTACAGAAATAATGAGAAAAATATCGGGTTTCTTCTAATATCAAAATATGTTGATGGACAAAACAAGCTAAAGTGATCGGAGCATCCACTTTTAAAGACTCCTTAAATAGATTGCAAACAACTATTTTACAGGTGCCGCAATCCTACATCGTTCTGAGAGATCTGCTTGGTATGCAACTGAAGCAAAAGCAATCATCTATGCCACCCCAACCACCACTTATGACTGAGGCTGAATTAAACCAACATTTCCATACCATACCAGGTAGTCAACTTTTGACGACAATTGAGGCAGATGCAGGTAAAAAACATGTATTTTTAACTTTTGAGTACGGTTCTGAACTTCTGATTTATAATTATAAAGAAAATGGGATGCATGGACGAGACGTGTATGACTTTCCGACTGAATGAAACGGGTATTGTAAAATGTTGGAACTATGTGTAACACGTATGTCCAAATATTAAATTAGAGGTTCGGCTTTTAAAAATCTAGCAATATCAGCGTTTGTTAACAGGATTTGTACACCCACGCCCATTTGAAATCCAAAATCTACCCTCCAAACATTGTTGATCATTGTTTGCTCAACTATCATGACTATGATTGTATTAGACTGCAAACATATCAGAGCATTTTCACTTCTTAAAGCGTTCAGATGGCACTGCTAAACCATTCCGTGGTTTCTAGAATAAAATTTAATTCATTTTTAGACGTAAAAGATGACGCCAGATTACTATTTGCATTCACCCCAATTTTCAAATACTCATCAGTCGAAACGCCACTTTGATTTGACCCCAAATTATTAGGTACGAGGGCGTCCTAATGTAAACACGAAAAATTCAAATTTATTCGATTACCTATTTATAAATAACTAACCCTTATTTAGGACGAAATATATACAAAAGGAGACCGCTGATCGTTTACCCACTAACCTACAATGAAGCATACATCTATTTTACTTCATACTGTTTTATCAAATCAATATATTCAATCACCAACGTCCCGAAATGTGAGATTTTATGCTACTGCATCGGCGTAAAAACTGACATGAACTGGAAGAAATGGTAGCCAATTTTAGATGAAAACGTCCGTAAATCCCTTGATTTACAACGTCGTAAAAAATCCATCTATACAGTGGCACATTATAATGAGTTGTTTGATATCCTTCGTGTTTGAAATAGTAATAGTGTTTAAGACGATTTTTGCCGCATCATTTGAAGCTCGATGTGAAGCTCAAATGTGGTGATCAAAATTTGGCACTTGACAATTAAGTGTTGAATCTCCCGGTTACAACTAGTTTCCCTTGATAGCGCAGATGGTAAAGCGTTCGCTTGAAGAACGCGAGGTCCGGGGTTCGATTGTCACTGCTTTTTTTCTCTCGTCAAAATCAATTTTTGTTGGGTTTTTAATTTATTTATGATTGTTTTATGATGATTTATTACTCGATATTTCGTCTGGGTGCGATTGCGCTTAGGTAGGTTATCCCTTCATCCACTCAAATATTAGTTTTAAAAGACACACATACGCATAAATGAGGATAATCAGGTGTAAATGCAGCTAAACATTGTCATGAAACCATCTTCAAAACGTCACATCATGGGCCGTCCGTGTGTATATTACGTCGCGTCTTTAGAGGTAATACAATACAACTCTGATCCCGAGCACTATGCCGAGGTTAATTTGTTCAGGAAATCTCACCTTTCCTGGTTTGTTGCTTTGGGATTATGTATACTACTACTAGCTCGTTCACGTAGCGTACGTGTTGTCGTTCCTCCCACTTCGTGGAGAGTAGATCAGTGATCGTATCGGAACAAGTCTGAGCCACCTCGGACTAGTATATATACTACATGTACTAGTAGAATGGTGGGGATCTTTTGATTTTGACGAGAAAAAAAAATCATGACATTGTGCAGAGCAGAAGGATCGATTTCGAACCCCGGACCTCCCGCTCTCAAAACGAACGCTTTACCATCTGAGCTATGAAGGGAAACTAGTAATATCCGTGAGATTTAAACACTTCATCATTTCTGTTTCTAGAGCCACATGTTGCAAAAACATCATTTATTCTGTTAGATAAAAAGGATATCACAGTTATTTAGGTCATAAGTTGAAAAAGATTTCCCTCGAAAGATGTTCCTCCTATGCACATAGCCTGCAATCCGCACAAACATCAAAATATAATGCGATCGCATTTGAATGGACAATGGACAAAATGACAATGGTTCCAAATTTTACTCTCTTACAATCTCTTTATCTACTTAAATGGTCACGTCGTAAAATCGATTTAGAAAATAATAATGACTAAAACCCTCATTTATCTGAATATGTGACAATTTTGTAATTTCGCTGTTTCAGACAGCTGTTTGTCAGATCAATGTAACGCTACTTTTGCAACATTTCACTTTCGATATCGACAAAAATGCAAACTTCCCATGTGAAATACTCTGCTTGTAAATGTCCGAGACTGGTTTTAATAAGTTGGTAAGACAGATTATATTATTAGGAATATTTTAAGACATTAATCTCCAAAAAAAGACTTAAATTTGACCTCAAGATCACTCTTGAAAATGATAGTTTAGATTCCGCGGGGAGTTTAACTCGGTTTTAGTACCGAAAGTGCGCGGTTCACAATTGCGAAGTTCGTTTCGGTAATAATTGACCTTTTAACGGTTTTCGGCTAAGTGGCGTTTCAACTGTCATGGAAATTAAAATTAAAATTCACATATTGCCATTTCAACAGATAACGATCATCATCTATATTGTATGATAATGATTGGGATAACGTTATTCTTGCGTCCACGTGAAAGTCCAACAATTTGGGAATTCGGTGAATAATAGCAACAATTTTCAAAATATTCAAACAATTCTCTAAAAATGTTTCTTATATATTTTGTTGTTGACAATTCGATCAAATGGGTCGGTTGGGCCCATAGAACAGGGTTTTGTCTTGACCTTACGGTAGACCTACTTTCTATTTATTCAGCTGTAAGATTCTTACGAGACACAGGCAGTCTAACTCATGTTAGCGATCACACCTATCAACTCACAAACTTGTACTTCCTTGATCCCGCATGGCTTTGTGACGTCTTCCTGGCGGTGGTGACATTCAAACATACCAATGTCCAGTCACAAGATGGCATGGTGCTAAAACAGGACTTGAAGAAACTATGTACTGAAAGCGGGATTGGCGAACATCGGTTTGAGGAGTATCTTCAGCTACTAGGTAGATTTGAGATAGCCCTAGCAGTTACTGAAAACAGGTAATTCCCTAAAGATTATGACATCACGTACAGTATAAATTGGCTTTCTCTCATTTTTAATTCATGTCTCAGACCGTTATATTTCTTATTGAATGCTAAAGGTCGCGGCGAAACCATAGTCAAAGTGTAATCAATTTGACTCCTAATCAACCAATTCAATACCTATAATTAGGTGGCTCATTCCAGCTTTACTACCGAGACGTCCACCAGTCTTTCAACAGACCAATTCTCGTCTCTTCGAGCATAAGATACAACGCTGGTACAAAATGGCCTACATTCCACCGGGGTTTTGGAGCAGATTAGTATCAAGAGTCATGGTCAGTGTTAAGCAAAGAGACGAGGAAGAACGTCGTAAGTCTTTCCCATCTGCCAAAAGATTTAGGTAGGTGCTGGAAAATGTAAGCCATTTGTTTTTAAATACAATCCCAAACAAATTGATAAATGTGATTGGACAATAGAAGAAAGTTGGTCCCACGTCACCTTCCTTGCCCTCATTGTCAGTATCGTTGCGGTACCTAGAAACACGCTGAAAACATTGTCGTTTCTCAACATTTCTCGAAGAAGGGGAGACTGTTTACCGCTACAGATAATAAAATGGTCCAAGAGTGCATAAGTAAGATAACAGTATATATTTGACTGGTATTCGCGATTCATATTCAGCTTATAAGGTTATAGAGCATATCCAAACGCGGGCCAACAAGATTTAGAGTGATTCGATCTGACTATAAACAGGTATAGTCATTCCGGAATGGAAAAGTGCTGTGCTACCGTAGTGAAGAAATTTGCTAAGGTCGATACATCTTCAGCTTTAGCTTGTGAAATTGTATTTTACATTTGACAGTAAAATAAGATTACTAAACACGTAATACGGTATGAAATACTATAATCCTATCATGTATTCGATATATTTCAATACAGTGTAGATACTCGGTTTTTGCTAGAATCACAAATTACAACGTTAATATGGCAAGAGGGCATATCAGTGACTCATGAAAATGGCAAGATTCTTCTAGAACCAATGACTTTTCCAGATGGCAACCCTGGTATCAAGGTCGCTGTGCGAAACAGGAGGCCTGATTTCAAGGACTTGGGTTTTGTAGTAGACCATATTGAATCTCTCATTAAGGAGTGGTATCCAGGTAAGCTAAAAACTAAATGCAGGAGCCTTAGATTATTGAAAGATGTGTGTGTATGGCGTAATATACATGATATAGGAAGTGGGTATTTGTTTTTCAGTGAAATCGAAATAGAATGTGTTTTGTTAAACATCCTGTCTAAAAGAAAAACATGCGTTGAAGTTAAACATTCGAGTTTATAGTTATAGCGACGGTTTTAGGTTAAAACCGCGTTTAGTGTGACATGTAATGAAAGTAATATTTATTTATTTATTTATTTATAACAATTGGCAAACAGCCAGGACAAACCCAATAGTGACATAAGCACTAAAGTAAAGGGATGCCCAAACCTCACACAAACAAAGAAAAATAGACACACAAAAGTAAAGCAATACAACCCACCCAACCCCACCCACCCAAACCCACCCCACCCGCCCACATGAAACACCAGGCTATGTTTAGAGTTGGAGGCGGAGAGAAGTTTTAAAAGCAGGCAGAGAGGCACAGTTTACTATGTCCTTAGGAAGGTAGTTCCATAATGCGTGAGCATAAGGGTAAAAAGACCTTTGTGAAAGAGTTAGCCTGCAAAAAGGTGGATTGAGAGAAAGGCTATTGAGATTACGGAGAGTTGGCCGAGGATGAGGCTTGAAAGGATTGGGAGATGTGCAGAGGTGGTTGATAATCGTGAAAAGATGACACAGGTCGGCAATATCACGGCGCTTGGATAATCTAGGGAGATCGGCTTTGAGGAGGAGGTTTTCATGGGAGAGCTTCCATGATTGAAGTATGACTCTACAAGCAAACCTGAGAGTGGATTCAAGCCTATTAGTAAGGGTGATATTTAATGGGTGCCAAGAGATACTGCCGTACTCAAGAATGGGTTCAACCAAATATAAGTAAAGAAACGCAGCCGGCGGGTTTTAGGGGAGGCACTGTTAAAAGCCCTATGGATGTAGCCGATGGGTTTCTGGCTATCTCACAGATGAAGTCCACATGCTCGTTCCAGGTCATTGTCTGAACTGTGAATATCAAGAAATTTGACAGAAGAAACTCTTTGAACCACCTGGTTGTTCATGTTGAGACATATGCTAGGGAAAGGTTCCTTTTTGGTGGAAATAATCACGAGCTTTGTCTTGCTAGCATTGGCGGTGAGAGGTTGTTGACAAACCAGAGATGGATGGTGTCAATATCAGTTTGAAAGGTGGAGATGTCGAAATCATTAGATATTGGTTTGTTGAGGGTGGTGTCATAAGCATAACAAACCAGGTCACTGTTGGGAGAAAAAGAAGAAAGACAGCGATCTTTGATGTAGATTAGAAAGAGAAGAGGCCCCAGGACAGAGCCCCGAGGAACACCAGACAGAACAAGAACAGAAACAGAAGTAGAACAATGGACAGAAACAGACTGGGTTCTACCGGAAGGATAGGATCTAAACCAGCATAGAAGAGGACCAGTAACACCAACGGCACGAAGTTTGAGCAACAAAGGAACTTTGTCAAAAGCCTTACTTCAAATAAGGCAACAGCCACATTTTTACTATTTTCAAGATGCATGTACCAGTCATTAAGAGCTGTTAGTAGGGCATCAGCAGTAGATTATTTAGGAAGAAAACCGAATTGATGGGGTGTCAGAACTTTGTTGAGATTAAGGTGGTGAAGCATATGTTGGTGGATTATTCTTTCCATGTTATACAAACGAAAGGTTGTAGGGATATGGGACGATAGTTGGATGCAGAGAAGCGATCCCCAGACTTGAAAATTGGAATAATGCGGGAAAGTTTCCAGGCGCTAGGTGTAGTTCCAGTGGAGATAGAAAGATTGAAAATCTTGCACAGGATTGGGGAAACGGTAGTGGCAGTGTTCTTTAGCATCACTGAAGTAATGCCATCAACACCTGCGACTGGGTTATTATTCAGCTTACGAGTGAGTTATAACTGTAGGGCATCAGCAGTAGATGATTTAGGAAGAAAACCGAATTGATGGGGTGTCAGAACTTTGTTGAGATTAAGGTGGTGAAGCATATGTTGGTGGATATTCTTTCCATGGTTATACAAACAATAGGTTGTAGGGATATGGGACGATAGTTGGATGCAGAGTAGCGATCCCAGACTTGAAAATTGGAATAATGCGGGAAAGTTTCCAGGCGCTAGGTGTAGTTCCTGTGGAGATAGAAAGATTGAAAATCTTGCACAGGATTGGGGAAACGGTAGTGGCAGTGTTCTTTAGCATCACTGAAGTAATGCCATCAACACCTGCGACTGGGTTATTATTCAGCTTACGAATGAGTTATAACTTCACCGAGGTTGCACCTGAAGTGTGAGAGAGAAGAATCAAGGTTATAACGGGGAGCAGTAAAATCGAGAGCAGTATCCCTGTAAAAGCACTCGGAGAAAAACTGACTAAAGGAATTGGCAATCTCAAGAGGAGTAGATGCACAATTTCCCTTGTAGTTTGATGGTATCGGGGATGGAAGATTGACCAGACCGAGACTTAACATAACCCCAGAAGGATTTAGTGGGAGAGTTGTTGTTTACCAGCAAAAAAGGAATGCTTAGCAGATTTTAACTCGTTGGAGAGGGCATTTCTGATGGCTTTGTATTTGGTATAAGCATCGTTTTTTTACTTTTTTTCCATTTCCGCAACAAGGCGTGTTTTTTCTTGATTAGATAACGAAGCTCAGAAATCCTTGGATTTACCCCTAACATACTTTTGCGGAATGTACATTGAGATAGTGTTCATGAAAAATTGGTTTTGTGTAATGAAGTACTGTGGTTTGGGAAGCAAGGGTTAATGAAGAGATGTGATACTGAATTACGTAAAAGGGAGGGTCACGAGGGAAAATGACATAGTGTGGATTCTTAAAAGTATAAACCATGGGATATAGCTTAGGGTAATGACGGAAAGCATTCAATTTCAGGTAAGGAAATAGGCCTAAGTATTTAATATATTACGCCAAATTTAAAATAGCAAAGGATAAAGAACAATGGATGAATTATAATTGAGTAAATTGTTGTGGGATGTAAAGCATAAAGATGTAAATATTGGGGATTTCAGAAGGAGATGATCATTAACAATTCTCAAACCATGGACATTATCCTCCTCTAGGATCATTTTGATTATCAATATTATTATACACATTGATTTAATCATTTTTCAATTATTCTGATTATATTTTGGAAGGCACAGCAAGCTTTCATCTGGTACATTTCATGTTTTAGCCGCTTTTGGTCTAGTTTAAAATTATTTGCCGTTTGTTCATGCAATGAAGAAGTTCAAATAATTAAAACTATCCCATTTAATCATCGAAACTGGTTCATTTCTACGATTTTTCTAGATTAATTTTCCGCAAAATTAGTATTCACTTAGTCATTCTTCAATGAAAATGGGCTGTTTGAAATAATGATATATTACGTTCTAGATACCAGTTCCGATATATTTGTTGATAGGTTGACAGGCCATGGAGATAGCTCTTGCTCGATTGAAAGCTTACATTTGCTCTGAAGTATTAAATCGTTACTTTTCTCTAAATTTGAACTTTCGATTTGACAAAATCTTAAATAGGACTAGATTTTATAACAAATTGAAGTTCAAAGTTTGAATTTCTTAACCCCACAACTCTCAGCAATCGGGATTTAGGCTCATAGTTCAATCCACCCAAAAATTGGTGAACCAAACTCCCACTGGCCACATGCCGGGTAACCTTTAGCCATGGTTTAGTCAAAAAACAATCTACACTCTTACCAAGGGTGTTGCCCTCAGCCCTTGTAAAGGGCAAGTAGCTACATTTGGGCTATTTTTTAAAATTAAAATCTGCTACATGGATACTACTATATTGTGACTTTTTTTTCGAAATTTGAACTTTTGATTTTTAAAATCTGAAATAGCACTAGTTTCTATGACAAATTGAAGTTAAAAGTTCGAATTTCTTACCACAACAACTTTCAAAAGTAACACTTTGGGCTTCTAGTTCCACCCAGAGGATTGTCAAATTTTAATTGAATCTAAGCATGGGTAAAATGTTAAGATTTTCTTTAAGATAATATTAGCTAACTTCGTTAATATCCGATGGATTTCACTCGTTCGACCAGCTAACAATATCAACATTGACCCATTATTTCCATCATTGCCAGGTTTTTTTTTAAAAACTAAACAAAATAAAAAGTCCCATAGACAACACTTGAACTTCTTCAAGTACACCAGCCGAAACATACCTTCCCAAGCGCATAGAACCTTGGGCCGTTCTTGGTTTAGCGGTGGAAATGGTACTCTGTGTTCTTACAAGACACAGATGGTGTGAAATAAATCAGATAAATGGTGTACGAGGAGATGATTAATTACCCTCGATAAGCTCGATAAAGAGGGCCAGGATTTTCTCAGAGTTTTAAGGGGATGGAATCGTAATATTTGTTCTCCTTTCTTTTCCCTCTAATGCTACATTAATTCAAATTACCCTGGGTTTAAATAATGATATTTGTATGCTTGTTCTCCTTTCTTTTCCCTCTTATGCTACATTAAGTCTTGGATATCATGATTTTGCAGAAAATTCAGGATTTACATGGGTCTCATAACAAGATCATTTTCATTACATGAAGAGTTTGTTTCCAAAAGGCGCTAACTCACTAATAACTAACTTGTTTCATGCATTTTCCCCTTGGCCTTGAAAAATATTACATCGATTACGTCACAAACTAAAATGTGGCCCTTTTATTGCATAACATTTTGTTGGACAGCATACGCAAACAAATGATCCTTAATAACACACCATGGTGGCAAAAATCGAGGCCACATTTGCACTTTTCAACAAAAAAGCAGTGGTGCGATACTTTTTTCCATGTGTATATTAACCAACCCTCGTGCGAGAAATTTAGGCCCTTAGATTGGCCCAGAACTTTACAGTGATGGATGATACTATTACTCAATACAATATTGAATACTCTTCAGGACTGGATGTACATGACGGACTTGTCCAGAGACTAGTCCCGTGTCCTGTGTGTGTAAGACGAGTAGCGGCCAACGAAAGTCCTTATGGTATTAGCGATATACTTGCTACGTGCAATGTATTTGACTTCAAGGATCTTGCAGTAGTTGCAACTCTACGAGGAGCCGTCCATAAATCATGTTTAAAGTAAGTGTACATTTTAGCTTAAGGGTTCACACCACCAATTACATCTCCCATAGGTTTACACGTGAAATGCGCAATATAAACATGGATATTTCTCAACGTTATAAGAAACTGTTATCTTGAAATTTGGTATCAACCTAAAGATGAAAGCCATGACTACTAACTCAACAACTCATATATGGGGAGTAACCGGCATTTTTTTGAGCTAGAGCCTTTTCAAAACTTACGAGTTGGGTTTTTCCTGGTCACACGCAATTGTTGATTAAGATAATGGCGTCAGCTACCGGAAATGACCTGAACACAAATGTCTTGGTTAAAATATGAAAAAATCATCATTGCGTCAATTTCTTTGGACCTGAAAATCGCTGATGTGTCTGTCAAACTTCACATTATATTAATTTCGCCATAACATGTAATAAATACCCTAATTTTAAACTGTAATTGAGAATAGGTCTCCTGTTTCGGCATAGCAACGGGCCGGTTTTGGAATATTGCCTCAAAGGGTGCAGGACCAGACGGGATTTAGTATTGTGAAACCTTAAGGGATAGTCTGCGCCACTTATTTGATTGTTATAAAAACAGTTTTAGAGTAAATGTAAACACTCCCGTCTTTGGCATTGATAACTTGGTAGGCCTACAACATTTTTCGGTTTGGTCGCAGTCGAGCTTATCATTATTGCGACCCTGTGTATGCGTCAAAAAAGGAACCAAGCACAGGCTATAGGACAGAACAAATGTAAAATAGCTAAGATATGGCAAAATAAGAACCCTTGAATCAGGGATCGTGAATGATGATAATGATCATCATCATCATCGAATGAAATCAAGATATTCAATAAAGTATTTGTATTTTCTCAAAAGAAATAGCCATATCATCTAATTCCAGGAGTATTCCAATCCAATGACCATATTGATACTCTTTATGAGCAGACACCCCGATGAAGAAGTCTCACTGCAGGAGGTCGTGCCAGATGTGTTCCTTGCCGATCTAGGTATTGCAGTTCTGGACATGTCTCAGCTCACCATAGGACAGAAGCTTGGTGAGGGTGGGTTTGGAGTTGTACACAAGGCAAACTACAAGGGTCGGACTGTGGCTGTGAAAAGAATGTTGAATGACAGATTACAAGAAAAGGTAAAATCAAAAGATCGAAACCTGGATGATCAGTATCAAGATTATCAAAACCTACTGTCAACATTATTTAGTAAATTCAGGAACGACAAGAGCACATTTCTAAAACTCAGAACGAACCCCCTTACATCATATATTCAAAAAAGAGGTGAGACTCTATACTGAAATAGCAACACACATCAAAGACCAAAACTCTGTGTTGCTACAGCGTATTTGTGAAAAGCTGGGAATAGCCAATACTGAACTTATGCACTAAATATTTGATATCAATTATTATGCTACCACTATCATTATGTATATGTATATTCTTGTTCATAAAACGAACCATGAAAACAGAATTTTTTTCAAAACTATAAGTAATATAAAAATCGTTTTAAGATAGTAAGAATATTATGTCCGAATTATATGAACTACATAATATAATTATTATTAATAAGTTAAATATGTATAAATGACAAGAGTTAACTAAAATAAAAGCACGAATACTCTATGCACTGTGGAAAAGGGAAAACACACACACACCAAAAATCCCAAAAAAAAAAATTATTATTTAGTGTATGCTAGATATTCTTAAAATGGAGAATATGCGACACAGCCATGAATTTTCGCGTTATGGTCAAAAGTATAAGAATTCAAGTTTACATAAAAGGAAAGGTTTCAATACCCCAAAACATCACGGGTTACAACTAATATAACTTATGAGGAAAATATGGTGATTATGATATGTCTTTCAATTATTATACCGGGTGTCCCTAAAACAATTGTGCACATGTTTACCCAATTTGTTGACCATGAAGATATTGAAAAACACCTGGCTTTCAGAATCTGCTGCTTATTTCATCTGATTCAGATTTGTCAATCCTGGGATATGGACAATTATCTAGAGCTACCTAGAATCGATGTTGTGCCACTTTACAGTTTCAAAGGTTTATTCCTAAGATCATGAAGATACAACTTCCACTTGTACGATTGCCCTTCATCAGTGTTATGCAAAATAACATTTTTGTATTGAGATTGAATAGGTTTAAATAATAGAATGAGTGCCTGTGTATCCAAGCAGAACTGAATATAAAGATGTTTGTTACATGATTCGAACTAGTCCTTTTGACGAGGTTTTACAAAATGTGTATTGGGCCTACATTTTCAAAATTAAGACGTCCATATGGCTGGGTGCGGCCTCGATTTTCATTAGAAGAGGGTGTTCATGGTCTTAAATATCATGAAACGAGAAGTCCAGCAGAAGTCACCAGAGAGTTTTCCAAACACTTACGTACCATCTTGAAATACACCTACAAAGGAGTATTGGAAATACTTGGTAAATGGTACAAGCACCAATATGAATAAAGAACATTCTGGAAGACTAAGATATGAAAAGTGGCAGGACACAGTAACATATTGATAACGTGCGGCGAGCACTTCAGAGGGATCCCAGAATAACTGCTAGCTTAACCAATGTTAGTATCGTTTTGAAGCTCATAATCATTGCTTTCTGTAAAAGTGGCACAACGTCGATTTTGGGTAGCTTTGATAAACTGGGCATATCTCAGGATTGACAAATCCAAATAAAATATAAACGGCATCTAAAAGCTGAGTGTTTTTCGTTTCCGTGTGTATAAACATATTACACCAAACTTTAGGACTTCATGGTCAACAAGTTGCGCAAACACGTGCACAGTTTTTTTAGGGACACCCTGTAGAGATATAAATAAGATACGGTAATGCTTTTAAAATGGATCAAGCTGAAATTATGCTATTCCAAATCCAGACAGGTTTCAATGTTATCACTTAATAAATTACATTTATATTGTTGGAAATAATATTATCATTACATACGCACAATGATATAAACCACTTTCATAGGAATGTCAGTGATGGGATATTTTGGCGAGCAAGGTGTGGCACTAGATCCTGCGAGCCCCCGAGCTTGAACTTTTCCAACACGAGCTATCGGCATATCTCAGCCGAAGGCAGAGACGGGTTTGCGCCCTTGTTTGGCAAGAATTCTGCCTCGCCTGGGCATGATTCTAGAGCTACTTCGGGGATACAATATTGTTTCCCACATTTCTTATAGCAAACTTTTTTAAAACTTTTCTTTGATTTGCGGATTCAGCAAGTCAACAAAGATCCCGAAATTACTGATACCGATATATGGGTAGTGATGAACGCAGTTCCGGTGCTTCGCAGTGAGCTTGCGATCATGTCGCAACTCAATGACCACCCGTGTGTACTGAAACTCATAGGGGTGTCCATCCACAATATGTGCTTTGCCATGGAATTCGCACCTCTTGGAGACTTGGCTTCTTTCGTTCGTGAACAGTATATCATGACAAGACCAATCATGATGGCTCAACATGTCATACTCGAAACAATACTTCCTCGTATGTTGACTTATAAGATTGCGCTTGAGGTGAGTACAAAATTATAACAATCCGCAGATTCTAGTTTCACATGTAGTTTAAAATGATAAATTATGAACTTATGAACTGATGGCAGTTGAAGGCAAAACGTGTCTTTATCAAGTAAAAGACCAGGTATTCGTGTCCGTGGAGAATTCTCTCCTTTTGACGTCCTCACACCCTAGTAGCCCATTGCAAATAATTATGGGACATCGGAAGTATGCCCGCAAATCGGAAGTCAAACAATGCATGCTGGATGTCGTGGTGTCCTCATCTTCATCGTTTTGTGAACTTGTCGTTTTCACAGTCAGTCTCAAATCGGCATATGAGATTGCATGAAAGGTGTTGCAAACACGATGCTTCGAAAATCAGCAAGGTATGATGGTATGCACAAATGGCCGATTTCAAAACAATTTCAATTTGGCCACATACGAGAACAGGGTTTTGATGATAATTCAAAGTCTCTGAGACTTTTTGCCTTTTTGGTATTTTAAGCGATTTTAGGAGGGCCACACGACAAAGAATTGGCAAGATCGCCGATAGAAGCCTTGATAACGTTATCGCCAATTCTCTCCTTTATTGCATAGATCACAGCTGCTATAGCGTACTTACATAAAAGGAGAGTGATACACACAGATCTTAAAACGGACAACATACTGCTATTCTCGGAAGACACAGAAGCTCTTGTCAATGTCAAACTCGCTGACTATGGCATCTCGCGCAATCTTGTCGCAGGCGGAGTACGAGGACATGCTGGCGGACATGCGTTCTGTGCACCGGAGATAACCAAAGGAAAGGCATTTGATGAGAAGGTATTTGAACAAATAATATTCCAACATTCCATTTGAAGTTAATAATTTCTGCATATAGACGTCACCTCGCTTAGAATTATGATGGGATATTCTGTCCAAATTGTCAGAAAGGGTCTGAAAGGAATACATCATAGTAGTTTATGTATATAGACGTTACCCGTCTGTAATTATGAACAGGTGAAGGACATTCTGTCCAAATTGTCAGAAAGAGTCTGAAAGGAATACATCATAAGTAATATTACTAGGAAATTGTTAAACTACATTAATTTTTTACTCCTCGGTGGATTACTAAAGCATACTCTTTTGTTTTTCAAGGCTGATCTTTTCTCCTTGGGAATGCTCCTTTACCACATCATGAGTGGCGTCCTACCATTCGAACCACACAAAAACACCATACAGACCAAAATAAACATCGTCACCGGAAATAGACCCAAATTTAAGCACAAGGAATACTCCGTGTGTCCTAACTTTGCGCATCTGGAAGGTCTTATGCGTCAGTGTTGGAAGGATTCACCGACCGACAGGCCGAGTGCCGAGGAAGCTTTAGACGATATGCAAAAGCCCGAATTCCTCTGTTTGAGACAGTCAGTTGAGGTGGAGAGTGAAAACGAAGCATGCATGTACACTCATCAAAATGCTGGGATACAACGGGTTAGTGTTAAAGATGTGTTCACACCTGACTTATTGCGGAATTGACGCCAATAAAGGCAAGCGATTCTGAGTTTCCATTGAACCGACTCCGTTTTGTATTGCAAATGTGACCATGTGAGTGATTTAGATCCATTAGCTAACACTTGAGAAACTTGCTGCAATCTCATTTTGTTATTACCTGTATGTCACGATATCACACACGGTGATCTCGTACTGTCCAATAATATCATTGCAACGCAGAGAAGCGCGGTCATACTCACTAACACTTTCCACGCGCCTATGGCAAGCTCAATGTATATTAATTCTATTAACAGTATTTATCACCGATAAACAATGTTTTTCATCGAACCCGGGTGTTTATCGCCGATAAACATTGCAATGATAAATACCGTAAAACGGGGTGAATAGGGACATGGGGGTGAATAGGGACACAAATGACAAAAGTGTTTAAAATGTCAATTTTTTGTTAGTTAATGTATACTTTTTTTTTTTATGTGAAAGAACAAATGTGGAGCCCAGGGTATCGAAAATAAAAGTGTCCGAAAAAAACACTGACAAAATGGTGTGGTCAAAACTTCCCTGCTCCTAACTGCATAATTTGAGCGAATGAGCTGGAAATGCACCAGGAAATAGCTTTTAGCTTTTTGGCTTTTTGGCAGTTTTTAATGAAATTATTATACCCACTCCATATATTTAATTTTTTGAAAGGGTAGTTTAAAGGCTTTTTATGTGGACATACTATCATCTCAAAAGACTGACTCATTTCGGTACAAGAAAACAATTATGGTCTGGATAAGTGTAGATATGTCCCTATTGACTCGATTCCATAAACGCTTGATTGCAACTTCAATTTTAGAGCTATTGTTTTGCCATTTTTGACCAGAAATGTTCATATTTCTTGTTAAAACTGTACTATAACTTTAATATGTCATAAACCAACTCCAGTGTTCCAGGTATACTTTATGCTAATATTTCGAGAGATGAGGTTGCTATTTTGTTCATTAGTATCTTTCACCTTTAATGACACATAATAATTATCTCCATATTGATATTGAATTGTTACATATCAATTAGAATATTAAGCTCAATTCAAAGAATAACATATTTCATGATCTTCAAGCAACTAAATAACTCTTTATCAAAATCAGTCAAGTATTTCCTTGTTAACTGACACGTCTAAGAAATATTGTTAAAACAAAAATTTTGAATAGTTATAGTAGTAAAAACTACTTAAAAGTGGTTGTTTTGGTTTTTCAAAACTCACACATTAACCATATCCACCCATATTTAGAATAAAACAGGAATAAATTCTTTGAATCTAGTGATTTCCCTACCCATAATAATGCTGTCCCTATTGATCCCGACGTGGTGAATAGAGACACCGACCGTTATTAGAAAAAAGTATATAGGCCTACCCATCACATATTTTTAAATTTTTATAGTGGCAGTTCAAAGGCATTATAGGTGGACATAATAATGTGCTAAAAAGTTTGGCTCATGAGGCTACATGAAAAAACTGCAATCTAAAGAGTGCTGAAACTGTCCCTATCCACCCCGTTTTACGGTATGTTTTTCGAGCGAAAAACAGTGTTTATCGAAAAACTATTTTATCAAATTGAAAAACAATGTTTTTCGATCGAAAAACATAGTTTATCGATAAACACTGTTTATTGAATTGAAAAACAATGTTAGTTTATCGATAAACATCATAATATTAGGACATTTCGGAATGTCGTCTGCAGACGCCAGCCGCGTGGAAAATGTTAAGATTCCGGTGTAACCTATGCATATAATTTAATTTCGCGAGTCAATGGTTCTACAGGTATAACCATACTTACAGGCCAACATTTTTCTATATTCAATATTGATATCACCTTAAAACCTTAGTTTTGAGATGTTGAACAAAATGAGCTAAACTAAATGAATACGATAGGCATGTAAACATGTATGATATTATCATTCGAATTTTAAGACCTTGATAAAACGTGGTCTTTACCAAAGAGACACTTCTTTAAACAGGTGCATAGTTAGAGTAATTCGTATACGATCTGTTTACCCTATTATAATCATCTAGGAGGATGAGGAGACATTTACCATGTGGCTATGGAGAAACAATCATCAGGCGAGATGTGTGACTGCTTTCAACTTTGATTACAATACAGCTGACCAGGCTATGAAAATGACAGAAGCGTGGCCAGGTGGTACTGTTCTGTGTGCGATACAATTCGGTGACTATCATGTACTTGGCACGAAGGTGGGTTTTGATTATTAGGGTAGGGTCAGTGACTGAAAGCTAACCTCAAGCAAGGGCTGTGAAATTGTGTGCCATCATAAGAGACCAAATCGAACGTGCACTATGTTTACTCTACATTTATATAAGATGATATGTTAGGCTTAAGTTAAATGCTTTCTCTTTAAACGTCAATTCAGCTCTACTTTAAGCCGTTTATACTTTTTCTGCCGTATATGCTTACTTTTGCTTACTTTTTAGACTATACTTTGGAAAGTCATTCAGCGAGTGAACAGCCTATTTTCAATCTGTTTAGATCCCTTATCAGCACAATCTTTAAGATTGACTTTTTGATTTTAGAGAGGAAGTCCATTGAAACTTTGACATTATTTGGGTATTATTTTTGTTCTTGATTCGTATTTTTTCACTTACTAACAGAGTGAAAAGCTCGAGGTTTACAAGTACAATAGTCACGAGAGAAGATTCATTCACCATACTGATTTAGAGGTGCCTACCCAGATTCCGGCTATGTCTCTGCATTACCAGCCCCTGACAGACAAGGTATTTATTTAATACCACTTAAAAGTGGCTTGTAATTAGGGAAGAAGTGGGTTTGAATTCGATGGTGATTAATGTTACGTTAATATTTTGTAGATTATTTTAACTCACAACTGGAAATAAGCTTAACTCTGGGGAAGCTTTTCATGGCAGCAACTCGCTTGCCTTTCATCAGCCCCAATAACTCGTGAGGCCCTGTTGACGGCTTCGCTATTGAGCCTGTGTCTACTATCGCCGCCAGGTGGTGGTGGACAACTCCTCAATAGTGGGGTGTAAATCGCTGGTAGGAAAGTGGCATCCCCCGACTCTGTTCAGGGAGCTTTTCGGTTGAGCCTGATGTGGGCGGCTACTCGTACTCCAAGTCCACACCAAGAGGAGTCAGTATCTATATACTAATGTTACGTTTAATACTTAGTTCATGATATAATATACCGGTATTGGATTTAGACGTTTACTCTCTCCGCGTTATTTTTAGAAGTTGTGACATTTGAATGTTTTAGATATAGCAGAGAATATAATAGTATTTTACTCGCATTAACACTTTCCGCGCGGCAGGCAGCTGCTGCAGACGACATTCCAACATTTCACAAAATGTTTCAAAAATGTCAAAATTACTGTATTTCATTACCATATTTGGAATCACCATGAGAAATGCATTGAAATAAGTACAAACATGCCTAATGTTTGGTCAGTAATCTTTGAGATAGACTTTGAAAATTATGAAAGGTTTCTGAAAGATCTGTTTTGTGTATGGCAAAAATAATAGCCGCGTGGAAAGCGTTAACATAAGTAAATTCTATACGGTTTCAAGAAAAACTTTTCTTACATACAAATGAGACTTTTTCAAGCCATTTACACTATTTTCTTATCATTCAAATAGCTCATTTCAAATAATTTAACTATGATTTCCTTAAGGAATCTGACAATGTGCTAGGACGACTGTTTATTGGCTTAGAAGATGGATCTCTCCTTATCTACTCTCATCATGCCCCGACTGCCGAGACCACATTAATGTCACAATGTTGGAAACGTCAGAAGAGCCTCTTACTCAACGTCGAGTATTTGCCATGCCTTTGTATGCATATGATGGAGCATATAGATGAGCTACTTATCGGATGCGGAAACACCGTTAGAATACTCAGTCTAACAGAACTCCTCTTGGATACTCAGAAGCTTGTTGTGGCACCAACTGAGAAGCAGAATGTGCGGGGTATGGTACATTACGGTAACATGGTGTGGTGCTTTGTGCAGGACTCATGCTATATAGCCCAGTACGACATAGCCAAACGTCAGATAGTCAATCGGTTCCATTGTCGTGGTGTCTTCGAGAGGAGAGGGCAGTGCCTGTCGAATCCAGTCGTACTAAGCCAGCGCGATGATTCTACCAGTAACGACACCGCCCACACTCTCCCTGTTTCACCTGCTGTCGGCAAAGGTGGTCCATTTAAAGAAAAACAGCATTCAACAGCTTCAAGACCAAAGAGCATGGAATCATCGAAAATGAGAATGCGCTTTGCTCTAGGCAGGCCAAGATCGGGATCTCGAGATTCGTTTACGCAAAATGTCAGCTCTCTCCTAATGATAAAGGACACGCTGTGGATCGGTCGAACCAATGGTGATATTCTAATCGTTAGTATTGACCCCGAATGCAGTGCGTGCAAGTATGGTGAAGTTCTGACTGTTTTGTCCCCGAATGCAAAGCTCGGCTTGACCAGTGGACCGGTTACAAAATTGTTTCGGGTAGGGTTAAACAGGGTAGTGGCCTGTCGAGATATAATACCAGAAGATACGCCAATAAAGCAATTGCAAGGTGGGTCTCTAGAGCCATCGACGCCGAATAACAGAATGGGTAAAATATACAGTATGAAGCCAAATCCGTACAAGAACCAGTTCCTTGTTTGGGAGGATTGGGGAATTCGTGAGCTGAGACAGTTTGAAAGAACACATGCAGTATTACACTGAAGGAACAAATGAAAGAGTCGGTTGCAGGATTTGTATTTGTTCAATTTAATGTTCTTTTCTAGGACGTTATACTGCACTCAAGTATCGATATGAGTCACCTGCACCTGTAAGTTTGCCAACAGTGGAACATAACTATGAGATGCCTACGAAGTAGCCTCGAATACTGTTTTCGTCAGCATGATTTTGTACGGTCCATTATTCGTGGGTTCTGTCCGTATGTGTTGTGTAATGACGGATCAGTTACTGCTTTATAGTGTGGTTTGATTGTGTAGCCCATATTTTGAAAAGTAAGGGTGTTGGTTTGGCGAAAGTGGGATATATGTTGTGCATTAGATTCATGCCTACTACGTGGACATATTTTGTTGGTCAAAAATATTAAAAAAGTAGGCTTTGCTAAGGTGTTTTGGGCCTCGAAACCACGGAACGTTTCTGATTCCCATGGCGGAATAGAAAGTTAGGCCCTATGTTATTCTCCTAGGGCATTATTATAAATCCCGTTTGATATTGCGTATGTTTCCAAGAAGCATAATAGAGAAGGCCAGATTATTGTGCTTACGCCACGTTTCTGATTCACATTAGGTCTGACGCTAAACCATGGCGTTATACAAATGTAGGCATAATGTTATGACGAAATTATAATAATCGCGTTCGATATTGCGTACACATGTTCCAGGAACATAGTCGAAGGGCAGAATCTTTTGAGTCAGATTTATCAATATGTGACAATGTGCGGTGATGCGCCCGTACGAAAGTCGACCCGAAGTACATGGAATACAAATCTGGTTTGCGTTTGGTTTCCCCCTGATTTAATGTATTTCATTAATAATTTCATCTCATTCCTTCTCATTAGCATATGGTGTTTGGTGTCATTTCTACACTATTATAAGGTTATTTGCCTCAGTTGATGAATGCGGATAGTTATAATCAAGTTATATAATTCAAGAAGATCGCCTAGGCGTCTATCGATTGGCTCGAGTTCATTGATACCATGACATCACAAATAGTTTCGTAAAAATTGAAATTGAGTTGAGATATTTTTAAATTACTAAGGCATTGCACAAACGCTATTTCGCAGTACCGAGAACCACCTATCCGAACAATACTGAGGCATAAATAATAAGCCTGTATAGCAAATGATATTGGATCAATACCATTATTGTTCATGTCCGAAGCGGACAGCAAAATTGTTAACTTTATTTGCTGGGAGTGGCTCTTTTTACGTCATACTTTTCTTCCATCTTTTCTAACTTTCTTTTCATTCAGCCAGCATGCGTGTATAGGCTTTTAAGCCTGGCCCGAGCATTTTGCTTGAGCCTGGTCCCTTCAGGACCTAATCGTGTGTCCGTACGGACCTACCGTGTAAACAAACAAACATACACCAAACAAAGAAAGAAACAAATAAATATACCTTTTATAATTGCAACGATGCCTTCTATTGCTTCTATGAAGTTGAATATTTGCATCCACCCATGAACATGCATCCACAAAGAGCAAGAGCATTCACAGATGTGGATTGTTTGGGAATTTAAACAAATGGACGATGGCTCAATGGCCTGAAATGTACCGAGATTTTCTTTATTGGATACAATATCCCATTTTGAGCTATGCATATATGAGATCGGTGTAACGAATCGGTCAGACCGCAACACATTTGACGGAACAAATGACATAGGCATTGAAATCCCAAGCAAATATTTTTTTCGCTGCTAACTTAATCTTGAAAAGGATGGAGGCCCTAAAATGTACCCTGATTTTATTTTGTTTTATATTTTTTTTACATTTTGAGCTACGTAAAAGGCCGGTGTAACAAACCGGTCAAACCGCAACACATCTGACGGAACAAATGATGTTCGTATTGAAATCACAAGGAAACAAATGCTACCGATTTATCCTAAAGAATGATGGATACCTATATAAAATGTGTCCCGATTTGATTTTTTGGAAACAATTTCACAATTTGGGCTGACGTATTAAAGGTCGGTGTAACGAACCGGTCAAAGCGCAACATAATTGATGGAACAAATGACGTTCGCATTGACATCGCAAGGATTTGTTTCGCTACCGATTTATGCTAAAAAAGAACGGATACCCTGAAATGTGCCCAAGTTTGATTTTTTTGGATATGATTTCACATTTTGAGCTATGTATAAGGTCGGTGTAACGAAGCGTCATACTACAACACATTTGACGGAACAAATGACGTTTGCATTGAAACCCGAAGGATTTTCGCTGCTAATTTAGCCTAAAAAATTACGGATACCTTAACATGTCACCCGATTTGATTTGTTGGATATGATTTCACATTTTGAACTACGTATAAGGTCGGTGTACCGAACCGGTCAAACCGCAACGCATTTGACGGAACAAATGACGTTCGCATTGAATTCGCAAGGAAAACAATTGCCAGCGATTTAACCTAAAAAATGACGGATACCCTAAAATGTGTCCCGATTCGATTTTTTTGATATGATTTCACATTTTGAGCTACGTATATAGTCGGTGTAACTAACCGGTCAAACCGTAACACATTTAACGGAACAAATGACGTTCGCATTGAAATCACAAGGAGAAAAATATTTCTGCTGATTTAGGCTCAAAAATTACGGATACCCTAAAATGTGTCCCGATTTGATTTGTTGGATATGATTCCACATTTTTGAGGTACGTATAAGGTCGGAGTAACGAATCGCTGCTGATTTAAGCTAACAAAGTATGGATACCCTAAATAAAATGTGCCCTGGTTCACATTTTGAGCTTCGTATAAGGTCGGTGTAACCCATCAAACTATTAAATTATTTTGTTGAACATGAAGTAAATTAGTTAGGATTCTTCTCTTTGTATAAATCCAACCTCATAAACCACACAGAGCTAATATATATACAGCAGCATCCCACGGTACTGTCACTAGGAAAAATAATAGCCTCTTTATTTCTTGTCTACTAAATATTTTGAAGTTTAAAGGAAGTTTGTCACACTTGAGTTACTTTATGCATTGCCTTATTTGACAAGTGTTTAGGGACTTGTAAATAGCTAATGAAGTAGTATTGGGTGAATATGGCATTGGCTTATATTTCATTTTCAATGTAGGCTGAAGTTTTGGTGAGGTTAAAAAATTAAAAGGCTCAATTTTTCCTATTCACCACCCGAATATGACAACAGTTGTAAGACACAGCTAATTTACCCATGACCACTTACTTCTTTACCTATCTAAAGTTTAGCCTTAAAACTCTAGCTCATACATAAAATAAATAAAAATAAATAAAGCCAGTGATTACTCCACGTGTGAAGATCCATTTTTACTCTTCAAATTTACTCAAAATAAGGTATTAATGATTCTAACACACAACACTTAACGATAGAAAGGAACAAAATAGCAGACAAGCTGTGACAATGACAGAGTGAAAAATGTCCACAGTTTCAAAGAGTATCGTTACGAAATTCACGATGACTGGTGTAAGACATCTTATATTTACAAGCGTATGAGTTGATGTCGTTCGTTTTAATGTGAGTGCTAGTCTCTCAAAGTCACTCAACTTGAATCTAGTTGGAAAAAATCTTTAAAAGTATCAAACGTTTAATTCCAACATCCACATTGCACAAACTGAAATTCCACAGCAAGTGCGAACCTTTCTTAGGTAGTATACATAAATACATGTCTCGGTCTGTATTTACATAATACGATTTTATATAATACTATTACTTGTTGTTTGATGGAGTGTAGAACAATTAAATAACCATAATTTGCTCTCTGGCCCATTCCCCTCGATTGAATTACTATTCCACCGGTTCATCTTGTTGTGTTGTTTTGTATGGAGTAGTCCATATGTAGGTGCCATCATCAGGTACAAACGTCTTCAGTCTGAAATGTCGTCAGTCAAAAAATCAAATCCACTATTATTCCTAAACGTCGTCAATCCGATACGTCGTCCATCCGAATCTAAAAAAAACACGTCGTATGTCTAAAACGGGTTAGGGTAAGTCTGACGTACTCTTCAGTTTCAGACTGATGATGGTGCCTTTCACATTCGGAATGACGAACCTACTGATAAAGCAAATCTTATAATTGTAGCGGGATTGAGTTTTTGAAGTAAAATAAATGTATTTATCATGTAGATTGCCTGAACGTTACCTGATCGGCCTCCCTATCTGGAGCAACTATTTCCTAATTGGCTAATTGCTTAATTGGTTCGGGCTTGCGCGGTACGGCGAAAAGCCAAACAAAAGCGTCATTGTGGAAGCACATGTGAGGAACCGAGATATCTCTGGGAAAAACGTTACAAATCGCGCCAGGATTTACCTATTTTAAGAGTCGGATGACCATAATTGGATTTTCAAACAAGATATTGTTTTTCCGTGGATGATTTAGGAACGCTCCATGGTGGTACAATTTTTTTCTATTTTCACTTTGGTACAAATTTTCACTTTCGATTTTTATTTCTTTAATCTGTGGTACAATTTTTCTTACACATTTTATTTTTGTCAACCTGGTATTTTTGGGCTAGTTATATAAATTTGGTGGTAACACTTTTCGATTCACTATCCTAAACACTTGGAATAGTTTGTAAGTGCTGTAGTTGAACTGTTGTTGGAGTTGTGTGTTTGCAGAATAAATAGTCCAAGGGAATTATAACCTGAGTGTCCAGTTCTTCGTTGTCCACAGTAGAAACGCAGGTTCTGCCCGGCAAACGAACCCACGTGGTCTTCAATTAAAACAGGTTTCTAATTTTAACCCTGCCCATACCTAAACAAAAAAATTAGTGGTGTCAGATCTGCAAAACGCATGCTGCACGCTTTGTGGTCGGTTTTCGGCGCCGCCGGCTCGGTCCCGCCACAAGTGGTGTAGAAACGCAGGTTCTGCCCTGCAAACGAACTCACGTGGTCTTCAATTAAAACAGGTTTCTAATTTTAACCCTGCCCATACCTAAACAAAAAAAATAGTGGTGTCAGATCTGCAAAACGCATTCTGCACGCTTTGTGGTCGGTTTTCGGCGCCGCCGACTCGGTCCCGCCACATAACGTAACGACGCGAAATCAGTACCCGTGGACAGAGTGAAATGGGACAGACTTTGTTCAAATAGCTGTTATTTTGCAACCGTAAGGTTATTTGTAACGATATTTTCAGCATAGATGGTCAAGAGCATATAGTTGATGAATATTGAAAAAGGATTTGTTACAATCTACAGAATTTCAAAAAAATGGCTTCAAAAAACTGTCAACGTTCTATTGAACCAATCGATAAATAGATGTATTCATGTCATAGGAGTTTTGGGTAATTGATCATAACCCACATAACGACCAGAAACAAAAAAAGTGTACCTTTTTAACCTGTACAAGTGGTTACGAATTCTACCTAAATGATTTTGACATACATGTAGAACACCCTTTTTCTTTTGATTGTTTGTACATGTAGGTCACTTACTCGTAATTTCCATTTACGGACGACAGAGGGGTGTTTTCTGTATAAAGTAGACACTTTACACGCTCTAACATACCAAGTAAAAATTGACATCACCAGAAGACATTTGGAGCCATTTGTCAACGTTATCTATTTGTTCGAGAACTTATTACTCTAACAGTATATCAGTGACAACACATTCATTTTGACATCACAAAGACAAGCAAACATGGTACTTAAGCTAAATTAGGGGTGGGGGGGGGGGGGGTATGAAATGTATTAAGGGCAGTGTCAACCCGGCACTTGTTTCAAAAATTGAATTTCATATTTCTCTATTATTTAATACTTTTATATGTATTCTATCATTACCATCATAAGTAACTAATCAAAAGCGATTATTTCCCGTTCTTTTGGGTGATTTAAAATTGTTGTTTTGGTAAGTTTGAGCAAGGAAAAGGCGCATGGTTATTTGGCGGGAATTTAAGCGGAGTTCCGCGCTTTTCACATGCTGCGACAGCTGTTCGATCATTGCGTCGCGCGCTGAAACTTCCCGCGCGTAATACTAGACGCGCCGCTTAATATCCGCGACGTAGACGCGAAAAACAAAAGAGCGCAAAACAATGTCTAAAAATGTAAACAAAGGCCAATCTTACGATCATTTAAATTTCAGTTTTCTTCCAATTTCTTCACATTGTGACAATATAAATTGAATCTGATAGTTTATTATGATTGTTCATAATAATATACTCTCTTTTTAGGTCACACACCCGTGTATTCCGTGAACATTTAGCTTTAAATGGTGGAAAATGTCAATATTTTTACTAAATCGATGTTTTCTTGAAGTTCAAATTTGAAGGAATTTTACGAATTTTCAGACAACATAACTAAAAATATATCAAACTATCAGGTAAGCTTTTACTACCATTGTGTAGATGACTTTCAGCGCTAGGAGGCAATTTTTTATTTTTTCGATTATGAATTTTAAACTCGAGATATGCATCCATTTCTAGCGAAATGTATGCAAAAAAACACGACTTTTACACTTTGCTGATGTTTTTAGCAATATTTTCAAAACCAAGCTTTATTTTGGAAAAAGAAAAAATTGCCTCCTAGACAAAATTGTTTTGTTTTCAAAAACGTATATTAGAACAAATTACCATTTTTTATTTTATAGTTATGCTGTCTGAAAAATTTGGGGTAAAAAAATTGCTTTTTGGTTCATTTCTCAAAATTTAGTTTATTTGGTATCACATTGATATCACCATCGGATTCCTTATCAAATTTCCTTTCTAAAAATGTATACTTTTATGTACTTTTATTCAATATTCTCAAACTTAGAAGCAAAAGTTGATCATCAAAATAATAGGGTTGACACTTCCCTTAAGCGCTGTATCTTTTGAACTAGTAATGTGATGTATATAACAGTTTACATATTTTGGAAAAGAAAATGAGTCAGAGAATCAAATTTCACTAAGAAACAGATTCCCTAAAATGTTGACACACTTTCACATTTTTTCGGACAACGTAACAAAATCAGTTTTTGGTAAACACTTCTCTAGGATCTGGTTTTAATTTTGTTTCATTAAAAGTTTAGTTTTTAAAATTGCATTTTTGAGGTAAAGCAAATCACTTTTTGGTCAAAAATTTGATACCAAAATGGTTTCTCCGACTAATTTCTTTACCAAAAATTGTATACTTTTATGTACATCACAGTAATCATGGTAATAGTTCAAAAGATACAGCGCTTGAAACATTTCATTTTATTAGGGTTATAGGAAGAGGTGGTCCTTGAAAAGTACCAAAAGCATGGATGCCCAAATGTTTCAGGCTCGTGTGTGATATACCACATTTTCATAAAAAGACAAATAAGTATTGTTAAGAGAGCAGATAAATAGATAATTGTTCAAATTTGATGTGTTAACACAAGTGGTAATAGTGTTTTAGTGATTTAATCCGGCTTTCGGCACTTTCCCCAACAAGATTGACATGAACAAGTTCGAACAAATGTCAGGACGTGTAAAAGATGTCAAAATTTAGAAAAGCTCACCTGTAATTAACCTTACTCACTGGTAATGTCTATCTAGCGCCATCACTTCAACTTTTTCACATGAAATATTATATTCATTTTTATCGCCAATCTCTCCGTACCCTTTAAGATCCGTAACAGTATTAAGGATAAAGAATCATGAAGTGTATATCACTTGGTCACGTCTACCGTAACTGCTATTTTCTATCTAACATAAACCCTCATAGAGCCGAAATGTTTTAACTATAGCGGCTATGGAGGAGAGACCCTTGTTATAGTGTGACAAAAATTCAGAATGCGGAGCTTCCATTTTCTTTTCTCTTTAAGCTTAAACCAACACGAAATGATACGCATACATTTGGAAACCAGCAAATTCATCGCAAAATTCGAAATTGTAAATCCAGTAACTCCTTGTAGATGGTCCTCTATAAAAAGGTCAAATTAAACATGGCCGGTTTAAAAAAATTGCATACCTCACGAAGCTTATTCGCCCTTTTTTCAAAATGTTTCTGAGACAAACTTTTTTGTGTGCATTATCTACGTATGTTTCAACTGACATCATCTCGTCATAACAAAACTAAACACTTGATAACGAAAGGTATAACAATATCCACGTTTTATTCATCAATTTATTCATTCATTCATTCATGATATTTAATAACACAATCCAACAACGATATATAAAACAAGAGAATATACAATAAGAGAACATGCAATAATAAAAAAGTAACATGAAATAAATAAAATGATACGATTATAAAGTGTAAATAATAATAGAGGAATATACAATAATTGTGGGTGTGTACAGTGTGTGGAGAAGCCATTAAGCCTGGAAAGGGGTTTTCTATCAACAACTCTTTAACACAATCATAATTATTTGGTGATCAGTCGACGGTGGATACGGTTAGCCGTACATGTTCTATCCACGTAAAAATGGACTTTGATTATACCATTAAAAGGCACGTACACTTTAAAGCTAAACTATTTCATCCTAAAACCGATCATAATTGATTGCATATTCACGAACGAGACCAAGTCCAACATCGTCTGTTGGTGATATTGAATCATTAAAATGTCCCTCTATCGTTCATATCGCATTCAAGTAGCACAACGGTGGCAGTTGTTTAACGGTTTTTCGAGCAAAGGAATTGGGTCTCGATGTCTCAATCCATTTACTATATCACACTGGGCATGAAGCAATTACGAAAGGAGCAACTTCTTTCCAGCATCAATGGGACGATGATATTCGCGTTGTACTAGACAAAAGAGGTTAGCACCATATTGATACAACGTGTATTGAACTGACACTCAAAGTCACCTCGTAAACATCTAGATTGACCAAGCAGTAGTTCCACTCTTGAGGGCCGACTCAAGCGTGTTTACCAACTTTATTGCATTGAATATATCTGTTATCTCAAACACTACTAATTTTGATAAATACATGTCTTTGTTATTGCAAATATCTAGCAACCAAAAGTATTAGGACATTTTGCAAGCTGCCGGTTGATAGAAAGCAAAAGGAATCCATTGAACTTCTGTGTTAGCCTTTTGGTATTCCAGGGTTATAAAATTAATGGAAAGTTCTTAAAAGTTTGTTTAAATGAATTTGGGATATTCTTGTGACGTTAGTATTTCAAAGGAAAACATTTGTAATACTATTTCAGTGATTTAAGTTGTTTTCATTAATATATTTAGTTAATTGAGTAGAATTATAGCTTGACACAAAAATGATCAGGTTATGATAAAATGAATAGAACTGTGTAGTGTGCCTATGTCATGTGGGTGCCATGAGAAAGTACAGACAATTTGGATGGCATTTATTAAAAATATGAAAGTAAAGGTGTAAAAATGAAACTAAATTTCCATCCCAAATATCTTGTTTTTAAGTTGAATAGACAGATCAATTGTCAATATCCGTAAGATTAGGCGTGTAAAATAATATATTCACTGCCATATCTAAAACATGCCAATGTCACAACTTCCAATAATAACGCGGGGAGAGCAAGTCTCCTAATAGTACTTTTGGTTGCTAGTGCACATGGTGTATAAGCTGTGGATCAAAATGTAAATACAAATAAGTTGGTATTCAAAATGTTGAACCGTTTATAATTATATATTTCAACAGATTTTTCGAGCAAATCCGGGCACACTTAAAAAGCATTTATACAATTACTTATAAACCATATCTGTCTTGATACACCAGAATAATAAAATAAATGGTATAAATTCAATGTAAAATCAAATATTTGGTAAATTTGACAATATTTTTTTAACATGTTTTCGGCATATTCAAAATACATTGTTCTTGTGGCACCGGAGTGTGTTTTTAGGGGAGAGAAAGCAATATTTTTTTCATACATTCCATTCCCAAAATGAACACCCCTACGTGAAATCGCCTCCAAACTAGGACGTAGTTTAGAACAATCGACACAACGAGGACGTTTTTTGTGTATAAGTTACACAAATGTAGCCGTGCCTCACAACACATAATGGATGTGGGACGGTCGGGTCCGAATATGGTCGGAGTCTAAAACAATTAAACTAATTGACACATGATTGTGGCATTCAGAGCATATATACAATACAATTTATTTACAAATATTTACAACTCAAATATAAACACCGCAGCATGCGCAACGCAGCATCGCATGCCCATCGCTCGCTGTCTGCGCGTCAACGTGCTCTATTAGCACGGGGTGCACCCCTAAGTTGTCATTGTTTATGCAATATCCATCAAGGGCATATATCCAACGCAGGGTGTATCACTTCTCACGATGTCTTTAGTTCATCAGGACGTTGGGGAAGGGACAAAGGGGATCTTCTTTAGATTAAAACAGCATCTCATCCACGTATTATGAATCTGTATTTTATGGAGAAAATACAAATATTATAGCAGCTATATGATTATAGTGTGTTCATCCGATGGAATCAGGATGAAAGAGCGCGTGTTCTAAACTCGTGAAATACCATTTTTTATATTGAACTAATCAAAACATATATACATTTTCTACGATAACTAATATTCTCTTTTTGTATTAATAAACATCTATTGTTTAATATAGCTCATTAATTGTCGATCCATTAATGAATAAGGTATCTCTTTAAAATATGTAATTGTCCCAAACAAGTATTTAATTATAACATGTTCTCAATGTTTGAAACCTTTACTTTGAGTGAACAATTATATTTGAATAATAAACGATCTCAGTCATAAAACAAAACAAATTAATTTGGAAGTATAATTAATTAATCTCACAAAAGATATTAAAAGTGTGGTAATTCATAAATGCCAAAAGAGTTGCACTTGACATTAATTGATAATATCCAAACATAGGTCATACAAATTATAACATAATATCATGGTCCTGAATAATTATATCATGGTAAACATAATTTGTGTAACATTTAATTAGTACATGAACTTAATCAAATCCAGAATGTTATTCTAAGTCCAAATAATAATCCCAACTTACAATCTAATCAATATGATTTAATTGAGTATCTCCAAAACATCAAAGCAAACATAAAACAAATAATGCATTTAGGCTTGAATCATTAGCATCTGTATTTGTTCAATGAAATATATACAACACACAATATTTGTAAACACGGATGATTGAATACATGATTAACATTCCTAATGTCCAAACTATTTTGACCATATGATATATTGAATAAGTTATTACTATATATCTCATGAATATGTAAACAACTAAGTCTTAACTCCCATAGTAACATGATTCCATTAGGCATTTGTACCAATGCCTATCTACATGTTTCCTATTGAATAAGCTATGAACAACCCAAAGCACCTTGCAATAAATCAGCTAGCTAACCATATTATTCAGAATTTGTTTATATATAAACACAGTTCAATGAGATGGTCTTAACTTATACCCTTTGCGTTTAATGCCACAAAGAGAAGTATTGTACCACCTATATAGAAGCAAAGCTTAAAGCTCCTGTATTTGTATTCACTACTATAGTCCATTTGCACAAATCTGAATTTGTCTCACATCATTTTCTGGTGAGGTCATAGTTACAAATAGTACAACAACAAACGATCCTGTTATGGGTTACATGGCATGTTCAACTGAATGAACTATAACGACCTATGCACACACATAATGGCCCAAAGGTCTACAGACCAGGCACTCTCGGACTAACACAAGACACACTGCATCTTATGGTAGTCACATTTTATATCTAAAATACTACTTAAGTTAGATGAGTTTATAAGAAATAAGTGTCCGTGTCAACAACAACAAATATTAAAGCACATGGAGCATACATCATGATAGATGATGTACTTGACACAAATAAACCCAAAAGCAATGGCACATCTAACCACTGACATGACACAAAAGTCACATAGTATTTACATATATTTACATTTAACATTTTATTAGCAAAAGAACAAGCCCTTACCTGTATTTTATGGAGAAAATACAAATATTATAGCAGCTATAATGATTATAGTGTGTTCATCCGATGGAATCAGGATGAAAGAGAGTGTTGCCAGGCGGATCCATGCACAACAATCACACACTATGCTACAAATGGGCTTAATCTCCAAGACACATGGCAACCTGCATGGTAGTTGAACATACTTGAGTGCTGTATAGATATAAAG
>CM069442.1:25204979-25229776 GCA_035610835.1 Ophiura sarsii
AAAGCAGAACTCAAGCAGTAAACATAAATTTAATTATATCTACACATGTTCCGCTAAAATATGGCGTTCTTCAAGGATCTGTGCTTGGACCTATACTTTTCACCATCTATTCCTCTCCCATTGCTAGCATTGCTCGTAAACACGGATTAGATGTTCATTCTTACGCGGAAGATACACAACTATATGTGCCTTTTAATTTAAATGATCGTAATGATGAAATGTCGGCCCGTCAACGCGCAGAAGCTTGTATTTTAGAAATTAAGTTGTGGATGTCTGTAAACAAGCTGAAATTGAATGATGATAAAGACTTTTTAATCAACGTAAAATACATGATCATCATATCAATATTGACACTTCTTCTGTTCTTGCTTCAAAATCTGCTCGGAACTTAGGAATTGTGTTTGATAATAATCTATGTATGGATGTTCAAGTTCGACGGATATGCCAATCAGTGTATTATCATATACGGAATGTTAATAGTATAAAGAACATTTTAACATTTGAAACCGCAGCTACTATCGTCCATGCTCTTATAACTTCTCGTATTGACAATGGCAATTCTCTTCTTTTTGGCGTCACTGATCACTTACTTCACAAACTACAACTTGCTCAAAATGCAGCTGCTCGCATTCTCACAAAGACAAGAAAATTGTATCATATCACTCCAATATTGAAAGATCTCCACTGGCTTCCTGTTCGCGAAAGGATTCATTTTAAACTTCTTCTTTTAACTTGGAAAGCTTTGCATGACACTTCACCAACATATATTGCTAATCTTCTTGTTCCATATCATCCAAAACGTACTCTCCGGTCATCTGATAAACTTTTACTTGTTGTTTCACGGACTACTTCTTCATTTGGAGATCGCGCATTTTCGGTTGGTATTTTTTCATGTTAATTTGTATTTTTGTTATATATGTTTGCGCCTCGGAATAGGTCACCTAGATTGACGGCGCATTATAAATGCCATTATTATTATTATTATTATTATTATAATTAAATAATAAAGCGTTCTGCTTAAAACACATCCAGAACGCTTCAACAATAAAGCGTTCTGCTGAGAACACATCCAGAACGCTTCAACAATGAAGCGTGTCAGCTGAGAATACATCCAGAACGCTTCAACAATGAAGCGTTCTGCTGAGAACATATTCAGAACGCTTCAACAGTGAGGCGTATTGCTGAGAACACATCCGGAACACATCATCATCGATTAAAAACACCATTGAAAGTATATTTGGATTCACTACCAAAAGGTAAATACTCATCTGTTCATCCACTAAAATATGGTGCGCCTCAGGGATCTGTCGCGGGTCCACCGATCTTTACTTTATATTCCAAACCAGTCGCTGCTATCATGAGGCGCTTCAACGTTACATATCACGTGTACGCCGATGACACCCAAATGTATGTGAGCTAGATCCTAAGGTGCCTGGCGATTTTGAGGCAGCGCAGCGCAGGCTTATGGATTGTATTGCTGAAGTCAAAGTATGGATGTTGAAAAATAAGCTGAGGTTAAATGACACAAAAACTGAGTTTTTCCTCATTTCTTCTCCAAGACAACTCCATCTGGTCTCTGGTGTTGGTTTAAGGATCGGTGGATCTGAGATTGATTCCTCCTCGTCAATTAAGAACTTAGGTGTTAAATTTGATCCCCATATGAAAATGGATTTACAGGTTAATTCTATGTGTCGTACTATTAATTTCCATCTCAGAAATATTGCTCGTATTCGTCGTTTTATGGATCATAATACATGTGCACATGTATTGAGGTCTTTGGTCCTTTCTAGGCTGGACTACGGTAATTCTCTTTTAGGCGGTATTTCAAATTATAATGTCAAGCGCCTGCAAATACTTCAAAATCGTGCTGTGCGTCTTATTTTCTGTGTTAACAGACGAACCAGCGCCGCGCCACTATTGCGTGAACTTCATTTGGCTACCCGTCCAGCAGAGAATCGACTTCAAGATCTTACTGCATGTGTACAACTGTGTAAATTTATTAGGCCCCTCATATTTGTCCGATGTTGTGTCTTTTTATCAATGTGCTCGCGCTGGTCTTGGGTCTTCTAAGGACACAACTCGTCTCGTTGTTAAAGCTAACAAACGTGCAATAGGCAAAACAGCATTTTCGCACTTTAGCTATGGAATGACCTCCCCATTTTTATTCGCAATGCCTGTAGCGTTCATACTTTTAAAAAGATGCTAAAAACTCACCTGTTTCCATCAGAGTAATTTGTTTTTCATCACTTTACATGGCCTATTGGCTCTATTATTGCCCGTTTTTATATTAATGTATCTATATTCTTGGTATTTGTATTCTATATACTTGTTGTATTTTTATAATACGTTAACTGTGTATATACTTTGATTGTATCTTTTTAATATTTTATAATGTTGTTATTTGTATTGTGTACGGCGCTTTGATCCTTTTTTGGAAAAGCGCCTTATAAATGCTCTGTAATAAATAAATAAAAATAAGGAAGTGATAATGTAAAGTTGGGCAAATGACAGCAGTTGTTTGGTTGAGAAAAGTTAAGTAGCTCGTTGATTTTAAGAGCTACTTGTCCAGTGCTTTTCACCTCAATGCGTGTCAGAATAATTGCGGAAAACGACACATAACTTTAGTGTTGCAAAAACGTTGGTTCTAGCTTAGAACATCTACAGAACACATAAAAGGCGTTCTGCAGGTGTTCAAAATCTGTTGCATTTGAACACATCAAAAGCGTTCTGGATGAGTTCTAGTGCAGAACACTTAATGAAAACTAAAGGCGTTCTGCAGGTATTCCAAATAATGTTACATTTGAAATAATCAAAAGCGTGTCTGGATGTGTGCTAGTTCAGAACACTTAATGAACACATGAAAGGCGTTCTACAGGTGTTCAAAATCTGTTACATTTGAACACATCAAAAGCGTTCTGGATGTGTTCAATTTATGCGTCTGATGTGTTCTGCAAACTTTGTAGCTGTCACACTGAATAAACTTACTCTATGCCTAAAACTCTGACTAAATGAATAACTATCTTTCATTTAAAAAATCTCCTCTTTGGTTACACTTAGATGCTTTGCACGTCTAAGATGTCAACCTTTTTTCAACTATCCATCAATATTATTTCTATCGTCCTTCTTTGGTTCCACTTTAACCTAACGTTACGTCCCGGCAGTGGTGTACCCAGCTTTTGGAAACTGGGGGGGGGGGGGGGGGGGGGGGGGGGGGGGGGGGGCACAAATATAGTTGTACCGACGAAAGGCATGATAGGGGGGGGGGGGGGGGGCGATAAAAAATCGCATGATCAAAATCGCAAATCTACCGACGGAGGATCGTTTTTACCGACGGGGAACACCCCCCCCCCCCCCCCCCCCCCCCCCCCCCCCCCCCCCCCACCCCCCACCACCCGGGTACGCCACTGCGTCCCGGAATATCCGTTTTTTTGAAATGGGAAATACATCAAACTAAATACACGTGTGTGTGGTTTAATAAATAACGTATAAAGGTATACCGTATGGTATTTATCGTTACTATTTTATTTTATGATAGTCGATGTATAAGTCGGGGTATAAGTAATAGTATATTAGCAATGTCTGCATAACCCCTCGAAGCTTTATTACGTGTGAATAGTGTCACCATGGATGAAAGAACAAGACAATGCCATACTATTACTAGTATAGTATTCATGTACTTGACAATGAATGCATGTCTGTCGGTTGAACCTGTTTTATATCAACAATTTAATATATAGTTTCAATGTTTCATTTTTCATCCATAACAAAAGGTCTTCAAAAACGTTTTGTAGACCATTTCGGATTAAAACTGGAATTATTTGCGCGCTTCGCGCGTATTAGTTTCACATTATCATAACAAGATGGCTTCAGAAACGTTTCCTGGACCATTTTAGTTAAAATATTTGTTTGCGCACTTCACGCGAATTAGTTAGTTTCCATGTTAAATGATTCAAGCTTAATTTTTTTTAAATCTTTTTTTAATGATGAAACATTCAAACTAATTCGCACGCAGGCAGGAAAATTGGTTTAAAAACTGAAATCTTTGCACGCCTCGCGCGCTTTTTGTACAGGTTTTATTATTATAAAACAATATAGTTCTTGACATTGAAAACATTTTGCTGGGGCCCTTAAGTGTGCCTAGAACCACACGCTGCAAAACGGGCAATTCGCTCCGCTCGCGCCGCATACCTGATGATATATATCAGCGTACCCGGTGGGGGAGGGGAGGGAGATTGCCAACGATTATAAGTTTGTGTGACTAAAGTTAGTGAGTTGGTAACTATATCATGTATGTTGGGCTTTTATCATATGTTTATTAGTGTCTCTCGTTTTTTGTATCTCTGAACCAAGTCGAAGTTTATTACAAATAATTATAAATATTCCTAGCAAGGAGAGATTTTTCTAGGCCGGCCATTCAAACATGATAAAACCCAACATCAACCCATGCAAAGCGCTTCGCCACTGGACCCCACCAGGGCCCTTAAGCGGGTCCCTAGACCCCACGCTGTATTGACTAAGACAAATATACATTGTGATTGATATTACTACTGACATGTGTTTAGCAAATGGTTTTGAAATGTCCTCGTATAATTATAGCCTACATACGAGTATTGTTTATTTGTATGCAGATACTTTTAATTTAGTCCATGCAGAATTATAATTACATCTCAGTTTAGCGGCCTCAACTGCATTGAGTATCAAGGGATCAGTGTTCAAAGGGTTAATCCTACATTAAACAATTTTGTGGAAGTCGGCAAGAGGATCACTAGTGTGTTGTTTCTGGAAGGAAATCACCGAGATTTATAATTTAATTTAAATTATTTTTAATTCAATTTAAATACCAATGTTTAATTACAAAAAAAAGTATTGCCTTTGCACTCAAATAATGTACCCCGCACACTTTCACAAGAAACAAAGCACTGTGAAAATTAACATACATTTTTCCATTTAAACAGCATTTTATTTGCGGTAATAGACACATTTAATATAAAATATCATTATTTTTTATAACTTAATTTAAATTAAAAACGTAATTTATGACAAATTTTTGTAAAAATGACATTAAAGGCACATTAAGTGGTGTTGAAAATTTTAAATGTTTAAAAATTTACTTCAGAATTCAAGATGAACATTAAAAATGGCCATTACTGTTGTTTCTACTAGCAAAAACACAGCAAAACTTGATTAAAACAATATCATCGCTATTTATTGAAAAACGCCCTCTATGCAAATATGGTTCACGTTATGTATCACGCGTACTGCAGGGGGATACTGTCGGACGCAAAATGCTCGTCCCGCGGGACGAGCATTTTTTGAATCGACGTTTTCTTGTACATAGAGGGCTGATTTTGTGTAAGTTCATACATGTAATACAATTATAAAAATATACTAATCCCAGTTTTTATCATAATTGAGGGCGCATCCTCCAACACATCTCTTAAATAAAGTGCTCCTCAGCTGAGTCGAACGACGTAATTTATGACAAATTTTGTAAAAATAACATTAAAAAAAATTGCTCACTCGTACCCCCAAAAAGAGTTTCGTTAATAAACAAACTAATGATATTGTAATTAATTAATATAATGGAACATCAAAAAGTACCAATGTATTATACAAAACAAGTTGTCTGAAAAGTGAAAGCAACGTATGCAATGCAAATGGTTTATCCACTCAATAGTTATGTAGGCCTACTGCTAAATCGAAAATTGAAACAATTTTATCATTAATTTTTATTTTTAAATGATCTGTATTGAAAAAAAGAATATAAAATGTGCAAACTAGAGTGCTATTAATATGTTTATTTAATTTGAGAGTAAAAAAAGTTAATTTTAGATGACACAAAAAACATCATCCCCGCCGGGACTCGAACACGTATCTTAGAGTGCCATCTGCGATGTAAGCAGTGATCGTCCAATGCTCTAATCCATTGCGCCACGAATCATCGAATCTTATCCACTCAATAAACTAAATCGAAAATTAAAATGTCATATTTATTATTATTTAAAAGCTACATTGTCAATTAAAGCACCATTTTATTTACGGTAATAGACACATTTAATATAAAATATCATTAAAATATTAATTTCGCACTGAATAACTGAATTTGGAGGTATTTTCGCATTTATTACAACCACTTCTTGAAGCTATGGTGGCCAAGTTAACTTGTCCACAAAAAAAAAGATATATGTGTCAGAGCGACACCAATCAAGGTTCGAGGTGTCAAAGAGAATATGACACTCTTCAAGTTTCATTATAGTATCTCTTATTAATTTATCCGATTATTTTTCATTCCTATTCAAACCGACCCCACGGTGTAAAACCGACTCTTATCAGCGTTAACTGTTGATAAGATGAGAACTGATTTTTAAATCTCATTCAATATAAAACGATACATAATCAAAATCTCTCACACACCTCGTGATTGGCCAATAACAAATAATAATAAGCAACGACGATTATATAAGTCGTATCTTGATTGGTCAAGATTTACGTAAATATATCGCAACAATTTTGATTGACGGGTAAGATAAGAGATCTAGGAATCCCCCGTCAAAACAGCTGATCTGAATTAAATCTGATTAAAGACGTACTATCAGACTTACGGTAGTCAGCGATGATAAAATATAATCGTGTACTTTTTGACGATTCTACCTTATTATCACAACAAGTTTGACCTGTTGCCACTTGTCAACAATAGTTTGTTCTCGCCTCTTTTATGTGTTAATGCAGGGATAGTCAAAGAATTATTGGAAAAGATCAAATACAAGAACCCATCTGAGGTGCGTTGCTTCATCAACCAAATCCCAAAAGATATCTATCAGCGAATATTTCCGGGTCAAACTATGGATGAATTCTCATGGGTTGATCCTCCCGACACATTAGATTCCCCGGCAGAACTTTCCACATGCGTGGCTGAATTGTTACCCACTGCGTGCCGAAACGGGGACCTAGAAACCGTCAAGTTATTGTTGTTTCATGGCATGGATCCAACTAGCAGAGGAAAAAAGGTATTGTTGTTAGTGTTGTTGTTGTTTTTGTTGTTGTGTGTATTGTTAATGGAAGAGGCAAAGGCATATTAGCATTATTACGTGAATCCAATTTTATTTTCTGGACTTTGTTAGGGAAATTATACAAGTGTGCATACCGACCCTGTGTTTATATATTAAAACCCCTCTATATTATTTTAATTATACAATACAGCAACACGTGTTGTTTAAAAGCTTTTAATACAACAGGGGTAGTTTAAAAACAGTTGTTTAAGCTGGATACTTGAATAGCCCTTGTTGTTTTAAAAGTATCAACAGCGTTTTACAGTAAATATGCGACCTTTACCGATATCACTTACTATTGGAGTAATGTGATGTTTTACAACAATTGGGTAAACGTAAATGAATGATGATTTATATTTAAAAAACCAACTTTCATTTAATCAGTGCGCCATTAAAGTGTTACAAAAGTTTGGGCGACCGAAGTGTAACATTTTGTATTTTTCAATCCGACAAGTCGGAAACATTATTTCAGTTGGAGATCCGATTACCTAACACACCTCTTAATATCTCGGCCATCGGTACACAAAGGGTTCCATTTGACCGCATGTTAAACAGGGTAATTAAATTTAAAAGTTTACATTTGCAATCGGTGTAGTAGTAGGCTTCATTTGCATTTTAATATTTTCTGTATTAGTATGATTTATAGATATCGTATATCATTTTGTTTTATTCAATCTCTAGGGAAGTTCGTTAGAAGTAGCCACGTTATATAACCACATGGACATAATTGATGTGCTGATTAAGTGTACACCAGGTAAGGGAACACCAAAACCGAAATAGAGGTTATTCATGTTGCCAGGCGTAACGGGCAACAAATGGGATTCGCACCAGGCCTATTCTACATTTAATAGAGTTATTGAGTGGCGTTCAGTTCATAGCGTTAATTGTTTGCCAAACATGGTTTAGTATTCCCGACAACGTGGCTGCTAATCCTCTACATGGATAACCTCCTATCAACTCTTAAAGGTTACGAAGACATCAAAAGAAGGAACTCTGTTAGGCCTACATATTATGTTTCACATACTTGTTTGTAAAATATATTTGTTTAGTTCCCCGCTGGTAATACCCAGAGATCTATGTTAAACTATGTAGTTTGTTTCGATAGACATCAGACAAATCAATCAGTGAGTTCGGTGTGTCTAATGTGAACAATTTAGAGATCATATTGCGTATTCATTTCTAATCAATATTGGCTTATTATCAATATCAATCAAAATTTGATTATTTTTTTCCCCCTTCAATCTTGCAAAAGCAAACAACACGGCGTATAGAAGGGTTTGACATTTCATGGCTATGTATAATATCATTAGGTAAGCGGCGCCGTAACGTCTTCATTATTCATTTAATCTACGAGGGTCATTCAATAAGTTCTACCTCCTCACTCATAACATTGCTAATATGTATGTCAGCCTCATGACATTTATCATGATTGTAGCTCTGAATCATAGCTACACATTTATAGTAAATGCTAATTGATACCTTTTTCGCTTTTGTCATGATCCAATCAAAGCCAGAGAGAGATTTTGGACAACGGACACGGAAAATTACCCCAAAGATAAATAGGCCTACATGTTTTTTTCGTTTTCTCTCCGTGTTGATGATTAGGTATAACCGCCCAATTTTAATACTGAAAATAGAAAACAATAGATGATTTCTGAATATAATGCTATACTATCAGGTATATATCAGATTGTAGGCAATATCAACCTTTTTAGCTTGCAAATAGTATAATATCAGCTCGAATGTATTGACACGCCTATAGCATACTGGAATACTGATATTCAGTCAAATGTTCCTTGTTACAAGTCAAGCCACAGTGATGCCTCGAATGTTAAATCTTAACATGATAGTAACTTTATCAATTTTCCATATACGCAACATTTAGAATAGTTAATCAGGTAGTCAGTGATAGACAAAATATCTTCGAGAGACTTGAAATGTATCCATTTAGTCCTGTATAATGAAGATCTCTTAGTTCCTATCGAAAGCAAATATGACTTTTGCAAAGGTTCTCTTGGGTAGGGTTAAAATTGATGGCTGTCCTGGGTCTGGTTCTGGCTAAGTAGAGTGCATTTTCAGCCAAGAAATCAGTCACTTGTATTGTTGAAAGTCTGTTCAAGAGATATTTGTAACTTAGAACGATTGTAATTGACACGATTGGTACATTTTGTCTCTTAGAATTGGCCAAATGAATAGCACTTAGGAGACATTTGACTGTTTTACCCGTTTCCGTCGCACTAAATGAAAGTTTGGTTTTTACTGCATATCCAGAAAAGTACAATGAGTATTCAGACCGATTTACTATGATTTTGTAGCCGAGATTCAAAGCTTCAATTGTGGAATATTTTATACGACTGGCTCGTATAATAGCAAAGTTATGAGGTAGGAGGTAGGAGGTAGAACTTATTGAATGACCCTCGTATATAAAAGTATACATTGTTTTGCAGAAAAGGGTTCAATGAATCCAACTATGATCATGAAAATGACCATTTTGGAGAAAATTATAAAAACACGTTTTTTGACCCATTTTAGGTTGGGAAAATATAACTAAAAATATTGTGTCAAATTTTGTCATACTAGTTTTATTACAATCCTGATAACATTCCTTAGGAATTTTAATTTTTAATTTTTAATATCTTATTTATTTTTTGAATTATAGACACAAAAAAGTGCCAAAAAATGTGATTTTTTTACCTCCAAAATCATGAAAATCACTTTGCCACATTTCTCACCACTAAAGCTACCCAAAAGCAAGCTTAACTCAATTAATAGATAGACTTGTGTCTTTTCCGTAAGTGTAACAGATGAATGTTTTCACATCCTGATGTATTGTGCCTTTTCAGTCTTTGTTAACGTATACAATTTGATCTTTGTATGTTTCCATTGAATCCTAATTGTATCCATCAATCACCAGATGATATGAAAACGTGTCTCTTTCGATAGCATCGTTTTAGGGGCCAATTTTAAATGGTTACGCAATTTCCTTTGATGTAATTGATACGAACTTTGATCCGGGGATTGTTTTTTTGTTTTGTTGTTATTCATTTTGTTTACAGATGTTTCAGACAGTAATACACTACACATATTCTTATTACAATGTCATTTGTTTTACTACATATTAATGTTGTTAATGGTGTTAATGAATCCCATTTGTTTAAAAAAAATTCACTGTTCCCATTTTTCATGAAAACGTATTTTTCGATATCATAATATAACTTTACCTTTTTCCTGAATAAAGAGAATGATGATTGAAAAAAAAAAAAAATAGGTAAGCGGCGCGAGCGAAGTGGTGTGAGCGGCGCGTTTTGCGGCGTGGATGGGGTCTGAGAAGTATACATTTTTAATGGTCGCGAAAAAAGCTTCCTGGGCACGAATTGGGTTAAATGTTTCAGTATTGAAGCTTATCATGCTTCTTGTTACGCATGAATAATTATTAAACAGTGAAACTAATTCACGTTGATTGTGTAAACAATGTCTATTTTAACACTAAAAGCTAGAGAAAAACGTTCCTGAAGCCATCTTGTTAAGCTTGAATAATAAAACATTGAAATTAAGTTGCGCGTAACTCGCAAAATTGGTTATTTTAACATTAGAATGGTCCTGAAAAACGTTCCTGAAGCCACCTTGTTAAGCTTGAACAAAAAACATTGAAAAAATGCCTATTCTAACACTAAAAAAGGTCTAGAAAAACGTTCCTGAAGCCCTTTTGTTGAACTTGAATAAGAAAACATTGAAATTAAGTTGAGCATAACGCGCAAAAATTGGTTATTTTAACACTAAAATGGTTCTGAAAACGTTCATGAAGCCATCTTGTTCCAAACGCACAAAAATGTCTAGTTTTCTAACTACAATGGTCCAGAAAACGTTCCTGAAATAATGTTGTTATTAAGATTGAATAATAAGCATTGAAACCAATTCGCGCGCGAATGTCTATTTTAACACTAAAAAGCTCCAGAAAAACGTTCCTGAGCCATCATGTTTTAAGCTTGGATAATTTACGCGTACAAACTGTCAGTTTGTTAAACTAAAATGGTCCAGAAAAACGTTCTTTAACCCTAACCCCACTACACCACACGGCAACATATTTTTTTTTCGACCCCAAAAATTCACCAGAAAGGTATCCCCCCCCCTCCCCCCCCCCGGATTTGAACCACGGACCTCTAGCACCAGAGCCCAGATCCAAACCCCTACACCGCGGCAGTTAGTCACATTCGCCTCAGAATATTCGCCTCGTTATATAGCCTGGGTCCGTTTTGTAGCCCAAAAACCTGCACGCCGGGTTATAAAAAACATTTCTTCCGTGTCGTTGCCGTGTGGTGTAGTAGGGTTAGAGTTATTAACCCTAACCCCCCTGAGTGCTAAAAAATGCTAATCCAAAGTCCCTCTCCAAACGCATGCGCCGTCGGTTTTCGATGACGTAGTCAACCAAGCCTATATAATGAGTGCAGTATACTGCACGAATGTGTAGCTGAGGGCCGTGGCTTAGTGGTTGGAAGGTGGGGCTTGAGAACGGAGGGTCCCCGGATCGAATCCCGGCAGGTTCCCGGAGATTTAGTTGGTGTTTTTTCCTCGAAAATTGTGATCCCGGTCAAAAATCCTAAACCGGGGTTAGGGTTATGGTAATATATATATATTATTTTGTTTGTGTTCTATTAAGAGGTGCATGGACCCTCAGGTATAGCCTCCGTAAAACTGCCGTAACTTCTTCATTATTCATTCAATCTATATAAAAGTACACAATTTTTGCCGAAAAGGGTTCAATGAATCCAACCATGATCATGAAATTGACCATTTTGGAGAAAATTATAAAACCCATTTTAGGTTTGCAAAGATAACTCAAAATATATTTTGTCAAATTTTGTCGTTCTAGTTTTGTTATAAATTCTCTAGGAGTGTCTTTTTTTAATATCTGATTTATTTTTTAAATTTTGAACAAAAAGTGCCAAAAATGTAATTTGTTTACCTCAAAAATAATGAAAATCACGTTTTTGGCACTTTTTGGTCAATAATTCAAAAAACAAATCAGATATTAAAAAACCCCTTAGCAATTGAGCTTTTAACGATGGTATCGCAGTATTAGACCTGCCTTGGTTTACAAAAGCTTATCTTCAATCAAGTTAATGTTAGTTTTATAGTAGGCCTGGTCCAATCCAAACCTAGGCCTATACACTTGTTTTGTCAGATAGGAAAACCGTGCCATGGAACTTTAGCGCTCAGATATGTAGCATTATTATTATACAGACCACTGATGTAGGTTAAAGATTTTAACCATTTAAAAGTACCGCGTAAAGACAAAGTCGGCTTTATAAAGAAAAACACTCACATGTATGGACGTCGCCATATTGATCAAAGCTATGACTAAACAGTTACGAGATGTCCGCATCTCTGTTTCATGTATTGATATTATCGATTTATGCATTGAACTCCTGCGTGATACCGTCCAGCGACCTGTTGGTGATGAGGCGGTTTTAGTGACGATGACATCACAATATTGTGATGTCATTGTCACGAAAATCCCAACAGCACTTTCGACACAGACAGATAATATTCTTGGCGTGGCGTCATTTAGACCTATTTAATCACGTTCAGATCGAACGTCCATGGTCTCACACGGTCGGTATAAGCGCGACCTTATAAACAAAGTTAATAAAGTATTGATGGGAGCCGTATAAAACACACTTAGAGTAAGATAGGACCAGCACTCTCAAGTAAGACTGGTAATTCATGACACTGGGATTGTAGATGACGGTATATTTCATTCACTTCCAGTGGCGTAACAGCCGGGGGGGGGGCAGGGGGGGGGGGGGGCACAGTGCCCCCCCCCCCTGATGGTGCTCAGCAGGAAATTCAAACCTACCCACCAGGAAAAATGGGGGGAAGGGAAAAGAGGAAAAGAAGGGGGAAAGGGAAAGAAAAGAGAGAAAGAAAGGAAAAAGGGAGGGAAAAGGAAAAGGAGAAAAAAGGGGAAAGAAAGAAAAGAAGAAAGGGAAAGAAAATTTCGCAGTACAAAAAGCACGGAATTATTCTAACCAGGAATTTTTTGGCTGTGCCCCCCCTGACAACCAACCTCTGTTACGCCCCTGTTCACTTCGGAAATGAATTGTTAAAACATGCAACGGTATTACCACAGATTTGTTGGCATTATTTTGGTAATTGATTCCCGCATTCAAAATTTGATTAGACGATTAGATTGACTGTATTAATTTGATTCTAGATTTTATTACTTGTGTAGTGTAGCATTTTACATTTTGATGAGTTTTTTTTAGCTAACTGCTAGTCGCAGAAAAAAATGAACGCGTATGTGACCTAATAACCGTTGTAGTCATGGTATTCATAGAATAAATAACACGAATGCGACGGAAATAAAACGTTGTATGAAAATGATGAATGTAGCAAATGGTGCACCTGTGTAATATAAGTGTAAACTACATTTCTTACAACGAAACAAACAAAACAAAAAATGCTTGACATTTTATCGGTGGTTTATGGCGGATAAGTAGGCCATTTAATGCATTGTATGCTCATGAATGCGACGGAAATAAAACGTTGATTGGAATTGATGAATGGAGGAAATGGTTCACTTGTGTGTTTAAGTCTTTAACAAATAACACGTAATGATATTTCCAATTTGTTATATCAGAATATTCTTTATTTTGGATTCAATGGGCCGTATTCTCGTACTAAACGCGGTTTTAGCTTAAAACCGTGTCTAACTAAACGTGTGTCTAGCTTAAACGCGAGTTTATCTTTTAAACAACGTGTTTAACAAAACACGATTTTAAATTACGGCCGTGTGTTTTGAACTCGCCACCCTTACCGTTGCATGTCCAGATTTTTACATTTTACACCATCTGAGATTCGAATTAGCATATCGCAATAACTATTTGTTTTACCCAAAGAAAGTATATATTTTCTGAACGGTAATCTCACAAGGAATCCAAATATGCTATTGGAATTTAGATAAGAACTGATGGTAACATGTTGTGATTAAGAATGTTAAAAAATTATCGATTTTTTTTCATATTTTGATTTAAGCTCAATAATAATTTTATACCTATCCCAATCATAATTTTACTGTGCATATTTAAGTTCCTCATGCAATTACCCATCAGAACATAATAGTTGTTAATGGTAAACATGTTAAAATATACTATATCGAGAAGTAAATGAGCACAAACGTTCAAATTTCATATTTATTAGAGTTTACAAGTATATATTTTTTGGTATGCACCCTATCCTGATTTAAACGGCATTTTTGAATTCCCCTTTTTGAGAGCTTTCCAAAAATGTATAATTTTGCTATCATCGGTTAAATATTTCTTTTCTTATAGTCATGTATGTAAAACCGATGAATTAGGGCAAGTTCACTGTGTAGCGAATAGGGAAAAGGCCAAGGACAACGCAATCGATTCATGATTACAATTGTTGCACAATAGTTGTCACATTTGTTGAAACAGAATCTTATAGAATATAAAATAATCTATAAAATGGGAGCAAAATCATGTTTGTACCATACAGGGATGAGGAGCTATAGTAAATTGAACGTAGAATTGAGAACATTTTCTATATTCCCCATAGAGATTGCACACAGCGCCGCCGCCACCGCCGCCGCCGCCGCCACCGCCACCAACCCTGACTTTCACAACATAATCAATCATATCTCAGCAAAACATTTATAGAAATACCTGATTTATTAACACAATGTAGCTAGATAAATAGGCTTTCACATGACACCTCAACCATAGCGCTACCACATTTAGTTGTTGAGTTAATAGAGAGAGATGGATGATTCGTCACCAAAAATGCCACGCCACCACCCTTTTTGGGTGGTGAGTTCAAAACACATGGCCTTACGCAAATATCGTCCCCAGGGGACTCGTTGGGTATTTTCGTGCAGGTTTATGATACATGGTGGCCCAGATAAGACACCGTAGTTAAAAATCATATACTTCAAATGCACGTGTATTTTAGCGATACTATAGAACCAGGGGTGGCCTATCCATCAGGTCTCAGTGGCTGCCGATCGGGTGGATGTTCAGTTTTTAACCATTATTTTGTCAAAATAAGGACTATTGCTACATAACAAACAACATTTATGCGAGGGGCACATGGAAATATCGCATAAAAAGCACACTTTAATGATGAAATAAACAAATCGATCAATTAATTTATGTATACGGCGATAACATGTCTCTAATAACTGCAACCGCTGTGGCGTGCATTTTTTTTTTGTATAAAGAGCAAATGTGAACAATAGCCCAACAGACATTAACAAAGTCAATGAACTGAGTGATTACAAATCAAACAGGTAACTCTCAACAGAGAGCTCTGATGGGCCAATCAATTGGTTCACTGCAACTCAGAAAATAATCAAAAATACAAGTAAACACAATTGGGCAAGTAAAAAAGCCAAAGAAAGTGGCGTGGGACAGGAATAGGATAAACACCCAAACATAGAGAATAACATAAAAAAATAAGAGAAGAAAAATAAGATCCTATTGATTATTATCGGCGAACACGGGTTCGATTCCCATTTTTTGCAAGTCTTACTTTTTTTCTTTAAAGAAAATGAAGTATGTAGTGATATTAATGCCTAAATATTATATACATTTTACTATTACTTATTTCTATTTCTTGGAATATATTACGCCACTATAATAAGCCCGTTATTGTTAATAGTAATACATAATCCAATCAGTATTAATCATTTCTTCAATTTCAATGTAGGCCTATATAAATTAGGTCAAAACTCGTTATAGTGTAATAAAACACATTGGTTAATTCAGGGTATTAATATCTTAAATGCTTTCTTTGTTAATTATACAACTTTATTTTTTTCTGATATTTTGATCTCCTAGTGTACTTTCGTGACAGTAGTATACAAAATGCAATAATGAATTGTATTGAAGACAATTTATGCTAATTGTCCTCAGCTAGTTGGCAGAAAGTACCAAATATTTAATGTGACACTTTAACTAAACTTATCTAAATATGTATTAAGGCCTATACATTCATATAGTCATCCGGACAATCACTATGCCCCGTCGCGTCGCAACCGGGGCGGCCACTTTTTTTGCAAAAAAAAAAAAGAAGAAGGGGAAAAAAAGAGGGAGGAAAGGGAATGATTGTCATTAAAATATTGGTCAAAAGTACCAAATTGGTTCGAAATTGAAGAAAAAAAATCCAATTCTGCCCTCAGACTCCCCCCTGTTCGAGCTTTTAAACCTTGTATACTTAAATTAAGAATATATCAGATATGCCCAACTTCTTTCGTGCATTGATAAAAAACAAAATATTTATTGGAAATGAAGAGATGGCTTTTCGATAAAATGTTGGTCAAAAGTATACCCCAGATCGCACCAAATGAGTTCGCACCCTAAGAATACCAGCTCAATAGCCGCCCCACCTTTTGGTACCTTTGCTACGCCCCTGAAATGCCTACACCTTTTTAAAAAACAAAAACCAACGAATGTTAGGTCTTTTGGGTCAAAGAATTCACAAATAAATGAGTTGATTAACTAATTATTGTATTAACTAAATATTTGTTTTTATATTAAGGTCATTTAAAAACTCTTTATTCCTTTTAAACCATGGTATCACGATAAGAAAATCACGACATTTTTGATGCAGAAGTTGAGGTAAACGCGAGTTAAACTACCCCCGTACCCATGTTTAAAATTATTCACATTTCGGCGAGTTAGACGCGTGTTTAAGTAAAACAAATGTACGAGAATCGCGTTTAGTTAAACGCTGTGTCTAAACTTAAAGCATGGCAGGTAATATATAGGGTCATGTGTTTTAAGCTCGCCTCCTTTCGCGTTACACACGGATTTTGGCTTTCGCGACATGATTTTAACTTTACACATTTATATTTGCTTGTATACCCCCCTGAGGTAGTAAAAGTATACCTTTTCTGAAGGGAAATTGCATGAGGAAACCAAATATGCCATTAAAATTATAGTACGACCAAGAACTAAAATGGTATGATCGGAAATGTTCAGAAAATATCAGAGTTTTTTAATTTTTAATTTGAGATCCATACATTTTTTATACCTACCCCTATCATTATTTTTTTTACATATTTGAATTTCTCATGAAATTACCCATTAGATGATATATATTTGTCAAAGTTACTACGTCGGTATGGTAATTATACCGGCTAATGAATATCTCAAATTTTTATTTTATATATTTTTAGAATTTTCAGAAATATTTGTTTAAGGTTGAACCCTTCCCTGATATAAACTGCATTTCTGAATTCCTCTAGTTACAAGCTTTCCAAAAATGTATACTTTTGCTATCATAGGTTGAAAACTTTTTCTGTTATAGTCATTTTAATAAATCCGGTAAATTGAGGCTGATTATTCATGTTGACTGTGTAGCGAATAGGAAGAAAGCTGATGATCATTGTCTTATCCATAATTAATTAGTTGTTAATAATAGTTGACAAGTCTGTTGAACCACATACTTAAAGACTACTAAATATCCTTTGAAATGGGACCAAAATTGTGTTTTTAACATTAGGGGATGACTAGTTATTGTAAAAAGAACAAAGCATGGGATTATCCCCATTGAGTTTGTACAGGCGCCACCCCTTCCAGCGGCACCCCTTCCAGCACCACCCCTGGTCCCCAAACATCAAACAGCTGTATCTTCCTTTCTGTATTAGCTATACCAATGCCATTTGGCAGGCAGATAGCTTGTTATTAGAGCTTTAAAATAATACCAAATTTGTTGAGATAGCTTTTGTGGTTTTAAAAATATTTGAGGAAAATGACAGCATGAAGCTAAAAAATGTAACGGCACCACCCTATTGGGAGGCGAGTTCATAACGCGTGACCATAGAGGAGGAGCTGAATCGCAGATTAGCCCTATTTCTAAACCTATTCCCTTCTTTATTGATCCATGATCACCCTATTGTATACCGTACCGTAAGAATAATCCTCCTTGAATCGGCCTTTCAAGACATGTGTATAGATGGTGTGACCGGTGACGTAGTGCCCGGCGGTTTGCGTGCGCACCTACAGGGAACGGTGCTTTAATTCACACTTGATTGATCATTACTTACCATGCTTACGCCTCGGTGTAATAGTGCAGTAATCATGGTATGCATCCCTAAGCACAATGAGAGACCAGGTACTAAATCTGGTTGCCCGGCGGTTTGCGTGCGCACCATAAGGGCATGTGCTTTTAAAATTGGCGCTCAGTGATGTGGGTTTTGCTTTCATATAGTAATGTATGCAGTAGTCATGGACTAGTACCTCCAACATGTCTTTAGACCAGGCGCTAATCAATTTGTAAACACTACTGATGTAAACAACGGTCACCTCATCTATAGCCGCGACCAACCTCCACACTCGAGTGGTTTTGACGTCCCGTGTACGTATCACACTAAAAGTGTTTCTAGATTTGATTTGTAAACTTTTATAACGCATGCGTACGAGGGGCATAACATCTATTTTCTTAATTAAGCCAATGGATGGTTGGTCCCGCGTAAGCATGCGTGATAATATTTTACACCACCGAAAGAGATCTCAGGGAAACGAACATTTCAGCAAAACTTCTACCGAAATCGGCGGTATATTCGAAAAGTTACGAATTATTGAATACGTCATTCTGTTTAGGGAAATGTGGTTCCCAAACTGTGAATTCTTAAGAAATAAGTCCGACAATTTGGTCAATTTGATGTATTTCCTGCAATTTCCTGTAATTCAGACATAGTTCAAAATAAACTTACTCGTATAATGATGATATGATCGTGACCGCAGTTGACCGAAAAATGTAATATTGAATCAAATATTGCTACATTTCTGATGCATATAGCAAAATCGAGGCAGACTGCTGAACTTTGTTCACCAAAACTATAAGAAGCTAAAAATCCCATTGTATCCATGCGAGTTTACATCACTTTCAAAAATCCCGCGTCAATTCAAAGAATACACTGAATGGATTGTATGCATTACGCCATCATTGCAGTGAACGACGCGTAGTTGATTCCTTTCTGTAAAGCCGACCGAAGCACGTGCAAGACCTCTATAGACATGATAAACAAGTGACATCAAAACCGCTTGAGCATGGAGGTCGATCGCGGCTAAACAATAGTCTTTAAAGGTCACTTCAAGGAGGGCTATTCTTACGATGTTAACAAGTGAATTACGATAAGCCTAGCAATATGAATAGGCGGCTACAAACATATTGAGTAGTGTCGCGATTAGCCTCCTCCTCTATTACCTGCCATGGTTAAAGCATGAAGCTAGAAGACAAGGAGAAAGGTCTTGTTACGCAGCCCTAATCATGCAATTGTCCCATCAATTGCGCACACCTCTTCTTTGAGCGATGATAATCACCGCCGAAGTTGCCAGCCAATTTAATTGGATTTTCAATCCAGTAAATTTGTGATACATTATGTGGCCTTTTTTAAACATTGTCATAATAAGTGGTTCATTTTGGGATCGGAATGTAAGTTCAAACATTGCTTTCTCTCCCCCAAATACACTCTCCGCGGTGCCAAGAACAATGTATTCTGAATAAACTGAAAATAAAAGAATATCGTCAAGTTTACTAAAAAAATGATTTTACATTGAATTTATATTATTTATTTTATTCTTCTGTTATAACAAGACAGATATGGTGTATAAGTAATTATATTAAACCTTTTTAAGTGAGCGCGGATTTGCGCGATTTTTCTGTTGAAATATAAACTGTTCACCATTTTGAATATTGACTTATATTTATTTGCATATTGATCCACATCTTATAATATAAATCAACCGCCTGTCAATAGTTTCGTTATGATATGTACAGTATTTTGCCTGGTTTATACACATTTGCAATATCAAAAACATGAAGTTATTTACCAAAATTGGTAGTGCTTTGAGATAAATAGATATTTTCGATACAAGAATTGAGGTAAACACGCTAGCGTCGGACCATCAAGAGTGGGACTACCGCTTACTGCCGCTTTGTCAATCTACATTGATTTTTCCGCGGTAACTTTGATTGTCAGTTCAATACACGTTGTAACAATGATTTAGCCTCTTTTGTGTAGTACCACGGTGATCATCATCGTCTCATTGATGCTGGCAAGAAGTAACTCCTGTCTTCTAACTTCATGGTTAAAGTTAGACGCGTGTTTAGCTTAAAACCGTGTTTAACTACGTACGAGAATACGGGCCATAATGTCTCAAACATATCTCAAATTTGTTTATAAAAACTTATAAAGAACTTTTCATCCATTTGTAAGCCTAAGCTAACACAGTAGTTAAATGGGTTCCCAGTATTTTCTGTCAATTTGTAGCATGCAAGGTGTCCTAAGACTCTTGGTTGCTTGTGCAGTAAAGTTGAACATAAGCTTCTGAAAATTGGTGCTGGGGGAATTTAAAAGCCCTTTTGACAGCCTTTAAATTGAACACATTACAAGTGTGCCTGCCTGTTACGCTTGTTAGAGATACTTTTCAAATACACTCGTCAAAAGAAGTTCCTGGACACTCATTGAAGTTCAAATATTTCACATAAATATTTAATATAAATTAAACAATTGCATGTCAAAATAAGCAGAAAATAATTCTCTATCATGTCTGTATGAAATTAAGATGTACGTATTCATGCATGGCTGAGCACATTCATTAAGCAATGGTAAGGTGCGTAAAAGGAAATTGCAAGAAATGAGCATTTACACTCATTTGAATGGAGGGATTATCCAATTGTTTGCAATCTTCTTGCCATTGTCAAGTGAATGGGATCTGCCATGCATGAGTGATCATGTCTAAATTCCATGTTAAGCTGTTAGAGGATTACTTTTTGCTTATTTTGATATACAATTATATATATATAATCATATATATAATTATATATATTCTATTAAATATTAATTTAATTTAAGTGTCCAAGAACTTCTTTTGCCGAGTGTATATATCTCTCTCACTCTTCCTCCGGAAAATTACTTCTGTTTTGTTTCTTTTCTCAGAACTTGTGAAAGACATTCCTCAAGTGAAACGTTGCTTAGCAAATGCTTGTCATAGTGGTCACCGTGATCTGGTATCATTCTGGCTAGAGCGTTTGAAGTCAGCCTCAAGTCATCGGAGATTATCCGATTATTATTTTGTGCCAGAGAATGACCCTCTCATTGCAGCGTGCAAAGGTACGTAAAATACTGATCGTCGGGTGTTTTCTACCAGAAGTAGTCGTTTTGTTGGCGGGAAAAATAAAAATCAGTGAAAATGATACGGCGGCCACCTGTGTACTACCCAATGTATGGTAGGCCTACTACAATATCTATGTTCGGTTCGGTTACACAAAATTGAAATGTAAATGTATACAAAGTTCAAAATTTGTCTGGAACTATCCGATCCTTTAGGCCTACTTCGGTAGTGAATTAGAGGTTAATTGACTGCGTCGGAGTGGTACGAGGTAGTGATACATACAGAGATGGGGTTAGGGCCCAGGGTGGGGTTGTGGTCGGTGGGTTGGAGTCGCCTTGAACCCATGCTAGAAGAAGACGTTTTAAAAAGAGCATTCATGTTTGTTGGTATGTAGGAAGGCGATTACGCAGGATTTTTCAAGGGGGTGTTTAGACGGAATGTTTGTGAAAGTTGTCGGGGCACTCATATACCAATGTAAGCGTGGGAAGCTGAGCATCATGTGTCGTAGGGCTCGGAGGGCCCCGAGAATATTTTGAATTTAGACGCACTCTGAGGGCTTTTTTAAGCCATTTCAGACCTATTTAATTATATATTTCCCTTTACATTTCAGGCATTTAAAAAAACAATGTTGCTATATTGACCGCTGGAAATTGCATTCAGATAGGTGTCAAGAGGTGTTCCCAACTAAGGGCCCCGAAGATGTTTGTTTGGGAAGCCATTTCTAGGTTCTCAAATGTTATTATAATTATTTTAATTTAATCGTACGTTTTGCCCGTCATTTTGCTTAAATATAGATGGGTGTCAAAGGTGGGTTTCCACCTCTAGTCCCTGGTGTTGGTATTGAGTAAATTTTTGAATTTATGTGCTCGCTGAGGGCATTTCTAAGCCGTTTTAAGGCTAGTCACAAACTTTATATATTCCTTTAAATTCCATGATTGTTTTGGACATTTTTACCTGGCATTTTGCTTTTAAAATATAGATGGATGTCAAAGGTGGTTTCCCCTAGTGCCGAGGTGTTTGGATAGGCCTACCGAGTAAACCTATGCGGCGTGTGAGGACATTTTGAATTTCAATACTCTCTGAGGGCGTTTCGAAGTATTTCAGACCTTATTAACTCTTATTTTATAAAATATATAGTCGGGTATCTACAGAGGGTAGCGTGCATCTCCCCCCCCCCCCCCCCAGGACTCCCCCAAACCAATTTTTTTAAACTTCCTATCATGATCCTAAGACATAATCAGGATGTTACCAAAAATATTTTCATAATGCTAAGGGGTTATGCAAGATGGCGTCCAAAATGGCCGCCATAACTGGTCAAATCTCATAGCAATCAAATTGTAAGATGAAAGTATAGTTTTAATAGTGTGATGTATGTATTAGACCACTAGAGACTCATATCCAGAACTTTTGCTTTGTTAATACACCTAAATCCAAGATGGCCGCCAAAATGGCCGCCAAAATGGCCGCCAAAATGGCCGCCAAAATGGCCGCCAAAATTGGTAAAATTCTATATATTGGCATATACTAACATGTATGATCAGAGTATAGTTTTAACAATGGGATGTATGTGTTAGACCACTAGAAACTAAAATCTAGTATTTTTGCTTTGTTAACATACTTTAAAACCAAAATGGCCGCCAAATTAATGGTCAAAAGTGGTTAAAATTCGATAAAATAGCATAATATCAACCGAAATGTATGATGAAAATATAGTTTTAATGATGGGATGTATGTATTAGACCACTAGTACTCATATCTAGTATTTGAGCTTTGTTAACATACTTAGAAATCCAAAATGGCCCCCAAAATGGGTCCCAAAATGACTGCACAAATTGTTAAAATTCCATAAAAATGGGATAATATCAACCAAAATGTATGATGAAAGTATAGTTTCAATATTGGGATGTATGAACTAGACCACTAGTAGCTCATATCCAGTATATTTGCATTGTAATAACATACTTTAAAACCAAGATGGCCACTAAAATGGCCGCTGTAAATGTAAAAATAGTCTCAATGAGTGTATGATAATCCAAAAATAAATATTGTAAGAGTGTATATTACATCAAATTCACCAAATAGTATTATTCTAAACTGCTTAGCTATTGCTTTTAGAAATAAGGCCCACCTCTGAATATTTTTATTCAGAACCACTTTCCAAAATGGCTGCCAGAATGGATAAGGAGATGTTAAATGACCTAAAACAATGGTTTTGTACCATACTATGTAATACCAATACCCCAAATGTAATGGGACAGTATTCACTATATCTATGATAAAGCCTAGGGCCTGTAGATCTTTCCCAGACAACATACATATATTGGCCCTATATTGGCCCAATATTGGCAATATTGGCATTGGCATTATCTTGTTAACCAATATTGGGCCAATATTGGTTCCCCATTGGCAATATTGGCATTGGCATTTTATTGGTCACCAATATTGGACCAATATTGGCTTTACATTGGCCCTCGTTATTTGGCATCATGTTGGCAATCAATATTTGACCAATATTGGTGACCAATTGAGTGCCAATGCCATTGGCACTCTCTTGGTCACCAATATTGGACCAATATTGGTTTTACATTGGCGCTCTTCAATTGGCATCATGTTGGCAACCAATATTAGTCCAATAATGGGCGCAATATACCAGGGGCGGGAAATAACACCATTGATTTGATATTCAAATTATGACGTGGTCTAAAAAAGGCGGCCGCTGTTAAGAGTTATCGCTTCCCGGCCTTTTGGCTAGGATCTTGTGCCTTGTCCTGTCCCTTGAAGATGTGTTCCCTTGTCCTAGGCTTGCCCTTGGCCAAATTGGTCCTGGCCACCTGGCTTCCTACCTAACATTTCTCCAAGATCGCCCAATATTGGGCCAATGGCCAAATAATATTATGCCAATATTGTAAGCCAATATTGGGCCAATGAAAAATCAATATTGGGCCAATATTTTTATGTTATATTGGCCCAGTACTGTATTGGCCCAATATTGGCACTCATTGGCGAGTTCCAATATTGGCCCAGTATTGGCCCAATATTGGCACTCATTGGCGAGTTCCAATATTGGCCCAGTATTGGCCCAATATTGGCACTCATTGGCGAGTTCCAATATTGGCCCAGTATTGGCCCAATATTGGCACTCATTGGCGAGTTCCAATATTGGGCCAAGCTTGGGCCAATGGCCAAATAATATTATGCCAGTATTGTAAGCCAATATTGGGCCAATGAAAAATCAATATTGGGCCAATATTGTTATGTTATCTGGGTTATAGCTTTGAGTAGTTTAATGGCTGCAAAAGATTAAAATAACTGAAAACCAGTAATAGTTTATTGTTAGTGTTACATTAGATATGACCAAATTATTATATCTTCAGCTTTTAATGCATCCAGTAAACGTATTTGTATATGTGACATGGTATAATTAAATGGTTTATACTCCATTTTGACAATGTGATGTTATTAAGATGGGCATTATAATGACCATTTTATTAAAAGTACTCCAATGGTCAATAAAATTACCTCCAAATGGTCAAAATAATTACCACAGGTGGCCACCAATTGATCAAAATATGGAGTCTATACCATTCAATCATACCTTGTCACATAC
>CM069442.1:25229876-25293676 GCA_035610835.1 Ophiura sarsii
CATACACGTGTTGTCATAAAAAAACACATCCACATTTTAATCTGAGTGCCACCCCACCCTAACTTTAATTTTAAGTAGCCTACAAGTTAATCAGCATATAGGGCCTAATATTTACACTCACTCAACACACATCAGGAACAATTGCAAAATGTGTCTCACGGCCCATTGAACCATTCATTAATTCATTAAACAATGATAAAACCACATTAATTTTAAATAAGAAAACCAATGCCTAATAGTTTGCATGCATAGAAACAGCAGTCACAACAATAAGATCACTGATATTCCCCGCTATTCGCGCCCTTACAACAGCTGTACAAACAACCAGTGCCATGCATGAATTGCACGACGTATTTCTGCGCAAAACCCGGGTTTTTCGTGAGGCTGCGAAAAACCCGGGTTTTGCGCAGAAATACGTGCACAAAACCCGGGTTTTGTGCAAGGCCCCGTTTTTGTATGCGAAAAACTAGGGGCTTGCGCAAAACCCGGGTTTTGCGCAGGGCAAAACCCGGGTTTTGCGCAGACCCTAGTTTTGGACGCAGCACCGGTGCATTTTTAACTTGACGAATTTGCGTTATTACGGCCCGATATGATATGGTTTTAAAAGGTTGAATATCCGCCAAAAACATAATCGGACGTCATAATCGGATGTATTTTATTTCAAATAATCTGTGTATCTCGAAATGTGAATAATGGCGTAGTAATCAGGGAGTTGTTTAAAGTGTTTTTCTGTACAGTTTGTTATGATGACATTTTAGTAAATATATAGGGCCGTATTCTCGTACTAACTAAACTCGTGTTTAAATCAAATGCGAGTTTATCTTTTAAACGACGTAACAAAACCCGATTTTAAACTCTCGTCCCCAGAGTGGGCGGGCGGGCGTTCACTATATACGGGTATTTAAATTATTGTGGCCCAAATGGGTTACAATAATTCCTCAAATCCACGTGTATTTAGATCTGCACTCAGTTCGCACCGAGCACGGTGAGTATTCATTCAAAGCGTACAATTGGTACACGAGTTTAGTTAAACGCGCATTAAACTACCCCCACGTAAAGATACCGTATACACTTTTCAGTGAGTTAAACGCATGTTTAAGTTAAACAAATGTTCGATAGTTACGTTTAGTTAAACGATGTGTTTAGCTTAAAACCGCGTTTAAATACACACGAGGGTACGGCCCATTGTCTATACTACTATAACATCTCCATTATAGCATCAAAATGCTAAGGTTTTGTGATTATGAATCAAGTTCTGAATTGTGCATGCCCTTGTAAACCTAGTGACATCCTGACTACCCCAGGCCTCCCACACTAGGACCTGATACTTGGAAGGTGTGGCTCTCAAAGAGTGTGTCCTGGGTCTCGCAGTACCCGCACTAGATTCAGTACTCAATATACCATGTTGGATCATTTCAGGTACTTTTGGTTTGATCTTCCGACATGCTACCACTCTACCAGACACACCGTTGAAGATTTTAGTTACCGGTCCCGTGGAAAGCTTTACCATACTATTAGATTGGAGGATCGCGAGAACATCTCCGAAGTTGAAGTTGTTACTTCGAGCGGTGTCTATTCCAACTACAAGTATATCACCATTACTTCTACCAATCCATAATGTATCCTTGACCACTAAGAGGGATGTTACATTGTTGTTTTCTGCTGGATCGCCTACGCTGCTGGTTCGTCGTACGTTTCCAGGATGATCACTTGGTTTTCCTGCTGCAGAAAATACGTGCCCTTCTTCCATACTGACCGGTCGCGTGCCAGATGGTTGATGCGCATTTGCAATGTCTTTGCTTGTTTTGTCAACAATGTTTGATGTCAGCAAAACGGCTGAGCAACATAATCGAGCAAATGGCTCGCATGTTGAGATATCATACTGCATGACATAATCGGAATCGTTGACAAAACACCACACCATATCACCGTAATATGCCATCCCTTCGATCTGTCTATCTACGGACTGGGTCACTTCCAACTCGACCGGGTCTAGGTACTGCTCAGGTACATGTAATATCCTTACGGAATTACCACAGCCAACCAGTAGTTCACGTCTGTGGTCTATCATCAGCATGCTGGTGCAAGGCTTCGGTTTTGCGCTGAGTAGCATCACTTTTTGGCGCTTCCAGGTTGCGGATCCACTGTACACGGATGTGTTAGAATGTCGTCCATGACTGTATACCAGAAGATTGCTATCCTCCAGACCGACGTAGAGATAGCCTTGAACTTCACTGAATGACTGAAACACCAAATAATACAGTACACGTCAGTATAAAATTCGACAGTGACTTATTTCATTCTAATCAACATTTGCAATCAGAACATCGTAGCTAGTGCGCGGCATATGAAAACGTTTGGGTCACTGAACAGTTCTTGTTTTATTTAGCCAAAAATGTTCTATGGAGAATGACGTAAAAACCACGTCTTTTTTCACATCCATCTCCATTCTGCTAAAAGTACCACATATTTTGCCTAGTTTGACTAGTATAATACGAGGAAGACTATGTTCCTTCTAGTAAAGCTAACAAATTACAATTTCATTATGATTTACCAACGCAAATGATTTTTTAAAGTAGTCAAATTACTGTTATTTCTCTGTGAACAATCACCGGTTTTGGCGACAGAGCTGTATTACTGTTAAACAATTTGGCATACCGCCCTCTTTTAATTCTTAATTTGAGAGAGTGTATTTTCTATGTTAATTTATCTTTCTAACCATATATAACTCGTTTTGATTGGTCAATGTTACCCCACGCAAATTCATGATGTAAGACCATCCCATCACATCACATCCTTGGCCGAGTGAATTTATTTATGAGATTTTTTCAGTTCATGAACCTGTGCCGCGTAGTCTTTGTCACGGTCCACGCACATGATACAACGTACAGTAGTGGAACAATACGAGCTGCACAGACTGCTCGTGAGACTAAACACTCAAGTGGCCTTTGTGCAAATAACCTCTACACAGAGATACGGGACAGTATATAGCATGCATTGTCTCATGTGTGCATAGAGCATGACTGATGCATTTTCTTCAATTCCAATAGGGTCCCTATAGCCCAAAACGTTTTGATATTTAAAAAAATTGCACTGTACGCTATTCGCTCTTTGCACGGATCTGTCATTTGCGAGGAGAGCCTCGAACTGGTATCATATTGAACAGGACTATTCCATAACATTGTATGTATACTAGTTCGACTCTCTATGCACATTATGACTGGTCATGAGACATTGTGAAATTATACAATACTTTCGTTCAATCTGATTCTTCCAGTTTATGCACTCCTCCCCGCAAATGACGGATCCGGCGTGCAAAGAGCAAATAATCGACTTATATTATATGTGTAAATAAATTGGCTTTATTCCGTAAAAGTTTAAATCGCATTAAAATGCCAACCCTGTCACTCAACTCCTCTCGTGGTCTAATGGTACAGTGTATAAGCGAAACGTATCTCGTTCGAATCCCTATGTGGCAGAATGTTGTGCAGCATCTTTGTTTGATTTTTGTTTTCAAAGTTTAAAAATGTGTAAGTTGTTTGCATGATTGCATTGTAGTGATTTGATTCAACGAATGTTGGTTATAATTTGAAATATCACGGGCCGGCCAAAGTCAATCGCGAATCAAAATTGAATTGAAATTAAAACTTAGCCTACCTCCGAAATATTCAAAACTATGACCCCTTCCCCCATGATACGAGATAGTCTATACACATCCTAGAAAACTTAAAAATCTCCTTTTTGCTTAATAACATTAGCCTAAGCGATTGATGCAGTAGGCATATAGGAATGATGACATCTTTATCATCCACTGGAGGGCAGTGAATAATTATTTAAAAAAGTTAACGCATTTAAACCTAAACCTAAAATCCCTGATGCAGTTTTAGCAAGAAAAAAATCAGCAATACTCTAAAATATTACCCACCTTTCCTACGTAGGGATGGTAATGCATGGATGTGACGTAGACTTGGGCGGGTACTTTCAAATCGGTGCGATGCTCCAGTTTCTGTTTCTGTTGATTAAGCTTGTACACTTGCAATTTTTCGCTCTGAAAGTTTCCAGAATATAATATACAATGTTTGTGATAGAGTATATTTAACGATCACAAAATAAATTAAGAGTAAGAGTACCTAAGTGCCCGCTTATTATCGTTAATGGTGGATACACTGTATTCGGTATAGCCTATCCTATACTATAAATTCGAAAAATTCAAAATACTGCCACTTCCTCTTCGTACAATAGCTTTCTCATACACCCAAAGAGCTATTTCTACCATAGGATCAGTAAAAAGAAAGATATAATGTCAAAATAGAGAATAAAACCTGATAGAAGCAGGTATAAACCTGATATTAGACTCTGGTGTTTAATTTAAAATGTTAGTTCTCTGTAACAAAGTCATCACTGAAACTAAAACTTCATAACATAATAACATAACAATGAGCATTCATATTATATAGTGCTCTTACACATTATACCATGATACCATAGCGCTTAACATAATATTATATAGAACATTACATTAACAAAACAGTGTTAAACATCATACACACTATGACGGTAGAATAAGTGAGTTTTTAACATCTTCTTAAATTAAGTCAGTGATGTGGTGGAGGCAGCGGGCTCAATTACAAAAATGTATGATAAAAACTGGGATTTGCCTATTTTTATAATTGTATTACATGTACGAACTAATACCTATAAGATTAAGAAAAATCAGCCCTCTTTGTACAACAAAACGTCGATTCAAAAATGCTGGTAGAGCCGCAACCAGCATTTTGCATGGTTAGGGGTGGTATTCCAACATATTTAAAACATTGTTTTAATTCAAGTTTTGCCCGGTTTTTTTAGTAGAAACAACAGTAATGGCAATTTTTAATGTTAATCGTAAATTCCTGCTGGCCCAAATTTTCCACTGCATAGTCGGCTTGCTTTAATATTTTTACTGAATAATGTGATGGCGTAAATTAATTAAAATTAAAAAAAATTCAACATGACATTGTGTCCCTTTAAGATAAGAAGATGCTCCATCATTGAAACATTTATATACAATCGTCAAGATTTGCGCGTTCATTCAGCGTGCGTTGTAACGGTGACACCTTTTCGACGACCCAACAATACTGATCACCTAAAACGACTTTGATGTCCATCAGCAATATCTATGGCTTTAAAAAGATTTTCAGAATAAACACATGGGCACAACGACAGTCGAAACACTCAATAACTCATATCTTCGGAATCAACTTGTCGATTTATGATGGGGTTTTCGGCAACATGTAGCATTCCAAATAACGAATACAATCAAGTAGACAACTAAAAATGTAAAACTTTAGACTTCAGACACCTTCTGCTTGATCGCATCACATTATGATGGCGTAAAACTTACTCTAGTTCCAAGTATATGATTATTGCCGAACTGTATAGCACACAGCACTTCTTTGCCAGGGTACTCTCGTTCATCTTCCAATATATCATCGTTCTTGAAGTTTATAGTGGTTAGGTTCCTGCGCTGATCTTCTTTGGACCATAGTTGTAAGGTAAGCGTCTCATCGTCCTCCTGCAGTGGTACAAATAAACCACGAATAAGATTATCTAAGGGTTGACCGTTGATTGGTGTAATGGATTTGGCGGGAATTCTAATAATTATATTAAGTACTTTAAGTTATTTAAGCACAACTGCGTAATGCAAGTCTTGCTTAAATAGTGTTACGCTTTTTTCACCGTGGAATTTATTAAAGTCTAGCATTCTAGCATCATTTCCCATGAATGTATCTTGGAATCAACAGTCACCCCGTAATTTTTTTTTTCCAATATAGACTCACACTTTTCATCCTATTAACCTTCTGCTTGTGAGACTCCATTGATTGTGACCAATATTCAGTATCTCACAAGCCCCATTTTATTGTCCTAAGATCAGAACACCTGAAACGGGACTCAATAAATTGCTGTCAAAAACCTTGATTTATGTCAGCTATCTCTGTATTAAGTGTCAATAAAGATAAGGACCAGAAGGTTGGCGGAAGAAGGGGGTCGGCAAAATGCACTCATATTGGGTATGTGGCATCCCTATGATAGTCTCATTCTTCCAGTGCGCTAAAAAAATCACAGTGTTTCTAATTTTAGAAAAAAACTTATCACAAAAATTGCGTAATTTCACCTTTTTTTCCTTACTTCAAAATACATGTTATTTGATAAATGGCATTGCCATTGCTTACAAGTTAAAGTTTTCAAAGTGATTTTCCAATGATAAGTTATTGATAGAGTCCTCTTTATAAATACAGTATAAACTAAGCATCAGTGTTTCTATTCTTAGAGAAAATTATGATAGTTTTTCCAATTTACGAGGTATTTTTCACCAAAAAGATGATTTTTTTGATGTTCAGTTTTTCAGTTGGTCAGCGGTTTCAAAATAAATTTGCATTGTAATCACAACTAACACCCCTTGGCCCCATGTAAGCAAAAATAAAACCATTGAGTTCTAGCTTCTGTAAAATAAAAACACTCCAACAATGTTAATGTTGTTTGGGGCATATGCTCCTATTTTGGCATTTCTACATAAGGCCCATATTATGCTCGATAGAATTCGGGGCCATCAAAATTCACCAATATTGGGTCTGTGACATTTCTATTATAAACTGTTTCTTCTCCTGGTGTGCTAAACAAATTACAGTGTTTCTACTTTAAGAGAAAAAAATCATAAAGAATCTTATAAATTCCCCGTTTTCTCCAATTTGCATATGAACGTTTTTGAATTAATTGTTTTGCCATTCCTAACTACTTACAGATTTCAAACTATTATTTTGAAAAAGAGTGTCAATAAAGTTATCTTCTTAATACTTTAAATAAGATATGGGTGGTTCTATTTGTTTGGAGAAAAAATGTTAAAAAAAAGGAAAGAAAGTATTTTAATGCTTATAAGAACTAGTTCCCCTGTCTACACGCTTTAAAAGCTCTCCATGGAATAGAACTTTTCACGAACTTCAATAAAACGTTCTGAAGTTATCATTTTATACATAGTTAAAGCATTATTATAATGTCACGCTCCTTTACAGTGTTTCTAGGTAATTTCAGAATTATACAAAAAGATGATTTTACAACATATGCTGTTGTTCATCAAAACATACCAAACCCAATCTTAATCGATCATTTTACAATATATTCTAAAACCTAACTCATCATAGCAAAGGTGATTTACAGCAGCAGTCAACTGTAGGCCTATAATCTTCATAACTGCACTTTTTTCTCTTCATGGGATAGGTACTTCATATTGATTCATCATTGTTTTATAGATGGTTGTGTCAACGGATTTCACACTACACATACCTTAAACATTGGTATCGAAATATTCAATACTTCACTAATATGTGAAGCTCATCCGAGGTATATACCTTTCCAATTTTTCTGAAATTACATTATGCTATGTCACTTGCTTTTACCAATGTATTAGTGGATACATTATGTTTACCATACACAAGTTCTTTTTACACTCTCTTTTGCTCAAATAGAATGTAGATGTCTCTCGTCACTTATAAAAATTAAATGACTTTACCAGGAGCAAAAAACAACTGTTTTGGTTTCCTTCCTATGTACATTTGCATGCCAAAATGAGGTCTAGAAGTGGATTTATAAAGAAATCCTTCCTTATCTTTGAACCAATAACATCTATGTTAAACTGCTCACAAATGTCTTTAAGTTGTTTAAGCTTCCGACGCTGTTTTTCTTTGTCAACAAGCATAGATTCTATGTCTTTAAACATCAATGGTGCTGGTACTATAGTCAATATCTTCGTAAACAGCTGTTCGGATTTCATGCCTCGCAGATATGCAATTAACTAAAAACTCACCATTCCTTCCTATCATATTTTTTGACACTGACCTTAAAACAGTGTCAAAATATTAGATGCAGTATGGTCTGAATTAGTTTATTTAGTATGGCAAGTACCCCTTCAATCTAGAAACACTGTAATTGTAATAATCAAAACACATTGACTTATATTTTTGTTTGCAAATTTGACTTTTTATTTAAATGGATTTTAACACAACCCACATATCTTTTCTAGTTTAGGCCATTTTGAATGTCATAGACAAAATATTTTTTCATTGAAAGTACCATTAGACTAGAAACACTGATAAAAACTTGTTGAAAACAATTTAATGTTACCATTGGATAGTTTTGAATGAATTGAATCATCATTCATGAAAACTTAAAAAGTGTTTTTGACAAAAATGCAGAATATACTGTGAAAATTGGAATTTGATACTCTGAAATTAGTCTATGTTATGACCCAGTGTTTCTATAACATATAATCGAAACACAATAATTGTATTTCACACCTGTGAACGGCCATGGCTCCTCTTTATAACCAACATACAAACTAACACCTGAACCACTTTTTATTTAAATGGATTTTAACACAACCCACATATCTTTTCAAGTTTAGGCCATTTTGAATGTCATACCCGTAATTATTTTTCATTGAAATGTACCATTAGACTAGAAACACTGATAAATAAACTTGTTGAAAATAATTTAGTGTTACCATTGGATAGTTTTGAATGAATTCAATCATCACTCATGAAAATAATGCGGAAAATACTGTAAAAATTAGAATTTGATACTTTAAAGTTTGTCCATGTTATGACCCAGTGTTTCTATAACATAATAATTAAAAGACAATAATTGTATTTCACACCTGTGAACGGCCATGGCTCCTCTTTATAACAAACATATAAACTAACACCTGAACCACTTTGTAATTAAATGTATTTTAACAGAACCCACATATCTTTTCCAGTTTAGGCCATTTTGAATGTCATACCCGTTATTATTTTTCATTGAAAAATACCATAATACTAGAAACACTGATAAATAAACTTGTTGAAAATAATTTAGGGTTACCATTGGATAGTTTTGAATGAATTCAATCATCATTCATGAAAACTTAAAAGGGTTTTTGACAAAAATACGGACGATACTGTGAAAATTGGAATTTGATACTCCGAAATTTGGGGTAAGGCTGTATGTAACAGTCACACATATGCAAATACATATGCTAATACTACCGCCATTTTGTTTATGAATATATTATAATAATAATAATAGTACACATTTGTATTTGTTTGTGTTTAGTATAATATCAAAATCAATATGAATCCATGAAATCCACTCCCTCTTCCCACTTACTATCCTTACTATACTTTGATTAATATGCATCCATCCAAACCACCAACACATCATCCTACTTACTATCCTTACTATACTTTGATTAATATGTATCCATACCTACCACCAACACATCATCCTACTTACTATCCTTACTATACTTTCATTACTACGTGTCCATGCCATCCACCAACACCTCATCCTACTTACTATCCTTACTATACTTTGATTATTATGCATCCATACAAACCACCAACACATCATTCTACTTACTATCCTTACTATACTTTCATTACTACGTGTCCATGCCATCCACCAACACCTCATCCTACTTACTATCCTTACTATACTTTGATTATTATGCATCCATACAAACCACCAACACATCATTCTACTTACTATCCTTACTATACTTTCATTACTACGTGTCCATGCCATCCACCAACACCTCATCCTACTTACTATCCTTACTATACTTTGATTAATATGCATCCATCCAAACCACCAACACATCATCCTACTTACTATCCTTACTATACTTTGATTAATATGTATCCATACCTACCACCAACACATCATCCTACTTACTATCCTTACTATACTTTCATTACTACGTGTCCATGCCATCCACCAACACCTCATCCTACTTACTATCCTTACTATACTTTGATTATTATGCATCCATACAAACCACCAACACATCATTCTACTTACTATCCTTACTATACTTTCATTACTACGTGTCCATGCCATCCACCAACACCTCATCCTACTTACTATCCTTACTATACTTTGATTATTATGCATCCATACAAACCACCAACACATCATTCTACTTACTATCCTTACTATACTTTCATTACTACGTGTCCATGCCATCCACCAACACATCATCCTACTTACTATCCTTACTATACTTTGATTAATATGCATCCATCCAAACCACCAACACATCTTCCTACTTACTATCCTTACTATACTTTGATTAATATGCATCCATACAAACCACCAACACATCATTCTACTTACTATCCTTACTATACTTTCATTACTACGTGTCCATGCCATCCACCAACACCTCATCCTACTTACTATCCTTACTATACTTTGATTAATATGCATCCATACAAACCACCAACACATCTTCCTACTTACTATCCTTACTATACTTTGATTAATAGGCATCCATACAAACCACCAACACATCATTCTACTTACTATCCTTACTATACTTTGATTACTATGCATCCATACAAACCACCAACACATCATTCTACTTACTATCCTTACTATACTTTCATTACTACGTGTCCATGCTATCCACCAACACATCATCCTACTTACTATCCTTAATATACTTTGATTACTATGTATTCCCATGCCATCCACCAACACCTCATCCTACTTACTATCCTTACTATACTTTGATTAATATGCATCCATCCAAACCACCAACATATCTTCCTACTTACTATCCTTACTATACTTTGATTAATATGCATCCATACAAACCACCAACACATCATTCTACTTACTATCCTTACTATACTTTCATTACTACGTGTCCATGCCATCCACCAACACATCATCCTACTTACTATCCTTACTATACTTTGATTAATATGCATCCATACAAACCACCAACACATCTTCCTACTTACTATCCTTACTATACTTTGATTAATATGCATCCATACCAACCACCAACACATCATCCTACTTACTATCCTTACTATACTTTCATTACTACGTGTCCATGCCATCCAACAACACCTCATCCTACTTACTATCCTTACTATACTTTGATTAATATGCATCCATACAAACCACCAACACATCATTCTACTTACTATCCTTACTATACTTTCGTTACTACGTGTCCATGCCATCCACCAACACCTCATCCTACTTACTATCCTTACTATACTTTGATTAATATGCATCCATCCAAACCACCAACACATCTTCCTACTTACTATCCTTACTATACTTTGATTAATATGCATCCATACAAACCACCAACACATCATTCTACTTACTATCCTTACTATACTTTCATTACTACGTGTCCATGCCATCCACCAACACCTCATCCTACTTACTATCCTTACTATACTTTGATTAATATGCATCCATACAAACCACCAACACATCTTCCTACTTACTATCCTTACTATACTTTGATTAATATGCATCCATACAAACCACCAACACATCATTCTACTTACTATCCTTACTATACTTTGATTACTATGCATCCATACAAACCACCAACACATCATTCTACTTACTATCCTTACTATACTTTCATTACTACGTGTCCATGCTATCCACCAACACATCATCCTACTTACTATCCTTAATATACTTTGATTACTATGTATTCCCATGCCATCCACCAACACATCATCCTACTTACAATCCTTACTATACTTTGATTAATATGCATCCATCCAAACCACCAACACATCTTCCTACTTACTATCCTTACTATACTTTGATTAATATGCATCCATACAAACCACCAACACATCATTCTACTTACTATCCTTACTATACTTTCATTACTACGTGTCCATGCCATCCACCAACACATCATCCTACTTACTATCCTTACTATACTTTGATTAATATGCATCCATCCAAACCACCAACACATCTTCCTACTTACTATCCTTACTATACTTTGATTAATATGCATCCATACAAACCACCAACACATCATTCTACTTACTATCCTTACTATACTTTCATTACTACGTGTCCATGCCATCCACCAACACATCATCCTACTTACTATCCTTACTATACTTTGATTAATATGCATCCATCCAAACCACCAACACATCTTCCTACTTACTATCCTTACTATACTTTGATTAATATGCATCCATCCAAACCACCAACACATCTTCCTACTTACTATCCTTACTATACTTTGATTAATATGCATCCATACCTACCACCAACACATCATCCTACTTACTATCCTTACTATACTTTCATTACTACGTGTCCATGCCATCCACCAACACCTCATCCTACTTACTATCCTTACTATACTTTGATTAATATGCATCCATACAAACCACCAACACATCTTCCTACTTACTATCCTTACTATACTTTGATTAATATGCATCCATACAAACCACCAACACATCATTCTACTTACTATCCTTACTATACTTTGATTACTATGCATCCATACAAACCACCAACACATCATTCTACTTACTATCCTTACTATACTTTCATTACTACGTGTCCATGCTATCCACCAACACATCATCTTACTTACTATCCTTACTATACCTTGATTACTATGTATTCCCATGCCATCCACCAACACCTCATCCTACTTACTATCCTTACTATACTTTGATTAATATGCATCCATCCAAACCACCAACACATCTTCCTACTTACTATCCTTACTATACTTTGATTAATATGCATCCATACAAACCACCAACACATCATTCTACTTACTATCCTTACTATACTTTCATTACTACGTGTCCATGCCATCCACCAACACATCATCCTACTTACTATCCTTACTATACTTTGATTAATATGCATCCATCCAAACCACCAACACATCTTCCTACTTACTATCCTTACTATACTTTGATTAATATGCATCCATACCAACCACCAACACATAATCCTACTTACTATCCTTACTATACTTTCATTACTACGTGTCCATGCCATCCACCAACACATCATCCTACTTACTATCCTTACTATACTTTGATTAATATGCATCCATCCAAACCACCAACACATCTTCCTACTTACTATCCTTACTATACTTTGATTGATATGCATCCATACCTACCACCAACACATCATCCTACTTACTATCCTTACTATACTTTCATTACTACGTGTCCATGCCATCCACCAACACCTCATCCTACTTACTATCCTTACTATACTTTGATTAATATGCATCCATACAAACCACCAACACATCATTCTACTTACTATCCTTACTATAGTTTCATTACTACGTGTCCATGCCATCCACCAACACCTCATCCTACTTACTATCCTTACTATACTTTGATTAATATGCATCCATACAAACCACCAACACATCATTCTACTTACTATCCTTACTATACTTTCATTACTACGTGTCCATGCCATCCACCAACAACTCATCCTACTTACTATCCTTACTATACTTTGATTAATATGCATCCATACAAACCACCAACACATCTTCCTACTTACTATCCTTACTATACTTTGATTAATATGCATCCATACCAACCACCAACACATCATCCTACTTACTATCCTTACTATACTTTCATTACTACGTGTCCATGCCATCCAACAACACCTCATCCTACTTACTATCCTTACTATACTTTGATTAATATGCATCCATACAAACCACCAACACATCATTCTACTTACTATCCTTACTATACTTTCGTTACTACGTGTCCATGCCATCCACCAACACCTCATCCTACTTACTATCCTTACTATACTTTGATTAATATGCATCCATCCAAACCACCAACACATCTTCCTACTTACTATCCTTACTATACTTTGATTAATATGCATCCATACAAACCACCAACACATCATTCTACTTACTATCCTTACTATACTTTCATTACTACGTGTCCATGCCATCCACCAACACCTCATCCTACTTACTATCCTTACTATACTTTGATTAATATGCATCCATACAAACCACCAACACATCTTCCTACTTACTATCCTTACTATACTTTGATTAATATGCATCCATACAAACCACCAACACATCATTCTACTTACTATCCTTACTATACTTTGATTACTATGCATCCATACAAACCACCAACACATCATTCTACTTACTATCCTTACTATACTTTCATTACTACGTGTCCATGCTATCCACCAACACATCATCCTACTTACTATCCTTAATATACTTTGATTACTATGTATTCCCATGCCATCCACCAACACATCATCCTACTTACAATCCTTACTATACTTTGATTAATATGCATCCATCCAAACCACCAACACATCTTCCTACTTACTATCCTTACTATACTTTGATTAATATGCATCCATACAAACCACCAACACATCATTCTACTTACTATCCTTACTATACTTTCATTACTACGTGTCCATGCCATCCACCAACACATCATCCTACTTACTATCCTTACTATACTTTGATTAATATGCATCCATCCAAACCACCAACACATCTTCCTACTTACTATCCTTACTATACTTTGATTAATATGCATCCATACAAACCACCAACACATCATTCTACTTACTATCCTTACTATACTTTCATTACTACGTGTCCATGCCATCCACCAACACATCATCCTACTTACTATCCTTACTATACTTTGATTAATATGCATCCATCCAAACCACCAACACATCTTCCTACTTACTATCCTTACTATACTTTGATTAATATGCATCCATCCAAACCACCAACACATCTTCCTACTTACTATCCTTACTATACTTTGATTAATATGCATCCATACCTACCACCAACACATCATCCTACTTACTATCCTTACTATACTTTCATTACTACGTGTCCATGCCATCCACCAACACCTCATCCTACTTACTATCCTTACTATACTTTGATTAATATGCATCCATACAAACCACCAACACATCTTCCTACTTACTATCCTTACTATACTTTGATTAATATGCATCCATACAAACCACCAACACATCATTCTACTTACTATCCTTACTATACTTTGATTACTATGCATCCATACAAACCACCAACACATCATTCTACTTACTATCCTTACTATACTTTCATTACTACGTGTCCATGCTATCCACCAACACATCATCTTACTTACTATCCTTACTATACCTTGATTACTATGTATTCCCATGCCATCCACCAACACCTCATCCTACTTACTATCCTTACTATACTTTGATTAATATGCATCCATCCAAACCACCAACACATCTTCCTACTTACTATCCTTACTATACTTTGATTAATATGCATCCATACAAACCACCAACACATCATTCTACTTACTATCCTTACTATACTTTCATTACTACGTGTCCATGCCATCCACCAACACATCATCCTACTTACTATCCTTACTATACTTTGATTAATATGCATCCATCCAAACCACCAACACATCTTCCTACTTACTATCCTTACTATACTTTGATTAATATGCATCCATACCAACCACCAACACATAATCCTACTTACTATCCTTACTATACTTTCATTACTACGTGTCCATGCCATCCACCAACACATCATCCTACTTACTATCCTTACTATACTTTGATTAATATGCATCCATCCAAACCACCAACACATCTTCCTACTTACTATCCTTACTATACTTTGATTGATATGCATCCATACCTACCACCAACACATCATCCTACTTACTATCCTTACTATACTTTCATTACTACGTGTCCATGCCATCCACCAACACCTCATCCTACTTACTATCCTTACTATACTTTGATTAATATGCATCCATACAAACCACCAACACATCATTCTACTTACTATCCTTACTATAGTTTCATTACTACGTGTCCATGCCATCCACCAACACCTCATCCTACTTACTATCCTTACTATACTTTGATTAATATGCATCCATACAAACCACCAACACATCATTCTACTTACTATCCTTACTATACTTTCATTACTACGTGTCCATGCCATCCACCAACAACTCATCCTACTTACTATCCTTACTATACTTTGATTAATATGCATCCATCCAAACCACCAACACATCTTCCTACTTACTATCCTTACTATACTTTGATTAATATGCATCCATACAAACCACCAACACATCATTCTACTTACTATCCTTACTATACTTTCATTACTATGTGTCCATGCCATCCACCAACACCTCATCCTACTTACTATCCTTACTATACTTTGATTAATATGCATCCATACAAACCACCAACACATCTTCCTACTTACTATCCTTACTATACTTTGATTAATATGCATCCATACAAACCACCAACACATCATTCTACTTACTATCCTTATTATACTTTGATTACTATGCATCCATACAAACCACCAACACATCATTCTACTTACTATCCTTACTATACTTTCATTACTACGTGTCCATGCTATCCACCAACACATCATCCTACTTACTATCCTTACTATACTTTGATTACTATGTATTCCCATGCCATCCACCAACACCTCATCCTACTTACTATCCTTACTATACTTTGATTAATATGCATCCATCCAAACCACCAACACATCTTCCTACTTACTATCCTTACTATACTTTGATTAATATGCATCCATACAAACCACCAACACATCATTCTACTTACTATCCTTACTATAATTTCATTACTACGTGTCCATGCCATCCACCAACACATCATCCTACTTACTATCCTTACTATACTTTGATTAATATGCATCCATCCAAAACCACCAACACATCTTCCTATTTACTATCCTTACTATACTTTGATTAATATGCATCCATACAAACCACCAACACATCATTCTACTTACTATCCTTACTATACTTTCATTACTACGTGTCCATGCCATCCACCAACACCTCATCCTACTTACTATCCTTACTATAATTTGATTACTATGTATTCCCATGCCATCCACCAACACCTCATCCTACTTACTATCCTTACTATACTTTGATTAATATGCATCCATCCAAACCACCAACACATCTTCCTACTTACTATCCTTATTATACTTTGATTAATATGCATCCATACAAACCACCAACACATCATTCTACTTACTATCCTTACTATACTTTCGTTACTACGTGTCCATGCCATCCACCAACACATCATCCTACTTACTATCCTTACTATACTTTGATTACTATGTATTCCCATGCCATCCACCAACACCTCATCCTACTTACTATCCTTACTATACTTTGATTAATATGCATCCATACAAACCACCAACACATCTTCCTACTTACTATCCTTACTATACTTTGATTAATATTCATCCATACAAACCACCAACACATCATTCTACTTACTATCCTTACTATACTTTGATTACTATGCATCCATACAAACCACCAACACATCATTCTACTTACTATCCTTACTATACTTTCATTACTACGTGTCCATGCTATCCACCAACACATCATCCTACTTACTATCCTTACTATACTTTGATTACTATGTATTCCCATGCCATCCACCAACACCTCATCCTACTTACTATCCTTACTATACTTTGATTAATATGCATCCATACAAACCACCAACACATCTTCCTACTTACTATCCTTACTATACTTTGATTAATATGCATCCATACAAACCACCAACACATCATTCTACTTACTATCCTTACTATACTTTCATTACTATGCATCCATACAAACCACCAACACATCATTCTTCTTACTATCCTTACTATACTTTCATCACTACGTGTCCATGCTATCCACCAACACATCTTCCTACTTACTATCCTTACTATACTTTGATTAATATGCATCCATACAAACCACCAACACATCATTCTACTTACTATCCTTACTATACTTTCATTACTACGTGTCCATGCTATCCACCAACACATCATCCTACTTACTATCCTTACTATACTTTGATTACTATGTATTCATGCCATCCACCATCACCTCATCCTACTTACTATCCTTACTATACTTTGATTTCTAATTGTCCATGATATCCACCAACACATCATTCTACTTACTATCCTTACTATACTTTGATTACTAAGTCTCCATGCTATCCACCAACACATCATCCTACTTACTATCCTTACTATACTTTGATTAATATGCATCCATACACATCACCAACACATCATCCTACTTACTATCCTTACTATACTTTGATTACTACGTGTCTAATCCAGCCACCAACACATCATTCTAGGATGATGTGTTGGTGGATAGCATGGAAACGTAGTAATGAAAGTATAGTAAGGATAGTAAGTAGAATGATGTGTTGGTGGCTGGATTGGACACGTAGTAATCAAAGTATAGTAAGTATAGTAAGTAGGAAGATGTGTTGGTGGTTTGCATGGATGCATAGTAATCAAAGTATAGTAAGGATAGTAAGTAGGATGAGGTGTTGGTGGATGGCATGGACACGTAGTAATGAAAGTATAGTAAGGATAGTAAGTAGGATGATGTGTTGGTGGTTTGTATGGATACATATTAATCAAAGTATAGTAAGGATAGTAAGTAGGATGAGGTGTTGGTGGAAGGCATGAATACATAGTAATCAAAGTATAGTAAGGATAGTAAGTAGGATGATGTGTTGGTGGAAAGCATGGACACGTAGTAATGAAAGTATAGTAAGGATAGTAAGTAGGATGATGTGTTGGTGGAATGTATGGATACATATTAATCAAAGTATAGTAAGGATAGTAAGTAGGATGAGGTGTTGGTGGATGGCATGAATACATAGTAATCAAAGTATAGTAAGGATAGTTAGTAGGATGATGTGTTGGTGGATAGCATGGACACGTAGTAATGAAAGTATAGTAAGGATAGTAAGTAGGATGATGTGTTAGTGGATAGCATGGACACGTTGTAATGAAAGTATAGTAAGGATAGTAAGTAGAATGATGTGTTGGTGATGTGTATGGATGCATATTAATCAAAGGATAGTAAGGATAGTAAGTACAATGATGTGTTGGTGGATACCATGGAGACTTTCAAAGTATAGTAAGTAGAATGAGGTAAGTAGAATGAGGTGTTGGTGGATAGCATGGACACTTAGTAATCAAAGTATAGTAAGGATAGTAAGTAGAATGATGTGTTGGTGGCCAGATTGGACACGTAGTAATCAAAGTATAGTAAGGATAGTAAGTAGAATAATGTGTTGGTAGTTTATATGGATGCATATCAATCAATGTATGGTAAGGATGGTAAGTAGGATGATGTGTTGGTGGATGGCATGGACACGTAGTAATCAAAGTATAGTAAGGATAGTAAGAAGAATTATGTGTTGGTGGCTGGATTGGACACGTAGTAATCAAAGTGTAGTAAGGATAGTAAGTAGGATGATGTGTTGGTGGTTTGGATGGATGCATAATAAGCAAAGTATATTAAGGATAGTAAGTAGAATGACATGTTGGTGGATAGCATGGACACTTAGTAATCAAAGTATAGTAAGGATAGTAAGTAGAATTATGTGTTGGTGGCTGGATTGGACACGTAGTAATCAAAGTATAGTAAGTATAGTAAGTAGGATGATGTGTTGGTGGTTTGGACACGATGTGTTGATGGTTTGTATGGATACATATTAATCAAAGTATAGTAAGGATAGTAAGTAGGATGAGGTGTTGGTGGTAGGTATGAATACATAGTAATCAAAGTATAGTAAGGATAGTAAGTAGGATGATGTGTTGGTGGTTTGAATCGATGCATATTAATCAAAGTATAGTAAGGATAGTAAGTAGGATGATGTGTTGGTGGTTGGTATGGATACATATTAATCAAAGTATAGTAAGGATAGTAAGTAGGATGAGGTGTTGGTGGATGGCATGAATACATAGTAATCAAAGTATAGTAAGGATAGTAAGTAGGATGATGTGTTGGTGGTTTGTATGGATACATATTAATCAAAGTATAGTAAGGATAGTAAGTATGATGAGGTGTTGGTGGATGGCATGGACACGTAGTAATCAAAGTATAGTAAGGATAGTAAGTAGGATGAGGTGTTGGTGGATGGCATGGACACGTAGTAATGAAAGTATAGTAAGGATAGTAAGTATGATGAGGTGTTGGTGGATGGCATGGACACGTAGTAATGAAAGTATAGTAAGGATAGTAAGTAGAATGACGTGTTGGTGGTTTGTATGGATGCATATTAATCAAAGTATAGTAAGGATAGTAAGTAGGATGAGGAGTTGGTGGATGGTATGAATACATAGTAATCAAAGTATAGTAAGGATAGTAAGTAGGATGATGTGTTGGTGGATAGCATGGACACGCAGTAATGAAAGTATAGTAAGGATAGTAAGTTGAAAGATGTGTTGGTGGTTTGAATGGATGCTTATTAATCAAAGTATAGTAAGGATAGTAAGTAGGATGATGTGTTGGTGGTTGGTATGGATGCATATTAATCAAAGTATAGTAAGGATAGTAAGTAGGAAGATGTGTTGGTGGTTTGGATGGATGCATATTAATCAAAGTATAGTAAGGATAGTAAGTAGGATGAGGTGTTGGTGGATGGCATGGACACGTAGTAATGAAAGTATAGTAAGGATAGTAAGTAGAATGATGTGTTGGTGGTTTGTATGGATGCATATTAATCAAAGTATAGTAAGGATAGTAAGTAGGATGAGGTGTTGGAGGATGGCATGGACACGTAGTTATGAAAGTATAGTAAGGATAGTAAGTAGGATGATGTGTTGGTGGTTGGTATGGATACATATTAATCAAAGTATAGTAAGGATAGTAAGTAGGATGAGGTGTTGGTGGATGGCATGAATACATAGTAATCAAAGTATAGTAAGGATAGTAAGTAGGATGATGTGTTGGTGGTTTGAATGGATGCTTATTAATCAAAGTATAGTAAGTATAGTAAGTAGGATGATGTGTTGGTGGTTGGTATGGATGCATATTAATCAAAGTATAGTAAGGATAGTAAGTAGGAAGATGTGTTGGTGGTTTGGATGAATGCATATTAATCAAAGTATAGTAAGGATAGTAAGTAGGATGAGGTGTTGGTGGATGGCATGGACACGTAGTAATGAAAGTATAGTAAGGATAGTAAGTATGATGAGGTGTTGGTGGATGGCATGGACACGTAGTAATGAAAGTATAGTAAGGATAGTAAGTAGAATGACGTGTTGGTGGTTTGTATGGATGCATATTAATCAAAGTATAGTAAGGATAGTAAGTAGGATGAGGTGTTGGTGGATGGCATGGACACGTAGTAATGAAAGTATAGTAAGGATAGTAAGTAGGATGAGGTGTTGGTGGATGGCATGAATACATAGTAATCAAAGTATAGTAAGGATAGTAAGTAGGATGATGTGTTGGTGGTTTGAATGGATGCTTATTAATCAAAGTATAGTAAGGATAGTAAGTAGGATGATGTGTTGGTGGTTGGTATGGATGCATATTAATCAAAGTATAGTAAGGATAGTAAGTAGGAAGATGTGTTGGTGGTTTGGATGAATGCATATTAATCAAAGTATAGTAAGGATAGTAAGTAGGATGATGTGTTGGTGGATGGCATGGACACGTAGTAATGAAAGTATAGTAAGGATAGTAAGTAGGATGATGTGTTGGTGGTTGGTATGTATGCATATTAATCAAAGTATAGTAAGGATAGTAAGTAGGAAGATGTGTTGGTGGTTTGGATGGATGCATATTAATCAAAGTATAGTAAGGATAGTAAGTAGGATGAGTTGTTGGTGGATGGCATGGACACGTAGTAATGAAAGTATAGTAAGGATAGTAAGTAGAATGATGTGTTGGTGGTTTGTATGGATGCATATTAATCAAAGTATAGTAAGGATAGTAAGTAGGATGATGTGTTGGTGGTTTGTATGGATGCATATTAATCAAAGTATAGTAAGGATAGTAAGTAGGATGAGGTGTTGGTGGATGGCATGGACACGTAGTAATGAAAGTATAGTAAGGATAGTAAGTAGAATGATGTGTTGGTGGTTTGTATGGATGCATAATAATCAAAGTATAGTAAGGATAGTAAGTAGGATGAGGTGTTGGTGGATGGCATGGACACGTAGTAATGAAAGTATAGTAAGGATAGTAAGTAGAATGATGTGTTGGTGGTTTGTATGGATGCATAATAATCAAAGTATAGTAAGGATAGTAAGTAGGATGAGGTGTTGGTGGATGGCATGGACACGTAGTAATGAAAGTATAGTAAGGATAGTAAGTAGGATGATGTGTTGGTGGTAGGTATGGATACATATTAATCAAAGTATAGTAAGGATAGTAAGTAGGATGATGTGTTGGTGGTTTGGATGGATGCATATTAATCAAAGTATAGTAAGGATAGTAAGTAGGATGAGGTGTTGGTGGATGGCATGGACACGTAGTAATGAAAGTATAGTAAGGATAGTAAGTAGAATGATGTGTTGGTGGTTTGTATGGATGCATAATAATCAAAGTATAGTAAGGATAGTAAGTAGGATGAGGTGTTGGTGGATGGCAAGGACACGTAGTAATGAAAGTATAGTAAGGATAGTAAGTAGAATGATGTGTTGGTGGTTTGTATGGATGCATATTAATCAAAGTATAGTAAGGATAGTAAGTAGGATGAGGTGTTGGTGGATGGCATGGACACGTACTTATGAAAGTATAGTAAGGATAGTAAGTAGGATGATGTGTTGGTGGTTGGTATGGATACATATTAATCAAAGTATAGTAAGGATAGTAAGTAGGATGAGGTGTTGGTGGATGGCATGAATACATAGTAATCAAAGTATAGTAAGGATAGTAAGTAGGATGATGTGTTGGTGGTTTGAATGGATGCTTATTAATCAAAGTATAGTAAGTATAGTAAGTAGGATGATGTGTTGGTGGTTGGTATGGATGCATATTAATCAAAGTATAGTAAGGATAGTAAGTAGGAAGATGTGTTGGTGGTTTGGATGAATGCATATTAATCAAAGTATAGTAAGTAGGATGAGGTGTTGGTGGATGGCATGGACACGTAGTAATGAAAGTATAGTAAGGATAGTAAGTATGATGAGGTGTTGGTGGATGGCATGGACACGTAGTAATGAAAGTATAGTAAGGATAGTAAGTAGAATGACGTGTTGGTGGTTTGTATGGATGCATATTAATCAAAGTATAGTAAGGATAGTAAGTAGAATGATGTGTTGGTGGATAGCATGGACACTTAATCATCAAAGTATAGTAAGGATAGTAAGTAGGATGATGTGTTGGTGGTTTGTATGGATACATATTAATCAAAGTATAGTAAGGATAGTAAGTAGGATGAGGAGTTGGTGGATGGTATGAATACATAGTAATCAAAGTATAGTAAGGATAGTAAGTAGGATGATGTGTTAGTGGATAGCATGGACACGCAGTTATGAAAGTATAGTAAGGATAGTAAGTTGAAAGATGTGTTGGGGGTTTGAATGGATGCTTATTAATCAAAGTATAGTAAGGATAGTAAGTAGGATGATGTGTTGGTGGTTACTATGGATGCATATTAATCAAAGTATAGTAAGGATAGTAAGTAGGAAGATGTGTTGGTGGTTTGGATGGATGCATATTAATCAAAGTATAGTAAGGATAGTAAGTAGGATGAGTTGTTGGTGGATGGCATGGACACGTAGTAATGAAAGTATAGTAAGGATAGTAAGTAGAATGATGTGTTGGTGGTTTGTATGGATGCATATTAATCAAAGTATAGTAAGGATAGTAAGTAGGATGATGTGTTGGTGGTTTGGATGGATGCATATTAATCAAAGTATAGTAAGGATGGTAAGTAGGATGAGGTGTTGGTGGATGGCATGGACACGTAGTAATGAAAGTATAGTAAGGATAGTAAGTAGAATGATGTGTTGGTGGTTTGTATGGATGCATATTAATCAAAGTATAGTAAGGATAGTAAGTAGGATGATGTGTTGGTGGTTTGGATGGATGCATAATAAACAAAGTATATTAAGGATAGTAAGTAGAATGATATGTTGGTGGATAGCATGGACACTTAGTAATCAAAGTATAGTAAGGATAGTAAGTAGGATGATGTGTTGGTGGTTTGGATGGATGCATAATAAACATAGTATAGTAAGGATAGTAAGTAGAATGATATGTTGGTGGATAGCATGGACACTTAGTAATCAAAGTATAGTAAGGATAGTAAGTAGAATTATGTGTTGGTGGCTGGATTGGACACGTAGTAATCAAAGTATAGTAAGGATAGTAAGTATGATGATGTGTTGGTGGTTTGGATGGATGCATATTAATCAAAGTATAGTAAGGATAGTAAGTAGGATGAGGTGTTGGTGGATGGCATGGACACGTAGTAATCAAAGTATAGTAAGGATAGTAAGTAGGATGATGTGTTGGTGGTTGGTATGGATACATATTAATCAAAGTATAGTAAGGATAGTAAGTAGGATGAGGTGTTGGTGGATGGCATGAATACATAGTAATCAAAGTATAGTAAGGATAGTAAGTAGGATGATGTGTTAGTGGAGAACATGGACACGTAGTAATGAAAGTATAGTAAGGATAGTAAGTAGAATGACGTGTTTGGTGGTTTGTATGGATGCATATTAATCAAAGTATAGTAAGGATAGTAAGTAGAATGATGTGTTGGTGGATAGCATGGACACTTAATAATCAAAGTATAGTAAGGATAGTAAGTAGGATGATGTGTTGGTGGTTTGTATGGATACATATTAATCAAAGTATAGTAAGGATAGTAAGTAGGATGAGGTGTTGGTGGTAGGTATGAATACATAGTAATCAAAGTATAGTAAGGATAGTAAGTAGGATGATGTGTTGGTGGATAGCATGGACACGCAGTAATGAAAGTATAGTAAGGATAGTAAGTCGAATGATGTGTTGGTGGTTTGAATGGATGCATATTAATCAAAGTATAGTAAGGATAGTAAGTAGGATGATGTGTTGGTGGTTGGTATGGATACATATTAATCAAAGTATAGTAAGGATAGTAAGTATGATGAGGTGTTGGTGGATGGCATGGACACGTAGTAATGAAAGTATAGTAAGGATAGTAAGTAGAATGACGTGTTGGTGGTTTGTATGGATGCATATTAATCAAAGTATAGTAAGGATAGTAAGTAGGATGAGGTGTTGGTGGATGGCATGAATACATAGTAATCAAAGTATAGTAAGGATAGTAAGTAGGATGATGTGTTGGTGGTTTGTATGGATACATATTAATCAAAGTATAGTAAGGATAGTAAGTATGATGAGGTGTTGGTGAATGGCATGGACACGTAGTAATCAAAGTATAGTAAGGATAGTAAGTAGGATGAGGTGTTGGTGGATGGCATGGACACGTAGTAATGAAAGTATAGTAAGGATAGTAAGTATGATGAGGTGTTGGTGGATGGCATGGACACGTAGTAATGAAAGTATAGTAAGGATAGTAAGTAGAATGACGTGTTGGTGGTTTGTATGGATGCATATTAATCAAAGTATAGTAAGGATAGTAAGTAGAATGATGTGTTGGTGGATAGCATGGACACTTAATCATCAAAGTATAGTAAGGATAGTAAGTAGGATGATGTGTTGGTGGTTCGTATGGATACATATTAATCAAAGTATAGTAAGGATAGTAAGTAGGATGAGGAGTTGGTGGATGGTATGAATACATAGTAATCAAAGTATAGTAAGGATAGTAAGTAGGATGATGTGTTGGTGGATAGCATGGACACGCAGTAATGAAAGTATAGTAAGGATAGTAAGTTGAAAGATGTGTTGGTGGTTTGAATGGATGCTTATTAATCAAAGTATAGTAAGGATAGTAAGTAGGATGATGTGTTGGTGGTTGGTATGGATGCATATTAATCAAAGTATAGTAAGGATAGTAAGTAGGAAGATGTGTTGGTGGTTTGGATGGATGCATATTAATCAAAGTATAGTAAGGATAGTAAGTAGGATGAGGTGTTGGTGGATGGCATGGACACGTAGTAATGAAAGTATAGTAAGGATAGTAAGTTGAAAGATGTGTTGGTGGTTTGAATGGATGCTTATTAATCAAAGTATAGTAAGGATAGTAAGTAGGATGATGTGTTGGTGGTTGGTATGGATGCATATTAATCAAAGTATAGTAAGGATAGTAAGTAGGAAGATGTGTTGGTGGTTTGGATGGATGCATATTAATCAAAGTATAGTAAGGATAGTAAGTAGGATGAGGTGTTGGTGGATGGCATGGACACGTAGTAATGAAAGTATAGTAAGGATAGTAAGTAGAATGATGTGTTGGTGGTTTGTATGGATGCATATTAATCAAAGTATAGTAAGGATAGTAAGTAGGATGAGGTGTTGGTGGATGGCATGGACACGTAGTAATGAAAGTATAGTAAGGATAGTAAGTAGGATGAGGTGTTGGTGGATGGCATGAATACATAGTAATCAAAGTATAGTAAGGATAGTAAGTAGGATGATGTGTTGGTGGTTTGAATGGATGCTTATTAATCAAAGTATAGTAAGGATAGTAAGTAGGATGATGTGTTGGTGGTTGGTATGGATGCATATTAATCAAAGTATAGTAAGGATAGTAAGTAGGAAGATGTGTTGGTGGTTTGGATGAATGCATATTAATCAAAGTATAGTAAGGATAGTAAGTAGGATGAGGTGTTGGTGGATGGCATGGACACTTAGTAATGAAAGTATAGTAAGGATAGTAAGTATGATGAGGTGTTGGTGAATGGCATGGACACGTAGTAATCAAAGTATAGTAAGGATAGTAAGTAGGATGAGGTGTTGGTGGATGGCATGGACACGTAGTAATGAAAGTATAGTAAGGATAGTAAGTATGATGACGTGTTGGTGGTTTGTATGGATGCATATTAATCAAAGTATAGTAAGGATAGTAAGTAGAATGATGTGTTGGTGGATAACATGGACACTTAATCATCAAAGTATAGTAAGGATAGTAAGTAGGATGATGTGTTGGTGGTTTGTATGGATACATATTAATCAAAGTATAGTAAGGATAGTAAGTAGGATGAGGAGTTGGTGGATGGTATGAATACATAGTAATAAAAGTATAGTAAGGATAGTAAGTAGGATGATGTGTTGGTGGATAGCATGGACACGCAGTAATGAAAGTATAGTAAGGATAGTAAGTTTAAAGATGTGTTGGGGGTTTGAATGGATGCTTATTAATCAAAGTATAGTAAGGATAGTAAGTAGGATGATGTGTTGGTGGTTGGTATGGATGCATATTAATCAAAGTATAGTAAGGATAGTAAGTAGGAAGATGTGTTGGTGGTTTGGATGGATGCATATTAAACAAAGTATAGTAAGGATAGTAAGTAGGATGAGGTGTTGGTGGATGGCATGGACACGTAGTAATGGAAGTATAGTAAGGATAGTAAGTAGAATGATGTGTTGGTGGTTTGTATGGATGCATATTAATCAAAGTATAGTAAGGATAGTAAGTAGGATGATGTGTTGGTGGTTTGGATGGATGCATAATAAACAAAGTATATTAAGGATAGTAAGTAGAATGATATGTTGGTGGATAGCATGGACACTTAGTAATCAAAGTATAGTAAGGATAGTAAGTAGAATTATGTGTTGGTGGCTGGATTGGACACGTAGTAATCAAAGTATAGTAAGGATAGTAAGTAGGATGATGTGTTGGTGGTAGGTATGAATACATAGTAATCAAAGTATAGTAAGGATAGTAAGTAGGATGATGTGTTGGTGGATAGCATGGACACTTAATCATCAAAGTATAGTAAGGATAGTAAGTAGGATGATGTGTTGGTGGTTCGTATGGATACATATTAATCAAAGTATAGTAAGGATAGTAAGTAGGATGAGGAGTTGGTGGATGGTATGAATACATAGTAATCAAAGTATAGTAAGGATAGTAAGTAGGATGATATGTTGGTGGATAGCATGGACACTTAGTAATCAAAGTATAGTAAGGATAGTAAGAAGAATTATGTGTTGGTGGCTGGATTGGACACGTAGTAATCAAAGTATAATAAGGATAGTAAGTAGGACGATGTGTTGGTTGTTTGGATGGATGCATATTAATCAAAGTATAGTAAGGATAGTAAGTAGAATGATGTGTTGGTGGATAGCATGGACACTTAATCATCAAAGTATAGTAAGGATAGTAAGTAGGATGATGTGTTGGTGGTTCGTATGGATACATATTAATCAAAGTATAGTAAGGATAGTAAGTAGGATGAGGAGTTGGTGGATGGTATGAATACATAGTAATCAAAGTATAGTAAGGATAGTAAGTAGGATGATATGTTGGTGGATAACATGGACACTTAGTAATCAAAGTATAGTAAGGATAGTAAGAAGAATTATGTGTTGGTGGCTGGATTGGACACGTAGTAATCAAAGTATAATAAGGATAGTAAGTAGGACGATGTGTTGGTTGTTTGGATGGATGCATATTAATCAAAGTATAGTAAGGATAGTAAGTAGAATGATGTGTTGGTGGATAGCATGGACACTTAATCATCAAAGTATAGTAAGGATAGTAAGTAGGATGATGTGTTGGTGGTTCGTATGGATACATATTAATCAAAGTATAGTAAGGATAGTAAGTAGGATGAGGAGTTGGTGGATGGTATGAATACATAGTAATCAAAGTATAGTAAGGATAGTAAGTAGGATGATATGTTGGTGGATAGCATGGACACTTAGTAATCAAAGTATAGTAAGGATAGTAAGAAGAATTATGTGTTGGTGGCTGGATTGGACACGTAGTAATCAAAGTATAATAAGGATAGTAAGTAGGACGATGTGTTGGTTGTTTGGATGGATGCATATTAATCAAAGTATAGTAAGGATAGTAAGTAGGATGAGGTGTTGGTGGAAGGCATGGACACGTAGTAATCAAAGTATAGTAAGGATAGTAAGTAGGATGATGTGTTGGTGGTTGGTATGGATACATATTAATCAAAGTATAGTAAGGATAGTAAGTATGATAAGGTGTTGGTGGATGGCATGGACACGTAGTAATCAAAGTATAGTAAGGATAGTAAGTAGGATGAGGTGTTGGTGGATGGCATGGACACGTAGTAATGAAAGTATAGTAAGGATAGTAAGTATGATGAGGTGTTGGTGGATGGCATGGACACGTAGTAATGAAAGTATAGTAAGGATAGTAAGTAGAATGACGTGTTGGTGGTTTGTATGGATGCATATTAATCAAAGTATAGTAAGGATAGTAAGTAGAATGATGTGTTGGTGGATAGCATGGACACTTAATCATCAAAGTATAGTAAGGATAGTAAGTAGGATGATGTGTTGGTGGTTCGTATGGATACATATTAATCAAAGTATAGTAAGGATAGTAAGTAGGATGAGGAGTTGGTGGATGGTATGAATACATAGTAATCGAAGTATAGTAAGGATAGTAAGTAGGATGATGTGTTGGTGGATAGCATGGACACGCAGTAATGAAAGTATAGTAAGGATAGTAAGTTGAAAGATGTGTTGGTGGTTTGAATGGATGCTTATTAATCAAAGTATAGTAAGGATAGTAAGTAGGATGATGTGTTGGTGGTTGGCATGGATGCATATTAATCAAAGTATAGTAAGGATAGTAAGTAGGAAGATGTGTTGGTGGTTTGGATGGATGCATATTAATCAAAGTATATTAAGGATAGTAAGTAGGATGAGGTGTTGGTGGATGGCATGGACACGTAGTAATGAAAGTATAGTAAGGATAGTAAGTATGATGAGGTGTTGGTGGATGGCATGGACACGTAGTAATGAAAGTATAGTAAGGATAGTAAGTAGAATGACGTGTTGGTGGTTTGTATGGATGCATATTAATCAAAGTATAGTAAGGATAGTAAGTAGAATGATGTGTTGGTGGATAGCATGGACACTTAATCATCAAAGTATAGTAAGGATAGTAAGTAGGATGATGTGTTGGTGGTTTGTATGGATACATATTAATCAACGTATAGTAAGGATAGTAAGTAGGATGAGGAGTTGGTGGATGGTATGAATACATAGTAATCAAAGTATAGTAAGGATAGTAAGTAGGATGATGTGTTGGTGGATAGCATGGACACGCAGTAATGAAAGTATAGTAAGGATAGTAAGTTGAAAGATGTGTTGGTGGTTTAAATGGATGCTTATTAATCAAAGTATAGTAAGGATAGTAAGTAGGATGATGTGTTGGTGGTTGGTATGGATGCATATTAATCAAAGTATAGTAAGGATAGTAAGTAGGAAGATGTGTTGGTGGTTGGTATGGATGCATATTAATCAAAGTATAGTAAGGATAGTAAGTAGGAAGATGTGTTGGTGGTTTGGATGGATGCATATTAATCAAAGTATAGTAAGGATAGTAAGTAGGATGAGGTGTTGGTGGATGGCATGGACACGTAGTAATGAAAGTATAGTAAGGATAGTAAGTAGAATGATGTGTTGGTGGTTTGTATGTATGCATATTAATCAAAGTATAGTAAGGATAGTAAGTAGGATGAGGTGTTGGTGGATGGCATGGACACGTAGTTATGAAAGTATAGTAAGGATAATAAGTAGGATGATGTGTTGGTGGTTGGTATGGATATATTAATCAAAGTATAGTAAGGATAGTAAGTAGGATGAGGTGTTGGTGGATGGCATGAATACATAGTAATCAAAGTATAGTAAGGATAGTAAGTAGGATGATGTGTTGGTGGTTTGAATGGATGCTTATTAAATTAAAGTATAGTAAGGATAGTAAGTAGGATGATGTGTTGGTGGTTGGTATGGATGCATATTAATCAAAGTATAGTATGGATAGTAAGTAGGAAGATGTGTTGGTGGTTTGGATGGATGCATATTAATCAAAGTATAGTAAGGATAGTAAGTAGGATGAGGTGTTGGTGGATGGCATGGACACGTAGTAATGAAAGTATAGTAAGGATAGTAAGTAGAATGATGTGTTGGTGGTTTGTATGGATGCATATTAATCAAAGTATAGTAAGGATAGTAAGTAGGATGAGGTGTTGGTGGATGGCATGGACACGTAGTAATGAAAGTATAGTAAGGATAGTAAGTAGGATGATGTGTTGGTGGTTGGTATGGATACATATTAATCAAAGTATAGTAAGGATAGTAAGTAGGATGAGGTGTTGGTGGATGGCATGAATACATAGTAATCAAAGTATAGTAAGGATAGTAAGTAGGATGATGTGTTGGTGGTTTGAATGGATGCTTATTAATCAAAGTATAGTAAGGATAGTAAGTAGGATGATGTGTTGGTGGTTGGTATGGATGCATATTAATCAAAGTATAGTAAGGATAGTAAGTAGGAAGATGTGTTGGTGGTTTGGATGGATGCATATTAATCAAAGTATAGTAAGGATAGTAAGTAGGATGAGGTGTTGGTGGATGGCATGGACACGTAGTAATGAAAGTATAGTAAGGATAGTAAGTAGGATGATGTGTTGGTGGTTGGTATGGATACATATTAATCAAAGTATAGTAAGGATAGTAAGTAGGATGAGGTATTGGTGGATGGCATGAATACATAGTAATCAAAGTATAGTAAGGATAGTAAGTAGGATGATGTGTTGGTGGTTTGAATGGATGCTTATTAATCAAAGTATAGTAAGGATAGTAAGTATGATGATGTGTTGGTGGTTGGTATGGATACATATTAATCAAAGTATAGTAAGGATAGTAAGTAGGAAGAGGGAGTGGATTTCATGGATTCATATTGATTTTGATATTATACTAAACACAAACAAATACAAATGTGTATTATTATTATTGTAATATATTCATAAACAAAATGGCGGTAGTATTAGCATATGTATTTGCATATGTGTGACTGTTACATACGGTAATAACCGAAATTTGTCTATGTTATGGACCCAGTGTTTCTATACCATTATAACTAAAGCACAATGATTTTATTTCACACCTGTAAGGGGCCATGGCTCCTCTTTATGACCAACATACACACTAATACCTGAACCTAAATGGATTTTAACACAACCCACATATCTTTTCCAGTTTAGGCCATTTTGAATGTCATGCCCGTAATTATTTTTCATTGAAAAGGACCCTTAGACTAGAAACACTGATAAATAAACTTGTTGAAAATAATTTAGTGTTACCATTGGATAGTTTTGAATGAATTCAATCATCACTCATGAAAATAATGCGGAAAATACTGTAAAAATTAGAATTTGATACTTTAAAGTTTGTCTATGTTATGACCCAGTGTTTCTATAACATAATAATTAAAAGACAATGATTTTATTTCACACCTGTGAATGGCCATGGCTCCTCTTTATAACCAACATATAAACTAACACCTGAACCACTTTGTAATTAAATGTATTTTAACAGAACCCACATATCTTTTCCAGTTTAGGCCATTTTGAATGTCATACCTGTTATTATTTTTCATTGACAAATACCATAATACTAGAAACACTGATAAATAAACTTGTTGAAAATAATTTAGGGTTACCATTGGATAGTTTTGAATGAATTCAATCATCATTCATGAAAACTTAAAAGGGTTTTTGACAAAAATACGGACGATACTGTGAAAATTGGAATTTGATACTCCGAAATTTGTCTATGTTATGGACCCAGTGTTTCTATACCATTATAACTAAAGCACAATGATTTTATTTCACACCTCCTCTTTATGACCAACATACACACTAATACCTGAACCTAAATGGATTTTAACACAACCCACATATCTTTTCCAGTTTAGGCCATTTTGAATGTCATACCCGTAAATTTTTTTTCATTGAAAAGTACCATTAGACTAGAAACACTGATAAATAAACTTGTTGAAAATAATTTAGGGTTACTATTGAATAGTTTTGAATGAATTTAATCATCATTCATGAAAACTTAAAAGGATTTTTTACAAAAATGCGGAAGATACTGTGAAAATTGGAATTTGATACTTTGAAATTTGTCTATGTTTTGACCCAGTGTTTCTATAACATAAAAGTTAAAACACAATGACTTTATTTCATACCTTTGAGGGGCCATGGCTCCTCTTTATAACCAACATACAAACTAACACCTGAACCACTGACCAACTGAGAACAGGAGACATTTGAAACATCACTTTTTGACATAAAAACATGGAAAATTGAGGAAATAAAAACTCTCATTGTTAAAAACTAGAAACACTGCAGGTCTATTATTTGATAAAATATAACAAGAAATATGTTTGCTATATGCCAATAAAAAATGGATGTGGAAGTATTTACATGCACATGATGGGAGTGCCATTTGTCTTTGCTCATGATTTGAAAAGTTCATTTCCCAGGTGTCAAATTTGTGAAAATTGAACTGCATGTATAATATAATCTAGAAACACTGAGATTTTTTTATGCCCACCATGAATGATGGTTTGTCTAAAGGTATTCATAGACTTAATATGAAACAAATTTGCTGACCCCCTTCTTCCGAAAATGTCCCAAATCTGCTGGTGGTTAGCTTTATTTACACTTAATAACAAAAAAGTACTAGCTTGTCCTATCCATTTAGTGTCCATAACTTTCCACCCGGGGTAGACAGTCCCGGGGTATACAGTCCCTGGGTAGACCAACCCTGGGTCGACCAACCCTGGGTGGATAAGGTTAGGGTTTGGGTTAGGAATATGGTTGAGTTAGGGTTACGGTTAGCGTTAGGGTTAGGTTTAGGGTTAGAAACAGTCCCTTGGTGGACAGTCCCTTGGTGGACAGTCCCTTGGTGGACAGTCCCTTGGTGGACAGTCCCGGGGTGGACAGTCCCGGGGTGGACAGTCCCGAGGGTGGACAGTCCCGAGGGTGGACAGTCCCCGGGGTGGACAGTCCCGGGGTTGTTTTAGAATGATCCGGACAGTACCGGAGCTGTTTTAGAATTATCCGGACAGTCCCGGGGTTGGTTTAACATATAATTTATAATCAATATAGTTTCCAAGGTGTTTTTTAAACAGTATTATTTGTTGTTAAATTTTATTTATTCCGTGAGGACGCTCTATTGTAGTCTACCCAGGGTTGGTCGACCCAGGGTTGGTCCACCCAGGGTTGGTCCACCCAGGGTTGGTCCACCCCGGGACTGCCCCGGGTGGAAAGTCATGTGTGTATTTCCATCGCTGCATATATATATTTATTAATACTGTAGTTAAAGCAAGTTTATACTTTATACTTTGTTACATTATACTTTGTTACAATGATTATGACTAGCCCATTAATATCATACCTCTATGCCATATCTATCTTGCGCGCACAGGCATGCATTTTCGGCGCATTCCACTTCAATGCTATTCCGAAGACAAAGAAAACTTGCATCTTGCATGACACTCAGCGCATCCTTTGCACTTGGTCTTTTGTTAGGCGAACCTTCCCAACAGCTCTTCATTAGACTTTCCAGATGGGTAAAGTGTGACAACAAGGGGGTTTCGCCGCTCTTCAATTCAGGTCGTTGTCCTTTGGCGACGTTTATCTTGGTCTCAATACTTTGATCCTCGCCGAATGGTATTGTTCCACTCATGAGATGATAGAACACCATTCCCAATGAAAATATGTCAACCTGTATCAATGTAAAAACAATATTTAAAATGTTACCTACAAAAGGTTGAGCCATTGAATTAAAGATACTGATCCGTAGAAACAAAACCCGCACTTTTCCACATAGACGTCAGAAATACTTCAAGTACCTTTTTGTGTGATAGATTTCTAATAAGCGTGTTCTGAATCACTGGAATAAAGATGTTTAGTAAATATTGATACCTTTTCATCAAACGCCTTCCCATGGACAATCTCAGGGGCGCAGAAAGCATGAAACCCTGCCCTCGTCCGTACCCCATCTGCAACAAGATTGTTTGAGATGCCATAGTCAGCTAGTTTGACATTAACAGGATCCTCTGTGTCTGCCGAGAACAGCAGTATGTTGTCTGTCTTTAGATCTGTGTGTATCACTCTCCTTTTGTGTAAGTATGCTATGGCAGCTGTGATCTGAAATGAGAGAAATATGATTTACATAATCTATATCTTCACTTTTATACAGACGATTAAGCAATAATCCGGTCATAAATTCACCAATTCCCAGATTAGGCAGGCTAGTGGTCTTGCAAAAACAGACACTTTATGCCTCAGAATATTTGCAGTTGAATAAAGGGGATCGAGATTCGAGACAAAATCAATACTCATCATGGGTCCAGAGTATATAGGTGACATTTCCCCTAGACCTTGACGATGAGGCCAGACTGCCAGAGTAGCATTTTTGATTCACAGATCATGCGCATATAGATACATTTGGTTCCGAACCGCCCGCCAACCCAAACGACCCCGGGCAACGACCCAACCCACCTCTTCAAATTCCTGGATCAATCCATGTGGTAGACCCTTTTGTTGTAGGACATTTACTTCATCTTAGTTTAATTTTTTCGTAAAGTTCTAATGTAAAAGTATTGTTTTCTAGAGCCCAGAGTATTAATTTAGTGTATAAATGTTGAAGTAACATTATAAAAAAGTATTGCTTTAAGGACAACTTTGATTTTTTTACGCCATGAGAGTATTGACGATGTCCATTACTTACCTGAAGTGATATCTTGTACGTTAATAAGCGAGGAAGAACAGGCTCTTGTAGCGACTGCCCAGTCGCTGCAACAAGCCCATTGCTGACATACTGTTCATGAATGAAGGTTGCCAGATCACCAAGTGGAGCGAATTCCATGGCGAAGCACAAACGGTGAATGGAAACCCCGATGAGTTTAAGAATGCAGGGGTGGTTGTGGAGCTGAGACATGATTGCAAGTTCACTTCGCAGTTTTGGAAATGTACTGATGACCGTCATGACAACATCCTCAGTGATTTCAGCCCCATCAGATACCTGGAGTAAGATTTATACATAATTGTCACCTTGGTGTACATTTATGTACACATGGTCAAATTTGTTTCTATATAGTAACGATCGAGAGCATCGGCCGAAGGCTTTAGGGACACAGTCTACGTAACCCGTAAATATTTAAAGTTATTTTATAGCATTTACGAAATATTGATGTGGAAGGCTTTCAATTATGTAGACCGTCAGACTGCTGGTTGTTTTTTAATGTCAGCAGTTATCACTTATTTGTGTTGGATATAGCTTAACTGGATCCCGTTGCATAACAATTAAGATTCATCTTAAGAGGGGTGATTCTTCTAAACCGTTGTTACAGGGATACAAAATACAATCTTTATGAAATAGGACCATTGTCAAACTTTAGTTCCAGGTACAATTTTATATAGCTAAACTTGCGGATAATTCTTTAACACATTTCTGAACAAGGATTAAGAAGCGTTTGAAAATTACTCTTCTTAAGTAATTAATGTAAGAAGAATCTTTTAAGATTAAAACTTGTATGCAATAGGGCACTGACAATAACAGTAACTGGCTTGTAAACCTAAGGTAATGAGAAACACATGGGAAGAGGTAGAGCATGAAGAGGGCAACATCGGGTGCGAGTTCACACTATGGTGTCTCCTAATCACACATACTAAAACAAAGTCAAACTTTTGGGGATTTGTTAATGGCTAGGTTTCATATGCGAATAGCATATTTTACAACATTATTTCTTACTATGTAAGGGCAGGTGACATACCGTATGTGATGTGATCAAGCAAAATGAGTCGGAACTCGCAAATATTGACTTGGAGATATAATGAAACAAAGGATACAATTTTGTTTTCTATTGTCTTGAAAACCCTTAAATTGCTCATATCTTTGGAAGTAAATTATCCATTCTTAAAGGGGTTTCCTGCAAAATGTTGCATTGCACATGACCAATACAATCAAGTAGAAAACTTGATATTTTCGACAGGCTCATTTTGCTTGATCGCATCACATTATACTTACTGCCAGTTTAAGCACACTCAAAATCACTTACTACTCTCTCGGATCTTCCGGTGAAAAGTTTCTTTAAAGCAACAGCTTTCCCTTTGTATTTCGCCTTGTAGACCTCTCCAAATGACCCTGTTCCAAGTTTGTGGCCTACAGTCAGCTGGGATTCATCAAGATGCGCAACCCCAAGGTCAAGTAAGAACAGGTCGGATACCATTGCTTTCAGAGAAACCAATTCGTCTGGGTGTCTGTCAATGCAACGGGAAGTGTAACTTTTTACATGGAGCGATAAAATGTGTTAAATTCATTTAAGACAAGTAGCAAAACGTTGCGATATGAATACAACAGGAACATATTTAACAAACCATGTCTTTAGATGAAAGGTAAATATTTCTTCTACGAGGGTGGGTAAATACAGTCACAGAGCATAACAGTGCTAGACTTTTTCGCAGCTACCGGGTATATGAGATTTGGAATGAATCACTTTTTTAAACAAGCCAGCCATTTTGAGCCTCTCAAGGAGAAATGCTTGGGATCAAACTTGTTGAACATTTTACATGTTAGAAGAAAACATTTTACATCAGATGTACAACATGCATGGAACGTATTTGATTACAGCTGGCTTGCTGAATTTTATACCAGTGAAATTGTGTCCAGAATATTGAATCCGAAGGTCATGTAAATAGAATTCTTTGATATCCAACATTAACTGTTGACGAAATGAATATCCATCAATACCAGACTAAATAGTGAATACCTTTCGCATGTCACGTGCTCCAATCCTTTGATAGTGGCAGCAACAGCAAGCTCTTTGAAAGGAAATATATGGCAGTCGGTGAAGATGTTTCTGGGCAAAGAAGTTTCAGCGGATGACATTTTCCTTTCACAGACAGGGCAGGGCACAAATTTCTCCACAAGATCATCCGATGCATCCAAATCTATCACACAAAGTATACACATGGAAAAAAGTATCGCACCACTGCTTTTTTTGTTGACTAGTGCAAATGTGGCCTCAAATTTTGCCACCATGGTGTGATATTAAGGATCATTTGTTTGCGTAAGCTGTTCAACAAAATGTTGTGCAATAAAAGGTCCACATTTTAGTTTGTGACGTAATCGATGAAATGTTTTTCAAGGCCAAGATGAAAATGCATGTTTTTGTCCAAAAACATGCATGAAACAAGTGTGGGTATACCTCGATATTGAATAGACTTTAACAACTTAAAATAGTCATTATATTAGTTCTGTATTTGGCGCAAGATATGTTCAAGTTAAAAGTTATAGGCTACAATGCAGTGAATGAGTCTAAACATGCCATTTTTTTTTTGCTCATAAATTCAGCATATACGAAGAGATCACCGTTGATTTTTATATTATTATTATTTGACCTAGGTCAACACTTCCGCAATATTGCTTTGGTCATTTGAACAACTTTAAAATTTGACATATTTTGACCTTTGACCCCATAACCGATGGGCGTACTTTTTTGATGTTTGATAACAATCGGGCAACTTTTGAAATTTGACCCCAAATTACCTTTGACCTTGGAAGACTTGAATGTGTTACCAAATATTACAAGTATAGGGTCACGCGTTATGAACTCGCCTCCCAATAGGGTGGTGCCGTTACATTTTTTTAGCTTTATGCTGTCATTTTCCTCAAATATTTTTAAAACCACAAAAGCTATCTCAACAAATTTGGTATCATTTTAAAGCCCTCATAACAAACTATCTGCCTGCCAAATGGCATTGGTATAGCTAATACAGAATGGGAGATACAGCTGTTTGATGTTTGGGGACCAGGGGTGGTGCTGGAAGGGGTGCCGCTGGAAGGGGTGCCGCCTGTACAAACTCAAAGGGGATAAGCCCATGCTTTGTTCTTTTTACAATAACTAGTCATCCCCTAATGTTAAAAACACAATTTTGGTCCCATTTCAAAGGGTATTTAGTAGTCTTTAAGTATGTGGTTCAACAGACTTGTCTACTATTATTAACAACTAATTAATTATGGATAAGACAATGATCATTAGCTTTCTTCCTATTCGCTACACAGTCAACATGAATAATCAGCCTCAATTTACCGGATTTATAAAAATGACTATAACAGAAAAAGTTTTCAATCTATGATAGCAAAAGTATACATTTTTGGAAAGCTTGTAACTAGAGGGATTCAGAAATGCAGTTTATATCAGGGAAGGGTTCATCCTTAAACCAATAATTCTGAAAATTCTAAAAATATATAAAATAAAAATTGGAGATATTCACTAGCGGTATATTTACCATACCGACGTAGTAACTTTGACAAATATATATCATCTAATGGGTAATTTCATGAGGAATTCAAATATGTAAAAAAAATAATGAATGGGGTAGGTATAAAAAATATATGGATCTCAAATTAAAAATTAAAAAATTCTGATATTTTCCGAACATTTCCGATCATACCATTTTAGTTCTTGGTCGTACTATAATTTTAATGGCATATTTGGTTTCCTCATGCAATTTTCCTTCAGAAAATGTATACTTTTACTACCTCAGGGGGTATACAAGCAAATATAAATGTGTAAATTTAAAATCATGTCGCGAAAGCCAAAATCCGTGTGTAACGCGAAAGGAGGCGAGCTTAAAACACATGACCATAGAGATTAATCATCGGGCCTCTCAATATCGCGTTATACCCAAACTTTGTTCATGCATGTTTTTGGACAAAAACCAGCATTGTACCTTTGGCCTTGAAAAAACATTACATCGATTACGTCACAAATTAAAACGTGGCCCTTTTATTGCATAACATTTTGTTGAACAGCTTACGCAAACAAATGATCCTTAATATCACACCATAGTGGCAAAATTCGAGGCCACATTTGCACTTTTCAACAAGAAAGCAGTGGTGCGATACTTTTTTCCATGTGTATATATAAATCAAGAAATTAACGTAATATTTTTTAAAGATATGATACTACAGGGTGAGTCAAAATAGTCAGGCAGGTTCCGAGTTCAAAAATGAATATGTTTAATGACTTGCCTAGCAAGGTGGCATTACTAGCTATGTTATTTCATTCAAATTGGTTATTCGAAACGGGAGATATGTGTATTTTTCCAAATTCTGTGAAATAAAATCTGTTCCAACTTATCTAAGGGACCTTAATGGATGTAAAAGTTTAAAGCGCACCTTTAGAGTAAGTGAATCAAAGGCGTGTTGGTATTCACATACTTACAATAGATTCTATTGTCTTTGCGGTTATGTTATGATTTATCTTTTTTAATAGTTTTCGTGCAATCAGAGATATTAAGCCTATAACAAATATTATTGAGTGTTAACAAAATGTTGAACCAAAGTATTTTGAAACTTGTTATTTTAATCGAACTGATATGAGAGAACTCTGAGAGAAAAGCAGATCTTATATCTTTAAACAGTTTGTGCTAATAATAATTTGTAATATCAAATAATTTAACCATTGATTACTTTCTTTCATAAGGAAGAAGCCAATTCATACAACCACATTAAATGCTTAACAATTTCCTTCTCACCCAGGCTTACAGAAAGTACATTTATCATTTTCAACCTTACCAATTTTAAATAGAAACACATTAGTTGGTATAGAAGCCTATGAAATAATGTAATATGCATCAATAGTGCACTTATTATAGGGTAGTGAGTAAACTTCATTCCAATTGATATGATTAGCAGTTTAAAACTCATCTACCCTCTTGTGCTGTGCGGTAGGTGTAAAATTACTATGGTTCAACAATTTATGTGCAAATTGGCTTCCTTTCACCGCACTTACCAAATCAATCAATACCTTGGGCGTCTGGCTTTGTTTACATTTTGTCAGATAACCTTTATAGTGTTTGGAGATCAATCACATTATTGACACCCAAATATTTCAAAAAATTACAATTAATATCATACTTTACGTCAACATATGGCAATGTTATCCTGACAAACGTTGCTTAACTTAAAACCAGGACTTCAAAACATCTTTCAGAAATGTGATACCAATTTTAGCATAATCACAATTAATGTTATACTTTTCCTTAAGACAACATATGGCATCCAATGATTATCATAAATTAAATCAGAAATAAAATTAACTCCTTTGATGCTCCATGATTTGAAATACACAGTTTTTTTGTTAATCTTTAAACATTAGTTATACCATAAAACATCATCAATATTATCCTGACAAACGTTGCTTTAAACTTAAACCAGGACTTCAAAATATCTTTCAGAAATTTGATACCAATGTTATCATAATTAAAATCAGAATGAACTGCAGGCTTGCATGACCAAATCCAATCGCCACCAACTTTTGACAATTCATTCTTAAACAAAATTGTTCACTTCCCCTTATTCTCACAAAATCTTTTAACCCAGGCAATATTTAAAGAGTCAATAAAATCATTTCAAACCACCATTCTCGTTGCAATACATCCCGTTTGATTTTATCAGGTTTCGCATTCCAAATAAATTTGAACAAAATGTTTTCAACCTCTAAACAAAATTCAATGATGGATTTGGCAAAATAGAAAACAAATAAGTCAATTGAGACAAAGCTAATGATTTAATAATTGTTGTTTTACCAATTGGCGTAAGATCACGTTGGGACCAGATATTAAGAATGGAGCTCAGTTTCTTATACTGTGGCTCGAAATTAAGCTCAGAAAGCTCATTACTTCTAAATAAATAGCCATCAGTTCTGCACATAAAATGAAAATATCACAACTCAGCGGGCATCCTTGCCGGACACCGCGAGATAAATTAAAATATCTGGAGACATGACCATTATTATTTACACAACTAGTAATTTGTGCATAAAAAGGCTTATTCCATTTTCTCAACTCATTACCGAAACCAAAGTACTCCAGGCATTTGTGAACATAATTCCACTCTAATTTATTATAGGCCTTTTCAAAATTAATGAAGAAAAGGGTGCCAGGCATATTGTTTGTCTGAGTGTTAGTATTTTTTTAAATGGCATCATTTTCCCTAAGTTATTTTCAACAATCAACGGTATTTGTAGCAATGGGATATCAAAATATAGCCCGTGAGAGTGAGATTACATAACGGTCTATATTTACATCATTTGAGAAGGATCAGATTCACATACATGCATTATGTTTCCTACAAAAATATGTTCCTTTTTGCGTGGAGATTTATTTAGTTATTCATTTCTTGACAAATATGAAGAGTTCACACGCCAATTGTCATAACTGTATTGGCATGCAGTTATGTATTAGATAAAGGACGAATAGCAGTCCATCAGCAATAATAATGGGCGCCCGGCTAGCCTCTTTTGCAGGCGAGGCCGCAGGCCGAGCCTGCAAAAGGGGCGCGCCGGGCGCCCATTATTATTGCTGATGGTCTGCTATGAGGGGTTTATCTTTCATACACGTCGAAACACCGTATCTGTACAAATAAAGATGATAAATCATAATTCGTAATTTACCTAATACAAATTGGGCAATGGATCTTGGAATCGTTTGTTTTAATAGACATCGCTAAAATATTGTGCAAGAGACTATCAAATAAAGTTGGTCTGGTGCTTTATAGTCCCCCATGACGCACTAACATAATACAATCACTTTCAGACCCAGCTTAAAGTTAACTATCCATGAACTAGTTACAAACACTGATACAACAATTCAATATTACTGAGTGCAAGGGAGCGTGTTGAGGAATAAAAAAGCTCGTCTGATTAAGAGTTATACTTGAATGCACGAGTGAGCGTTTTAAATATCTACAATGGTTGACTATCTCTGATGAACACAACCTACTACATGGATCAGCAGAAGGTATTATATAAAGTTATAAACATTAGAATTGGTTCAATAAAATGATTTGTCCTCTGGCTTAAGCAAGTAGATTTGACTCATGAGCTACTTTAGTTATATAATGTGGTACAAAACAAACTTAATAGTTGATATAAAGGAATTAGCATAATCTGCAGTTCTTTTCACTGATCGGTCAGGTGTGTCAGTTGGCCGTCAGCTTTCATAAAGGTAACATCACATTGCTTGGTTCATCGTCTGATGATCCAATGTTATACCGTCTTCGAAATCCATACAACAGATCGCCGATAACAAGGACTACGCATTTGTATGTTTGGATATACTTGGAAAATGCCTATTTTTATAGTACATATTCATGTGACTTGACAAGAACACTAAGAGAATGTGAGTTATCTATGATTTTGTATCATATTCTACTAAATTATTATATTACACATATTTTAGATTTCAGCGTCTTCTCAGTTGCGTATAGATTTATAGGAAAAATAAAATAATAATATCATGACCGCTACGTAAGATGTAGAACGTAATTAACCCCCAGTCACAACCTTTGCCCTCCCAGTCAGCTCACCAACAAGCCCTACGCATTTGGATCCCAACCAATCGAAAATGTTTACTTTTAATATTAAAATTACATACATTTAGTTTACATTTAGTTACATTAGGCCTTGTTGCATTAATGAATGATAACATTTCTACGGGCGCGCGAACTCAAAAATGTATTTTGCCCCAACATTTTTTCTTCCCCAACCTCTCGCCCCCCTTTAAGTTTGACCCACCCCGATATTGACCCTGCCCCTGATTAACCCTGCCCCTGATTAACCCTTCCCAACAACACCAACAGTTTTGATGTCGCCGCCACTGTTTTTATACTAATTTGCTGTTCGATTCCCCAATTGACGTCTTGAAAATGTGATTTGTTTACCTCCAAAATCATGAAAATCAAATTGTTGGCACTTATCTTGACAAAACCTAAAATGGGTCAAAAACCGTGTTTTTATATTTGTTTTTAAAATTGTGAATTTCATGTTCATGGTTGGATTCATTGAACACTTTTTGGAAAGGAATGGATCAGAGAATCTTAAAATTTTCTCAATTTTTAACCTAATCCAATATTTTTGAAATTTTGACCAAAAAGTGCCAAAAAAGTGATTTTTCCAAATGTTTAAACTTTACATCATAATCAAGCAATTTGTGCATTTTTGGAAAGGAAATAAATTATGATGTAACGTTTAAAAATTTGGAAAATCACTTTTTGGCACTTATTTGTCCAAATTTCAAAAAAATATTAAAATAGGTTAAAAAATTAGAAAAATCGTCCCCAAGTTAGTGTCTTTACAATATAATCAAGCGATTTGGACAATTTTAACTCACACTTATTTTTGTTAGCTTTGTTAACAAATGTTGGGTCAAAAAAGGTTTTTTGTTTGTGATTTTTTCAACAACAAAAAAAATCAAAATTGTTGGTTAAAAATGACGCCAAATTTGAATTATTTTATCCATTTCCTTTCCAAAAATGCCCAAAATCGCTTGATTATGATGTAGAGTTTAACAAATTGGGAAAATCACTTTTTTGCCACTTTTTGGTCAAAATTTCAAAACTTATTGGATTAGGTTAAAAAATTAGAAATTCGTCTCCAAGTTAGTGTCTTTACATTATAATCAAGCGATTTGGACATTTTGTACTTATTTTTGTTAGCTTTGTTAACAAATGTTGAGTCATAAAGTATTTTTTTGTTTGTGATTTTTTCAAATTTGGACATTTTTTAGAGAAATTCCAAAAATAAAAATAAAATCCCCCTTTAATGTCCCCGAATGTGTACCTTCCTTGGATACACCATTTTCGATTTTCCCCCTAAATTGAAGAATTGGTAATGAAATCCACTACTATACTGTTTTCTGGTGATATTTATATGCACATCTTATTAATAATAATGCTTGATTGTGTATCCCGATCTAAATTGTAATCATTGCATTATTTTAAGGCCTACTTTATCATTAAAATAAATTATTTTCATTGCAAGCATGTCGATATAAATTCAATAAAATACTTTTGCCAACTATGTGTGCTATATAATCCGTTTTAAACTCATAATTGTCTCTATATTTCAATCATTGATGCATAGGCATACTTCAGGATCAGGATTTAAAGCTATTGAAAAACTATTGATCATGTTCACTGTTGCTAGGCCTACTTAGAATCTGTTATGAGATGTTTACTCGAAGTGTTAATCTTATCCGATAGGTGATAGTTTAAAAACGATTGAAAAATTATTGATCATGTTCACTGTTACTAGGCCTACTTAAAACCTGTTATAAATTAGATGTTTACTGAGAAGTGTTAATCTTATCCAATAGGTGATAGTTTAAAAAAACCCCATCTTTAGAGGTAATCCACTTATCTTTTCTTTGTTATTATTGTCTTCTTGTTGATCATCTGCTCAATATTTTTGGAAGAGGTCACTACAGGGCAGACGACGTTATGTGAGCTAGAGGACGTTATCAAAAACCATTGTCTAATAATGGGCTCTTGGCTAGATAACGGGCTGTTCATACGCCGAGACCAGACGGGAGACCTCTTCCTACAAAATAAAGGGCTGATGCAACAATAGAAAGACAATAGATAATAATGAAAGGAAAGGTGGCTAGACGTGTATACTATGTTATGAGTGCCGGTGTAGTAGGAGATACAGTCCCATGGAGCCATAGTCCGCCCTGCATGTCCTATACAGTAAAGTATAGGTTGGTATAGGGCACTCATCTCTACACGCAACACTAGTTTCACGCTTCATTCCGTCTATTACGTCTATGGAGGCCGGACTATGGCTCCTTGAGGATCAAGGCTCCTTTCATATCGGCAAGAGCCAATACAGAGGTACAGAATGTGGAACCATATTTACAGAATGATAACTATGTAGGTAAATTGACACTTTCCACGTGGCTGGCATCTGCAGACGACATTCAAAAAATGTCACAAAATGTTTAAAAATGTCAAAATTATTGAATTTCATTACCATATTTGGAATCACCATGAGAAATGCATTGAAATAAGTTAAAACATGCCTAGTATTTGTTCAGTAATCCTTGAGAAAGACTTTGAAAATTGGGAAAGGTTTCTGAGAAAAGAAATTATATGGTAAAACTAATAGCCGCGTGGAAAGTGGAAAGTGAACTCGACAAACCTGGATACCATTCCTTGATTAGATTCTCGATATGATCTACCACAAATCCCAGTGTCTTGATTTCTTCTGTCCGTGAAGATATATCCACCCTGATGCCCATTTTGCCATCGGGAAAAGAAAGCGGTTCCACTAAGATTTGACCGGTCTCATGGTTCACGGTGATTGCTTCTTGACATACAACAGTTGTTGTGATGACCAGGGAGTTAATGTGTTGCATGTCCACGCTGCATTATGGTAATGTACACAAATGATAGGGAATGTCATAATTCATAAGTATAGGATGTAGAAATATCATATTTAGACTATTGATCAAGTGGTCAAATTGTGCATCAGATATGTACGAGCCAAAACTTTAGTGTGAAATAAAGTAATACATGTAATACGTACAGCAGTATTGATCCATTCATAGAAAGAAACCCGAACAAACATTGCTCTATGCAGTGTACAAATTTATCTGTACCGTTGGACCCAGAGGCGTAGCCAGGGTCACTTGTCAGGGGGCAAAGTGTTGTTTTTTCCCGGTGAACACCAGTTCGACCCGCTGGCGTAGCCAGGTTTTTCATGTAACTTTCCGATTTACATTTTGTTACCTCTATACTACTGTTCTTTAATATTACCCACTTTAAGTAAAAGGTGTTTCAGTTTTTGAAAGCAAGATGTCAACATTAGCTATTTCACGCTACAACCCCACAATGGCAAATAATGACTATTCCCAAATACCTTAATCTGTTAGAACTTGGTAGGTTCTGAGTTAGTCCTTTCTGTCTGATATTGACCATAAGTCGCGATACCAGTCGGCTCCAAAATCCAGGAGGTATGTAAGCCATCTTGTACCACCGTTGAACTTTGACCTGGTGCTGAATGGATGTCTGCTCCACCAATGGACGACACTTCCCAAGCAGTGATGGAATGAGGTACCTGTATGATCAAATCAATGGATCACGTGATAACAGTTTGTTACAGTTAGTACTCATTTGTACAATTTCATTTCCATTAATCACGGGTCGTCAATAATTTGTCTACCAGGATTTCATAAAGGTGCAACATTTGTACCTTTATCTCCCTTTTTGAAAATAAAAGTACACACAAGAATTGAATGCTGGAAATGAACCAATAAGACCTACTGCATCTACAGGGCCTATTATACTGCACCCAAACCGTGGTTGAAATGGACCCTAAGTAAAACTTGCACACAAAAGCACAGACCTAAAGTGTCATTGGTACCATACTGCAAGTCGCTGAAGTACATTGCCATACTTAACTAAATTCAAGATACGAAACGTATCATACTTTTGAGACAACTTTGTATTTGAATTAAGTTTACCTGTTTTGTCCAGCTGCTAAGGCAATTTCAAACCTCCCAAGTAACTGTAGATACTCCTCAAACCTACTCTCACCGAAACCACTCTTGGTACAGAGTTCCAATAGTTCGTCTTTGAGAACCATGCCATCCTGTGCATTGCTGGTATTCTTGTGTTTGAACTGCACCACAGCTAGTAGGACGTCACAGAGCCAGGCCGGGTCCAGGAAGTAGATGTTGGTTAGCTGGAAGGTGTGGTCGCTTACGTGGATAAGACTACCACTGTCCCGAAGGAAACGTACCACTAAGGAATTAAAATAACAGATACTGTCAATTATATATGTTGGTACTATGTTAGGCAGCGATATGATTGATCCTTGGTGGTCACACTACTATAACCTCAGACACGTGAGTTCGAGGCGTATTATAATTACAAAGTTCAACTGGCTGACTATTTACCTGTAGGATGCTTAACGATACTAGTTTGAGGCTTTTGTGGTTAAACTGTAACGTACAATATGTTGCTCTGTGATTATTCCCGCTTTGACAAACATCAGTTCCCTACGTAATTACTTCGTTAATTGAAGAAATGCAAGTAAAAGTGAAGAATCTTCAACTCAGTGAGAGTACTAACAATAGATCAACAGGTTAAAGGAAGTGTCCCGCAAGTACAACATTGAGCATTATTTGTTAGAAAAATAATTATCGAACCGAAATTACGTAATTATATGGAACAAAACAGCATAGGCCTACTAGTCACAAAAATGAATAAAAACTGCCATCACTCAACATGCCTTTTTTTTTTAAATTCGCGGCGATCGAAAGTCCCGGTGTCGATGACGTCATGGGTATCGGTGCTCAAATTTGCGCATGTGCATTCCCAACTATGATTATCACCGACACTGGGACTTTCGATCGCCGCGAATTTTAAAAAGTGCATCTTTTATGCTTGTGGGACACCTCCTTTAATACATGAGGCAGCTGCTTCGATTTTGCATCTACAATTATGCATGTCTGCAGATAATGATTGATACATACTTGCGTTTTCTTCCTCCGTTGTTTCAATATGATTGTATGGTATCCTCTTGAACATGTGTGACAACTCCTCTTCCTTCATAGTACGTGGGATCGGCATACCATTTCGTTCCAACTTTTTCAGCTCAATAGACAAGAGTGCCTCCATGACAATGTATGATTCCGGTACCTTAAATGACATTGATATGTATTATTTTGATTGTCCTTTGTATACCAGTAGCTGGTGAAAAAGGGAATCTCATAAATGTCACCGCCATGCCTTCTGCGTTTTGACTTCCAGTTTTACCTATTTTAAAGTAAAACTGCGTTCAAATTCTGATTTTTACAACGTAAAGAAATGACAATCATGGCAACGTTTCAATAATTATTGAATAATCTTGGTTAGGCCTACACAGAGGATGTACTCATAAGAGTTTTGTGGAGAAAAATTATTCAATTACGGAACTCATTTTTTTGCTGCTAAATAAGTCATTGGAAATCAAAGTTCGTCCAAGACTATGATATAATTAGTCAAAACATATGACTATAAGAGTTCTTAATTTTGACTAAGTTCTCAAACTGAATGACTTACTGAATAAGTCTTGACAATCTAAATAAGCCCAGGTACCTAGTAAATAAGTCAAAACGTATAACTAAGCCAAGTTCGTCACTTTGACTAATTAATCGGACTTAATTACTAACTTTATAATTAGCCAGCTTATGACTAAGTAATTTTTTCATTTTGACTAGTTCATTGGACTAAATGACTAACTAAATTTGTCATTGGAAATTAAAATTCGTCCAGTACTATGATATAATAAGTCAAAACATATGACTAAGAACAATCTTATTTTTGACTTAGACTCAGACTGAATGACTTACTGAATGAGTCACTAGACAATTTAAATTAGTCCAGGTACCTAGTAAATTAGTCAAAACGTATTACTAAGCCAAGTTCGTCACTTTGACTAATTGACAGGCCTAATACTTGAGGACTTTTGAGTCAACTGATCCGTCAGGTATGTCGCGCGATACAGAGCTCAGACCGCTTTGACCTTATTTTCATGTAACGGTTTATTTCACCTGTTATGACATTGTGAACTTGTAAAACGTACATTTGACTTGGTTACATGTAACATTGTAATTTAAGTAAATGGTCAGATAAATATGTATTGCGGCTTTATAGCGGTACGCCGAAACAACATTAGAAGCGGCTGTGTTTTATTCTATAAGTTAAGAGTTTAACGGGTTTGCCGCCGTACAGTTTAAACTAGTCCGACGGCGAACCCGTTAAACTCTTAATTTGTATTTTAAAAAAAAGTCGTAAAAGCCCATCTCACAATTTGGGTTTTATTATTTGCCCTAAATAAATGCCTACCTTTCGACCAACTAGCAAACCCTCTTCCTTCAGAGGATATTCATGTCTATATTTCATCTTGGAAGCCGTATCATAGATGGCTCTTTTCAGATCAATCATACCGAGACCATCAGTCTTGTTAGCTTCCATTATCACACATTGAGCGATTTGTGGATAAGCTGTTCTGATTTCCTGTGTGATGTCTTGTATGATAGCTTGACGGTCGTGGGATTCTGATAGTAGATCTCTGTGTGTACCGACGGTTACAATGCTGCTTTGAGGTGCTTTGAACTGAAATAATTAATGTTTGTAATAAGATGTCTTTAAATTTTGAGTATTATAGCTTTTAACGTCGTCTTTTGCCGTGAAGTCTAGGCATAATGGTAACAAAGTAGCCTCCCTCAATATTCTTGTAACTCGTTCACTGCTGAGAGTTGTTGTGATATTATCATGGTAACAGAGTATACTAAATAGGTGAGTGACATAAACTGTTAGCTTTAATATATAGCAACCTTCCGTCACACACATGTTTTCGTTTGTGACCTTTAAGGGACGAAGCATTGTAAGAAATCAAAAATGAGGTTATTCTCTCAGGGTGTTAAGCCAAATAATAAAATAGACTCACTTTGATGTTAAACACCAACGGCTTTAGATCCTCGATGACTTTGTCCCTTTCTCTGATATCCCAAACCAATAGGTACAGAGTCCGCGGCGTGAAAAGAGTCTGATGAACGAGCTCGTAGTTTTCACCATTCTTCAGATCCCAGATGTTAAAATCAATACGCTCCTTTGCTTTGACTCCCTGAAGTCACAAGTAATCAAAGTTTGAATCAGTATGCCATTTACGTCATGGACATCAGTAGCTAATATTGTGTTGCCTTAATCAAGACAGTTATGTGCAACTAAGTACTCTTCCTAATATTCAAGACGTAGATAACTGAGTTTGGGAAGTGGATATCCTTCTGAAAATATGTATAACGTATTTTAACTCTCTCGTTTTTAAGGTTGTGGAATAATAAAAATGACAATATTGAATTGAATACAAATGCATCAATGCACCAAAGTTCCTTGCATTTTCCTTTCCACTGTACAACCCCTCTACCTGAAGTGGTATCCGTTCAACCTTCGACAACAGGTGACAGGTCCTACTGGGCATTATACTTCTCTCAACTCGGCTACATAAGCCATGTTCTATTATAATGAATCCCTTTTTATCATACATTATACCGGTATAATTGGTAACGATTCACCGCTCCGTATTTGCGACAGTAGCTTTCTACTGATCAAGCAATCACTCCAAATGCAGTGGTTTTTTACTATGATTGTGTTAACTTTGCAACTCACTGAGATCGTCGATTGAATATCGGGTAATAAACACCTGTTGCTGATGTAAAAACATGTTAAAGCAAAAAAACAAAAAAATACCTGAGATTCCAATGGATTGGTCAGCGTCCATTCCCTGATATTGACTGAACGATCAACAGCAGGCCAGGCACATCCAGCAAGACGTGTCATAACGGTGGTTTTGCCACCTTTCTACAGAATGTAAACAATAACAAATCATATTCGTGTTGCCTAAGCGTTATAGTGAATTGTGGGAAACTTTGATGAGGAATTTCCAATTAATATAATATAGCGACAACTATGTTTCATCTCGAACTGCAATTGTTATTATCGAGATAATTAAGAGCTCGTTCTGTCTGTTTTATCTTTCACATCTACATCGTAACATTACAGGGTTCATTTTGTAAACTTAAAATTTGGAGTGGGAAGTGTATGCAGCAAGACCTCTAACATTTCGGCGTGAGAGTGAATTCATAGTCACTTACCATCGGACCTACTATCATAAGCTTCAAGCCTCTGTGTGGTTTGCTTTTACGCAACTTTTCCCGCAACACGTGTCTAATGGCGAGTGTACTCCGCGCACCTTCCTTCAGAGCCTGTTCAACACCTGGCGGATCTGTGATCTGTCCCGGATCGATCTTAATGCTGAACAAATCCGTTATAGTAGATAGCTGCTCTGGTAAACTGTTCATATCGGGGTTACTGAAATTATATCAGAACTGCTTTTATAAATCCATATGATGTTAACAGAACTAAACACTTCAAAAGAAGTAAGTTCCCCTTTAGGGTTTCCCTTATATTTCCAAAAATATACATTGGGTTGAAATGGGTTTTCTGTCAAATTGTTATGAGGTTCATACCAATACTTGACCAAAATTTCAAATCAACAGGTTCTGTCATGCTCGAGTGAGCACGTATTGAATGACGGAATGTCCCATTTCAAAAGTTGCTAAAATAACGTTTAATTTCAAAAGTTGCTAAAATAATGTTTAGTAGCGGGTGTATCCACCGCGTTGTTGTATGACTTGCCGACATCGACGTCTCATAGTGTTGATGCTGTGGGATGGCATCCCACTCTTGTTGTACCAGAAGACGTCAGTTAGCAAGATTAGTGTGATCATCCACTCTACGATCCACGGCCCGCTTTAACTGATCCCACAGATGCTCGATTGGGTTGAGATCTGGAGATTTTTTGGGGTGCCAATCCAAACGCTGATTAGCTGATTAGCAACTCTTCCCCTATGTGGGCGCGCATTGTCGTCCATCAAGACAAATCCATTTCCTATAGCTCCAGCGTAGGGAAGCACATGTGGTCGCAGCACTTCGCCAACATACAGAATGGTGTTGAGATTCTCATTGATTTGAACGCTATCGGTTTTCCCTCCACTGCTGATGCCTGTCCATACCATTACACTGCCTCCTCCAAACGTTGTCACAGGTACCACACAACATTCAAAATGTTTTTCCCCTCAGCGACGCCACATACGTTTCCTATTGTCAATGTGGCGGAGATATACACGCACTTCATTATTTTAACAACTTTTGAAATGGGACATTCTGTCATTCAATACAAGCTCACCCAAGCATGACAGAACCTGTTGATTTGAAATTTTGGTCAAGTATTGGTATGAACCTCATAACAATTTGACAGAAAACCCATTTCAACCCAATGTATATTTTTGGAAATATAAGGGAAACCCTAAAGGGGAACTTACTTCTTTTGAAGTGTTTACATCGAATGTCATTACGTGTGCCTTCACAGAAAAGTGTTTATAAACATAAATTATACATAGGACAGCTTAAATGTTTATTTTAAATCAAACACATCTAGAAACATAATCATATGACATGTGGTTAAACTCTAAACATAAAAATCATGTGGATATTCTGGATGACAACAGTGGCTTTGAATCACTAACAACTATACGAGAAAAAGGAGCTCTCGTTACTCAAAAACTATCATAAATGTCCGACGAAAGTACCGAATAATCATGACAATACACGAATGCGGCAACGAATTAACAATAACTTACCCCTGTAATTCAAGGATCTTCAACGATCTCATATTACAGATGGTTTCTGGGAAGTCTTGTAGCTTATTGTGACTCAAATTGATAGAGAAGAGAGATTTATTGAAAATGGAGGGTAGCTTAACCATCAATTTATCCGCTGAGAGGTCGTCTAATGGTGCGTAAAACTTTGGACGAGTGTCAGTGTCGCTCGGTGCAGGTGGACGCCGCGGCCGCTTTTTAAAATGCTTCGGAAAGAACACGGATATGCGATCTTTCTTGTTTGGTGATGGTGATCTACATGCATACAATGAAAAAATCAACAAATTGTATATTATATAAACCAACTGGTTGCAGATTTTAATAACACTTGGTGATATAACATTAAAGGATCACTTGGTAACGTACGCCAAAATTATTTTAACGTTGATTTCCCATACTCGGGATCTCCTACGATTACCTAATACATTAAAGGATACACAAACACTAACGTGGACTCATTACATTATTAACATTGTTTTGATATTGAATACTATAGGAATGTAACGCAATAATGACTTGTCACTTGGTCATACACTGTTTGAAGTTTGTTTCTTCTTTCAAGATAATTTGCTTTAGATATGCGTTTAAAATATTTCAGTTTTGAAAAGTTCCAAAAAATTCCAAAATTGTACAAAACATTTTGAAAACATTTGTAAACAAATATTGGTCGGTCGAACCCGCAGAACAGGGTGGGTTTTTTTCCTTTATATACCAATGATGGTAAGATAAGGATAAAATATTGTTAACTTAACAATAACAGCTTACCTACTCCCCTCATTAGTGTTCGAATAATCAGTATTCGAATGGAACAATCTATTGTGAGATAAGTTCAGCACCCTCAGCTTCGGCGTAACCCATTGCTCTGGGCGTGGCATATTGTCAATGCTATTCCCACTTAAGCTCAATTCCACAAGTGATGTCAGATGACATATAGTTATGGGGAATTCCGTCAGCTGATTTGTGCCCAGATCTACAATGGAAAGAGAGCTTTTCCAATATGTGTGAATGTCTGATGGGAGACTGCGTATTTGGTTGTGACTCATGTTGAGCTTCGTCTGTCAAATGTAAAAGAAACGTGATACATGGACGGTTAACAACTTAGTTTTAGCTTGATTGAAATTGGTTATTCACATCTGTCGTATTATAATATTTATATATTACATTTGATTATTTCTATGATCTGATCCATAGATACATGTTGTGATTATTGTCATTTTTTCAGGTAATTATGAAAAATTTACAATTGATAGTCTAAACCAATCATCTGGACTTATCGGGGTCACTCGGTCAATCAGGGGGCAAAAGAGAGAAAAATACATATTGCATTAATAGTCCAATACTAAACAATGTAATTTTCGCCTATTTCGAATGATTACCAAAACAGAAAATTGTGTACCTTAACCTTAACTACCCGCCCGGGCCACTTGTGAATTAAATCTATAAGGGGGGGGGGGGGGATAAATGAATCCGATTTGGGAGGGGGATTATGGCCGGCGCCGGGGATCGAACCAGTGACGAATTCGTGGCAGTCCGGCTCCTATCCAATTGAGCTACGAAGTCATCTTGGAAAATCTTAAGATTTTCATAGCATTATATACATAATGTGATGATAATCCGCCTGATCGCGCCAGGAGATTGGAGAAACGCGCTCTACCAGCACCTAGTACTTGTAGTGATTTGTAGAGAGGAGGAAGGAAAGGATTAAGGCCCTTTGCATATACATTATCATAATGTTTTCCACTCTGAGATCCCTTAAAATGTAAAGGAGTAAGAGAGTGGAACGGAGACACTTTGGAAGTAAAATGCCACTCAAAAATGACCTTAAATGAGTGTAATGGTGCCATCAAAATCAAGATTTAACTTTTCCACTCTTAACTTACATGAGCGGCGTTTCCATGTAAATATCAATCACACACACACACCAGAGTTCCTGGAACAGCAGGGATTTGTGCACAAACAAACCGAAAAATATCAAAAGCAACCGTAACCTACCATTGGGCAATCCCACGCAGTAGGCATTACTGACAGATTGTTGTGCGATAGATTCAGCATTGTGAGTTGTGTTGCCACACTGATATCAGGTGAAATAGTGTCCAGCTGATTGTACGACAGATCCAGATGGGTGAGGTTACGGCATCTCCAAACTCGATCGTCGGTATCTGAATTTATATAGGTAAATAAACAAAATGTATGTTCTTTGAAATACATTTTCATATTATGTGATTCTATCATTGCGTGACTTCATTGCGGTGAAAAAAGAGAGTTTTATGCTTTCGTCTTTTACCTATGGTAACTCCAAACCCATCCTATCATAATAAAGGAGAAATATATGTTTAAAACTGCTTGGACTTACAAACTTTGCTCACCATGTGCATGTTTTGAGAAAAAGAGAAGATATTGAAATTTGAAAATGAGAGTTAATGGGTTATTCAACATGTCGAAGCAGGCTGACGTATTGTATTTTTATGCCTACTAACCCAAAAGGCATTTTGCATGTGCTTAAGGTCGCAGCTCGAGATAGCTAAATTTAACATAATGACATCAACATCATCGACGACGACGACGACGAAATATGAAAACATGGCTTATTCTTACCCTGCAGTTCAGCAATGATTCCAAGATTTTTCAGTTGTATAGTTTTGATCCTGTTGTGAGCCAAAGATAATGTCTCAAGTTTTTCGAGCATAAACAATTCCTCTGGAACTTCTCTGAATTTGTTGTTGGCTATGATAAGACATTTTAAGCTGAGGAAACATAAACAATAATGTATTGGATAATTAGATAACTGTATTGCTATTTAGAATCTGTTTACTTCGCCTGAACCATTTTTTGTTGTTGGTTATAACCATAGACCATGTCACCTCTCGTTGATCACCAATGTTAGTGCCCGGTTCCATTCCATGTATTGGGAAACAGGCATTGAAAGTTGCATTGACTGTTTAGTGTATGGTTTATTATAAAGGACACTCCCTTTGAATGCGCGCGCATACCGGCAGCCAAGCTTCTTTTTTTAAGGCAATTGGCGCGCATACCTGCAGGAAAGCTTTTGTTTGCTTGGCTGCTGTGACGTACGTTACAGGTGACATCTTCTATTATACTCTAGTATTTGGCTTCCTCTGGACAGTGACGTAACTTAACAGGCGCAGATTATACGCACGCGTATGTATGTATCTTCCGCCTTTCCACGCTTGTGTGTAGGGGTGAGTATGTTACGTCACTGTCTCGTGATGGCTAAATATACTATGTCATGAAAACAGTAAATATTACCATGTTGTAATAATACTATGATTTCTCTTAATACGTATGTTACCAAGATTGTTCGACTTGTTGAGTCTTTCCCGGAGATGGCAGTTTGGTCAACTCTGTATGTGATAAATTGAGGTTCTCTAACCAAGGCAATCCCCACAATAACAACACCGGGACCATCTTCAATGAATTGTGTGAGAGGTCTATAGCGATTAAGGCGTCGGTGTAGCAGGGAAGCTGTATCCATGCGGGGTCAAATGTGTGTATATTCTTCTTGCTCCAATTCGCTCGAAGTCTCTGTGGTGAGAGAGTCAATACAGCATTTAGTGAACACAAATTATAGATAATTATATTTATGTAGAAAAATGATTAATATTTTAACATAAAATCGCAAAAACCAATCGTAAACGCACAGTTTTAGATATTATATCTCTTTACTTCTAAAATTAGTTTACACTTTCGTTTATGGTGTCAAATTCAAGCTGGTTATCTATAATACTGATATACAATGTTATACTAGACACATAAATTGCATTTACATACAAGAGCAAAACCTAGAATTTTGTGAAGTCTTAGCAAAATCTATGGAGTCAAAATATAGCAAAATCTATTGAGTCATAATATCACCCATTTAGGCGCTAACGTTTAGTTGGCTTTGGCCTGGATTTCATTAAAGCCTTATCATAAGATGAGCACAGCTAAAGACTTATCATTAGATGAGGATAAGACATTTCAAGATTATACTTCAATTAATGTTTTTATTCGAAGAAACCCCAGTTTTGTATCATCTAGAATGGAAGGTTATAACATTATTTTGTTCGTCCTCTTCTTGACCATTGATTTAGATAAGTTGGTAGCGTATAGCTCTTACCTTAGTCGCCGTATTAACGGGTCCGTGCTTTTCCTCATCCACCCAGACCTCTAGACAATGTGACAGGTTTTCACCACCCATTGCAACAGTGTCTGAAGTGACGAAAAATAAGCCCTCTTCAAAAAGCTTTTTGGCCAGCTCAGGATGGTTACCTTTAATATCAAATCATACGAATACGATACAAGTTGGTATTCATTTTGTTAACACTTTCCACGCAGCAATTGGATTAACCAAATACAGAGCAGATGTATCAGATATCTTTCCCAACTTTCAAAGTCTATCTCAAGAAATAATGAACTGATACTATAGGCATGTGTGTACTTATTTCAATGCATTTCGGGTGGTGATTCCAGATATGATAATGATATTTAATAATTTTGACATGTTTGAAACATTTTGTAAACTTTTGGAATGTGCGGACGCTTGCCGCGTGGAAAGCGTTCAGACAAGATTTATTCATTATGGTTGATAATATTACAGGCGACGGTAAAAAAAGGTCTACAGGCTGTCGGATTTTTACGTAGAAAAGAAGTCGAGATATTTTTAATACCATCAAAATCGCAAAATTTGAAAAAGAAATTTTGTTTTTGAATCCTTGAAGATCAAATACAAATGCATCAAGTTAACCGAAATTAAACCATATAAGAAGTTTTTATAGCATGTTGATGAAGAGCGTTTCAATCTTACAACTAGAGTTCAGAAAAAGGACTTCTGAAGCTATATACAGGCAAACATATTTACCAAGACAGGCCGATATAACAGGATCATTCTCCTCGTCAAAATCCACACTAGACGGCCTCCGACCATAGATATTATCGAGATGTTTTAGCCAAAACTGGATTAGATCCGTGTGTCCACCTTTACAAGCGCTGGCAAGACAAGACTTCACTTCGGAAATATCTCTTGCAAGAGCTGAAAGATTCAAACGTATTTGCTTTTAGTTATATATTTGGCGGAATAGCGAAATCCACACGATGTCTCACACGATATTACTGTAGCGTACCAAGCGTACAGATTTAGCTGCTCCGCCTTGTTATGACGCTGTCTATTGTATTTCGTGTTATTATGTTCTAGAATTACAGGTTGTAATTGGTATCCACAAACAAAACCCGCATGACCATTTATTGTGGTCATTTCATCCACCAACAGTAGCGTTACAACGGGCTAATTATGCTCATCCAATCTTGGTTTTGTGTTCTGTTGTCAATTCTTATCATTTGGAATAAATTCAATATAAATGTACATGTAGTTTCAAAAATTAGTGGTGGACTTAACACACATCTCTAATCTCTACACATAGCAACTGAAGAGTGTGGATGGGCTTATATGCAATAAATGTGTACAGCCGTAGATCAGAATATTTGATTTGAAGTGTTGTTGTACAAAGAGTGCTGATTTTTCTTAATCCTTACAGGTGTAAGTTCATACATGTAAATTACATGTTTATACAATTGTAAAAATGTACAAATCTCAGTTTTTATCAAAATTGAGGGCGCAGCCTCCAGCACATCTCTTCGTGTCCCTTTAAAGGTATATTATGTGATCTTTCAAGGGAACGCCCTCAACATCGGGAAAAAAATTGAAAGCAGATTTCCTTGCAGATTTACATTCCTGATCATAAATCGTACATACATTTCAATTTACAGGGCGATACAATTCTTAATTACTTCAAAATCATGGTTTTAGAGTGAAAATAAACTGTCGGGATAACACGACAGTTTATATTTTCACTCTAAATTCACTCTAAAACCATGATTTTGAGGTAAATAGGAATCGTATCGCTCCGTAACTTGGAATGTATGTACGATTTATGATCAGAAATGTAAATCTGCAAGAAAATCTACTTTCTAAAAAAAAATCATGAATAGAGGGCGCTCTCTGGAAAAGATCACATAATATGCCAACGCGGATGATTATCTGGCCTCTCACCCCAGCTTACTCATGTTACTCGAGGTCCGCATACATCAACAATCAAGGAAAAAAAGGTTGGCACACTTTGTCTTAATTACGGAAAAAAAACCGCCCCTCTCCCCGTAGGCAATGTTGATCCGAGTCATATTATCAGAAGCCATGGTAGGTCCCCCAACATTGATTGATGGGGATGGGGAAGGATATAAGAAAGGGGGAGACTTTTGCTTTCTATTAAACAGTGCTATGTCCCAAGTCTGATCTCAATTGTGAGCACAGGGATATTTGTAACAAGTTGCGTCAAGTGTGCCAACTATTATTTTCCTTGATTGAAGGAGTACTATAAGCTCACAATTCACAAGAATCACCATACGCCTTTTTTATAGGTAACCTTTGTATACTGTTGCTTTGTATTGCTTGCGGGACCCTTCCTTTAAAGGGAATAGCGCATGGTGAGGAAAAGAAACCGCTGACGACGATTTTGTACCAGCTAAACCTTAGCTCATAACTAATACATCACTTATATCATACGATAGAAAATGCGTTCAATCAAATGAAGGATGGTCGATTGAGCGCGCCGTCCACATTGGGTTAAGAGATTGTTGTAGAGTCGCACACAATACCGCTTGCATGTAAACATACGTAGAACAATTACAGACTGCGCCTATGTCCAACTTGTTTAGATTCAAATAGTCGCCGCGCGCTGTTCAATTTTCGTTAGAATCTTCACCATGACCGCTTCCCTTTAACAGCTTGCTTATATAGGCCTAGTACCAAAACACGATGCATATATAATATATGGTGTTTTAGTTTGCAACTGTCACAGGTGAACAGCGTACCATAGAATACTTTAAAATGTATTAAGTTTTTAGGCGTATTAATTGACGAATGTCTTACATGGAAAAACCACATTGATTGCATATCGAAAACAGTTTCAAGAAATATTGGTGTCATGAACAAACTTAAGCATTCTATTCCAGCACGTATATTACACTCGTTATATTGTACTTTAATTTTACCTTATCTCAGCTATGGAATACTTATATGGGGCAAAACTTGTAAATCATATCTAGACAAACTTGTTAAACTGCAAAAATGGGCAATTAGAACCATCTCTAATAGTCACTATAGGAGTCACACAGCACCTTTATTTGCTAAGTATAATTTTCTTACAATAACCGATATGTACACAATGGAACTTGGGGTATTCATGTTTAAATATTCCATAAATGATCTACCCAGAGCTTTTAAAACCTTCTTTTCAAAGCGTTCAGATGTTCACAACTACCCAACAAGACATGGCAATGATTTTAACATGACAAATAACAAAAAGACTTTCCCCGACCGTGCTATTCGAACCAATGGTCCAATTCTCTGGAATTCACTTCCCAAAAACATGAAACAATCCAAATCGTTAAAGCATTTCCGAACCCAGTTAAAGCAAAACCTTATCCAAAATTACGAGTAATCTCTTGTATTTGAGCCCGTCCTTGTTCTGTCTTGTATAATGGTGTTGTGGGTTTCTTATTGTTTATTGTAGTATAAAATGTTTGTTTATGTACTGTTTGTTAGACCATAAACGGGTCTAATTGGCTTTCCAGTCTACTCCGCCATATTGTGTTTTTTATATATGTGATTGTGATTTGATGTTTTTTCAATTTTTTATATGGAAATAAAGATTGATTGATGAAAATGAAAGCAAGTATGTTGAGAAATTCCTGAAATTGGAATCAGATTTCTATTATGAGTTAGGGAGCACATCAAAACTCGACCGCCCGGCAACCGCCGGTTCCGTGGGGTTCCGTGCGGTGTAGCCGGTTTCTATTGTTCTAAACAATGATATGCGGTCCACATGGTCCAACCGGGCGGAACCGCCGGTTGCCGCGCGGTCGAGTTTTGATTTGCTCCCTTAGTAAAGTTCCGTGATGGCTTTTTCACAGAAAATACAATCAAGATATATTTACTAGTCCAGGAAAGTCTGTTCTGTTCTTAAGTCAAACTTCATTATAAGAGAGAAACAAATATATTAATTGTATGTGTACAAATTTGAAAAGAATCACTAAACTCTTCATTAACTTACCGGGTTTGTATTCTAACACATCATCAATTATGTTTTTGTGATGCTGGTAAGTAGCAACTTCCAAAGGACTCCCCTGAAACAATATGGTATAAAGTTTCGAATTCAGACTTTACTGCCAATGGCATGTTTAAAGGGTCCACCACTCTGACAATCATTTGAAAGAATTGCACCTCCAAATTTGGACTAATTATATTGACACAGGCTGTACAGTGTATATAGAAATTTCGTCATGCCACTACCTCTGAGTTATTGCCACACAGGACCAACCTTTATTTTGGCGTGCCAAAGGGTTGATATTAGGCCGGTTATCCGGTTTGAGCAACTTTATCTTGGAATTGGGGCACATTTTGACAACTTTCCAAACCTGACCTGGGTAATTGGTTCAACCCCCTACTGAAGAGCTATTGACATGTCCCTGAATAAACTAACCCTGTCACCTTGAAAATAACATGCCAAACAAAGAAGAAAGTTTGTCTCAGAAGCCCGACCGCATTGGTATGTGAAATGAGCTACGGCGCGTATATCTATGCGCTGAGGCCTAAAAAAAGGTGTTTTATTTTTATATACACTCTTAGAAAAAATGGTTCGTTTAAGAACCCTTTTTTGTCCCGCGGGGAGCACCTTTTGGCCTAAAAGGTTCTAAAAAGAACCTTAGAATGGTTCTTTGAAGAACTTTCAAATTTTAAATAAGACCTAAAGGTATATTTACTTTTTTGTTTTTATGTAATATGCAAATTCAAGAGAAATGTAAACAAATTTAATCCTTTTCACTGTTAAAAAATCATTTCTTCTTGGCTAAAAACATTTTTATACCGTTTTACCAAGAACCATTGAGGGTTCTCCATAATTTTTTCCCAAAAGGTTCTTGAAGCTTGAGGAACCATTTTCTTGGCTAAAGAACCCTTTTAGAACCTTTTTTGGTCTAAAAGGAACCTATAGAAATTTCATTGGGTTCCTAGAACCTTTTAGGCCAAAAGGTGCTCCCCCGCGGGACAAAAAAAGGTTCTTAAACGAACCATTTTTCTAAGAGTGATATTTAAAAAAAGAAGTTAAAATGTTCTCTGTAAAGCTTGTATTCGCAACAACAAAAAAATCGCATACCTCATAGCCTATTTTCTAAAGAAAATAACAATCGCACAGTACTTAGCTTATTTGCAAATGTTTTTGAGACAAAACTTTCTTCTTTGTTTGTCCCTATATGACCCTAATACTATATGAACGTGTTTAATGGCAGCTCTAGAAGATGAAAGGAATGTCCTGACGTCACCTTGAAATAACAATCAGTCTTAAAGGCCAAACAACGAAGAAGGTTTGTCTGAGAAGCTCGCCCGCATTGGTATGTGAAATGAGCTAGGGCGCGTATAGTAGGTCTATGCGCTGAGGCCTAAAAAAGGGGTGTTTTTTTGTTTGTTTTTATATATTTAAAAAAATGTTAAAAAAGTTCTCTGTAAAGCTTGGATTAGCAACAACAACAAAAAAATCGCACATGTACCTCATAGCCAATTTTAAAGAAGAAAAAAAATCGCACAGCACTTAGCTTATTTGCAAAATGTTTCTGAGACAAACTTTCTTCTTTGTTTCGCCCTATATGACCCTATACTATATGAACGTGATTAATGGCAGCTCCAGAAGATGAAAGGAAATAATTGATTGCCGATACCATGAACCCCGGTAGTATATTTTAATGAATAATTCGTATTGACAACTGGAAACCATCGCTGGTGATGTCATAGCATGGAGCTTCTATTTACCGGGTTTCATACTATATTTATATCAATCTACATGTACGTATATTCAGTCATATTTAACAGAACGGAATAAATCAGTGCATGTATGGTTGATTAATCAGTCAATAATTAGTCTGAATTATGAAAGAGACTAGGTAGATACAACATACTCTTTTCCTTTCACGCCTGCATCGACTCCGTAAAACAGCAACAATTTGACGGTACTAGCATCACCTTTTTTACAGGCGCATGGCATCAGATCTCCAAGTTTTTCAACGGTATCCAATGGAAGAAGGTTATCATGTTAGACATGTTAGAATCGTTAGAGTTTTCATCATCATCATCGAGACTCTGTTCATTGCGTTTGCCCACGTCTTGGTCTGGGTCATAATTTGGAAAGATACGTCGAAGAATTTCGTCTGGCATATCGGTGATAAATTTACTGATCCCTCGCGTCTGACCACTTTGAATCAAATCCCCCATATGTTTAACGACATCTGTTTAAAACACACACAATTGTTTATATAATTACGTTTCACTTCCCTTAAATATTTTGTATGCTTACGAACTCAGCGTTTAAAGTCAAGACTTTTATAGACTTGGATGGAACATAACGGTTAACTGGTATAGTTTTTCAAAATTTCGAGAAGGAGTGGGTATAACATCAGAACATCCCAATTGCGAGATTATTTCTAACGCTTTTAAATGAACCACACATCGTGCGAGTTAATTATGTCCTACCTCTAGAGCCGACTCATCAGCTTCATCCCAGATGCCGTTATCGTTATTGTGCTCTTCCTCCTGCTCCTGCTCTTGTATTCTATTATGCGCATCTGCAAAAACATTTATTAAAAAAAAGTTAAATATAGCTTGCTCAGTGGGATTGTCATACACCTAACACAACAAATTCCTGATCAGTTCTTTCATGTTAGCTAATTCAGTGGCGAGGGGGCGATCGCCCCCCCCCCCCCCCTCCCCCAATATTGACGGTTGAGATTGGCACTGTCGGTTCATTTGACCATAAGGAACCATGGAATTGTGATGGTTAAAGTACACAGATGAAAAAAAATCGCGCGCTGTGCACCGCATTTGTCTTCCCAAAATGCAATATTCTTTGCTACAAGCTTGTTTAGAGCCAAAATGTACCTCAATCGTGCAAAAAAATAGGTGTAAAGTCGAAAATTTTCGCGCGCGTCGGTT
>CM069442.1:25293776-25329316 GCA_035610835.1 Ophiura sarsii
AAAAGAAATTAAACAAACAATACACGAAGGTCTATACTGCCTCGTATGCAATGCAATTTGTAAAAAATCATTAAGACTAAAATCTCGGAGATCCCAAACTAGTTTCTTCATTTTTTTATTCAAGGTAAACCATCTTTGCAGGTAGATGTCATTCTCAAGGTGTTGTAAAGATGGCGCACGGATTTACGGGGGTTTAAAAATGGCTCAATGATAAAACTTGACCTTTGACCTGGATTATCTCGCGTGAGCCAACGCGCGATATCCCAACAATTTTTGCTTTTGATCATGTTGATTTATGTTAAAGGCTCTGAGTTCTTCCATATGAACTTGTTTATGTAATTGGATCTTGTTGCGCGTCACATTATATTAGGGCTTGAAAAACTGAACATGAACATTTGGACGGCCAACGTTAGCATCATCTCTGCGAAATAAAAGCGAATGCAACAACATATTGACTATCCATTGCAACAGCAACAGCAAACGATAACGAACTGTCCTAAAGGATCCAATATATCGGAGTGTGCACATTTTTTTTCGCGAATTAGGCTATTATCCATATTGGAAGACATTGTAATTTTATAGTTTGCTAATATCCTTGTTGAGAGGATTTTCCTTATGAATAAATGTGTGATACAAAAATTATATGATTCGTTTACATTTTAAATTCTTAGCGTCACAACTGAGTACTCTAAACTAGGCGACACTGAGGACGCTGTTCGTCACGGTTTCAAGGTCAGCGTAATGTGACGCGCCAACGAGATCCCAATGATTTTGTCTCACTTTTGTTGTGTACCCAACTGGAGGTTTCAAAATATGTTTTCCTTTCGTTGGGATGTGCATGGCGCTCATAGCTATACTTATAGGGAGCGTAGTAATCGTTTTTATTGGGATTTTTTTCTTAAAATTTCCGTGATATTTTACGACCGAACCAAAACTATTAGGAATTTTTAAAATGTGGCTATAGTATAATGTTAGGGTAATGTATCACTAGTTTTTTTAAAAAAAGTTGATATGAGTATCCCCGTCAGACACTTTTGCCCAAGGGGGGCGTTTTCACCTAAAATTTTCGTAAAAGGTTACCCCAATTTTTTTCCAAGTCAGTCACCTCGTGAATTTCACGTAAGTGTGTGTGGGGGGGGGGGGGGGGGGGGTTGAAGTCAAAAAAAATTCGCACGGACACAAAATGTTGCAGTCCAAAAAGCACTGTAGTCAATGTTTTATGAGTAGTTTTACTATCATTGCTATTTTAAACTAATACATTTTTACCTTAAGAAATTAAAATACAAAAAATTCAAGGGGGCGATCGCCACCGTCGCCCCCCCCCCCCCCCCCCCCTCCCCATCTGACGGGCCTTATGAGGGGCCCATGAATCACCACATGGTACACTCTTAGAGGCAGAGACTGTTATTAAATCGATCCCGTAATTAATCAATCCCCTTATATTATGATTGCATGTTATAAAATGTACTTACACGACAAGGCACTGGGGCCGATCGGGTTACCGCTACCGCTTTCGTTATCCATGTCTTGTGATTTTGTTTAAGAGCGTTGTCCTGGCTCTATATACACTGTGTGAAAGAGATAATCAAGGAATATAATAAGGGGACACTAGCTAATTTGCATACGGACGTGCATTAAACTCGGGTCTCATGCATTGGAATGAACTCTTTTTAAAATATGTCGAATTAGCGTACGAACCTTAACTGGACGGTCTTACACATTTTGTCAACAGTTTTTAAAACATTTTTAAAGTGGGAGGATGTTTAGATATTTACCTCGCTAGTCACTATTCCGTTCTTACTCCCCGGTTTTGATCTCAAAATTACATGTCTAGTTCTATTCCTAGTTAACGCTCCTTATCTGAGGTTAGGCGCGTTATCTAGGGTTAACGCTATCTGGGGTTAAGGGACGTACACCCCAGATAAGGCCCACCTTATCTGGGGTTTACGTCCCTTATCCGGGGTTAAGGCGGAAATGACACACCCCTGCTGCATGTGTGTACCATAGGAGCGTTAACCCCAGATAGGATAACGGGCCTTATCTGGGGTTCAAGTTGTTAACCCATAAGGGACGCAAATCTAGGATAACGGGCCTTATCTGGGGTTTTAAGTTATTAACCCCAGATTAAGGGACGTAAACCCCAGATAAGGCCCGTCTTATCTGTGGTTAACGTCCCTTATCCGGGTTAAGGCGGAAATGACACACTTATGCTGCATGTGTGTACCAAGGAGCGTTAACCTCAGATAAGGGACGAAAACCTAGAATAACGGGCCTTATCTGGGGGTTTAAGTTGTTAACCCCAGATAAGGGACGTAAACCTAGGATAAGGCAAGCAACGATTATGGAAGCATAAGTGTGTCATTTCCTTATCAATCTGCATACAAAGCACTGCACAGTACTGAATCAGCACTTCTAAAAGTAAAAAATGACATCTTATTTTCACTAGATGTTAATAGAGCTGTTCTTCTTGTGTTATTGGACTTATCAGCTGCATTTGACACGATTGATCACAACATTTTAATTTCACGTCTTTCTGAACGGATTTGTGTCAAAGGAACTGCATTAAATTGGTTTCGTTCCTATTAGTCTAGTAGGTAGAAAGGGTTTTCCTGCACCCCCCGGAGATATACTTCTATAACCGATGTCTCTATATCAGAAAAAATGCGTAAAAAACGATAAGCTATGTTAAAAAAATATATCATATTGTTGTTCAACCATAATACTTTTTCATTTTGATTCAATTTGAAGAGTAAAAATGGCATCGTCACGCATGAGCGACCCCAAGCTTTGTTTCTATAATGAGCTAGTTTTGAGGCTAAACTTGAGGGGCATTTAAACTGGTAAAGACGTGGTCATGGGTAATTAGCAGGGGCTTATACTTCTTTTTCATATGCAATTTCCTATAAACTTGGTAAAAATGATATAGTCCCTTAATGTTTAACCTCACCAAATCCATTCTCCAATGTGAAAATGAAATCTAAGCCTCTGGTGATTCACCAAATACCACTTCATTTAGAAGTCCCTAAACACTTGTCAAATAAAACAATGCATGGGGTCACTCAAGTGTGACAAACTTCTTTTACCCATTAAATTAAATTAAAGAGAAGAATTATTAATGATTTGAACACCCATAACTAATAACAGTTACAACAGAAAGACACACGAGATTATATACTTTCAAACAAGCTGTAGGCCTAATTGCACACACATTTTTTAGCACTATGTCAAAAAGGTGAAATCACCATGTTTTACATAATGGAGTGTAGGCCTATCTTGAGTTTGATAAATCCGATATCCATGGTCTAAAATTCTAATAAAATAGTACAATATGACAAAGATGATGTAAATACAACGGACCTAATTCCAGATATGGGATCTGGGGTTTGTTTAACAACTTAAACCCCAGATAAGGCCCGTTATCCTAGGTCTACGTCCCTCATCTGGGGTTAACGCTCCTATGGTACCCACAAGCAGCATAAGTGTGTCATTTCCGCCTTAACCCCGGATAAGGGACGTAAACCCCAGATAAGGCGGGCCTTATCTGGGGTTTACGTCCCTTAACCCCTGATCAGATAAAGAGCGTTAACCCCAGATAACGCGCCTTAACCCCAGATAAGGAGCGTTAACTAGGGATAAGGAGTCTTATCTGGGGTTTACGATCCTTATCTGGGGTTAAGGGACGTAAAACCCCAGATAACGCGCCTTGACCCCAGATAAGCAGCGTTAACTAGAGATAAGGCGCCTTATCTGGGGTTTACGTCCCTAAACCCCAGATAAGGATCGTAAACCCCGAATAAGGCCCGCCTTATCTGGGGTTTAGGCGGAAATGACACCCTTGCTTCCATACAAGCTGGCTAGATAGACATTTGAATGGATCTTTATGCACAATCTGGTACCAAACGTGCCACCAAGCAACAAAGATAAGCCATTATTTCGATTAAGGCACCATTTAATGAAAACCGTGCCGTTTCCAAATTCACATTTTCAACAAATAAACTACGCGGGGAGAAAGACCACATGTTCCCTGTTCACAATTAAAATTACCCGCTCGCTCAGGCACCAACAAATGCAGTTTCACTGTGATCAATATCCCTTTCATTCCTGGCCACACACAGCATTTTCTTGCAGATGCGCGCGTGTATGGAAGCATAAATGTGTCCTTTCCGCCTAAACCCCAGATAAGAGACCTAAACCCCAGATAAGGCGGGCCTTATCTAGGGTTAACGCTCCTTATCTTGGGTTATAGGACGTAAACCCCAGATAAGGCGGGCCTTATCTGGGGTTAACAACTTAAACCCAAGATAAGGCCCGTTATCCTAGGTTTACGTCCCTTAACTGGGGTTAACAACTTAAACCCTATATAAGGCCCGTTATCCTAGGTTTACGTCCCTTATCTGAGATTAACGCTCCTATGGTACACACATGCAGCATTTCCGCCTTAACCCTGGATAAGGGACGTTAACCCCAGATAAGGCCCGCCTTATCTGGCCAACGCTCCTTATCTCCAGATAAGGAACGTTAACTAGGGATAAGGCGCCTTGCGCCTTATCCATAGAAAAGGCAAGTTATTCGGGGTGTACGTCCCTCATCTGGGGTTAACGCGCATTAACCCCAGATAAGGAGCGTTAACTAGGGATAAGGCCCCTTATCTATAAATAAGGCGCGTTGTTTGGGGTTTGCGTCCCTTATCACGCGCCTTAACCTCAGATAAGGAGCGTTAACTAGGGATAAGATGCCTTATCTGGGGTTTACGTCCCTTAATCCTAGATAAGGAGCGTTAACCCCAGATAAGGCGCATTAACCCCAGGTAAGGAGCGTTAACTAGGGATAAAACGCCTAATCTGGGGTTTACGTCCCTTAACCCCAGATAAGGATCGTTAACCCCAGATAAGGCCCGCCTTATCTGGGGTTTATGTCCCTTATCTGGGGTTAAGGCAGAAATGACACACTTAAATGCTTCCATACGCGTGAGTTGAAAATGCGAATTTGGAAACGTCACGGATTTTTATTAAATGGTGTTAATGATGGTTTATCTTTGTTGTTTTGTGGCATGTTTGGTACCAAATTGTTCCGAAAAGATTCATCGAAATGTCTAAATAGCCTGTTTGGACACAAAATAATCAGAAGACACTCTATAGGACATAAACAAAGTGTATGACATTCTTTTGTTTAGCACATTACTAGCGAGGTAGCTAAAGGAACTTATCACACCTACGGCGATCAGGCCAGCGATTACACTGCGCTAAAAAAATTTTTGTCAAGGTCAATAAAAACCTTTCACATTCTGCTGCGATCAGGCTGGCGCTTGCAATATTTTTTTATGCTGACAAATAATTAAAATGCCAAGACAAGCGCATCCAGTTCTCCAAGAACCCCTCTGCTATTTACACGTTAACCACGAAAATTGTATAAAACATGGGTTTCATGAGACATGTGTCGTTTTTACACGTTGAATAATATGTTAATGTTTTTGTAAAGAAAATACTGCATAATGTATAATTGTCATTCACTGATTTCTGTGTATTTTAACCGTTGGAACATTTTCGACCAGTTGCCCCAATGATGGGGCAACTGGTCTACGCCAAGTAATAAAGTTCTCAGTTGGTGGTAATTGACTCTTTCTTTAAATATTTTTTAACATTGATTATATGTTGTATGTAAACAGTTACATGGGTGATATTTTCATAGTAATTCGGTTAATATTTACCCACGCTTTAATCTTTTATATGATGAAATATGAAACTGGACCAGTTGCCCCATCCTCCCCTACAAAAATGTAGCTATATCCCTGATGAAAATATGAGATATTGTTAGATATGGCAAGATATATGAGACGTTTAAAATACTGACTCTTTTTTTTAAGGTCCTACCTTCTACCTTTTAGGCTAAACTCCAAAATGCTGAAATGATTAAAATGAATGTGCCTGTGAGTAACCAGCTAACAATAAAAACAAAAGGCAACAAACTGATAGTGGTCGCTGCGATCTCTACTGTATCGAGTTCGGTTGGTTACTGGTACCAAATACTAGAAACAAGATACCTAACTCCTTTTCTTGTAAAAAAAGCGTACGTCTTCATTTTCATACCTTCTCAAAAATAAAGAAATGCATAAGATTAGTGATTTTTAAAAAAGTAGGATTTGGCCCATACCTATCACAATTTCAATATCTTTTCTCAAAATAAAGTGAAACATAAGAAATTTGACAAAACAAGCTTATCATTTTAAAACAAGGGCGGATTGGGTCCATACCTCTATTGTTAATTTTATGGACAAACCAGCCATAGCCAGTGAGATTTAGTGCCACTTTTTTTTCTGTATACAAATTGATAAATGGCACAATTTCTTATCGTTGCTTTGTCTCAAGGCCAACAAATTTGGTATCAAAATGTGCCTAACAATTGGGTGCATCTTTCTAGCTGAAAATTATTTAAATCCATCAAATATTTTTTGGAAATATTCTAGTATATGCTAGGGGGAAACTTACATATTTTGTTGGGTGTATTACATATAGGCCTACATGTAGTTATATATTGGGCGATATTTTGATTACGATAATGTTTCGGGATTACCATCATATCTTGACGGTTCACGTGCGCGGCCCCATAGTGTCTATAGTCAAATCAGGGATCCTGACTACCATATCACATTGTCTTCTGTTGGTTGATGCAGACAACTAATACAAAGTTACGTATCTCGGTCGACTGACAATTAATAGTGACTTTAAATACTCTCATCAATTCGTGTAAGTGTCATGTTTAAACCAATTTGTGATAAATGACTACAAGTACACTGTAAAAAAAATGGACGCCTCAAAAGGTGTTCTGGGGTTAATAACTCTAGAAGGTGTTCTATGATTTTAAACTTTCATATTGGAAATATTTACACATATTTTCAGTTTTCTCTTATTTAAACAGTATCCTATATCCACAAATATTTGAAAAACATCAAAATATATATTATCATTACAGGATTAAGTCAGCTGAAAATTGAACGTGTTCTATTTTGAACACCGTGTTAAGCAAAGGAACACCTTTCTTACACCTTTCTTAACACCTTATTTGTAACAGTTTGGGAACACCATGTGTTCTAGAACACGTCTGTGAACACCTGACGCGTTCTAGAACACATTGGTGTTCCCAAACTGTTACAGAAAAGGTGTTAAGAAAGGAGTTCCTTTGTTTAACACGGTGTTCAAAATAGAACACGTTCAATTTTCAGCTGACTAAATCCTGTAATGATAACATAGATGTTGATGTTTTTCAAATATTTGTAGATATAGAATACTGTTTAAATAAGAGAAAACTGAAAATATGTGTAAATATTTCCAATGAAAGTTTAAAATCATAGAACACCTTCTGGTGTTATTAACCAGACCACCTTTTGAGGCGTCCATTTTTTTTACAGTGTATAATTTAGTTGTTTGATACTTGAATAATCCATAATCTGTTCAATTCTCTGTATCGGTGTAATAAATAAGACGTTTTGCCTACATAAAATAAACTTAAACAAAGTATGCTTTTTATATATTTACCTGATATTTTCATGACACAATTCAGCAGAACAAGTAAACCGATTACACGGAAGTAAATTAATACAGGCACCATCTTTGACTTAGAATATCGACGACAGCGGGGTGTGTGTGTATATGTATAGATATTTTCGAATTCTTTTATTTAAAATTTACGTGTAAATCAACGATCCGTGACAATACTTTTGTAGTGTATTGGGTTCAGTGTAGTGGGTTCATGGTTATTTTGACACACGTGAGGTCAACGGTGATTACCGTATCTAAATTTACTAATACAAAGTTTAGCAATAACACACACATAAATAATGCACTTTTTATTTACGATGTTTGAAGTATGCATCCCGAATAAAACGATGTCAACCATTGATAGTTGGGGCTGTTAGGGCATCACAGGGAGGTTTGGTTCATTTTCTTCTAAAAGCACCAAAGTTGGCCCATATGTTGCCCATACCATACTCTTTTGATATTTGATGTCCTCAAATTCAAATTGCTTCAATTAAGCTGAGAAACATACCAAATTGTTTGTCTGAGCACAAGGATTCCAAAAATGTTAATCTATAAAGCCTATTTAGTATGACTTATAGCACGAGGCAGCGTACTTAGCACGAGCACTCATCGACAGTACTAGTATTAGTGATGATTTATGTGGCAGAACTTAGACACAGTAGGACACCTCAATACATATACACACCACTTTCACAGTGTAAAGATAAACAACCATCTACCAAACACAACCCCACCAAGTTGGGTAATAATTACAGCGCTGTAATTAATCAGGTTATTTACGATGTCAAATTTATAGCACTCTGAAGCTGTACAATAAGTGAAATTTGTGGAACTCTGGGACTGGCTGTGTATGTGCTATTACTATTAGACCTAAAATAATGATCTTTTATTAAAAACATCATACAATAATATTGAAATAGTGATATTTTTAATAATACATTGTATGTTCAAACTTATTGCATATCCATGTAGAATTACTCATTTTTAGTGTGCCAAAACTGTATGCAATTAAGAAAATACTGCCCTCTTTTGGCAGACTTAAAACATTCCCCATTCAATCATGCAGGGGTTTCAGTCAAACTTTTAGATGGAATTACTCATTAACGTGCAACCTGCGAATGTGGGATAAGGTGAATTTGTCTTTAGGGATGTATTTGCCATCATTTGGTACTAATTTCATGTTCTGCCCAGAGATGGACAACAAGAATCACTTTCCAGAACAGTTAGCAGCCCTTGTCCTATAATAGTCTAATATGAAAAAACGATGTGGTTACTTTTAGAGTTTCTAGTCACGTCAGTAATCTCCTCATGATCTCTTCTACTATTACTATTCAAGGGCGTCCCCAGACCCTTTTCATTGGGGGGTGTAAAGGTCATCAATTGCCGACAAAGCCATTTGTGCCGACACTAAAAAAAATTTTGCTCGCTTCGCTCGCCGGAGTTCGTACACGCATATTCTAAAATGGACAGTATGGTCAGAGGCGTCAATCCGTAGGAGGGGGGACACAAGTTTGATAATGATTATTGAAATGTTAACATAAAGCAGCATAATAGCGCTGATTGAATAGTTCTGGGGGAGCCAAGGGCGTATCCAGGACTGTTTTGATGGGGGGTGCAAAAATCCTCAAGTCATCTTGTTAATCTTAAATATTGAAACGTTGAACCTAATACAAAGAGCGCAAAAATTGTGATTTTGAAAGGTACAGTATGACGTTTAAATGTCCTCCACATAACATTTAGGGCATAATTCTGTTATACCCTCCACACCCTACATTAGTAGTATGCGTCGTTCATGCACTGTGAATACCCCTGTGAAGGGTATAACAGAATTACTCCACATTTAGAATATTTGTTGTGGTTTGAGGGCCATTTTAATGTTCAAATTTTTTCAGTTTTTGAACTAAAATGGTCATGGAAAACTGTCTTGTTAAAGCTTAAATAATGAAACATTGATACAAAAATTGGCATTTCTAACACCGTCAAAACGTTTTTGACGGTTTGATATTGCATAGTTGCATATATATCAAGTCCAAATCCAAATCCATTGGTTTGAGGGCCATTATAATATTAAAGCCTGTAGAAAATATGCGCGCAGAGCCCGCCCAATTTTTTTTGAATTTTTTGAATTTTTGAATTTTTTGAATTAAAATTTGTTGAAGCCTTCTGATACTATAAATTAAGCTTAAATATTGAAACATTGAAACTAATATGCGCGAAGCGCACAAAATTTTGCATTTGTAACACTTAAAGGGTCCAGTATAACGTTTTTAACGTCCCACATACATGTACAGGGTGTCCCAAAAGTCTATGCACGACTTTGAAGCTTTGTATTTCACAAAATATAAGTCGTATTGAAAATATGAATACATATTTAGAAAGAGGAGATGTGGGAAATAATGTTGATACCAAACATTGGAGTAACATCCGTTTGTAATGCCACCCTAGAAGTAAAATATGTATTACTGCAAAAATGTAATTTTATACTTCGGAGGAATAAAGTTCATAAATCCATACCTATTGAGATTTTAAAAAAATACGGGTAGAGTTGGTTACACGGAAAGTGATCTGTCAATTGTAATATTTAAAATTTTACATTACAGTGATATCATCATAATAACAAACTATATCACACATAATTTTCGTTTCTATAGTGAAATCTAATTTAAATGTTTTCCATGTATACAGAGACGTGTGCTAGTGCAAAAACACAGACCTAAACAATTGAATAACGTAACAGAAAAGTGAACACATACATCACACAGCTGTCAAACATGTTAAAATTTAAACTTAGCGGATTAGCGGATTATTTTAATGCTGCTTGAAGGCCTCATCGAAGGTTGTTTTACCCATTTAGAATATGTTCCTGTGTTCAAAAATGTATCCACCAACTTCAGAATGGATATTCTTCCTGGTGCGCGTTTCACTTTGAAATGTTTTCTGAACTTTTGTTGAGTAAGTTGAACTGAATGTGTTTCAGCGTAGAACCATACAATTTGTATTCGCTTATCTATGCTGTAAACCATCTTGATAATGAAGACTTTTGCTGTGCAATGTTGTCTACTACGCTTATTTATGTTGTGAGTGACCGAGTTTGGTATTAAATAACAAATTAATGTTGCAAGGTAAGCAGTGAACTGTGACTAATGCGCAACGTTGCTTTCATACCGTTAATTTATGCGCACTTTTAGCAACAATGTGTGGACTTGGTATGGGTTGGTCTGGCACACGGCCAATGACTTTCAACCAGTTTTATAATGTTGTGGGTTCACCAATAGGGTTGTGTTTGATATCAAATTAATTTCCCAAATCTCGTCTATCAAAATATGGTTAAATTTATACCATATGATTTATATTTTATGAGATATGACTCTTCAAAAACGTGCATAGACTTTTGGGACACCCTGTATAATATTTGGTTTGGTTCGAGACCATCATAATTTTGATACCTGTAGAAAGAATGCGCGCGAAGTGCACAAAGATTTTCATTTTTTAAACTAAAATGGTCATGGAAAACTCGACATATAGACCTATACCATTACGTGAGATAAGTGGCGTAACTAGACTTTTTTTCTCATTTGGGGGGGCAAGAAGGGGCAGTAACTTAAAATGGGGGGCTCCTAATGGGTTGGCTCCATTCCAGTGTCAAGAAATGCGCGCGTAGCGCGCGAAAATTTTCGACTATACACCTTCCTTTTTGCACGATTGAGCTACATTTCGGCTCTAAACAAGCTTGTACCATAGAATATTGCATTTTGGGAAGACATGCGGGAAAGCGGGGGGGGGGGGGGGGGGGGGGGGGCAAGGGTTCCAAGTGGGGGCTGCATTGACAACGACAATGATATAGGCCTAGTTAGTATAATTAAAGAGCAATACAGGTTCCACACATTGCCCGTTAGGCCTAGCCTATACTAATCCGACACAATTTTTTGCTAGGTGTCTTGACAATTAGCAAACACTATTTGGGCCTATAGGCTGTTCATGTGCGCCGACATAAAATCTCATACAAATGGGCTCGTTCACACAGTGCCTACAAATTTATATGCCTACATTGCCTTTGTTCATTTTTGATTTGTGTTAACATAACATTATATATGCCGACACAACATTATCATTTGCGCATACGATATCTGTTATAGGGCTTTCTCCCCTTCTTTCCCTTTTCCTTTCTTTCTTTCCTCTTTCCTTTCTTCTTTCTTTCCTCTTTCCTTTCTTTCTTTCTTCCCTTCTTTTTTTCTCCCTTCTTTCTTTTTTCTTTCCCTTTTCCTTTCTCTTCCCTTTCTTTCTCCCTTTTCTTCCTCCTTCCTTTTTTTGCCCACAGGCCCATTATTTTGCCGACAGATTTGATGAATGGGGGGGGGGGGTGTGACACCCCCCCCACACCCCCCCTCTGGGGACGCCCTTGTTACTATTAGCACTGAAGTGCTGATGATGAGTCCCTAAATCGCTATTAACTGAGTAGAGCTCTTTTATTAAGTTCCCGAGCGGAAATAATAACCCCACTTCCACGAACCAACATGAATTACGCTGTACGGCCGGGGGTACAGCTATAATATTACGCAAACCTCGTGAATCGAGAACCGCAAACGATTGGTTGTGTTTCCTGTACGCGCTGTCAATTTGGGAAATCCCCATTATCAACCAATTAGATAACTCTTACACATTTATCACCTCGCGCGAAATTGTAGCTATTTGTGATTATGTTGGCGGAGAATTTAGAGTTGGTAGAAGAGTTGGTGCAACCTGACCTCGTATCGACCTGTAGTCGTATTTGAAGCGATTGACTGACTGTAACTGACTGAAGTCATAGGACGACGCACACACGTAGCCGATCTGTGTCTCACTCCCCCACGCACTGAAATATCTATTACTACATTTAAACAATGACTGCTTTACACACTGTCAGTGTCAACATGGTCAAACCGGTGGTGTCTTAGTGGAATAGTTAATCGTAAGTGTTACTGTAATAGTTGTTTACAACAATATAAATACAAATTGTACCGTTCATTAATCATTGAATAATTGAATGAAACTGGAGTATAAGCTTTCACGGTTCCGCTTTATACAAGTCATGCAAGTTACAGTTGAGTGACGTGAAGTTGTTATTAACTTTTATGCAGATAAAGAGGGAGTACCAGACCGGACATTTATTAGTGTTGCAGAAACAGAAACTACATATTATTATATGTACAAGCAGGGAGGTGGTACAAGTAATTAATGCCATGGCACACTTCGTGTACACTGGTAAGTGGTATTGGTAAGCTTGCAGCCTTGTTTCTAAAATTCTAATATTTTCTGTTTTATAGTAAATTGTATTTCATATTTGTGATTATATACCGCATACTACCTTGTACCTTGTAGAGTTGACTTCCAAAACCATCCGCTAGGGATTCATTAGGAGTTGTTTCCAAGCAAATTTGTCTGATTCTCATTCGTTGATTCTGTGGATCGCCTCACCGGTTCACAAATAAAAGTCACCATGAGCCCAATTAAGTATTTAAGATTTAACTCTTTTCGCTGCTGGTTTTGTATGCCCCTGCCACCCGATCTGTATTAATATAATGATGTTTGACAGTTCACGCAAACTGTCCTTGATAGAGTGTATACTATGCATAGTGACCATAGACTACTGTTCTACATTATAGCTCTGGCGAGCAGTGTTATGTGTTTATTCATGGTTTTTGTTGTGATTCCAGAAAGTGTCAACGTGTTCTTTTTCGCGCTACATTTATTTTTGCGCTTTTCGTGCTAAATCTCAGCAAACACGCAAATAAAGGCGCGCAAATATAATCATTGTGTATGTTGGTCTATGTAAGGAAGCTCCAAATCGCAAAAATAAAATAAAAACGAAATTGTTCAAAATGTGCCAAGCGCGAAAAATGTATACACGCAAAATTGTTCACCCCTATAGTATTAAACGTAGGTAAATTTACCTTCAAACCATAACATAAGATCCAGGGTAGAGGTAGAAGTTTAAGGAAAAAGAAATTTCTAGATTGGAGTGCAGAAGCGTAGCCAGAGTCACTTATTATCAGGGGGTGGTGGTGGTGGGGGGGGGGGGGGGGAGGGGGCGGCAAAGGGCAAAAGCTCAAATTCGTAAATTGTTCAAAGTGTGCAAATAATCGCGAAAAATTATACACGCGAAAATGTTCACTTTACGGTATTAAACTTTAGTAAATTTACCTCCAAACCATCATATGTACCATAACACGAGTTGGTGCGGGGAAGGGAAACGACATAGATTATGTTTAAAATCACGCATTTTCAAAGGGGTGCGAGTATACTGTTATCATGGTTATGGCGCTATTTCCCATTTAGAGTGCGTTGCACTCTCGCCTATTTCAAAATTTCATGTCTCAAGAGTTAGGAGAAAGAATATAGGAATGTTGAATGGTGTGTAATTTAAACATTTTCAAAGGGGTGCGGTTGATAAGAATGCGTTGCACATTACTGTTGTATGTCAAAAAATCACATCTCAAATCAAAAGTTTGCGAAAGAGAAGCGATGCTGGGAATGTATAATTGAAAACATTTCAAAGGGGTGCGGGAAAGGTGATCGACATAGATTATGTTTAAATCAGGCATTTTGAAAGGGGTGCGAGTACTGTTATGGCGCTATATTCCCATTTAGAGTGCGTTGCACTCTCGCCTATTTCAAAATGTCATGTCTCAAGAGTTGGGAGAAAGAATAGGGATCTTGAATGGTGTGTAACTTAAACATTTTCAAAGGGGTGCGGGTGATAAGAATGCGTTGTACATTGTTGATTTATGTCAAAAAATCACATCTCAACAGTTTGCGAAAGAGAAGCGATGCTGGGAATGTGTAATTGAAACATTTTCAAAGGGGTGCGTGGAAGGGAAACAACATAGATTATGTTTAAATCACGCATTTTCAAAGGGGTGCGAGTACTGTTATGGCGCTATTTTCCCATTTAGAGTGCGTTGCACTCTCGCCTATTTCAAAATATCATGTCTCAAGAGTTGGGAGAAAGAATAGGGATGTTGAATGGTGTGTAACTTAAACATTTTCAAAGGGGTGCGGGTGATAAGAATGCGTTGCACATTGATGATTTATGTCAAAAAATCACATCTCAAAAGTTTGCGAAAGAGAAGCGATGCTGGGAATGTATAATTGAAACATTTTCAAAGGGTGCGGGGAAGGGAAACGACATAGATTATGTTTAAATCACGCATTTTCAAAGGGGTGCGAGTATACTGTTATCATGGTTATGGCGCTATTTCCCATTTAGTGTGCGTTGCACTCTCGCCTATTTCAAAATGTCATGTCTCAAGAGTTGGGAGAAAGAATAGGGATGTTGAATGATGTGTAATTTAAACATTTTTAAAGGGGTGCGGTTGATAAGAATGCGTTGCACATTACTGTTGTATGTCAATAAATCACATCTCAAAAGTTTGCGAAAGAGAAGCGATGCTGGGAATGTGTAATTGAAAACGTGCGGGAAAGGTGATCGACATAGATTATGTTTAAATCAGGCATTTTGAAAGGGGTGCGAGTACTGTTATGGCGCTATATTCCCATTTAGAGTGCGTTGTACTCTCGATCTCGCCTATTTCAAAATATCATGTCTCAAGAGTTGGGAGAAAGAATAGGGATGTTGAATGGTGTGTAACTTAAACATTTTCAAAGGGGTGCGGGTGATAAGAATGCGTTGCACATTGTTGATTTATGTTAAAAAATCACATCTCAAAAGTTTGCGAAAGAGAAGCGATGCTGGGAATGTGTAATTGAAACATTTTCAAAGGGGTGCGGGGAAGGGAAACGACATAGATTATGTTTAAATCACGCATTTTCAAAGGGGTGCGAGTACTGTTATGGCGCTATTTTCCCATTTAGAGTGCGTTGCACTCTCGTCTATTTCAAAATATCATGTCTCAAGAGTTGGGAGAAAGAATAGGGATGTTGAATGATGTGTAATTTAAACATTTCAAAGGGGTGCGGTTGATAAGAATGCGTTGCACATTACTGTTGTATGTCAAAAAAGGGATAAATCACGCATTTTCAAAGGGGTGCGAGTATACTGTTATCATGGTTATGGCGCTATTTCCCATTTAGAGTGCGTTGCACTCTCGCCTATTTCAAAATGTCATGTCTCAAGAGTTGGGAGAAAGAATAGGGATGTTGAATGATGTGTAATTTAAACATTTCAAAGGGGTGCGGTTGATAAGAATGCGTTGCACATTACTGTTGTATGTCAAAAAATCACATCTCAAAAGTTTGCGAAAGAGAAGCGATGCTGGGAATGTGTAATTGAAACCATTTCAAAGGGGTGCGGGAAAGGTGATCGACATAGATTATGTTTAAATCAGGCATTTTGAAAGGGGTGCGAGTACTGTTATGGCGCTGTATGCCCATTTAGAGTGCGTTGCACTCTCGCCTATTTCAAAATATCATGTCTCAAGAGTTGGGAGAAAGAATAGAGATGTTGAATGGTGTGTAATTTAAACATTTTCAAAGGGGTGCGGGTGATAAGAATGCGTTGCACATTGTTGATTTATATCAAAAAATCACATCTCAAAAGTTTGCGAAAGAGAAGCGATGCTGGGAATGTGTAATTGAAACATTTTCAAAGGGGTGCGGGGAAGGGAAACGACATAGATTATGTTTAAATCACGCATTTTCAAAGGGTGCGAGTACTGTTATGGCGCTATTTTCCCATTTAGAGTGCGTTGCACTCTCGCCTATTTCAAAATATCATGTCTCAAGAGTTGGGAGAAAGAATAGGGATGTTGAATGATGTGTAATTTAAACATTTCAAAGGGGTGCGGTTGATAAGAATGCGTTGCACATTACTGTTGTATGTCAAAAAAGGGATAAATCACGCATTTTCAAAGGGGTGCGAGTATACTGTTATCATGGTTATGGCGCTATTTCCCATTTAGAGTGCGTTGCACTCTCGCCTATTTCAAAATGTCATGTCTCAAGAGTTGGGAGAAAGAATAGGGATGTTGAATGATGTGTAATTTAAACATTTCAAAGGGGTGCGGTTGATAAGAATGCGTTGCACATTACTGTTGTATGTCAAAAAATCACATCTCAAAAGTTTGCGAAAGAGAAGCGATGCTGGGAATGTGTAATTGAAACCATTTCAAAGGGGTGCGGGAAAGGTGATCGACATAGATTATGTTTAAATCAGGCATTTTGAAAGGGGTGCGAGTACTGTTATGGCGCTGTATGCCCATTTAGAGTGCGTTGCACTCTCGCCTATTTCAAAATATCATGTCTCAAGAGTTGGGAGAAAGAATAGGGATGTTGAATGATGTGTAATTTAAACATTTTCAAAGGGGTGCGGGTGATAAGAATGCGTTGCACATTGCTGATTTATGTCAACAAATCACATCCCAAAAGTTTGCGAAAGAGAAGCGATGCTGGGAATGTGTAATTGAAACATTTTCAAAGGGGTGCGGGGAAGGGAAACGACATAGATTATGTTTAAATCACGCATTTTCAAAGGGGTGCGAGTATACTGTTATCATGGTTATGGCGCTATTTCCCATTTAGAGTGCGTACGATGTCATTATTGGGGGGGGGGATTTGGTGTGTACTTTGTTTGTAAATTTCATTTACAGCCGTACTTGATTTCATTTGGGGGGGCAAGCGGGGGGGGCAAGGGTCCCCCCCCCCCCCCCCCCCCCCCCCCGCTGGTTACGCCACTGTATTAAAGTGGTGCGGTTACTAAGAGCGTGTTTCTGCTGGGACACTGCAAAAAGATTATTGCCGGGTTCTGCCTGTTTCAGCTGGGCAAACTTAGAGTTTATAAGCGGTTTCTTCCACAGCAGAAACACGCTCTGTGTGAGCGTTGCACTTTCGCATAATGTCAATATATCTTACTTCGAAAGTTTGGAACAGAAGGGGATAATTTTTCACTCTCAAGTTCAATCCTAAATATTCAAGTAACTTTAAAATGTAACAATTTATCCATTCATCTTTATAAAATAAGATATTTTGATGGCATTTTATGCTTGATTTAACACCACTACTTTTGTATTCTGAATGGAAACCACCAAATGTATCTAAAGATTCTCAACGTCATCAACTTACCATAGGCCCACCCACAGTTTTATTCAATTCATTTTAACTTTGGAATAATTTTCACTCTCAAGTTCACTCTAAAATTAACTTCAAAATATCAAAGAGAAAAACTGAAATCACTGAAATATTATTCTAAATGTTTTGCCCTTTACATTAATGTCTCCAGATATCTCAGTTTTTGACTTTAAGAAATGTTCATTAATTGTATAAACCTACTAAAAAGATAAGACAGAATGTTCTAAACGTTAAATTGCTAGTAGTAGTGTACTAGTATGTAATTTTTAAAACACTGGCTTTGCATTGACCGCAAACAGTCATGCCAGTACAATGTACACTCTCCTGGGTATTGTCGCGTGTAGGCTATAATTGAGCCAATAAGTCTGCGTGTCTCTGGTCTGACAAATCATGGTCAAACCAAACAGAATCTGAACTGGATAAAAAGCCTTGTAGTCGACTTGTAATGATGACTGGAAGTTTTGCGAGAGTGGGCGGTTAGTTGTTGGGACGGGGAGGGAGGTGTTTATCAGGGTTTTGGACGGTGTCTTTGAATGTCGCACTGGATATTATGTTGACGGTTTGCTGTGGTAGGGCGTTCCACAGGCGGACGCTCTCTGGGAAGAATGAGTCCATAAGCGGTGTTGATGTGCACTGGAAGGCAGAGTATTGCTTGTCGTGGCCGCGTCTGGGCCGGTCTGGTTTCAGGTTGATGTAGTGGTCTTGGTCGATGTCAATGAGGTCCTTAAGGATTTTGTGTAATGTAGTGATGCGTTGTGTCTGTCTACGGCTCTCGATGGAGTTCCATCCAAGGTGTTTCAACATCTCTGTAACACTCGACGTGTAATTGAAGTCTCCCTTGACAAACCTTGCTGCTCTACGTTGAACTTTTTGGAGGGAGTTCTGGTTTTTCTTGGTGCCAGGATTCCAAGCAGCAGAGGCGTATTCGAGATGTGGTTGGACGAAGGTGCGATACAGGTTCTCCTTGGTAAGCCTTGAGCATTGGTGGAAGTTTCGTTGGATGAAGTTTAGCATTCTAGTAGCTTTGCTGGCTGCATGGCGTGACTGTTTATCCCACTTCAGGTTGTTTTGTATCATCACCCCAAGGTATTTGTCTTCTTTGACTTCCTCCAGTGTTTCACCAAGCATCTTGTAGTCAGTATTTCCGGGGTGACGTCTTCTAGAGATCCTCATCACTTTGCATTTGGCTGCATTAAAACTCATGCCCCACTTGTGCGACCAATCGACCAGTTTAGTGAGGTCATTCTGAAGAGATGCTTCATCGTCGGTGGAGTTGATGGCTCTATACATGATGCAATCGTCTGCGAATAGCCTGGTGGTCGAGGTTACTGAATCGGTGATGTCGTTTATGAAGAGTATGAAGAGATGGGGGCCTAGTACAGTGCCTTGCGGGACGCCGCTCAGGACAGGAGCCCAGGGTGAGGCTTTCCCTTTTACGACGACCCTCTGGGTTCGATTGGTAAGGAAAGCTTTTATCCATCCGAGCTGTTGGTTTCGTATCCCGTAGTAACTGAGCTTTTGAAGGAGGCGTTGGTGTGGTACAACATCGAATGCCTTGCTGAAGTCGAGTATGGCAATGTCTGTGGTCTGGTCGTTGTCGTGGTTTGAAGTTAGGTCATGTAGAGTGGTGATGAGTTGTGTTTCACATGATCTTGATTTTCTGAATGCATGTTGAGCATCTGAGAAGATGGTGTGCTTTGATACAAATTTCATCAGCTGACTGTCTACAATATGCTCCAGTAGTTTACAACACACACAGGTCAATGATATTGGTCGGTAGTTTGCAGGATCAGCTTTGGAGCCTTTTTTGAATATCGGGGAGATGTTTGCACGCTTCGAGTCCTCCGGGAGCTCACTTGATTTAAGACTTTGTTTGAAGATAAATTGAAGGGCTGGTGCCAACTCTTTTGCTGCCATCTTCAGGGATGCATTTGGGATACCATCTGGTCCAACAGCCTTGTCTGTTTTTAATGTGCACAGTAGCTTTTCCACTCCTTCTACAGTTACATTGATCTCTGGCATGTCGGGAAATGGGCTGCTTGGAAGATTTGGAAGAATGGGATCTTCTTGTGTGAATACAGCTTTAAACTGGTCTGCTAGTGTGTCTGCTTTTGTTTGGTCGTCAGTGATTGTCTTGTCACCAGTCTTGAGGGTTTGGATACCAACGTTGTCTTTTTTACGTGATCTCATGTAACTCCAGAACTTCTTAGTATCTTCAGAAGTGGCTAGGTCGGCGACGTAGTTTCTGCTTGCCTTACGTAGCTCTTTCTCAACTTCTTTGCGAACTTTATTAAATTGGTCCCAATTTTGTCCTCCTTGTTGTTTTGCCTTGAGGTAGTAGCGTTCTTTCCTTCTGCAGAGTCTTTTATGTTTTTGGGTGAACCAGGGTGGTCGGTATTTTCCATTAACTTGCTTGCTTGGAACATGTTTCTTTACAAGATTGATGACAGCGTCTCTAAATGAGCACCAGTTTTCGTTCACTGTTCTGTCTTCCGGTTTGTTTTTGAGGAAGCCATCCGAGAATTCCTGGGCGTTCTTTTTGTAGGCTTGCTCGTCAATCTTACTCCAGAGGTGCACAGTTCTAGGTGGTTTAACATGCACTGGTCCACGGGTTGCAGTTATTACCATGACAATGGTGTGGTCAGCTATGGGTGCTTGAGGGCGGACGTCGGATACATGATGGTCTGGTGGTGAAACATAGATCTAGGGTGCTCTCCGTACCATTGGTGTTTCTACGTGTTGGGAAAGTGACAAGTTGGTCCATGTTGAAGTCGTCGGCGATATTTAGGATGTTTTCTTGAAGGGCACCGTGGGGTTCAATAATGTCGTCGGTCCATGTCATGTTAGGGATGTTGAAGTCTCCTCCTAGGATGATGTAGGGCGATTTCACCTCATTTTTAATTTTAGTAAGGCTGGCATGTAGTAGATCAAAGTCGTCTTTGGCCGTTTGTGGTCTATAATAACTGCCAACAAATATGCTTTCAGTTCCCATGATCAATTGACACCATGTTTGTTCACTTCCTTTGGTAATAAGGTCTGGTCTTTCAATACGAGGGATGGAGTCGTCGATTGCGATGAATACTCCTCCTCCACCCTTTGTAGTTCTGTCTTACTAGCTCTGTTTCATAGCTCTCATACGTCGTGAAACGACTCAGTATGAGAGCTATGAAATGAAAGCATATATTCGGACGTCTGCAATTTTCGTTTCTAGTTTGCCTGTTTCTAGAACATTTGTATACACTTACCTGGGTTATGCATGTGCTATTGCATCCTAATCAATTTCAGCTCCATAAATTATACTACTCAAAATGAAATATTAATGATATAAAATAACAGCGAAAATATAAAACTCGTCAGCTGAAGGAATATGATTTCGACGTCAATTCGTGGTAATTTACGATCGGCTCCGAATAGTTTCAATTAGTCTCGTTCCACGTTTTACTCCTCATGGGTGTACGCGCGTGTGTGTAAACATAGTAAATCACTAGTACAACAAATCATACTTAGTGATATTTGTCATCAGTTGGTATTATTCATCATAGGGTATTTTGCATGTTTCACTAAGAAAAAAACACAGAAAAAAACCACCAACGTATGGGTTTCCTGTACTATAGTCGTCGTCAGAATACTTCGGCACTTTTTAAAAACCACCAACGCACGCGTCTAGTTAATTGAGCGTGTGGGCGGGGACATTCATGACCCATAAGGTTTATCTAGATAGAAAAAAAGCCATTGATTATCCTTTTCTGATGCATTGTTGGTGGATTGTGGGTGCAAATCTGCTCCATTTGCGAACCCACAATGCATCAGAATAGGATAATCAATGGCTTTTTTTCTATCTACGATAATGACGTTTTAATCATCTCGTATGATTAAAACCAACTTTGCTTCAGGAAGTTGTAAACCACCCTTTTGTTGTCAAGTACTTGACTCTTAAAGATGCATGTTGATAGCTGAGTCGCGAGATTGTCTTTGTCCTCTATTGCATAATGAGTGCGCGTGGTTTGTGTGTCGTTGGCTGGTCCTATATATTCACAACGCTATTTTGTTACAACGAATACAGAAGTCGGAAATTTTAGCTCTTCGGACATGAATTAGCTACGCGTGTATGTCGGCTGTATTATGCATATCAGTGAACTATTACATGCAACGCCTGTCTTGATCATGATTATGATCGGTCAAGGTATTGCAACTGAGAAACTTTTAATAAGCTTATCAACGCTAGCAAATGGAGGCTCTTTTCGACAAAAAATGTTATTTCTGTTAAATCTCGTGCCCTACAAGTCTATAAGCACGGATGGTCGCCGATGCGAAATTGCCATGGCCCGCAGACGCCAGTGGCCGTGAAACTAAGCGGGAACTTTGAATCGTTGAGTCAGCGGCTCCCCGGAGGCGATCTTTATTACCGTAAACAACATTTGATACCTGACGAAGTAAAGTGCATAGCAATACAATTATACAGTGAGTGAGTACGGTTAATAAATTAATAACAAAAATATTCACGGAAAACTCAAGTCCAGAATGTTTAACATCGATCTTCGACAGTCAGACGAAGGCGGATTTTGGCTATATGACGCAGTACTAGAATGACGGCGGTGTGATGATTGGTCGATGGTGCAGGATTCAAGTGAGCATTAGAACAATATCAAGACAGCGATCGTGTTGGTGAATTTTGGCTATATGAAGCAGCTAGCTGGTTGGCCATGATGGCGAGAAATTGAAGCGAACATTTTTGAACCATATCAACAGGGATCCATGTAGACGTCTGTGCCGTTTTATGGTTAATTCTAGCGGAGAAAATGCATAACATTGAGCCAGTTTGTTACGGCGAGGGAACATGGTATGGTGAATACAGTTATATAGGTGAGGATTATGTATGCTATTTTGTCAAGTTCAAATTAGTGTGTAGCTAGTCATGCTTCAAGGGTCAGTTTGGGTTCGATTCTTTGGTGAATCCCAAATAATTCAGAATAGAAAAATTCCACTCCTCGTGTTCTACTTTTTTGAAGATTCTTGTTCTGGATAGGTAATATATCGCTTTCAAATTTCTATAACATTTGACAGTTTTGAAAATTGCGGTTTGGGCTAATTAATCATTCCTCTTCATCAACTTTAAAATATAATATATGGCGAATCAGTTAGGTCGCTAATTATAGTATACACTTTGCAGTTTATATTTGATGCTCAGGTAAATGGGTTCACTTTGTAGCTCTATATCTCTGACAATTGAGATCAATATGGGGCAACAATTATGCTCCTCGTATGAAAAGGATTTAAATCTACGTAAATACCAGTCGTTTCAAGTGCTAATTAACCATACCTCTTCATACAACTTAACATATTAATTGGCGATAAAATCAGTCAAGTCGCTGATAAACATTGTAGAATATACTTGATACCCAGTTAAATGGTTTCACTTTATAGCTCTATCTCAATGTCAATATTTCATATTAGTGGGGTAACACTGCTCCTCGTATTAAAAAGGATTTAACTCTACGTAAACACTAGTCGTGTTGGAGTGCAGCCGAAGTACAATATGTTGACCTCGGACTCTATTTAATTCAATGCGGTAATCTGGGTTTTGTGTTTGGGCACATCCATACTTCCCGTACGCATGCACAGCTGTTTGTATGTGTTACGTAATGCCTTGCTCTCCATTTACACGTTTCATTCATTCAATTTATAATAACTCTTGATCTCATACAATACGCGGTTCTTTATCGTATTCGTATTGTTGTCCAACATCAATATCTGTTTATTGGCCATGGTATCGCTACTGATAATAAAGTTTTGTGACGATTGCATACAACAGTTACTATACACTTGTATGTATGTACATGTATGTATACGCACCCCCACGCGTTTGATCCTGGTATTGGGAATCGATACGTTGTTTTGTTTATTTTATTTTATTTTTTCTAATGCGGCAACTACTTTCCCATATTGTTGAATCGGTTATCGATGGATACATTCATTTAATAGCTTGACACTAGATAATCATCTGTAGAGGCTAAATGTTTCTTAGTATTTTTATAAAAGGAACACAACCGATGCGATACGGTATATACCCCGGTATATACTCACTTGGAAGTTTAAGATGAGTGGGCATTTGATCTGTTATAGTAATTTCAAACTCTCTATCTCGGAAAATAATTACAGAATATAGGCCTACTCCCGGGGCCTACGCTTTAAAATCTATATTGCTTGTATTTTATTTCCAATTTATCTTCTCCGGTGTGATTTGTGTTTGCTACTGTCATCAAAAATTACGGTTCATGTGAAAAACATTTGCCGGAATGAGCTGGTAAATGGTTACGTGTAGGTCGGATTTTCGGCCGGGTATGTTTATATTGAGGGCGCTTGTGAGTGTACTAAATCTGCTGCGATGTGTATGCTTATGCGGTTGGTTACAATTTTGTTTGGGATCAAATCTGTGTGGTCCATGCTTGTGATTAAATGATACGGTTTAATGTATGTTGGTCAGTTTTCTGTTTTGGCGTCGATTGTCCGACTGAGATTAAGTTCGAGTTTGTGCTTATGCGGTTTTACACGCGTAGCGCGTAGGCGCAAGGCATATGTGTACGATATTGAATTTGTTATTTGTTTGTGATTTCGCTTGTGTTCTTTTAGTCGTCGTTTGATGATGTTTCCGTGTGAGTATAGGCGCTATGTTCGCGAATATATGGTGGCGATTGGAGGCGAATATATGGCGGCGATTGGAGGCGTGATTAATTTCATAAAAATTATGGTTTATGTCTTGACTGTCGTTAGTTTGCAATTATGATTGTGGTGGAACGGTTTCCGGTGGTAAATTGAGGAGTTTTCGCAGAAGGTCGTTATGGTTTCATGTTCATGGTTTTGGATTGTTTGTGTTTTTGGCTGCGACTTGGTGCTCCAACTGTCTATTAGGTGTTTGTGTGGTCTTACAGTGTTTGTCTACTCTGCGAAACAGCCCCCCCCCCCCTCACCCCCGGATAATTGCAGTGCCAGGGGGAACTAGTTGGTGTTCGACTTGCGATGGATCGAACGTTAATGTCATATTGTTCTTGCATGATAGTAGATAGGTAATCCGCGGGGCATCGTGGTTGTTTCCTTGTTGTCAATCGGCGTCCTTGTTGAACAATAAGGCATTCGCTATTCGCTATTCGCTATTCGCTGTTTGCTATTTGACAATTCTGTCTATGTTGGTATTGTTCGAGAAATAAATACAAAATAATGCCCAGATATCTCAGCTTATTTTATTGATGGCGATTATGACGGTTTTTGATAATGTTTTAATATAGCTACATAATATTGAAACTATGACTATGCATGGCTATTGTCTGCGTTTATGGTTATGATGGTGTGTTGATATGATGATGTCTGTGTCTATGTGTATGGCGTGATTTGGATCGGGATTAGGAGTGCAACTATTGTGTTTATAATTGATCAGTGTTTCGATTGCGTGTGCTGGAATCAATGATACAATAAACGTTTGTTCGTCAATTGTATACAGGCCGTCTCTGAAGAAAAAAGAAACAAATCTTGGTCGGTTCATGTTTGGCGAAAAATAGGCATTAGGCTCTGTGTCAGGGGACAGTGCATTCTCCCTCTGTGATCTCAAATAAAACGGGAGAACCGGTTATTTTCGGTCCATTTGGTACCAATCACAGTGGTCACCAACATCAATATTAAAATAGGGCCACGCAGGTCAACCCTCTTTGATATTCGGCGAGATAGGCTGTACAAAATTGTTCTAATATCTCGAACTGTTTTGTAAATGTGGATTCTCCATGCATTATTTGGCAGGAAGATAATTATCTAATGTATATTGATCATTTTAATTGTACACAGAATAAATAATGTCCAATTAAATGGTTTTAAAATGCACACCCCTCCTGGGATTATTTGAAATTCGCGCCCGGGTATCTATGTCGCTAGTGCTGATGGGATAACCATACCCAATACTGTGATGTCGTTGTAAATAAAAAAGCCGCCTCATCAGCAACATGTCGCTGGACGGTATCACGCAGGAATGTAATGCATAAATCGATAATGTCATTCATTATACGGCGAGATACAAAATTGTTCTAATATCTCGATCCGTTTGGTATATGTGGGTTAACCATGCATTATATGGTAGGAAAATATTTATCTAATGTATATTGACATTTTAATTGTGCACAGATTTATATGTCCAATTAAACGAATTAAAATGCACACCCAAACCTGGGATTATTTGAATTCGCGCTAGCTAGTGTTGATGGGATAACCATATATTGTATTGTAACTATACCGCCTCATCAGCAACATGTCGCTGGACGGTATCACGCAGGAATGAATGTAATGCATAAATTGATAATGTCATTCATGGAAGGAGAGATGTGGACATCTTGTAGGTTTTTCGTCATAGCTTTGACCAATATGGCGATGTCGATACATTGTTTTTTCTCTCTAATGTCGATTTTAGTTTTACGCGGTATTTCAAAATGAAATAAATAAATTTAAAAAATAAATAAATAAATAAAATATAAAAAAAAAAAAAAAAAAAAAAAAAAAAAATTTAAAAAAAAAAAAAAAATTAAAAAAAATTTAAAAAAAATTAAAAAAAACAGGATCGGTCTCCGTATATAAATAATTATGCTGAATATCTGAGCACTAAAGTTCCATGGCTCGGATTAATTTGTTGGAATTACTATTTAATAAATAATGAAAATAATCAAGGCCATAATTTTATTTCCGGTGGAGTTGAGCTTTAGGATAGAGGCTGCTACTTCTACTGCATCCGATCCGATCATGTGTTGCGGACGTTGGCACTTGGCAGTACTACGTTGGAAGTACGTTGGCAGTATATTACACAACCATTAATCCCTACACAAGGCATATGTGGTCCTCCATATTTCTTGGCCTTCAATCGGCTTTAACGATATCCCCTATATGCAACATGTTGGGGTTACAAACCCCTGTTCTCCTTTTGTCTTCTGTTTTGCTTGCCCTTTTCTGTTTTTATCTTCTATACAGGGTTAGTGGTAGCTCGCAGACGGTTTTGTTGATCAGCCTAATCTGAACGTGTCCAGACGGGAAGGTGGCGGTGAGGTGTGTTAGAGAGTCTTACGCTGAGTGTGAAGACGACATCCCCCTATCATGACTACATTATTGGGAATGCGTTAATTCCTAAACCTAAGTAAAGGTAGTAAAGGTCAATTCTAAGGAATCGTTATTATCACAATAGATTACTTTTTCGGCCTTCCCACCGCCCTAGGCTGATTCCCATTGTTTGCTAATACAAATAGGGGGGGGGGGGGTGTTTAAAGTCCCTGTGTTCGTGACTTTTGTGGCAGAATTTGTATAGCAAAAATATCAATCCAATTGAAATTGGAGGTTTTGAGTTGAATCATCCTTTGTGTCAAACAAAATGACATAAATTAATGAATATAAATATATCAAAGTTATATATAAAACATCTATCTATCTATCCGGGTGCACGTAAGCTTGTGCCTAATTTCCAAGATAATAAACAATTATCTTACGGACTATTGACTCGTATAAGTAAGAAATCTTATAAAAAGACTCTTACAAGAAATATCACCATTCAAGGTCGCATAAGATCTGTACGCAAGGCTTCGGCATCAATTATTCCGTTTGCCCAATTCCATGTGCTTATCGCACATGGAAATTTGCTGGCTTTTAACAGATAAGCCAACATCGTCACAGGCGCATCTTCAGATTCCATGTTGTTGCGCTCTAGTTAGGCCTATTGCCTGAATAGAACATATTCGCTGTTATGGGTAACAGCGTGTGACACTCAGTTTATATACAAGTCTAATAATATTTTGTAACAATACATTATGTTAATTATATGCGAGTATAAAGGACTTCTCATCTGGTGGTATACAAAATAAATGAGATTCGTTGTGACATGCAGCGTGAATTGCAATAGCGTTGTGTATTATATCTTCCTTTACAACTATCTGACAAGCAATGACGTTTTAATCATCTCGTATGATTAAAACCAACTTTGCTTCAGGAAGTTGTAAACCACCCTTTTGTTGTCAAGTACTTGACTCTTAAAGATGCATGTTGATAGCTGAGTCGCGAGATTGTCTTTGTCCTCTATTGCATAATGAGTGCGCGTGGTTTGTGTGTCGTTGGCTGGTCCTATATATTCACAACGCTATTTTGTTACAACGAATACAGAAGTCGGAAATTCCCACCCACCCAACCCTTTTTTATTTTGGGTGCATATCGGGATTTTTCTGGGGGGTGTCTTGGTGGTTCTGAGGCTATATTCCCCCCCTTTCTGGTTCTCGGTTTGTTCTATTGAACATCCCGGTGGCGATCAATTTTTTCCATGGGTGTCCACTTTTGGCTGTGGCCGTCTGTGCGGTTCCCAGTAGCTTCCTCCAATTGGGCTTCTGGTGGTGATCTTTTATTTTTACTTCCACGGGGGTTCCTCTGCGGTTCGGGGGTTCCTTGGCATCCCGTGTGGTTTTTTATTTTGTCACTTGCTTTTTGCATTCCAGTATGACAGGTTTCCTTCTCGCTGGGCAGAATTTGTATAGCAAAAATATCAATCCAATTGAAATTGGAGGTTTTGAGTTGAATCATCCTTTGTGTCAAACAAAATGACATAAATTAATGAATATAAATATATCAAAGTTATATATAAAACATCTATCTATCTATCCGGGTGCACGTAAGCTTGTGCCTAATTTCCAAGATAATAAACAATTATCTTACGGACTATTGACTCGTATAAGTAAGAAATCTTATAAAAAGACTCTTACAAGAAATATCACCATTCAAGGTCGCATAAGATCTGTACGCAAGGCTTCGGCATCAATTATTCCGTTTGCCCAATTCCATGTGCTTATCGCACATGGAAATTTGCTGGCTTTTAACAGATAAGCCAACATCGTCACAGGCGCATCTTCAGATTCCATGTTGTTGCGCTCTAGTTAGGCCTATTGCCTGAATAGAACATATTCGCTGTTATGGGTAACAGCGTGTGACACTCAGTTTATATACAAGTCTAATAATATTTTGTAACAATACATTATGTTAATTATATGCGAGTATAAAGGACTTCTCATCTGGTGGTATACAAAATAAATGAGATTCGTTGTGACATGCAGCGTGAATTGCAATAGCGTTGTGTATTATATCTTCCTTTACAACTATCTGACAAGCAAACCTTATGGATACGGTCGCGGCCAATCGGATTACAGAGTCCGCGACGCGTCGAACTGCTCAAAGATAACGCTGTTCCGACGCTGTTCTACAACGCACTTCCGTGTTTACGCTGTACGCTGTTGTCACAGAAAAAAGTGCCGAAGTATTCTGACGACGACTATAGTAAATCACTAGGCGGACAGCATGCTATGAATGTGATCAACTGTTAACAGCAGCCTGGTACTCTGTCGGCAATTCATTATTTCCTTTCATCTACGTCACAGCACCAGGCTGCTGTTAGGAATTGAGAAGAACACACGTGACATGTTTTCCGAAGATTTGTGATCTCAATTTTAAATGGTGTATTACCAAACTATACAATGTTCTAACATATTTGACATTTAAAACCACCCAATACGACAATTATGTACAATTAGGGTCCTGGGTATGCAGTTTTCATTTACGTAAATACTAGACAGGGAATTTATGCGCTGTGCAAACGGAAGAACTCTATTTGATATGAACTCTCCGCACCGACCCCTAGACTACATTACATCCCCAAGTCTTCAATATTACCGTACGGCAGCTAAAGCTGTACAAATATAGAGGGCGACTGAGAGTTGCAGTCTAATCGACCCCTATTTCTTTGGCTGATTCCCGGTACCCAGGATCCCCTTTGGATGAGTTGTGGCATTCAAGAAAGGTAATCATGGAACAAACAATTTAAAGTCGTTAAAAAACCTCTAAAATCTCCAGAATTCGTAAGCGTAGAATAACATCAATGGTATCAAAAGAATCCGTAAGTATACATGTAGTTCCATAAGTAAGGATAACTTAAATTTAACTACCAGTAAATGTATTTTTTGTTTTGAAACAAATACGAAGTAGGAAGCCAATGCTTGATTTTGTAGCTAACCGCATCAGTGGCGTACCCAGCTTTTGGAAACTGGGGGGGGGGGGACTATATTTGTACCGACGAGATGCATGATGTACCGACAATTTTTTTTACAGACCTTCAATTTTTGTTTTCTCGTAAAATATGCACAATTTTTTCCTGTGAGCAACTGAAATCTTGATAAGGGGGGGGGGGGGGGGGGGGGGGGGGGTAGCGATGAAGTTGTCAACATAACCGGCCAATTTTTTTTTTGTATGGTCAAAATCGCAAATCTACCGACGGAGGGTCGTTTTTACTGACGGTGTTATTTCAGGGGGCCCTGGCCCCCCTGGGTATGCCACTGAACCGCATAGATAGATTCCTGTCAATTGATTGGTTAAAAGTGAGGGGATAATTAAGCTATGTCTTCAATTTCAATATGACGTCATGAAAACAACTATGCCCGGGCATAGTCGCTTTTTTGATGACGTCACACCCATGGTTCACGAGTCGAGCGATTCGCATTCCGCGACCGGGTCTGCAACCCGTTTGAAACATCTGAATCGCCCCGATTGACGAAACATAATAATACGGCGAAAAATTTCGTTTTGAACACCCTGTATTTACGCGGTGATTGACAGCTGATCTTTGACATTTCGCATTTCTTTGTCTGAATTTGTCTGCTGCGTAAAGTTTTTGTTTACAATTTTCCATGATCAGTTTCGCATTGTTGTACCGTTTTAAGATGACTAAAAACAAACAACTCTGGTTGCCTTTGTTAATGAAGAAGGTATCAAAGATATGATGGATTCCACTATAGCCTTAATGCAAATTGTCAAGTGAAATCCTGTTAGAATCGCTACGGTAAGAATATTTATATACAGTGACAAACCTTCCAAACGGTGAACAGGTGAAGGTTTGGTCTCGTGTACCTTCATTTCATGAAACTTTGGTTGGCCCAAGGTGACTATGTTGATAGAAAATGTTCTTTTAACCAAACAAATGACAACAATCTATACATTTGGTATATAAATAAAATATTGACTGCTTTCATTCGGGTCACAGTTCAAAAAAGAAAAAGAAAAGAAAGGTGGGGTGGGGGATACGAAAAGGTGGGCGAGGAGGCATGCGAGGGACATATAGAACGTTTGAAGTTATTGGACGTCGGTCGGGGTATAGGCGTACATTGACGAGAAATCTGATATTTTGGAGGTAACTAGTAACTATCGATATGCTTTTCTAAACCTAAAGCTTTTTCAACATTTACAATTTTAAATCAAGAATATATATCAGTATACAACTTCTTTCTGGCAAAGGTCTAAATAATAAAAAGCCAATATTGATTGGAAATAAAGTGATTGCTTTTCAATAAAATAACGGTCAAAAGTACACACCAAATCGCACCAAATGGGTTTGAAAATTAATCCAATTATGCATATATGAGGAGCCCCCTCAGACTCCGCGCTTTTAAACCATCTATAGATACTTAAATCAATAAAATATCACAGTATATATGCTCAACTTCTTTCTTGCATTGATAAAATCAAAATATTGATTGGAAATGAAGAGGTGGCTTTTTGATAAAATGTTGGTCAAGCGCGTAGTCCCTGCACACTGAGCTAAGCTGCCAACGCTTGCCCGGGCAGCCGTTTTGTACCCACATATCAGCTAGCTGAGACGCGATGCGTTATCCAATCAATCAAAGTATCAGGATTTGAAGAACCGGGTGGGTAAATGTGTATGAATTCAAAAAACTGGGTGTGTAAATTTAAAGATTTGTGTACAAAGTATAGGCCATGTGGACAAAAACTGGGTGTGTAAAACTGAATTTACAAAAGTGGGTGTGTAAAACACGCCCTACACAGCTGGCTGCCTAAGGCTTTGCAATCAATGCCTTAGCTGTGGAGATAGTTCCTGGCTGTATGATTTTGTATGATTTTGTATGGTGTAGTGGCCTAAGGGTAACAAACATACATGTATTCCAGAAATCTCATTTAAATCAATAACACATGAATTGAAAGCGATAATTTTGACACATTTTTGTACTTTTGTTAATGTTATCATACAAATAGTTATATATAGAAAGGACAACATGTTATTTCAGGAGACCGGGGTTCGAGTCCTCGCCGGTGAATGTCGATCCTTTGCTTATTTTTCGTTTGGACATTCGCCGGTGTTTGTTAATATTTGTTGTTATAAAAACTGTAAACACCACAACACTGTGGTTGGTAAACTGCTTTATATTATAAACTTAGTTGTTTTTGTTTTGTTTTTTAATTATTGGGTTGGTATACTGCTTTATATTATAAACAACTTAGTTGTTTTTGTTTTGTTTTTTAATTATTGGGTTGGTATACTGCTTTATATTATAAACAACTTAGTTGTTTTTGTTTTGTTTTTTAATTATTGGGTTGGTATACTGTTTTATATTATAAACAACTTAGTTGTTTTTGTTTTGTTTTTTCAATTATTGGGTTGGTATACTGCTTTATATTATAAACATGTTAGTTGTTTTTGTTTTGTTTTTTAATTATTGTTTCTCAAAATGTAGTACTTAATTTGGTAGGCAATGGGCGGGGGTTGAATGTAGCCCTGTGGATTTTAGGCTTTTTAGCTGTATTTTGTAGCTATTTCCCCTTCAAATTACCAAGTCTCAAACCTTTTGTTGGTTTTTTTACTATATTAAACAAGCATTTTCTTGAAATCTCATTTAAGAAAATGCTTGTTTAATTTAAAAATCAATAACACTCAAAATTGAAAGTGCATGATCATTTTGACACATTCTTGTATTGTACTTTTATTTGGTAATGTTCATATAAAATAGTTAGAATGGAGAGAAGGACAAAGCCTTATTGTCTTTCTTTTGTTTGTTACTTAAATTATTTCCAAAAAATGTAGTCCAATATAATTTGAAATCTTATTACAAAGAAACCATATTAAATAGAAAACCATAAATGGAAGTTGAATTCCAATTCTGCATTTGTCCACCATCCCCCGGACGATTCTACGCTCAATTGAGACGTGAAGACTATTTTTATGGGTATAAAAAAGCCTGATATAAATAATAATAATAGTATTTATGAATGGCTTGTTTTCGGGTATAATACAAGATTATATTGTACTCGCTATAAAACAATGCACTCGTTTCCGGCTCTTGCAATATTTGTATTGCTTTTTAAAGTGCAATATATTCTTGTATCACCATCAAAGCCATTCAATATATTATATAAAATAACTTTTTGTTGCTTTTATGATCATTATTGAACTATTTACCTTGATGTGCAGGCCTTACATGTATGTCGCAAGGGGAACACCGGGAGTTTGTGTCAAATCTTACTATAAATCTGGAAACGGTGTGTGTTTGTGTGTTTATTTGTGTATTTATTTGTGTGTTTGTTATCCTTATTTCTCCGTTAGATGTGATCAAAGTGGCGCCTAATTCGCAGGCTTGTGTACAGTGTCATGTTGGGGGAGAGGGCGGGGGGGGGGGGGGGGGGGGGGAGGGGGCGGTGTAAAACCACGGGAAATGGTTTAGGATAGGCCTAGGGTTATAATGGTACAATTAGCGTTTTGCGGGGGTTAATGAAACAACCTGATTTCTTTACTTAAACAACAATCTAAGGGATTATAAATCAAACTGGTTTGGGTGTGTGCATGGGAGGGGGGAAAAACCACGGGAAATGTTTTAGGATAGGGTTAAGAGTTAATGAAGTTGCCGCAGGAAATGGTTGGTTGGTGTAGTTGCAGTGTGGGGGGGGGGGGGGGGCGATTGTAGGGGGGTTGGACATGGTTATAAATCAACCTGATTCTGATTCTGATTGGGGGGGGGAGGTTATATGGGGTTTATAATGCCTTTAGAATGGTTATGGTTATAAATCAACCTGGTTTAGGGGTGTTGAAGGGGGTTTATGTGGTTTCAGAGGTAGTTAATGTGAACCATCTAGCGGGGATCCGAGCGTAGCGAGGGTACGCCGCTAGTAATATATAAACCCATAAAAATACAGAAAATTCCATGAAAACCCATGAAGTTGCATTCAATTCCACTAAAAAAACCCGGAAAATTCCATGACAACCCGTGAAGTTGCATTAACTCTCACTAAATTTGGGAGAAAAACATCCTCATTTTATGGTTTAAATGTTGGCTTCAACATGACGTACACATTTTTCAAACTTAATTTTCTGCTATATTTATAATTTCTTCTCCCATCAGCTGTGACTTTTGGCATTGCGTGGCAGCCAGTTAAAATCTGATGATGGAAGGCCCAATAACAGTTCCAGATAAAGAAACCCTTCAACAAGAAACAGATGGTATGTATGCATCCCTCAAATTTGTGAAATGGTTCTCGGCCAACATTCTTTGTTTGTTGTGTTGCCCTCAAGTGCTAAGAATTTAAAATTGGATCGGTCGGTCGGAAATCTTTTTTTCTTCTTTTGATTGAAAAAATAGTCTAAAAACATTTAGTAAAGCTAACTTATTCATTTCAAGCAAGAAATAGTAAAATTTATATAACTTTGAGGACAAATTTGAATCTTAAAAAAAAAAAAAATGAAAAAAAAACCTCCCCAAAAAACCCTAACCCTAATGTTGCGATGTTAGGGTCAGTCACAGAGAAAAAATTATAATAAACATGTTTTTTGACCCATTTTAGGTTCTGCAAAGATAACTCAAAATATTTTTTTCTTCAAATTTTGTCATACTAGTTTTATTATAATCCAGATAACATTCCTTAGGAAGTTTTTTTGTTTGTTTTTAAATATCTTATTTTTTGTGTGGCCTTTTTTGGTCTATAATTCAAAAAATAAATAAGATATTAAAAAAGAAAAAGAAAAGCTCCCTAGGGAATATTATCAGGATTATAATAAAACTAGTATGAACCTAAAATGGGTCAAAAAAACGTGTTTTTTATAATTTTCGCCAAAATAGTCAATTTCATGTTCATGGTTGGATTCATTGAACCCTTTCCTTCAAGAAAATGCATACTTTTATATAGATTAAAGTAATAATGAAGAAGTTACGGCAGTTTTTACGGAGGCTGTACCTGAGAATCCACACCCCCCTTAAAGTTTATCACTAAAAAGTCAAATTTGTGCTATTTTTTTGAAGAAATGCTACAAAGCTTATAACGGCAATTTTACACATGGTGATTTCTTTCAAAAAACTGGCACAACTTTGATTTTGTTTGCAAACAAGCATAGTTTTGGATATATTCAAGCAAATTTGACAAAACAAACTACATACGAAAGGTTATTTAGGTATCTTGAGGCTCCAACAGCCTTCAAATCCAAAATCCAAACTTATGAAAATGACATATTCCACAAACAACCATTTTTGTCTCGCCTGATGTAATCAGGAAGAGACTACATGTATGTAAATCACTATTTCTGTCCGGCGTATGGCGTCCGCCGTCCGCCGTTGTGCTAAGAAATACCTTTGTGACGCGATATCTGGAGATCCGTAAGGCAAGGGGGAAGGGGGGTGGTGTGTTCTTTTGCTGATTGAATTTTCAAGGTCATTGGAGGTCATTCAAGGTCATCGGGGTCAAATATGCTTACAACTTTTGTGACGCGTTGTAACGCGATATCTAGAGATCTGTAAGGCCTATCTTGATGGGACTTGATGTCAGGAAATGGGGTGGTGTGTTCTTTTGCTGATTTGATTTTCAAGGTCATTGGAGGTCATTCAAGGTCATCAGGTCAAATATGGGGTCAAATAAGATCCGTAAGGCCTATCTTGATGGGATTTGTTGGAGAGAAGGGGGTGGTGTGTTCTTTTTGCTGATTAAATTATAAACTTTGAAGGGCCATAAAGCGGAAACGATTCGTTTGTGTTCCGCAAATTTTTTAGTACTGGGTAACATTTGAGCATCCCTTAAGGTATTACATCCCTTGCATTAACTACAATGCCTACCTCTGTGACA
>CM069442.1:25329416-25669470 GCA_035610835.1 Ophiura sarsii
ATAGGCCTAAATACAAATTTACAAAACCTGTTTAATAGGCTTTTGCTAATGAATAATTACATGTTCAGTTTCTCTGTATATTACTAAATGTATCCAAAAGCCGCATCTTAGTATAGATGCCAGGCTGACCCATGGCCATACAGACGTAGCATATAGTGACATTGGTTTTGACCAACAACAGTGCTTTGATATTGGTAGGTTAGCTTCATATTGAGGTGGCTGGTTTGAATTCCGATTCGGTTAAATTGTCTTTGCTCACTGGTTTATAAAAAATATTTATGGTAAATTAACAATTTGGTATGCATTTGATATTGATCATTATATATCTGAAGAAAGTGACCAGTACATTTTAACAACATTTTCAGCTTGTTTAACTGGACAATTTGCCCAAAAGTTTACTTACAAAAACACAAATAATTAATGGCTTTGTTTATTTGTTCTCGTTCAGGTTAAGATCGTTAAACATGTCTCACAACCAACTGAAGACCGTACCTGCTGAACTATTCATGATCCCTAGCTTGGAATATCTCTCGTTATCCGATAACCACATAAAGAGTATCAACCCAGCCACATTGCACTTTGTTTACTCCAGGTGAGTTGATAAGCCTTTTTGATGAATGGCTGACAAAATTGGCAATGGCAGTATTTAAGTTTGAGTATACATGTAGAACAGATGAGGACGTACTTCACTTTATAAGGATGCACAACACTGGAATGCAGGGATTGTGCCTCTAAGTTCCACTCTTGTCCAAGTGTAAAGCACAATTTCCGATATAACATCAAAAACGTTTGTATGCCATAATGCTTTTTGGACTAATAATGCCTCGCTTTCCAGCTTTTTCACTCGCCAGAAGGTGTGTCCAAATGCACAAACTTGGTATGAACATATATCGCTCATTTTGATACAGTAGACAACAACTTCACTTATCAATAGGCCTACCTCAATCCGGGTTTTTTTTGCATGTAAAAGCTTCTAATAAGCTCTTTCAAGATAGACTTAGATTAGATGCAGGGCATGTTTCTGTTTTTGGCCTATAATCAAGACTAACCACAACCTCAATATATTTTCACAGAGGAAGGAAAACCAGTGTGGAAGTGCACCAACCTGAAACGTCTAGTGTTATCCAATAATAAGCTTCTAAAAATCCCTTCAGACATCAGAGTTGCCAGGCAGTTAACAAAGATGGATGTATCATACAATAATCTGAAGGAGGTCCCGCCGCCCTGGGATTGTCCGCTGGTAAGAATGTCGTACCTTTTTATAAATTCATTGAGTAGCTAGTTGACATTTTTGTTTTGAAAGACCGCACCACTAGTTTCAATACCAAACATGACATTGAACCTTCTAATATCATTTCAGGTAAGAATGTATCCATAACTTGGGGGGGGGGGGGGCAGATGGATTATTTCCCCCTTTCAGAAGGCTTGCTTTCCAAATGCAATGACAAAATCGTGTATAGTAACCAGAATTAGTTTTATATAACGCTTGAAAATATTCAAGCCATCTGATTGGTGGGTACTACATCAGATAACATAAAATAGTCCATTTCATGCTTGACGTCACTTCCAGGTATTTTTTTGTCTTTCAAAAAGTACTATCGACCAGGCGGTCAATAGTACTTTTTGAAAGACAAAAATGCCCTGCCTCGTACAATTTTGCTGTAATGGCATGAAGAATTTTTACATAACCCTTCCTAATATTACTGTAGGTTGCACCACCCATAGGATATATGTGATGCAATGGGTACCAATTGCCAATTGGGAGTTTTTTGTATGCAAATCAACATTATTCAAGTTTGTAGCATTTCATTGATTGCCATGCTCATCTCTATGAGAACAATCATCCCAAAGGTATGATACTTTCCTCCAGATAAATGCAACCCTATTCTACGGGCTAGCATACCTCTCATGTAGGGTCACTCAGGCATTTTAGTGTTTTTTTCTTCTTCTAAATTGGCGTGAACATTTTGGTCAATTTTCAACAATATTCAACAAACATTTTACAATTTGAAAACAAAATTCCAAAATGTTCCAAACAATTTTAAGTAAAAAAAAAAAAAAAAAAAAAGAAAATTCAAAAAAATGGTCAATCAGGCCAGTAGAGAATGGTGTGTTTTTTCGTCGCCTAAAAGGTAAGTTCCCAGTGTTCATCTCTCCATATATTCTGCAATTTACTCACAATTTAGCCTGCTGTACACTAATCATATCAGATGTTCTCCGGGATCTCCGGTTTCCTCCTGCTTTCAAAATCTGTGATTAGTTGTTTCGGTTATCAAAAACTTCCTTGACCCAATGGTATTTGGGGAGTTGCATTGAAAAATGGTGGATGTTACAATCTAATTAAGTGCGGATAGGTTTGCGCTAGAAATTGACAGCACCCTAGTTGATGCGACCTGATTCTGATGATTCACCAGCAGCGAAATTACAGCGCTTTGATCACTTTGGAAAGGCGCTATATAAATACTAATTATTATTATTATTATTATTATGTTATGATTTTCTTGCAGGAAGAGCTTCAGTGTCATCACAACAGCATCACAGACGTACCTGATATGCATGCTTGCTGGCACAAGACTCTTAAAATCCTCAACCTCGGTCACAACAAGTTGACGGAGATTCCCTGGACCATCTGCCGTCTTCAGTGCCTTCTACGGCTGACTCTTTGTCACAATAACATCTGGAGATTGCCTGCCATCAATGAGTGGGCGATACTGAACCTGCAAGACCTTGATCTCTCTGGCAACTTATTGGTCAATGTTGATTTGGAAATAAGGTAAGATTATACTGTGAGGATCTAAGCCAGGCATTCTCAACTGGCGGCGCGCGCCCAACATGTGGTGCATCAAGGCATCCTAAGAGGCGAGAGAGTGGTTATGAAATAAATGTAAAAAATAAAATAAAATCATTCATGATATAGCCAGATTTCATAAGCCTACTAAAATCAACCACTGACCGTCCGCCAGAAAAAAACATGCCCCTCCACCACACCGAGCCCTGTTTTCCTCTGAAAAAGAACTTGAGTTGTAAATTCTAAAAAAAAAGACCAACGAGAGGCAATTTAAGTCAGCAAAACCCCCAACACCCAGGAGCTTTAGGGGGCGCTGCCCCCTGGACCACCGCCGGGGCTTCGCTCTGGGAACCCAAGTGGAGCTTCAACAAGTTGGTTACTAAAATGTGGAGCATCACTAAATCTTGTTGAGAAAGCCTGATCTAAGCTATGTCAATTTATTCCTGCATGTAACTTTGTAAAGGTTCTTAAACTGATGATATACATCTTGTTATATTTTTAATAGTCGCAAAATGTCAACAGCCTCCAGTATATCTCAGAATTCTACAACAGACGAGACAAGAAGTCGACACTCTTCCACAGCTAGTGTCGAGAGAGCTTCACCAGGTAAAAAATTCAAAATATGATATTGCATTGAGGTGGGTCGGGGGTGGGGGGGGGGGGGAGGTGTCATCCTTATTCCAATATCTGCTTTAAAAATGGTTAGATTGCTGTATGCCAAAACTCCATACGTATTATGAATTCGCTTAGTTCAACAAAGATATGTTGCTGTTAATTAGTTAATGATGCTAGTGTACGCCTCACAAAATTGCTTCGTCAAATTATGTGTTTCGGCATATTTTGAGATGGTCAAACAAGTTAGGTATATGCTCCATAGAGACTCATATCAAGTAAAATAAAAAAAAATGTAATAAACCAAATTAATTATAAAATGATACTTTTCTCTTTTTATACATATCTCCCTGATACATGTTACCACGCAATGAGTGTTAAGTCACCAGTGCGCATTGGAAGATATGGTCCAATAAACACGCTAAAAATCAATAGAAAAACAAAGGAATTGTACAACTTCAATTTGAATGTTGATGGAGTAAATATTGAGTGACTAAACATGTTTCATATCGTTTTAAAGCTTGTTTTCTGAGCATTTAGAATCTGGACAAACCTGGAAATAAATGTTTCCAACTTCACTCTCATTTTGTGATGACAGGTCTTGTATATACTACAGCTGCCGACCATTTAAGCATCAACTCCAAACTATCAGAGGACTCCACATCCAGTAATTTCTTCATCAGTATGCCTGATGGCGAAGGAGAGATGTTGCTGTTTCCCAGTGTATTCAACAAAGGCTTGAGGGCGCTAGACCTGAGCTGCAATCAGCTACAGGCCGTACCAGATAGCGTGTGTGATATGCAAGCTCTACAAGTGTTGGATCTCCATGGGTAGGTTTTATAGTGTGACTTTTTATTTAATATTGCCTATAAGACGATGAAAAAAACCTTGGGTCATAATTCCATGCCAAATCAACCAATGGGTTGGTTGGTCACCCTCTCAGATTTGGCTGAAAATCATTGATATGGAACATCTATAGGTATAATGAGCACATGCAAATGGCTAGGGTTCAACTCAAAGCGGTTTAGAAAATTTGGCCTGATGAAATTTGTCACAGACCTGCATTTTTGTCAGTTTTAATTTGGTAAAAGATATTTAGCTGTCAATTGCTACCTACATGTAGAGTGATTGCTATCCATATAAACAGAAACACTGTATCTCATGAACTTCCTGTGGGCCTCCGAACATGCCTTCATAGTTCATATTTAGGAAATTTGAATATATTTTATTTTTAGACCATCAAACATAGAAATAGTTATCACAGAATGGTCAAATCGATTGCTGATGTTGTATAGCCATGCAACTTAACTCCCAAACATGTGCAGGTCATTCAGACCTTTATGATAGCTGGGACCCAAAGATGGGTCTGCGGACAAAATTCATGAAAATAGCCCCCCTTCCTGGTGACCTTTGACCCCATAGTGCAATACCGACAAATTTGAAACATCACACATTAGTACGCTGACATCAGATCTACATTTGTACAAAACCTGAATTTGTACCTCTTTCCAAATGTATCAAATTTGTAGAACTCACTTGTTTCTATGCTCCGCCACTTGCTTGAGATTATAAGTAGGTTTTAATTTCAATGTGCCAAAATCATCACTATTTCGTGTTCAAAAGAACAACTCTGTTATCTGTTTAATGAAGTGTTATATTAACAACAACTACAGTGTAGAGAGATTCTCTATTGACCGTTGAGCACATCATTGTGTTGATTGTGGCACATTCAGATTGAGAACTCCTCATATTCTCAAGCATGTGGCTGAGCACTATAATTACCACAATAGTAAATTACTACAAATTTCTGCTTATACCTAATTCGTAATAACACAATTTGAACACAAGTTATCAACAAATTTGTGATTGAAAAGAATTTCCAAATTGTTTTTGAGGAGTTTAGTATAATATATTTTTCCATCCATCAGAAACGGAAATCTCACAAGCCTACCATATAAAATGGGTCTGCTGACCAACCTGTACAGTCTTAGACTTGATCATGATCAGATTAGCCATCCTGCCGAGGTTACCATGGCAATGCAACAGCTAGAAAGACCTACCCAAAGGATATGCAAATATTGGTGGAGAAACTTCACAACAGTCAGCCGTACAGAGGACTCAAAATGATGATTGTGGGCCCTGAGGTGAGTAGGAATATTATAGCATTTATGGGTAGGAAAAATGTCCTATTGTACTGATCACTGGACATATTTTAGAAGTGTTTAAGCTTTAAGTTGACTTAAAGGTCAAAGTGTACCTCAATTTTGGCAAAATTAGTGTTAAAAATAATAGCAAATATTTAGTGCGCTATATACAGGCATTTGTTCAGTTATAGTCACCTTTGGACATAATTCCAACAATGCGTATGTGCGTGCATACATGCGTAAAACCATGCAGACGTGCACACCAGACGCTTTCAAAAAATGACATCGCGTTCTGATTGGGCAATCATGAAATTGTCACGCGTATATGCAATGCATGCATAGTTGTTCATACATTTCACATATCTGATCGCAGCTCCGCGAACAACAACATAACATGCATGCTGGCGTGAAATAGCTTGAATTTCGTCCATAGCATTATGACAGTGACTATATAGTAAAGTTGCGGTGCTTTTGTCAGCGAATTGGCAAGTTTCTGCAATAACCTGGGTAAGCTATTACAAAACCTGCTATGTAACCATAGCAGGTTGTTATAAACATCTGTAAAGGCTAATATTTCAAAGGAGGTTTTCTTGCCCAAGATGATAGATTAGGAATGCTTTTCACAATCGCATTGCAACTCGTTAATTGTAACAGGGGTATGCCAGTGAGCTTGCCGATCGGGTCCACTTTTGAATTAAAATTTGGTCAGCATAGAACTGGTGGCGCTATACTGATCAGGCGTGATTGTCTGCGTGACTTATAGCAGACGACACGACGCTGGCCACGCGTCTCTTAGACGACCCAATTATGTCAACGGGAGTGCACTATTTTGAATTATTTTAACAGTCACTCGTCCGGTTAACGATGACAATTCTTCTAATTATGATGAATTTGTCAAAATGATCAGATTAACATTCGCGATTACGTGTTATTTACCTTATTCATTACGTATTCAACATTTAGGTTTTGCGTGGCCACCGTCGTCTGTGTAAATCCCCAACGCCCTCAAACCTATGCTGACCAAATATTACGTTAAACCTGGTTAAACACTGTTAAACGCGTTAAACGCCGGTCACCGACACATTCCGATGATTACCATAATTTATATAATTTATGCAAACGGCACCGTTTTCGCTACGTGTGTTAGTATAGGACTTTCCTATCCCAAAATTAATAGTATCCCTGATTGTAACTAGATTTTACCTGTTATGTATGCTGCAACGAAGATAAAATGACTTCAATCACAATGTGGCATTTACTCAACAGTTGTATGGTAAATAAGATTACCGCCAGACCCTAGAAACAATAGGCAGGAAACAAAAGGTAGATTTCTGATTCAACTGTACTGTAGCAAAACACGACCTCTTGCATGCCTTAGCATGAACGTAATGATACCAAAGGAGACGCCACGAAAAAGCCCGCGAAAAACTAACAAACCATTTTCCAGGACGGACGGTAAATTAAAATTTGCTCAATTGCATCTCATACATTTTTAATTACATGCAGAGTGGGATGATCAAGTTGATTAAAGAGGGTTCATTGAGAAAGAGTATTCCTCAAAAATTAGTTAATTACAAATTTCAGGGGTATTCCTAGAAGATTACATGTTGTTGCAGTCTAGTCTCTTCCATATTAGTTGCCTAATAATTTTCTATAATTTTGAATTCATCTTTTCGCTTTGTGACAGAAATGTGGCAAGACGTCATTACTGAGCTGTTTAACAAACACAGACTGGCCTGAAAACGATAAAGGAGTGAACATCAAACAATGGCGACTGTCGAGCTCCCTCATGTCCGACACACGCAATAGTCTGAGCCAAAGATTGTTCAGAAAACAGTCATCACTGGTAAATATATGTAGTAGTTGAGGAATATATACTTTGTTCTCTGGCTTGGATGGTGATGATTAATTGTGATAATTACATTACTGTTACGCAGTAGTTATATTTATATAAGTGAGAGATACCACTTTTCATATTTGATTTCTGAATCGAGGCTTTTCCTTAACCCTACCTAACACATTTTGGGGATAAGCATTTTCAGGGGAAAATGTCCCATGCACAAGCTGAATTCGAACCCAGGTCCACCAGCATGTGAGCCGGTGCTTAGTCCACTAATAGTACCAAAGGTTCACACTCCCATTAACATTTTCTGACCACATATATCGTTGGCCGTGATCGCCCCGGGGCATAGATTGAAGGAACACATGCTGCCAGCATAGATTTCAAATAGGGTTTTGTAGTATTCTGGTTATTAGGGTCAAGTGACTACAAAAAAATGTCTCACTAAACGTAAAGAGACCCCTGGGTGGAATTTGGAATAAAACTGTTACTTTGGAGGAACAGATGGGCCTAAATTTGGGAGGGGGCGGTCCCTGCCGGCAGCAAGATTCAAATTGTGGGTCCACCAGCGTAGGAGTCTTTGCCCTAGTCCACTTTTCCTGGGGGGTTGCACCTCCCCCAAACGACCTTTTCTGTCCACATGTTTTGCCCGCCGAGTGATCCCCTTGGAAAAGCACTTGTGCAGCCAGCATAGGTTTTAAAATAGGGTTTTGTGATGTTCAGGGTTTTAGGGTATAGAATATAGAATACTACATGGTAAAACAATAAAAAGGAATACTACAAGGTTTTTATTGGGGAAATAGATCCCCCTATTTTCCCTAGGTACTGGATAAGCGCCTATCACCATTCGCGCTTCAGGTTCGGGGTGGGGGGGAAGGCCTGTCGCCGGTACCTTTGGAAAATAGTTCACCCGATTCGCCTCTAACCGTGTATCACGTCCCTAAAATCAGGCCTATGTTTATATAACACCTATCCATCCATCTATATCTCTTTCTCTGCACTAAAACACTACATACAGGGTGAGTAAAAAAACACTGCAATAGTGGAAAGAAGCCATTTTGTTTTCAAAACCAAGTTGATGTTTAAAAAATTTTAAACGTAAGAATAACATATTTGTTACTAATTTCATGTGAAAAATTGAAGTCAATGGCATTTTTCGATTGCCTTTGGTGAACCTTTTCACCCATGCACCCATTTCACACGCTTGTCCACGAAACACCCAAAACATGCAAAAGATTTCAACATGCGTCTCTCATTAAAATTTTAAAATTCGAGGAAATTTGTGATGTAATTTGAACATAATGCATTCTTTCTTGTTTACATGGGAGATAAAATGATCAATTTACATAACCCATGCTAAATTATTCTAACTTTTCACTTTTCGTTAGTGAAATTATTCTAACTTTTTGTTAGTGGGATATTCAGATGAGAACATGAAATGTGTGCAATTTTAATTAAAAATTGCTATGCCCGTGGAAAAACAAGTAAACTGGGTTGTGCAGCAAAATGGTTCACCAAAGACAAACGAAAAATGCGATTGACTTCATTTTTTGACATAAAGTTAGGAACAACTATATCAATCTTGCAACGTTTAAGAAATTTCAAACTTTAACTTGGTTTTGAAAACAAGATGGCTTCTTTCCACTTTTGCAGTTTTTTTGACTCACCCTGTAGAATGATCTGTGTCAATTTTGAACGTATCACCATTATTAATTTTAGTATTGTCTTGTTCAATAGCCAGGGGAGGATGACATAAACTTTACCATATGGGACCTGAAGGGAGGTGACACCTACTCAGTGATACATCAGACCTTGTTTACCCCACATACACTGTACCTACTGGTGTGGGATATAAGAGACAAAGAAGATGGCATACGGCAGAAACTATACCCATGGATCCTGAATATACAGGTATAATAACTTGATGGTGTGAAACTGAGCCAGGGCTCATCAAACTGTAAGAAATTGAGCCAAAATTATCGGAATTTGGCAGACCTATATCAATATAAAAATAGGGAATAGTCTATTTTGGAAACACAGTCCCTGTGGTCTAGTGGATTATCCTATCGCCGCGAATGCGAGAGGGACCGGGTTTGAATCCCAGTTTCTAAGTCGGAAGACTTCCGACTAGATTAATTTGTGATATAGTTTAGTCACAGGTAACACCAACATTTGCCATGTTTATCGGTGCAATCAGTCACTTCTAATTATACTGATTAATTAATTCAACTGTACTGCAGCCATTTATGACCATTAAGGCCTAATTGACCATTGCATGGAAAAGATAAGCATAATAATAAGCGAGTACAAGCATTACTTGCAGGAATTGGATGAGCTAAGCGCCATCCACGCAAAAGGCATTTGCAGACGACAGTTCCAAAATGTCCAAAAATTATCCAAAAATGTCAGCATTATTGAATTTCATCACCATATTTGGAATCACCATGAGAAATGTATTAAGATAAGTACAAACATGCGTAGTGTTGGTTCTGTAATTCTTGCGATAAGACTTTGAAAGTTGGTAAAGGTTTCTGAAGAATCTATTTTGTGTAATACTAATAGCTGCGTCAAAAGTCTTAATATTGAACTGAATTGATTCTGGTCTTTGGTTGGAAAGCACTTCAAACTGTCTGAAATATAGTCTGCTTTTTGCTAGAGGTTACTACATACTCATCATATGGGAATCCAAATTCAAATATTTTGACCACTTGAAACAGTTTGTTGAATGACTGAGCTATAAAACTGTACCCTAAGAGGACCATGGTCAAGAGGCTTGAAAGATGAGGAGGTAGATATTTATTTGCAATGTCCTTTATAGCCATACAACTCTACATAGGGTTCTTCCTTCTGTCTACGAATGACTATAGGAAAGCATTAGAAAACGCTTAAAACCCAGCTTTAGAAAATAAGGGCGCTTCCCTTAACCAAACGACTGGATGTGCCCTTAAATGTGTATGTTCCGATCACTTTTTTTTGGCTATGATTTTTTTTTCACATCAAGATATTTTGATATCAATAGAATCCCCATATTTTTCTCATTATATCTGTAAAATCTTCCGGGCCAGAAAGGTTCCATTGAGAAAATATAGGCTAAAATGTGGTGAATTACTGCCAAAGATGGTTAACCACTAGCAAGTTTGTGTACTACTCAATGGGCACATGTTGTGTTACCTTGTGCTTCTCAAATTAGAACCATTGAAGTTATGCAACTCAAACTTTGGAATGTGACAATTTTAAGGATGAACTTTCAGGTAAAATAGCAGTTGAAAATCAGGTCAGCAATCAGAATATCGACCTTTATATTTTTGAACTGACAAAAATTAAAATTAACTAAATCCCATAATATGAAAATGAATCATTCCTTTTCAGGCACAAGCACCAGAGAGCACCATTATAGTTGTTGGCACACATCTGGACAAACTGCCGTCAAGGACGGAGAAGCGTCAACCAATCATAGAGTCTGTACACCAGACCTTCCGTCAGGCATTCCCGAGACTACGCGAATCTTGCGTGACACAGAATTGTTTTGTGGAAGTGCAGGCTACTGGTGCCAATGGTGCCGGCATACGAGAGCTGAAAGAGGCTATTTATGACTGCGCCTCGGTGATGACATTCAACAGGAAGAAAAAGAAAATGCAAGATTTGTTAGTGGGAAGAAAGGTATGTAAATAAAAATTGGTAATTAGTATATTTTTTACCCTAACATTCCCAGAGGCCACAAATGGATACAACAAATAGCTTCTGTACTGCATGCTTGCCGGGTCTATCTCGTGGCACGATCCAGCGAGCTATTAAATAGTCTCGTCTCGAAAAAGTTTATATTTTCGAGCTCACCCGTTAGGGCAATCAGCTAGTTTTCCAACTTCCACGCTGGTGGCTCGGGCAGCGCAGGCAAAGAGTGATCTTTTACGCCAAATTTGACCTGTTTTTTTCCCCTGAGGAAGTTAGGGTTAAAGGACATCCTTGGTTTTGCAAGAAGTTTGTCGTTCATGGTACAGGGTTATATTTAAAGGAGGGGGTTGGCCTTAACAGAGTGGATATATGTTTAGGGGTGTGCCACTAAATTAGGTCACTTTTCACCTTTGTGGTCAATACATACATGTATACATACTTACAAAAGGCTTATTTAACGTGCCGTTTCAAAAGATCTGAATGCAATTGATAGACAGGCACACATTATATTTTGAGAAACACTAACAGATGAGATTTTAGTCCCTTCTTGAATTTGGGATGTGATTGAGCACTACGCACAACAATCCCCTTTTATAATATTTTGGTAAATCAATTGTTCTAATTTCTAGAGTATCTCCTCTTTTTCCCCTGTTACCTTTATTCTTACAAGCCACCGTCTGGGTTAAGCTAATGTTGGTTTTGTTCGAGTCGTTATATTATTTCAATTCAAATACCACACCATATGTGTCTATATCCTAGGTGCCAAGTGCCTTCATAGTTCTAAAGGACCGTGTGATGAAAGACTGTGTGGATCGTCAAGCTGTCTTCCCTCCCGTGCCACCCATCATGACTGAAGCCCAGTTGACAAATCATGTCCGCACCATTGAGGAATGCCATGTCAACAACAGCCAAGATCTGGAAGAAGGTTGGTTTAAATTGCTATTAATGTCTTTCAGGAGTGGTTATCCTTTTGCTTTACAAATACTATTTTAACAAAATCTTGCGTTAAAGTTGGGAAAGCCTATACCCTGATATTTGTGGGCATTCTAAAGTGAGACATGGACCAAAAGTTTACTGGACATGAAGTTTACTATACATGCATATGATTTGTTTCTCAGAAATCTATCAATGCACTTGTGCAAATGTTAATATGCTCACAATAGCATTCCCCCGGCGGGGTTGTGCCATTATTCACACATCAACATCAGCGCATGTGCATTGATTTGTCTAATTTCTCTCGAAACAAAACATACGCATTTATTTACTCGTATTTGTAAAACCAAACAACATCAGACTCTGTCCTTCTGGCCACGAGTAACTACATGGGAAAACATTTCATAAAACCCAAAAATCTCAATTTTAAAGACAATTGAGTACACTTCACTATGCAAATTACTGAATGTGTCTTTAAGCCCAAGTGTTAACCCCAAAACCATGAAAGTTATCAAGCATTTTTGAGGTAAAAAAGAAATTGGCACTTTTTGGTTACTATTTTAAGAACTAAAACTTTGTATATATGTTAGGGGGGGGGGGCTCAAGGAAGGTTTTTGATTTGATTTTTTGAATTTTGTGAGTTTTGTGATTTTTTGCGAAAATCACAAAAATGCCCCAAATCGCTTGATTATACCTTAAGGTTGGTGTCAACCCTGTTTGGCGCCAAATTTATCAAGCACTGTAACTTTGAAATTATAAATGTGATGTACATAAAAGTATACATTTTTTGTGATGAAATGAGTCAGATAATCCATTTTTGGTATCAAATTTTACTAAAAATAGTGTTTTTTACATTTTTTGCCCAAAAATCACCTTTTTGGCGTCAAAATTTTTCAGACAACCTAACAATATCAGTTTTTGATTAAAAATTCCAAAATTTCACCAAAATCATCTAAAGTCAATTATCTAGGAGCGAATTTTTTTTTTTGGCTTAAGATTTGTTTGTTTTGAAAATATTGACCAAAAAGTGCCAAAAAAATGTTTTTTATCTCAAAAATCTCAAATTTGGCACTTTTTGGTCAATATTTTCAAAACAAACAAATTTTAAGCCAAAAAAAAAAATTCGCTCCTAGATAATTGACTTTAGATGATTTTGGTGAAATTTTGGAATTTTTAATCAAAAACTGATATTGTTAGGTTGTCTTAAAAATTTTGGCGCCAAAAAGGTGATTTTTGGGCAAAAATGTAAAAAACACTAATTTTAGTAAAATTTGATACCAAAAAAGGATTCTCTTACTCATTTCATTACAAAGAATGTATACTTTTATGTACATCACATTTATAATTCAAAAGTTACAGTGCTAGATAGTTTGGCGCCAAACAGGGTTGACACCAACCTTAAAGACACTAATCTAGTGACAATTTTCTCCTTTTGTCTTTTAAAGCTGTATTTTTTGAAATTTTGACCAAAAAGTGCCAAAAATGAGAAAATCGTCATAGTGTCTTAATAGTATAATCAAGCAATTTTGGCAATTTTTTGCTCAGAAATAACTTTGTTATAGCTTGTCCCAAAAAATGTGGTCAAAAAAGTGATTTTTTGTGATCTGCTCAAAAAGTGAACATTTCTGGTCAACATTGATGCCAAAAATAGATTCTCTGACCCAAATCCCTTCCAAAAATGTATACTTTTATATGCATTTGATTAATAGTTTAATAATTACAGCACTCACAAAATTCAAAAGAAAAAATCCTTAAGTCCCCCTTAAAACAACAAAAAACGTTAATAGAGAAGTGTCTTTAGATGATTTTGTTGCAATTTCAGCTATGTTGACCACACATTTAGAGACAAAAAAGTGATTTTTGGGTCAACGTTTTTAAAATCAGCATGTTTTAGAGAAATTTGATACCAAAAGTGGATTCTCTGACTCATTTCCTTTCCAAAAATGTATACTTTTATATACATCACATTAAAAGTTCATAAGTTACAGCACTTGATAAATTTCATATTTTTTGTGTTAACCTCCCCTTAATTCAAAGCTATCCTAAATGTCATGTATTTAATCCTCTCACCTTATCCCAGCTGTGGAATTCCTGCGAGACTCCGGCAGCCTAGTGCACGTCAGCGACCACACCTTCGGTCTCACCAACCTCTATTTTCTGGACCCAGCCTGGCTATGCAGCGTCTTACTAGCGGTGGTCAAGCTCAAAGACAATGAGACGTTTAAAACCAGCGAGGGAATAGTTACCAAGATGACGCTGCAGGAATTGTGCGAGGAGAGCGGGTTTGGCAGTAGTAGATTCGATGAGTACATACAGCTGTTGGCGAGGTTTGAGATCGCTCTGCCTGTAAGCTTGAACAGGTATGCAAATTGTGAGGCTTTTACGACGGGTATTCATAGGACAGGGTGTCCCAAAAGTCTATGCACGTTTTTGAAGAGTCATATCTCATAAAATATAAATCATATGGAATAAATGTAACCATATTTTGATAGACGAGATTTGGGAAATTATTTTGATACCAAACACAACCCTATTGGTGAGCCCACAACATTATAAAACTGGTTGAAAGTTTTTGGCCGTGTGCCAGACCCACCCATACCAGGTACCACACATTGTTGCTAAAATCAGGTGCGCATAAATTAACAGTATGAAAGCAACGTTGCGCATTAGTCACAGTTCACTGCTTACCTTGCAACATTAATGTTATTACCAAACTCGGTCACTCACAACATAAATAGGCGTAGTAGACAACATTGCACAGCAAAAGTCTTCATTCAAGATGGTTTACAGCATATATAAGCGAATACAAATGTATGGTTCTACGCTGAAACAAATTCAGTTCAACTTACTCAACAAAAGTTCAGAAAACATTTTAAAGTGAAACACGCACCAGGAAGAATATCCATTCTGAAGTTGGTGGATACATTTTTGAACACAGGAACTGTGCATGGTTTGTCTCGATGTGGTAGAAAGACTGGTAGATCAACAAGTCACATTGATGTCTAAAGACATGCATTAGCAAAAGTCCAAAGAGATCTATTCGCCGACTTTCCGCAGAAAACAAGATTTAAAAGATCAACTGTTCACAGAATTTTGCGTCAGCACTTGAAGAAGTTTCCATACAAGATTCAGATCAAAAAACATTAAAGCAGCGGACAGATATACATTAGTTTGTTATTATGATGGGATCACTGTAATGTAAAATTTTAAATATTACAATTGACGGATCACCTTTCGTGTAACCAACTCTACCTGTCTTTTTGTTAATCTCAATAGGGTATGGATTTATGAACTTAATTCCTCCTTATTATAAAATTACATTTTTGCAGTAATACATATGTTACTTCTAGGGTGGCATTACAAACATATGTTACTCTGATGTTTGGTATCAAAATTATTTCCCTCATCTCCTCTTTCTAAATATGTATTCATATTTTCAATACGACTTATATTTTGTGAAATACAAAGCTTCAAAGTAGTACATAGACTTTTGGGACACCCTGTATAAGTATTCATAATATGAGTTTTACAGGTTCGCCGTCGGACAAGTTTTAATCCGTCAAGCTTTCGTCAGGATTAGCTCTGACCTCTTCAGGACCAAATTATTATAATATTAAGCAAAACATAGAGTTTGCCATTTTGTTATCATCATTTGGGCTGCCCCCTGCCCGATGATTTGAGAGTAGGGCCCCTTTTCCTACTTGTGAAAGATTGGTGGCTCTAAAAAGAGCCGTTCAGATTGATTGCCGCTTTTCTACTGAACAGAGATGGTGGCTCTGAAAAGAGCTGTACACATAGGTTGCCACTGGACTACTATAAGTTTAGCTCTAATATAAAACCTCCAAAGGACTGCCTCTTGACCAATGGAAATAACATAGAGACTGCCCCTTGTCTACTACAGACTACAAAAAGTCTAATGCACGATGGTGCGGTCACTGATCTGTAAAGATCGTTTTGTATGTGCAAATTATAGAATTTTGAATTTTAAATTTCATAATAGGCTTGTACGAATTCATAACACAGGTCGAAGAGTTCTAACGGTTTTGCTGTCATACAAGTTTCAGTCTGTCAAGGGTGAACAAATTTGAAACTTTCACCCATTTGTCAGGATAATTCTGAGGGGCAATCTATATGTTTTGCCAGTAATAAATTAGTACTGAAGAAGGGATACCCATGAGTGCAATCAGGGCTAAAAGTGGAAGTTGATTTACCATGTTTAATGGACGGCAGATAACTCTGTGGTTTCATGGGGGGCAGATCTGTGTGGAGCAGATAGTTGTTCATGATGTATTCAAACATCCAACATTTCTTGTATCTTGCTGAATATGCTGTCCTTGCATGGCATTCTGGGCTTTCTCAACAACAGCATACTGCCCTTGAGCGAATACAAAAGCGTGCTTGCAGAATTATGTTAGGGAGCAAGTATGAATCTTATGTTGATGCTCTTGACAAGTGTCAGCTCACCAGTCTCAGGTCTCGTCGTGAGCAAATCTGCCTCCAGTTCATGGACAAGCTTTTGAAGACTCCTGCATTCCGCAGCTGGGTGCCTATAAGACAAGAGGGGAGGATAATGGCAGTCTTTGCGTAAATTCTAACCTCATCTCAGTCCCCGAGGCTCGTACACAGAGATATGCGAGTGGTCCCATTCCGTACATGGTCATGTTGTGGAATGCAGAGACCTTGAAAGTTTAAGGGGTATATTGTATGTTAAGTGACTCTGTACAATTGTTGGCTGTTGCCTTTAATTGCTTGTTTTTAGCCTTTGTATATAATTTGTGTCATTTATTTGTATTGTAAAATTATATGTAATTGAGCCTTTGGCTGCTATGTACATTTGTTAAATAAACCTTAAATAATAATAAATAACTTCACTTTCAAAACCAAGGTTTGTGATTCCGTCCTTACTACCCAAAGTAGCACCTGTGATAGAGCACACAAGAAACCCAGTTTTCAAACACAAACTGCAGCGTTGGTACAAGATGTCGTACATTCCTCCTGGGTTCTGGAGCCGATTAGTGTCCCGTTTGATGGTTAATATAAGGCATATGGATAAGAAAATTTCAGAGAGGCGTAAGGCATCGTCGATGAGAAAACCAAGGTAAATTCAATATTTCATACATCCAAGTTTTATTTTCATTTTGTCATTTGAAGAATTTTTAGTTTAAAGGGTAGTGTCTAGAAAGGATGCTAAAAAGAGACAATTTGTTTTAGTAGAATCAAAGTATGGACATGACTGCGTTTTGATACTGCTGACCAAGAAGACTTGCACAAGAAAAAAATGACATAGAGAAGAGAGGTCTCGTTTTGCAAGGAAATGGTCCTCAATTTGTCATCAGTAAATGTGGTAATGAGCAAGTGTAGGACAATGCAATTTCTAAGCAAATTTCATTCATATAAATCTTCCATCCATATATATATACCAAGGTTTTTAAACAACTACATTGTATAAATATGTTTTCTGGTTGTTAATTTACAGACTCAATCCTGTGATTCAAGACACGGACAACATTTTGAACATGTAAATCTTTGCACTGCATGGCTATATATTATAATTTATAATTCTGAATGTTTCAAAAATATAATGATTGAATAAAAAATAAATAATATAATTAGTTGTAAACCTGAGAACCCACTAGATATTCACTTGGTGAATGACAGTACAGAGTTAAGATAGGGAAATTGTAACCCTGTCTAATTCCAAAGAGAACTGCATGGAGGTGGCTAGGAACCCAGAGTGGAAGCATGCCTTGTAGCATTTTGAGAACCTAAATGGCACAACTCTCCTTTGAAAATCACAATGTTCATGTCCAAAGAAGATTTTTAAGGAATTCTCACTATGCACTGCGCGAACGCCGGCCAACTAAAGCTTTATTCACACAATGCGTTTGTCGAGCTCTTAAGTTTTAGAAATAAGAAAAAGGAACACTGATAACTAATTTATATATTGATGTTAACTAGAACCTAAGAGCGCCAACAATGAATGCGCTATGATTGGGTGCATATATGTCGATGGGAACCGAAACAAATTGGAGACCAGAAGTAGGGCATTTTGCAAAAACATAAAAGCATTGTGGTGGTGTCTTTAAAATCTTCTTTGGTTCATGGCATACTTTTTGTGCAATATATCAAATATTTTTGAATCACAAATACTTTTTACTTTAAATTGCACCCATCTCGTATGTTGCCTGTTGCCTGCTTCATTAAGTATTTGATTTGGAATGGTATTTGTTTGAGCATGTTTAATGTACACACTGGTTTGATGTATCCATTGTTCACATGTTCACATGTCTTCCTCCTTCTTTCTTCTGCCCTCCAATTTCAGTAATGCGAATTGCGTTTGGCTTGAATGTTTTTCTATACTATTATTTCTATGCATTTTGATTAGATTGTTCATTTAGTGATCTTACTTTGGTGTGTGGTATGTTCATATAATTGTATTTCAAACTATGACCATCATCTAATACATTCCTTTTTCCACCATTACAGTCATGGAAGCCTCCATATGCAGCATGTGTACCGAACAGTTTGGCAGGAAGGCATGTACGTTCAGTACGACGGTGGTCAGATCATGATCGAACCTATGTACTTCAAGCAGGATGGAAACAAGCCTGGGATACGGGTCACTATAATGTGTCGATATGGAATCTTTCAGGCAATGGGATTTGTCATCGATCACATTGAGTCTCTCTTAGAGGAATGGTACCCAGGTAAGATGAGTGGTATGCTTGGTGTGTGGGGAACCTTTCATACATGTTTCCAAGCGGCAGGTGTCTGCAGACGACATTCCAAAAGTTCACAAAATGTTTCAAAAGTATCAAACAATTTTAATTTCATTACCATATTTGGAATCACCATAAGAAATGCATTAAAATAAGCACAAACATACCTAGCATTGATTCAGTAATCCTTGAGATAGACTTTGAAAGTTGGGAAAAGGTTTCTGAAAAAAATATGTTTGGTATATTGTAAAACCAAAAAGCCGAGTGAAAAGTGTTAAGAAATATGGCAATAAGCAAGGCTTGAGGGTCAAACTGCATGGTGTGGACATTCAATCTTAAAGGTAATGGAATTTGTCATTGATATCATTGACTCTTTTTAGATGGGTGGTACCAGGGTGGGGAAATTATTAACACATCAACTTGTAAATGTTTATTACATATTAATTATACTTGCCCTTTGTAGTTTGACCAATGAGTATTTTCTCTATGTAGAACAATGATTGCCCAAATAAACGTTAATTAGATTACTTGGTCCCTAGCACATATGCCTAGTACGATGTGGTGTCTAATTGGGCTACAAACCAAGACAAGTAGCAACACTTTGGGTAGGGGTGTGTAAACATGTATGAAGAAAGCTGATAACAAGGAACTTAGGGACGCACCATTAGATTTCCAGGGGGTAGGAAGTTTTTGGAGAAAAAAAAACCCCTTACGGCGGCAAAAAAAAAAAAAAATCCCCCCCCGAACCCAACTTCCTACCCCCCCTGAAAATCTAATGGTGCGTCCCTTAGTAGCCCTATATGCAATTGATGTAGATGAGAAATTGCCAGGGGTGGTGGAACAATTTACATGTTTGGGTGGGATGGGGAGACTTTACAAACATGTTCAAAAATGGAAACCAGCCAGGGACTTTAAATATTTCATAGATCACGTCAATATAACATCCTGGAAGAATAAACCTGAAAATATCTTGGAGGAGCAGGGGGAGTGAATTTCATGGTTAAACCTTTCTGTGATTTGGAACTCTCTTAACCCTTACAGCCCCAGATCCCATGAAATCCCATTTCCCAGCATCCTGGTTCCACCCGGCGCTGAGGTTTTTGTCTCAAAAATCTCATTTTTGGCACTTTTTGGTCAATATTTTCAAAACAAACAAATTTTAAGCCAAAAAAAAAAATTCGCTCCTAGATGATTGACTTTAGATGATTTTGGTGAAATTTTGGAATTTTTAATCAAAAACTGATATTGTTAGGTTGTCTGAAATATTTTGGTGCCAAAAAGGTGATTTTTGGGCAAACATTTAAAAATCACTAATTTTAGTAAAATTTGATACCAACAATGGATTCTCTGACTCATTTCATTACAATAAATGTATACTTTTATGTACATCACATTTATAATTTAAAAGTTACAGTGCTTGATAAATTTGGCCCAAACAGCTAGGGTTGACACCAGCCTTAACTGTATGTGAGGAACAGGTCTCGTGGTCTATCAGGATAGAATGTTTAATTGGTAGCGTTAAGTTAAACACTGGTTAGTTCCCCGACACAAGTCCCGTCGTATGATAATAATGATAGTTCGATGCCAATGTTTGCTCTCAAACCTAAGATTTATTCATAATATCAGCAATCCAGATAGGTTTATTACCGCTCACTACACTCGCGGCATGTCCGCCCAACACCATCGCTGGAACCGGAATCCCTTCCCCAGGAAACCCGATACCTCGCGGCCTTCCTCAGACCACGCCGGTTCGCACATGTCTACCTTATGCAACACGCCATCGGTGATGTGATTGGATAACATAGACATGTGACATATTTGGCGGTGCCGTGGTCTGGGGAAGTTTGTTACGAAACAGATGGGTTGCCAGTGCATCCCATCACACTGTATATTATTTTTCTTTCAAAAAGGGCCAAAAAAACTTTAACTAAAGCTTTTGAGAATTATATTAAGTGGAATGATCTTTATAATATTGAGAACAAAAGCTTGGTGAACTTAAAGTCTTGATGGGTGTATGGACGACAAATCAGCTCGATATTGTGACGTTCTCACACATAGGTAAATCAGTTTTCTGTTTCTTTTTTATGATTTACACAATTTTGTTTGTCTTTCTCCAGGTCTGGACGATCAAAATCAAGACACAGGTAAACCTCTTGTCGAACGCCTTGTTCCATGTCCACTATGTGTCGAACAAGCGATACAGGAAGAGGATCCTTACGGGCTATCCCGCGCGTGGGAAGACAATGTCCATGTGTTTCATCTGAAACAGCTTATCCTCTCAGCCACGTTGAAAGCCCAAGATAACATTGAATGTCCCGGACACAAAGAAACGGTGTTATCACTCAAACAGTTACTGCCCGATGTCTTCATGCTGGACTTGAGGCCATCGTACCTGCTGCGGGACAAGCTAGTGATCGAAAAGCGACTTGGGGTCGGTGGATTCGGAGAGGTCCACAAGGCGATGTACGATGGCAGACCGATTGCCGTGAAGAGCCTAATGAAGGCACAGTTCAACAAGCTGTCACCAGGCTCGGAGACAGATCAGGATTCATGTCTGCAGGAAGAGCAGGAGATATCCGTTATCTACAAATTCCCGAAACTTCGAAGCGAGGTGGCAATGATGGCTCGCCTGAAGCACCCCTGTATCATAAAGCTCATAGGCGTTTCTATACAACAGCTCAGTTTCGCGATGGAATTTGCTCCTCTCGGGGATCTCTCCACGTATATTGAGCGCAAATTCAATGAAGCCCAAGGGGATTTGATCTCCGAGAGGACGGTACACAGAACTCTTCTGCCACGTATGTTGACTTATAAGATTACACATCAGGTTTCCACGGCCATTCAGTACTTGCATCGAATGAGGATTATTCACACAGATTTGAAGACGGACAACGTTTTGATGTGTTCAACGGATCCTTCAGAAAGCGTTAATGTGAAGCTGGCAGATTACGGTATATCACACGTGCTGTTTGCTGGTGGTGTAAAGGGAGCAGCTGGATTCCATGCGTTCTGTGCACCTGAGATCCTTAAAGGAAAGGCATTTGATGAAAAGGTACACAGTATAGTATATCGTCATAACAATGCCTTTTTTATGAAATTAATCAAGCGCTGTAATTTTTGAACTTATAATGTGATGATGCAATTTTTGACCATTTTTGTTTAACAATTTAAAAATTAAATTTTTATTATGAAAAATAAAAAAGGGCTCCTATAGAGTCGGGATTTTTTACCAAAAACTGATTTTCAAAAACTGCTATGTTGTTCGAAGAAGTTTGAGCCAAATAAGCGATATTTTGATCAAAAATTTTAAAATCAGCATTTTTAATGAAATTGGAAACCAAAAATGGATTCTCTGACTCATTTCGTTTTCAAATGTGTAGGAGGTTGGCCCGGACTGACATCACATGCCGTTGACCACAAACCAAAAGAGGTAAACAAAGGCCTCTTACACAGCGTGACGCGATCGCTTGGTTGATCTACTGTAGCGTAAAACTGATAGGCTATGTTAAAATGTTACTTTATACTTTACACTTATACATTGTATTATTATTTCAAAAGTGACTGCACTTGATAAATTTCATAATTTTGGGGTTTGTACTGCCCTTAAGTTACAGTAATGTTTCAAACTTCTGAATCAAATGGAAATCATATGTTAGGTTGAGCATTCAATACATAAAAGGTAAGTAAAAAAAAGTTAACCAACATTTATCAACAGTTTCCCAAAAAAAACATTTTCCAAAAAAAAGCCAAATTAAGTGATTTAATGTTTTGATGTTCCTTTTGGTTTGTGCTCCATTGGTGTGTCGAATTTGCTTGCCCTGTTTGGAAACGAAAGATGTCAATATTTTATTGAGGTTACTCTTTACTGTGACAATTTTTTGATCTTCAGAGATTTACTGTTTTGGTTATATTTTCTTAATTGTGGGATATTTTTTCTCTATACTTATATGTCAGAATCAAACTATTAGAAAATTTACATATCTAAATTTGTTCATGAAAGTGCCATATTTGGAACATGTGACGTGCCTTTAAACTGTCAATGCTTTACACTTATATACTGCAGGTGGACTGGTTCTCATTTGGTATGCTGGTATATCATCTCATCAGCGGACGGTTGCCATTCCATGAGCTGTATAGCAGCCTAGAGACAAAATCAGTGGTCACTGCGGGCGGCCGTCCAAGCCTCACCTACGCGGATTACAGCATCATGCCACGGTTTGCCCACTTGGAGGGCCTGATGAGATGGTGCTGGAAGGATAGCCCAGCTGACAGACCGAGTAAGGAAGAGGTCCTGCACTGTCTGAGAGATGCAAGCTTCTTGTGTTTACGACATCGCGTCGAATTAGAAAGTGAGGCCACCAGTTGTCTGTATTCACCGACTAGCTCGCAAACAGAGGTATATATAATTGTTATAATTTACACAGGAAGTAGGTTTTCAATAAGGTTCTCGCCTAAGACGTTATAGGGGGGTGTGCCGCTCTCATGGGTAGCTTTTTTGGCAAAAAAAATCACTAATAACGGGGTCACTTTTTACAAATGGGTCTATTTGCAAAAATTAGGTCCATTTTCCCGATCATTTGCGAAAATTGGGTCTAAAATGAAGCAAAACCCCTAGAAATGGGAACTTTTTTTTCCAAAATCATCCCTAAAAATGGGTAGGGGTTTTGAATCTCCAGCGGCACACCCTCGACCAAACACAATCCGAGTAACCCCCCCCCCCCCCGGAAGAAGCCCCATATTTTTCTCATTAATTCTGTAAAATATTTGGCTCAAGATTTGTTTCATTTAGGCCAAAATGAATTACTGTCAAAGGTGGTGAACCACCCAGCCTGTTTGTACACTATTCAATGGGCAAATTTCATGTCACCTTATGCTTCTAGAATAAGAACCATTGGAGATGCAATACAAACATTGGAATTGAACTATTTTAATAGAATAGAAGACATCCATCCAGTTGAATACCGGGCCAGCAATCGGAACACCTACCTTTAATTAATAATTAATTTACTATCACTTCAGCATTAGACATTGGGATAACGGAACGGAACATAATAATTTATCTCCCATGATGCAATGTGACGATTATACAATACTCTGCAGTTTAAAAGACCAAGTGCACATGCTCAGTCTTAATGGCATTCCACGAAGATATGCATACTTTTGTGCAGTGTTATTACCCCAGTCCCTCGATTTGGTTCACCATTTTTTAAAGATGGCAGCCATATAGAGGGATGTGGGGACCCAGGGTGGAGGTTGGACTGGGTCCCTGCGTCCCTCTATATGGCCGCCATTAAAAATGACGGACCAAATATAGGGACCTGGGAAAATAGTACGTCCAAAAAGTGTGCATTTACTCGTGGAATTCCATGAGTATTTAGCATATATGAATATGCATACCGATACCGAGCATGTACATTTGTACACAGCAACAACAGAAATACCACCCGATTGGTCCAATTCAAAGGCACTGCATCAAACGATCATCACGCTGCGCCACGGGGAGGCAAATTGTGCGCCCTATTGCGTCACGCAGTGTGGGCAATGCCCCGTGAAACTACCGGCGCACTGGGGCGTGAATAAGCTTATGTTTATTCATGAGTTTATTAGCGCAAACTTTTGGAACTGTATTTTTTCCACTCTTCACATTTAAGCACCCTCTCAGGGTCGTGTGAAAAATAGGGAAGACATGAGGATCGAGTATAGGTAGAGGTGGGGGGGGGGGGCAAGGTTGAAAATCAGACTTATCACCTTTTTACTGATGACATGAATTAAAAAAAATATTACAACCATATTTTTTATTTTAATTTGACATGTTTATTTTTAGGATGAAGATATCCGTCAGTACAGGATGTGGTTATGGAAGGGAAAGGGTGAAAGTCGTAGCTATACTAAATTCAACATTGAACACAGCGCACAGATGAGACCAAAAGACTGCCAGGGTGTCGCTGTAACATGCACCATACAGGTTGGGGAATTCAACGTACTTGGCACCGCGGTGAGTTGAAATTGTGTTAAGTTGTTTTGAGTATTTGGCGGCCAGAATCAGGATTATTTAATCACTTAACCAAACTTAATCAACACAAATGAACTTTCATAAGCTAAATAATCATTCAAATGATGTACTGAGCTGCTAAAAAGTCATCTGTATTTTATGTATGCATTGCTATGGCTCAGTTTTGTTGAACAACTTGGTTTCTCAAAATCTGCATAATTTGATCTTAAAGCCTTCATAAGTTATAAAACAGTTTTTATCAAAGAAAAAATGCCAACGACATTGCACCACATATTTAAATAACAGTGATTATTTAGTGAGTTACGGCAGAATGGTCCATTTACATGGACCAATTATTAAAAGACAATGTATCAGCAACATTTCAGTGCAAAACAATCTCTAATTGCCAAATATGATAACAAGAATGTACATGGATTATAGTACATTCATATAAAGTTAATCAATTAACAGTGACTGAAGTGGGGTTAAATATTTTGTTGGTGGGTGGGTTTACCACAGAATCAAGTACAATTGGTGTTACAACACTTTAAACAAGATTTGCACCTAATCTAGACTAATTTGTGCATTGCATTTTAAAAGTAACGCAAACCTATTATATGCACTGCATTCTGTAAAAACAAGTCAATTTTGAAGGCAACGTTTTGACATAGTCAATCACTCACCTTGTTGTGGCAACTCAATTTTGCAAATCCACATTTCCCACAATAAGACTACTATACTCTCTTTGGCCATCTCGAGACAGTGACGTAACTGAACAGGCGCAGCTTTTACGCACGCGTGTGTATCTTTCCGCCTTTCAACGCTCGTGTTTGTACGCCAGCGCCGCGAGTATGCGCGCGCATTATGTGATGCAATTAGTAGAATACGCGGTTACGTCACTGTCTCGAGATGGCCAAACAGAGTATAGTATCTTTATGCAGATATTTGAGCAATTTAATAATCTGAGCCTCTTGCAAAGATCACTAATCTGAAATTATAGTCCAATCAGTTCCGAATTGGCTAAAAATCTGCTGTTTTTATCTCTGCGCGCAAAAGTATAATCCAATTTTGGCCAAACGCACATGTCACACACTTGATGCACAGTGCGTTTGTTGCTTTCATGTGCACCTATACCTTCTGTATAGATTCACTGCTGTAAGGAGGCGCAATAATAGTGCCCTATGTATGTATACATTATTTTCATTTTTTTCCTTCATTTTTCTTCATTCTGATTGGCTTGTTATGTTTTTATACAGGCCAATGAAATACAAGTTTACGGTGTCCAGGGGGCAGGAAGGCAGCTGTTTACCCATTTATACAACCGGCAAGTAACAGCCAGTGTGCTCTGTCTGTGCTACAGCCCTGTCAATTCTCAGGTAATGTTTAATACCGTCGCTGACTATTTTGATATTATAATACCTGTGTTTGTTTAACCTGCAAGTATTCGCCATGTTAAAAAACATAGTAGTTTAATAGCTAAACTGGCAATTAACTTAAACACAAATTTGGTAAGCCATGGTTTCATACATGAATATAGCCTCGGTTCGAGGCCCTGGGATACTTTTCTTTTGTCTTTTTTCTCTCTCTCTCTCTCTGTTTTCATTTTTTTTGTGAGCTTGATTGATTTTTATTCAGTGTGTCCTGTCCCTCTACTTCTGTTGTAATCAGATTCAAGTGGTCTTGGTCGGGTTTAAAAATAGTCTAAGTAAGTTGCTGATCCCCTATATATCTGTGACACTACTATCAACAGTAACAGGTGCCCGGTCTACTAAATGCTCCCAATCTCTATTGCTTGCCTCCCACTGTGCTCACATTCTGAGTGTTTGCCGCCCGAGGGCAACTAGTAAGATTTGTAGGAGCATTTAATAGACCGGGTACCTGTTACTGTTGAGAGTTGTGTCATAGATATACAGGGGATCAGCAACTTACTAAAACTATTTTTAAACATGTGCCAACCAAGACCATTTGAATCTGACCACAACAGCATGAACAGAGGTAGGAGGACAGCAGGGCACACTGAATAAAAATCAATTAAGCTCACAGAAAAAATCAAATAAATGAAACAGAGAGAGAGAGAAAAAAAGAGTATCCCAGGGCCCAGAAGCCTCAAACTGAGGCTAACATGAATATAGCCCAACATGTTGAGGATTTCAAAGAGATTAATGTAAAGATGTTTATTAATATTTTCATTTGAAGTATAATTGACAAATGAAATCCAAAGAGGTGCTTTATCAGGGTTCGTTTCTGAGAGTTGATAAAATGAAAACAATTATGAAAATCAAAGTATTCTAAATTGCAGTAATAAACATAATGTTTTCAATATCTTTATTATACAGACAACAAAGTTACGTACCAAAGGCCACCTCTTTGCAGGCCTTGAGGATGGCACCATTGTGATATTCACCCACACCAGTAAGCCTCAAGGATCCTCATCTCGGTCAATATCATTCCACCTGATGCAACGGAAGGTCATCACACTGACCACTGTACCAAAACCCTGCCAATGCATGCAGCTAATACCGGAGAAGCAAGAACTTTGGACCAGCTGTGGCAACATCCTCCGTGTTCTTTGCATTCAAGAGCTGCTTCTCGAGCCGATTGTTATCACTGTAGCTTCTAGAGATAGACAGCTAGTGAAAGGGATGGCATATAACGGGAAACAGCTGTGGTGTTTTGTTGAAGATGCCTCTCAGGTCGTCCAGTATAATGTGGAGACAAGAATGTGGGAGGACACCCTGCAGTGTGGTAGTCTGACGCCATCCAAGCAACAGTGTCTCTCTAATCCGATAACCGCAAAGCATCCCATGGATAAGGAAGAGAGTCTTGAAGAAGAAGAAGATGTGGAGGTGGAGGATGAAGTTGGTACGTTGGCAGGAGGAGAGAATGATGGCTACAACGGTGAAGCAGATTCAGGGAATGGTATGGCGGTCGAGTCAGACGATCTGCAATTCCATGAAGACCATTTTACTAAGCCTGCAAAGGCAATAACGAGGCATCAAAGCAGAGCTACAATGCCACCAGGATTAGGAAGATCAGGAAAAAGAAGGACTGGCGTCCGGAGGAGTCGTCGGCCCTTCAGCGATGGATCCTTGCCTACGTCATCCGCGGCCATGTTTGCCAAGGTCACAGCCCTGCTTGTGGTAAAGGATACTTTGTGGATTGGAAGAGATACTGGGGATGTACTTGTTGTAAACATTGATAAAGACAGCCCATGTGACTACAGATTTGGGGAAGTACTAGCTGTACTTGCAGTTCAGAGTTTCCTGGGCTGGCCTCATGGGGCAATCAGACAACTCTTGCCAGTCGGGTCAAATCGGGTCGTCGCATCTCGTAATGTAACCAGATCAGATGCGCAGCTTAGGCATCAGTTGCTGGTGTGGGAGAATTGGGGTTCGCAAGAATTTCACGAGTTTGAAGAAGTGCATTATGCCCTGGACAAAGCCAAGAAAGACCTGGTATCAAAAGGTCGATTATAAGCGAGCTTTTTTGGTTGAGCTGAAGTTTTGAACTTTTTTTTTAAATTCTCTTACCGAGGCTGCTCATAGATGCCATAATTTAATAGGAATTTGTATTTTTGGAAGGTAAATGTACACAATTGTCTCTTATTTTCAACTCAATTTGGCATCACTGGCTGTTGCACCCAACGTCTCTTCAACATAAATCTCAGGGGTGGAGGAATTGGTGATTTAAATTTGAATTGAAATGGGTAGGGTTTTGCAAGAAAGAAGTATTTGAGAAATAATTTTGTTATGAGCAAACTTAGATGAAGTGTTCTTCGATCAGTTACATAATCACTTATTTCTTCAAAACTACTGTCTGATGGGTCACATTTATTGCAAACAGACTGAACATATGAGTGACTGTAGACCATTTCAAATCGAGATAGGAAAACTTGGGAAAAACAGGTCACATGGACTAGGTGCATATGTAGCGCAAATAAGCGGTTGATCGCATTCATATCATCGGTTGTCCGATGGGGTTTATTATGTTTACGTGCAAGCATACACCACTGAGAAAACTAGTAGTGAGACTATTTTGTTTTTATCAACAATTGCAGCAATTTCAAAATGTATTGAGCTGAAAGTAAAATGTAAAGATATTACCCCAAATCTCTTTTATCTCACCGTTTTTGTTACTGAAACACAGCCACCAACAACAGCGCAATCCACACACGAGTTATTAAAATACCAGGTGAAAACAGGTTTGATTTTCTGTTGATAACTTATGAGTCATCAAACTGGTGCCAAAAGCACTCTGTTAATCGGAAAGCATAGGAACCAATCAACTATTTTTGGGATTTGAAATGGTCTATGTAGGAAACAATACAAAAAGTGCAAAACCTCAGCTTTTCAGAAAAGAAAGAAAAATTCCCAACAGACCGATCCAGTCTAGAAGGTCCGTTTGCCTGTAGACCAGGGTTATTTGTGACACCTATAATGTAAGCATTGTTTTACGACTAATTATATAATTGATATTTGGTCAAAGTCCTGACAAATTTCTCTTATCCTGATGACTGATAATGTATGTTTAAATTTCCTAAAGAGTTCTAATTCAAATATGTTTTTATTTGCATTATGTATATTATTTTACGAGAGAAGTCTTAATATTTGGGACATCCTGTACAATATGTGCACATAAACTACCTAGACTGGGTCCCCACGTCCCTCGATATGGCTGCCATCTTTAAGAAAAATGGCAGACCAAATTGATGGATAGGAAAAAACATGGCGAGAAAGTGAGCGATTACTTGTGAAATTCCACGAGTAATTAGCATATATGAATATGCAAATGAATACAGAGCATGCCCATTTGTGTCCAGCAACAACAGAATTGCAGTGCGTTGGATGGTTGTCTCACCGCGCCACGGGAAGCAAATCATGTGCCCTAACTACCGGCTCACTGTAGCGTCATGGTGCGTGAATGATTTCAGTTTTATTCACATTTTGTCAGCGCACACTTTTAGAACTGTATTTTTTTTCAGTCTTCACATTTTGTGTGTAAATAGTGAAGACATGAAGAATACACTCTACCCATTTTAATTCTGTCTTCCAATAACATATGATGCATACATTATTATTCTATTTTTAACAACTCTTAAAGAAATTCACTGAAATAATATTTTAGTATTTTGTAAATATACATAGTTTACTATAGAAATTATCTAGAGTCATATAGAATCATGCCTTTTAAGATATTGGTGCTTTTTATTGAATAGTATTTAATTGATATTTGATTTTTGTATGTATTATAATTGTGATTTTAAAATATAAAGATATAGGAGTGTATAATATGTACATATAAGAAAGAGAGTCCACAACTCATTAGATGATCGTTACTTTGACTCTGATCATAATGATACTACCGGGTGGTTCAAAAAAAAGTTGACCCAAGTTCTAGGTAACTTTTCAACTATATTTTATAGTTTCAGAGAATTTGTGCTTACTTAGTCTTGATCAGCAGTAAGTTTTGAAATTATTCTGAGCAAATGGTAAATTTAGCTTGGTTGATTCTTCAGATATGGTTCATTACATACAGAGAGCATGCACAAAACTGCCTTGTCCACGGGAGCGTCCTTTAGCAGAGATAGAATGTACAAAGTGGAGTTACACACAATTGGTCACAAATTGTGAAAAAAGGAGAAAAAGAAAAAAAACGAGACATCTGAAACATCTGCCTTGTGCATGACATTACCTACCAACGTACCTACGTTTCTTTGTTGAACAAGAATGGCACATAAGTACAGAGATTGGGATACTTTGTCAGGACTGGCTTTTCACTTCTGAATCTAGATCATCTTGTTTTGTTGAAGATAAAAACTAAATGACGCTCCCGTGGACAAGTCAGTTTTGTGCATGCTTTCTGTAATGAACCATATCTGAAGAACTAAACAAGCTAAACGCGCCATTTGTTCAGAATAATTTCAAAATTTACTGCTGATCAAGACCAAGTAAACACAAATTCTCTGAAACTATAAATCGTCGTGCGAGTGCAACAATGTCGTAAGTGACATTTTGGCGAAATTGCATTTTTTATATATTTTGAAAGAGTAAGTAATTGCGCTCATTTTAAGCTAATTTTGAAGTTCTAAAACAAATTAATTATGTTTTAATTAATAAAAAACAATATCGTAAGTGCACTTTAATTTAATTTTATATTATTCTGAGTACAACAACAACGTATCTACCACTTACGATGTTCTTGCACTCTGTTTTCTCATAATTTCTCAAGTTTTCTCAGTGCAATAATAACATATCTGCCACATACGTTGTTGTTGCACTCTGATTTTCATATTTTCTCAAGTTTTCTCAGTGCAATAATAACGTATCTGCCACATACGTTGTTGTTGCACTCACTAGATTTGTTATTGCAGATATGTTATCTAAAAATGTCAATATCTTTTCAAATACTTATTTTTATGACACGATGTTCAATTTATATCATCAAAGAAAACAATCTTTATACTTCCATAACATAATATTTTTACTCAAAAACACAATAAGTATGAAAAACATAAAAATGCTTCTCTTGCAAATACAGCAAAATGCAGATACGATATTGTTGCACTCGCACGACGAAATGTGGTTGAAAAATTACTTTGAACTTGGGTCAACTTTTTTTTGAACCACCCGGTATAATAGATATAGACGTTTTTAAATCTTTATCAAAATGTTTGTACCTTTTTGCTAGCAAAGATGGTAATTAGTGTGCAAGATTTAAATCTTTATGAAGAATCATGCAGCGTTTCAAATGTCTCAAAATAACTACAAAGTTATTTATATGCACGCTGTAATGCATAAAAGTTGAGATTCAAATTGAATAGCCCGCTTGCACAGTTAAAATGTCAATCAATTTTCCTTGTGCATGCAATGCATAAACATAGTGACATTCGGCACTGCATAATTTTCCATAAATTGTTATCAATCTTCAACAATTGATAGTCTATGGTAGCAATGAGGTATCAAAATGTAGCTAACAAATCTTCAAAGGTATACAGAGTGAGTAGAAAAAACTACTCGAACTATTTTAGGATTTTATTTCTAAAAATGTGTACACAAATCTGTGCAACAATTTCTAAGATTATTTATTCTGGGAGAGAGGCTGTCTCATTTAGTCAGTCTCACAGCCACGCTCAAATGAGAAATGGTGTTCACTTTATATAGAAAAGTGTTTCTAGACTGAAAATAGAAATGTGTTTCTAGACTGAAATTTTCTGCTGAATTATGATAATATAATAGATATATTATTTGAACGTCAAATTTGGTGTACGTCAACAAAATATAGCTAGTGCCCAAAGTGCTCCCCTGGAGACCCCCTGGGGGGGAGGGGGGGTCAATAAATTGAAATATGTCATTTTAAAAATCCAAAATAGTTGCCATATAGGGGCCAAAATTCAAAATAGCTGCTAAAATAATGCAATTTCATATAATGTACTTTCCTCTCCGGTTTAAACATTTTAACATCAATGTATTGACTAATATCATGTCTGTTGAGTTCGAAATTAAGAAAGGTCATTTTCAAATTCCAAAATGGCTGTCATAGGGGTCAAATTTCAAAATGGCCAACAAATGAGTTACTTAATTTCCAGTAAAGCTAAACATTAATGAAATCAAGTAAAACTAGTGTGTATATACATTTTGGGGGGTCAGTAAGTTCATAAATGTCATTTTAAAAATCTAAAATGGCTACCATAGCCTTCAAAATTCAAAATGGTTGCCAATAATTCATAATATCACATTGGGGCCTCACATTATAATCATTGAAAGTCATTTTATTATCTTTTTTTATATATTTGATTTGACCTGATAAGCTCTATAAGTCATTCTTAAAATCCAAAATGGCCACCATACGGCCGTAATTTAGCAAAACAGCGTAACTCGAAATATTGACTTTTTGAGTTACATGCATTTCTGGGGATATCGAGGGCGCTCTTTTCATCTGTGAGAGTCTCAAAAGACCTCGACGCACCGTTTTAAAGATAGCGTAACGTATCTCAGCCTTATTTTGCAACTTTTAGCATTTTAATATGGTAAAAACAGCGTTACTCGAGTTACGTGTTTCAAAATGTAGTATTTTCTTGGCAAAACAGCGTATCTCTAAGTTAAGCGTCTTTTCCAAACAACTATTTTGCTACGAGATACGCGGGTTTGGCGAAAAAATAGTAACCAAAGAATTACACGTAACTTGAGTTACGCTGTTTTGCAAGATTAACTCTGCGTACAATTAGATGTCGGAATGGCAAACCCACGTATCTGGACAAAATCAGCTGTATCTTTAGTAAAAATAGTTTACTTTACTTAAGTTTTTAAAAATTAAAAAAATTAAACATAGTGCACGTTTCCATTTTTAAATCAATTTCCTCTGTAAATAATAGAGAAAATGCAAACACTCAAACTTTAAAGTGCTCATATCTCAAAAACGTCATTTTCGAGTTACGCTGTTTTGCCAAATTACGGCCGCATAGTTGTACCTATTGAAATCCAAAATGGCCACCATGGTTGTACCTGTTGTGAAACATAACATCATAAAAGTCTGTTATATTGTTGTTACGTAATCTGAGCTAGCTCCTCTGTTGGCAAAGCTGTTCCTTCATTCCAGATGGGCATTGGAAGTTTTAACCATATTGGAACAAGAAACAAAACAGTGTTAATAACCCATTTCCCCCTGCTTGCTACGCTTACAAGCAGCATTTTTTTAACCTTTTGGCACTTTTGGGAGAGGGTTGCCAATACCCAAACATCCCTCCCCTGGGTCTACTGTAGACGACATGAAGTATGCGGTATGTGACAGCATTAAGGTCAGCTTCAAAACTCTGAAGAGTAGTGATATGGTTTCCTGATATTAGGCGACAACCCCCCCCCCCCTCCAAAAAACCCCAAATAAAACAAACAAAACAACAAAGCCAAAATAACAGATTCAATAATCTGTTAAAGGTAGGTGTTCCGATAGCTGGCACAATTTTCTACTTGATGTTTTCTATTCTACATGAAGGGCCATCCTTGAAATAGTCGTATTCCAAAGTTTGAGTTGTGTAAATCCAATGGTTCATATTTTAGAAGCACAAGGTGACATGAAAATATTTGCCCATTGAGTAGTAGTTCACAAACTGGCCGTGTGGTTAACCACCTTTGGCAGTAATTCACTGCATTTTGGCCTCTAACTTCTAAATGGAATTACATATCTTGCGCCAACCATTTGACAGAAATAATGAGAAAAATATGGAGTTTCTGTTGATATCAAAATATTTTGATGGTAAAAGAGCTGAAGCGATCGGAACACCTTCCTTTAAATGTATAATGATGTATTTGTTTGTTTGTTGTTGTTGTTTAAATTTTCGTTAACATTTGTTTAAACATTTAAAAATTCCTCTCTCCAAAATGACATCTCATTTGGGTTTCTTCCCAGATGATCTAATGCCATTTCGACCTTATTCCCTTCACCAAAATCGGAAAAAGTGTACTTTAGAACCCAGATACTGTACAAGTATCGTTCAATACTGGAACATAAAAGTTCACTTTTATCACTCGATATGGTACTATTTTACTGTTCCAGTATCAATTCCAGTATCAAGCGATACTGTAGAGTATCAGGCGATACTGGTACATATACTACTAGTAGTGATTCCCAGTATTTAACTGGTACGTAATTGAGGACCCTAGATCTAAAAGGGGGTTAAGTCACATTGAGAAAAATGGCAAAAACTGGGTTTCATTGTGTCCATGTGTGGACTTGACCCACTCGGGTTGTACCTCCCATGGACTCTTACACAGCTTTACCGCATGACTTATATTTAACATTTGAACAGAGGGTGCAGAGATCCTCCTTGTAGCAGAAAACAGATACTAACTACAATTTCACAAGATTGTGACTTAACCCACTTTTAGATCTAGGGTCCTCAATTGTGCTCATGATACTGGAACATTTTATATGTGCCATCAGGGCTCGCGTTCTTGCGCGTCCTCGCGTCCTAGGACCCCTTATTTTCTTGTTGGACGATAATGGACGCGTAAGTTTACATATTGAACTTCACTAACGGGTCCCAATCGAAAATAAAGGGACCCCTTAAATCTGACGATGTATGGACGTGGAAACCTTAAGACATTCTGAAAATTGTCGATCTCCATCCTGTGCCTACATTTTAAATTTATTAATGTCCGTAAAAGATAAATACAATGCAAATCCTGTATTTTTAAAAGTTGTTAAACACACTAAATCGCTTCCGAATTGCTTCCGCAAAAGTTTCAAGCGATTTCCAAAACATTATATATATAAGTATCTTCTACTGATTAACATGGACACGACATAGGTATATGAGTTACATGATCTTACGCTAGTGTGCGTATCTGTGTTAGCGACTGTTTGTCTCTATAAAAAAATGTTGACCATTTTCAAAGGCTCAACTTCAGGACCCCTTATATTTCTGGGGGACCCCTTAAATTTAGTTTTTGCAGTCCTTAAAGTGTCCTGAAAAATGCAAATGGGACTCCTCACATTGTTGAGCCAGTGCTACCCCTGGCCAGTATCGTTAGATACTGGAACACTGACTTCACTGACCAGTATCGGACGATACTACATGTAGTTCAGTGTTGGAGGATTTGTTAAGTTGTAACATAACATTTTAAATTCCATGGGAATTATGTTATATTTATCCAGGAAAGTTGAGATTTTATTACATGAATTTAAAAAGTGCTTTCAATTCTATTGCAATACTCCTGAAATTAATAATGATTTTATATCTGTGCAAAATATTATGTGATATTTGTTGTTGTGCAAGTCAAATAAATCTACTATCAATTTGACGGTTATGTCTGCTCTGAATTGTCTTTTTGTTGGCGTTGGGTTTGGTACAGGATCACATACTATTGAGTAGTGTTCCTTCCTGGACCAGGAGAACTTATTAAAGGGACATTAAAGGTAGATGACCCGATCACATTTTCGTAACACAGAATTATTTCAAACATACGGAGATTTTCATATCATATGAAAGCTCGTATTTTTCTCATCATCATACTGAAATTTGACGGCCTAAATCGGTATAATTACGGAGAAATCGATGAAATAACGTCGAATTACCGCGAATGGTGGTATACCACCGATATAGTTTGTGTACTACTCAATGGGTACAGTTCACAGCATCTTGTGCGTGTAAAATAAGAACCATTAGAGCTATGCAACTCAAACTTTGGAACACGACTTTTTTAAGGATGACCTTTCATGTAGAATAGAAAACTTCAAGTTGAAAATCGGAATGTGATCGGGTCATCTACCTTTAAGTGGTGTTGAAAATTTTAAATGTTTAAAAATTTACTTCAGAATTCAAGATAAACATTAAAAATTGCCATTATTGTTGTTTCTACTAACAAAAACACAGCAAAACTTGATTAAAACAATATCATCGCTATTTATTGAAAAACGCCCTCTATGCAAATATGGTTCGCGTTATGTATCACGCGTACTGCAGGGGGATACTGTCGGACGTTAAAATGCTCGTCCCGGCTGTACGAGCATTTTTGAATCAACATTTTCTTGTACAAAGAGGGCTGATTTTTCTTAATCCTTATAGGTGTAAGTTCATACATGTATAAAAATATACTAATCCCAGTTTTTATCATAATTGAGGGCGCAGCCTCCAACACATCTCTTAGTGTCCCTTTAATGTAGTTTCTTGATATTAAAGACAAATTTTTGAGAGTGAAGATGCGTAGCATTGTGTAACAATGCTAAACGCGTAACGTCTGATTTTGTTCCTTCAGAATATTGACAAAAATGCACCTCCTTGCATTGCAATTCAATGACTAAAGGTGTGAGAATCCAGATTCGTGTATAAAGACGCATGCACGCATTGTGAGCTCTAACAATCTTAACCAATGATATCACAGCATGTGATAAATTAAAATAAGATGTTGTGTTCATCGGTCTGCTCATTAGGTGGGAGTATACTAACAATGACGTGCCCTTATTGGGATTGTCAGAATGAATATTTAAAGAATCAATTGTTAGTTTTTGAGAATGACCAGGCAAGATGTCAAAATCACTATTATGTTTCCCTGAATTGAAAGATATTACCTTTATACTGAAATGGTAATGCGGCCAAAGATAAATGAATCACCATAATATTATAACCTGATGTAGATTTAACCGTGACGTAATTGCAACACACTAAGTTTATTGCAAATGCATCAGCATCATTCTTAAATATAATATTGAGAAAATGGGCATTATGTTCCCAGTCCCTTAACACTTTTGGACCAGTGTTTTGACATTTCGCCGGTAATAAATCATCAAAGGATGTGTTTATTTCCCACTATGTGGTCCAATAAAAGACTGCAAAGGACATAATTATGCCCCCAGGGCATAAACTAACCTTCATAACCCTCAAAATGGACCACATAGTCAGCGGTTGACAAAATCGTAGATGATTTATTACCGGCGAAATGTACCGGGGGGGATGAAAGTGAACCAACAATGCAGTGGCGTAGCTAGAATTTTTTTTTTGGGGGTGGGCAAGATTTCTGAAATTTTCCGTATTTTTTGCAGTCACCTCGTGAATTTCACGTAAGTGTGTGGGGGGGGGGGGGGGATTTTGCTGGATACGGCAGGCATGCGATATTAAAGAGGATTAAGGATGAATGTTTGAGTACCGTCCTAAAATGTTATTGGCATCAATACAAGATAATACACGATATTATTGGAGTTATCTTGAGCTACAATCTAAGGACACGATATGAATGACCGTATATTTTAAACAGACAATAACATCTCAACAAGAAAACATTTGATAACTTTCTCACACACGTATACATTATAATGAACGGAAAAAGGGTCACACTCACAACGGTCGATATATTGTATCGTAATGCCATTTACTTCTTGAATTGCAGAAACAATCTGACGCAAATGGTAATTGGTCGAATCACTTCGTCATCAAGAATTTATTTTGATGGAATGTACTTTATCTTTGCAATTAATAATTGCTGTAATTGTCCGTTGTTTGCATACGGAACCATGGCGGAACCATATTCTAAAATGGAAATATGTTTGAACAGCGACAGCGAGACCAATGTTATGATCGATTAGTTAATGGGCGAAATGATTATTATTGCAAGGAATTGATTTTGAATACCAGTCACTGCCAGATATTCTACAAGCAGAGAGTGAAACGGTTTCACTGTCGGACACATTTGAAACTGCTTGGCTTTCATCGACGGGATTAGCTGTAGCGACTTCTCACAGGACCAAAGTTTTACTGGCGGGGAATTCTGTTGTAATGAAAACGAGACATTAAGAATTCAGTTGGGGAAATGGCGGTGCAGACTGGTAACGGATCGCCCTGGGCCACCAAAGTTCATCCGGAACCAGGAATCAAAGATAGAGGCAATGCCACAAAGGTTCATGAAAATAAGGAATATGGTAAAGCAAACTACAAACTAGAATTCAAGGAGTTCGGTGGCAATGCCACCCTTCATGGCCTTAGATATGTGGCAGATTCAGACATGCACATAGTAAGAAGGTTGGTTAAATACATTCTCCACTTCTTTGAATTTGATTGAATCGACTCGTTTGGTAAATAGTTCAACACTTGTTGTTTACCCTTTTCGGCCTTTTGACGCCCTTCTCTCGTTCGGCCCGTTGATGGAGTGAACGAAATGTATACATGATACATCATTCATAATTATATCAGATAGCTAGACCATTCTTAATTCCGCATGGATATGACATAAATGACGTTTTTGTTCTTCGCGATCATACACATTTGAAGATGTCGCAAATTAATCATGTTAATCGGGTGTTTTGACTTTCATGTCTGTAACTACAGGCTGTAACAAAAAGGGTTATACAGTTTTGAAAAATTGTATCGAACCAGGAGTTTAGTAGTAAAGCGCTCTTGTTAGACAACAATGGTTCATTTCAAGTGGTTAAAAGTATAACAAAGAAGGTTATGTCTTTACAAATAATATTTATTTTAATTTATGAATTTATTTATTCAAATTAAATAAAACTATTTGAAAAAGAATGATATTGTTCTCTTTAATGTTCCTTGCATGATACCCTAAGCATTCAATGTATACAGGGTGTATCAAAAAAAACGCAACACTTTTTGTCGCGAGCTTTCCGATTACGGCAAATTACAAATCACTCTGAAATTTATATATTCTGTTAGGTGTACTTATTGGCTATCACATAGTCAAATTACAGCGATATCGATTATTGATTCGCTGAGATATCAACGATACACGTAGACAAGTGCAAAACACGTTTTACATCGTTTATCCTGTATGCCTGATTTTCTTGTCAGGTAAATATTAGCAAGACACTTTAATAACTCATTGTAATTAAATAATTGGAATCAAACTCATCATTCTGAGAAGAAAATGTCATGTTAAAGGTATCAAATGTCTGGCTATTACAGTATCATATCAATATTAATTAAATCTGGCAATAAATTAGTTGATAGTTAATGACACAACTTCAAAATATAGATTACAAAGTCTGTTTACAAATCCTCTCTCTTTTTCTCTCGTTAATGTCATAAATAAAACAGTATGGCACATTATTCAAAAGATAAACAAATGGAATAGTCCATTGAAGGTAGTAATTATCTTGTATGAATCAGTCATTGTTAGTCTGTTGTGAATGGGACATTATGGTGCTGCTCGACCCTCACAATGCTGTCCTTGTTTTAAGATGCATCCATTATGAACTTCAATTTATGAAAGAACGTACCATAGACATTATGTGGCGATCATAGCAATCGGTGGTTCGGAACTTAAAAAGGGTGATTGACGTATTCAAATGGTCGAATGATTATCAGATTACATGATTCAATGATTTTATGTACCATCTTACTCAAACAAAGGAAATTAAGATAAACCATTCCAGACATTAAGGTTACATAGTTATTAAACTGTTAACCCATATCGGACAGGAAAATCCAAATTTTTAGAACGAACGATGTAAAACGTGTTTTGCACTTCTCTACTTATACCTTAAATATCTCAGCGAATAAATAATCGATATCGTTGTAATTTGACTATGTGATAGCCAATAAGTAGACCTAACAGAATATATAAGTTCTAGAATGATTTGTCTTTTACTGTGACCGTACAGCTCTCGACAAAAAGTGTTGCGTTCTTTTTGATACACGCTGTACATGATAAGATTGTATGATATTGTAAAAGTGGCCCAACCCGATTTCTAGACGACTTAGACTTAGTAGATTAGTCATAAATATTAAACGCAAGTAGTTAAAAAGACGAAATAAAATGATTCTGGTAGCCAAGACGGAATTTAACACAAAGTGTAAACAATTTTGACATTGCATGATTTTAACATTGGATTAAAAATAGAATTGCGATTGTATAACTCTTTTTGTTACAGTCTGTAGACTGTTTATACACAATCATCCACCTCATTACGCCTACAAATCCTTACCCAGCGGGCACTCAACCATATTTCAACGTTGAATCAACGTTGAAATATGGTTGCGTTGTTAAACAACACGATTTCAACATCTTTTCAACTACATTATGTGCTTTGTTGAAGTAACGTTGAATATTGACGTTGATTCAACGTTGTCGAATGGACTTGTAAAAATCATGTTTCCAAAAATCAGCCTGGAGCTAATTTGCATATTGTACTTGGCCTTATATTAGCCGAGTAAATTGTGCAAATCGCTCATTAGCATAATTGCAATGGTACAAAAATTAGTACTGGTGATCGTTTGTACCATTTCAATTATGCTAATGAGCTAATTTGCACCTTTTATTCATTTAAGGGGGGACTTAAGGAAGTTTTTGATTTGATTTTTTGAATTTTGTGAGTGCTGTTATTATTGTTCTATTAATCAAATGTATATAAAAGTATACATTTTTGGAAAGGAAATGGATCAGAGAATCCAAATTTGGCATCAATTTTGACCAAAAAAGTAGATTTTTTGAGAAAATCACAAAATTCACTTTTTTGACCCAAATTTGTTTGAACAAAGCCAACAAAAATAATTTTGAGTAAAATATGGCCAAATCACTTTAATGTTAAGACACTAATGAAGGGACGATTTTTTTAAATTTTAAACCTAATCTAATATTTTTGAAAATTTGGCCCAAAAAGTGCCAAAAAATATTGGATTAGGTTTTAAAAAAAAATCTTCCCTTCATTAGTGTCTTAACATCATCATCAAGTGATTTGGGCATTTTTAACTCAAAAATATGTTTGTTAACTTTGTTAAAAAAAATTGGGTCAAAAAAGTGATTTTTTAGTGATTTTCTCAAAAAATCAACATTTTGGGTCAAAATTTGGATTCTCTGATCCATTTCCTTTCCAAAAAGGTATACCTTTATATACACCTAGCACATAAAGTCCCTGACCAGGTGCTTTGAGGTTCGCTAATTCAAAATAGATAATCGGTACCATAAATCTGAGATATACATTGAATGAGCATATTTCTTTTCCGCAGTTTGATACCTCATTCAACAAAACCGAATGGATACTTTTAAAGTTATGGCGATTTCAATGACCGCGCATGCAACAGAAAAGTTGCACTAGGTTTAGGAATCATTGATTTGTGTGTGATTACTGTCATAACTGTGTGCTATCTGAACGAGACAGATGAATGGGTCTGGAGGGAAACACGTCGTTTCATCCCAAAACGGTTTCATCCCAATAATTTCGGCTACCGTTTCATCTCAATACCGGTTCATCCCGAAGCCGTTTCATCCCCGTTACGGTTTCATCCCGTTACGGTTTTATCCCAATTGAAATATTGACTTGTTGGTTCCGGGGAGAGGAACTCAAATGCGCAGCTATTGGGGGAGTGGTTTCTTGGGCTCATCTCGGGGTGAATAGCAAGGCGGCACTTGCACGGGGCGTTTGTTCGGTTGTCCATGGCGGTGTGAGCCTGCGCCTGGGGATAGCGACCCGTGCAGGGTGCACTACACTAAATGGAGTATCCCCTAACCTTAAGGGCGGTGTTTAAAGCTAGAATCGGAAAATATGCATGGCAAAATCCTCAATTAAAAAAACTTGACGGTAATACAATTGCGTAAATGCCTATGATTTTTGATTAATTATGATTAATGGGACATTACCTACATGCACCCTGACTATAAACTGTGAATATCATCTAGATAAATTTTGAGAGATCTTTCAAATTTGTGTTTTTTACTGGAAACATTGACGATTACGGCGGCATTTCCAAGCTCGTCAGAGAGGTAGTCAACTCCATGGGCGTATTTTGAAAAATCGAGCAGGTTCACCTACCTATTTTTTTCACTTTTTGGTGAGAAAATGTGATCATCTTTCAGAAAAAATCACTCTACAAGGTCCAATTTCGCAATTTAGTGGTCTAACACAGAGTTTTATATCAGTGTTTTTGTACACATCCCTATGGAGCTCTATTTAGTAGTGTGACCCCTTAAGGGAATTCGGCCGTATTTGACCCTTGACCCCATTATTAAGTAAAATTAGGTCAGATCATCAGCTGTTTTAAATTTTATTCGAGACAAATATTGTAAAACAAGGATTTTTTGACCAGAATGAGATTGTTTCGATCCAATTGTTGCCTTAATTTGACCTATTTTGACGTTTTTTTGTAAGTAAGCCTATTGGAAACTGTAATTCTATGCAATTAGAGAGAAAAGGATGATTTTTAAACAAACCGCTGCCTTTCATCTCATCTGACCGGACAATGTCGGATTAAATGCAGCAGTACCTGCACAGTTTTAAGGTGCACCACTTGGGTAAAAAATGTCAAGTAAGCACTTTAATGGGGTACATGGGGGGGGGGGGGGGGGGGTGATACGGAGCATAAAAGTAACTTACTATGAAGCCTTGAGTCAAATTTGGCCACATTTGAAATATCTATGAAGTAAGCTTATTTTTATTTATTTTTTTTATTTTTTATTATTCCATACATTGATGATGAATGGAGTAGGCTTAAGCTTATGTTGTGTTACTAAGTTAAGCTCAAGTTGTAAAACTATTTTAAGATGTGAGGGTCACATCCATGAAGGTATTGTGTATAATGCCTGCATTCTGGAGGCAAAACCATTTAACAGGTAAGATAAATGATAAACCGTAAGTCTGACCTGATTAAGTGTACATCTGCTGTTATTTTGTAGATTAATTCATCAAATTTGAACATTGGTGGGGAAAGTCACCAACGTTATCATTTTGGAATCTATTTTGATTATTTTTGTACAACACCGCAGTGCATGTACCCTACCCCTGTCAGTAAAAACACACCTAGACATTCAATACAACAAGAATTTCTTTAAAAGGGATGAACGCTGTCCTGACAAGTATTTCTTTTAAAAAGGATTGTAGCTGTCCTCACAAAATGTAATATTGCTATGTTAATTTTGCTATCTTCAGTAGATAGCAGGTATCCATACATGACAAATTCCACTCATAAATAATTATAACAACATGGAAATATCATTAAAATGATCACAAAATGTTCAAAAGGATTCAAGGTAACTATTCCAATACATTTCAAGTACATTCAGCACAATATCAATTTCCTTAAGGGTGCACTACACTAAATGGAGTATCCCCTAACCTTAAGGGCGGTGTTTAAAGCTAGAATCGGAAAATATGCATGGCAAAATCCTCAATTAAAAAAACTTGACGGTAATACAATTGCGTAAATGCCTATGATTTTTGATTAATTATGATTAATGGGACATTACCTACATGCACCCTGACTATAAACTGTGAATATCATCTAGATAAATGTTGAGAGATCTTTCAAATTTGTGTTTTTTACTGGAAACATTGACGATTACGGCGGCATTTCCAAGCTCGTCAGAGAGGTAGTCAACTCCATGGGCGTATTTTGAAAAATCGAGCAGGTTCACCTACCTATTTTTTTCACTTTTTGGTGAGAAAATGTGATCATCTTTCAGAAAAAATCACTCTACAAGGTCCAATTTCGCAATTTAGTGGTCTAACACAGAGTTTTATATCAGTGTTTTTGTACACATCCCTATGGAGCTCTATTTAGTAGTGTGACCCCTGCACAGCCGTCGGCGCGCCGGGAATGTTAATGGTGTCATGCGCTGCCAAATGGATGCGACTTCGCGATGCATATAAATACAAGAATATTATATTCAAGGCCTATTACATTTCAAATGTTAACAACTTCAAACATACATTGGGCTGAAACACCAAGTAACAAAAAATGATTTACAAATGCCAAGCTAATAAATGAAACCCTTCGTGTAAGGTAATTTGGAACAAAATAATTGAATATTATTTTGCTATTCCTTCTTACAAACGATATAAATAAGAATTTAATTTCGCTGAAATTCATAAAACCTCCATCACTTGAATTTAAAATGCGGCTATAGGTCTATAGGATCATTTTATAGATACGGGTTGACATTAATACTAGCAGTAGCACATTCAAATTAGAGAAATTAAAATGAGGATAGTTATATTGACTTGTTGGTTCCGGGGAGAGGAACTCAAATGCGCAGCTATTGGGGGAGTGGTTTCTTGGGCTCATCTCGGGGTGAATAGCAAGGCGGCACTTGCACGGGGCGTTTGTTCGGTTGTCCATGGCGGTGTGAGCCTGGGGATAGCGACCCGTGCACAGCCGTCGGCGCGCCGGGAATGTTAATGGTGTCATGCGCTGCCAAATGGATGCGACTTCGCGATGCATATAAATACAAGAATATTATATTCAAGGCCTATTCATTTACATTTCAAATGTTAACAACTTCAAACATACATTGGGCTGAAACACCAAGTAACAAAAAATGTTTACAAATGCCAAGCTAATAAATGAAACCCTTCGTGTAAGGTAATTTGGAACAAAATAATTGAATATTATTTTGCTATTCCTTCTTACAAACGATATAAATAAGAATTTAATTTCGCTGAAATTCATAAAACCTCCATCACTTGAATTTAAAATGCGGCTATAGGTCTATAGGATCATTTTATAGATACGGGTTGACATTAATACTAGCAGTAGCACATTCAAATTAGAGAAATTAAAATGAGGATAGTTATATTGACTTGTTGGTTCCGGGGAGAGGAACTCAAATGCGCAGCTATTGGGGGAGTGGTTTCTTGGGCTCATCTCGGGGTGAATAGCAAGGCGGCACTTGCACGGGGCGTTTGTTCGGTTGTCCATGGCGGTGTGAGCCTGGGGATAGCGACCCGTGCACAGCCGTCGGCACGCCGGGAATGTTAATGGTGTCATGCGCTGCCAAATGGGGGTACCCGGGGATCAAGGCCAGCTAATCCCGGGGATAGCTGGGCGTCGGGGACTCGGAGTTAGTTATACACTCTTAGAAAAAATGGTTCGTTTAAGAACCCTTTTTTGTCCCGCGGGGAGCACCTTTTGGCCTAAAAGGTTCTAAAAAGAACCTTAGAATGGTTCTTTGAAGAACTTTCAAATTTTAAATAAGACATAAAGGTATATTTACTTTTTTGTTTTTATGTAATATGCAAATTCAAGAGAAATGTAAACAAATTTAGTCCTTTTCAACTGTTAAAAATCATTTCTTCTTGGCTAAAAACATTTTTTACCGTTTTACCAAGAACCATTGAGGGTTCTCCATAATTTTTCCCCAAAAGGTTCTTGAAGCTTGAGGAACCATTTTCTTGGCTAAAGAACCCTTTTAGAACCTTTTTTGGTTCTAAAAGGAACCCAATGAAATTTCCGTGTATTCCGTGAACATTTTTAAATGGTAGAAAATGTCAATATTTTTACTAAATCGATGTTTTCTAGAAGTTCAAATTTGAAGGAAGTTTTACGAATTTTCAGACAACATAACTAAAAATATATCAAACTATCAGGTATGCTTTTACGGACTTTTACTACCATTTCTCATTTTTTCAATTATGGATTTTAAACTCGAGATATGCATCCATTTCCAAAAAAGTACCGTGGCCAAATTTTGTTTTTTATTTATGTTGTCTAAAAAATGTGGATTACAAAATAGCTTTTGGGTTAATTTCTCAAAATGCAGTTTATTTGGTATCACATTGATATCACCATTGGCAAGGGCGGCGGAACCGGGGGGGGGGGGGGGGGCAGGGGGGCACGTGCCCCCCCCCCCCCCCCCCCCCCCCCCGTCCGTGAAAGTGGTGGGACACCATGTGCACTGTGCCCCCCTATAAATTTGTGGCTGAACTCCTTTAATCGAGCTCCACAACATTTTTGACCCCAAAATAATTGAAAAGATTGACTTTATAGTGTCAAAAATACATGAAATTCTCTTAAACTGCAGGCAATTTTGCATTAAAACCCAAAAGATTTCGCGCGAATTTTTAAACAAACGTTTTTCCTTGCCAACAAAAAATTCACGAAACACCCTTTGGCCCAATTTTTTATGCTGGTGGTGCTGCCACTGATTGAGAGTATCAATGTCCTTCTATGTTGTAGCTGAGACGAATTCGTCTCAGTCCATAGTAGTTTTTTCCGTCCAAAAGTATGAGAGTCGCATTTTCATCTTGTTGCGGATTTTTTTTTAATTTTAAATTATTGCTGTATAAAGTACAACTTCGTGGGCCTTTACAATGTCATGAATGTGGTAATTATACCAAAATACGCCATAAAATGGCCCCTGAGCGCACATCAAACCCAAAATTTCCCGGGGCCCTTAAGCGGGCCCCGGACCCCACGCCGCAAGGCGCTCCACTCGCTTCGCTCGTTTCGCTTGCATGATCGTAATTTTCGTGCCCCCCCATTTTCAAATACGCTCCGCCGCGCCTGACCATTGGATTCCTTATCAAATTTCCTTTCTATAAATGTATACTTGTATGTACTTATATCTAATATTCTCGAACTTAGAAACAAAAGTTGATCATCAAAATAAAAGGGTTGACACTTCTCGTTCAGGTGTATTGCCCTAGTCGATCCCCGCTATGTCCACGGAGCCGTTACGTGAGCGATTCCGCGTAAAGTAGTAAAGACGGCGTGCGTAAGTTCACGGTGTATTGCCCTGTAATCGATCCCCGCTACGCTTGCTTAGCCGTCCGTGAGCGATTCCCCGGGCCCCGTGATCGTAGTAAAGAAGTAGATACGGAGAGGCGGCGGCGTGCATAAGTTCACGGTGTAATTGCCCTGTAATCGATTGCCGCTATGCTCGCTGAGCCGTTCCGTGAGCGATTCACCGGCGCGGCCACCATATTTTAGTAAAGTAGTAGATACGGAGAGACGTGCATATAGTTCAGGGTGTATTGCTCTGTAATCGATCCCCGCGTTACCGCTGTGATGTGTGCTATATCGAGCGAGTCAATGGACAATCAATGGTTTGTACTGGTATGAATATTGCACGGGGATGAAACGACTATGGGATGAAGTGGTTTTGGGTCGAAACGACTATGGGATGAATGAATACCATTTCTCATTTTTTCAATTATGGATTTTAAACTCGAGATATGCATCCATTTCTAGCTAAATGTATGCAAAAAAACACCCTTAAATTTACACTTTTCCGGTGTTTAAGCATTATTTCCAAACTAAGCTTGTGTAAAAAGAAAAATGCGATCCTTGACAACATTTTCTTGTTTACAAAATCTGTATTAGAAAAAAGTACCGTGGCCAAATTTTGTTTTTTATTTATGTTGTCTAAAAAATGAGGATCACAAAATAGCTTTTTGGTTAGTTTCTCAAATGCAGTTTATTTGGTATCACATTGATATCACCATTGGATTCCTTATCAAATTTCCTTTCTATAAATGTATACTTGTATGTACATATATCTAATATTCTCGAACTTAGAAACAAAAGTTGATCATCAAAATAAAAGGGTTGACACTTCCCGTTCAGGGTGTATTGCCCTAGTCGATCCCTGCTATGTCCGCTGAGCCGTTACGTGAGCGATTCCGCGTAAAGTAGTAGAGACGGCGTGCGTAAGTTCACTGTGTATTGCCCTGTAATTGACCCCCGCTACGCTTGCTTAGCCGTCCGTGAGCGATTCCCCGGGCCCCGTGATCGTAGTAAAGAATTCCGTAAAGAAGTAGATACGGAAAGGCGGCGGCGTGCATAAGTTCACGGTGTAATTGCCCTGTAATCGATTGCCGCTATGCTCGCTGAGCCGTTCCGTGGTGAGCACGTGAGAACTATATGCACGTCTCCGTATCTACATGTAGTACATGTAGATACGGAGACGTGCATATAGTTCAGGGTGTATTGCTCTGTAATCGATCCCCGCGTTACCCGCTGTGATGTGTGCTATATATCGAGCGAATCAATGGACTATCAATGGTTTGTACTGGTATGAATATTACACGGGGATGAAACGACCATGGGATGAAGTGGTTTTGGGTCGAAACGACCATGGGATGAAATGGTAAAGGGTCGAAACCGTTCTGGGATGAAACGCGGTGGGATGAAACGACCTGAATTCGTCTGGAGTGATAACCGCAATGTGCGGGACAAAGGGTGTATCTGGCTGTGAAGAATACAAGTCTTAGCTGATTAGCTGTGAGTTTTTTCAGTGCGTAATCACACACAAATCAATGTTCTCGTTAAGAGCACGCTGTGGTACGCTGTGAACATTTGGAACACGTCGAGCCCGCGAAAAATTATTGAGCATGTTCAAAATGTCTCGACGTACTCAACGTGTGCTTAATACGTTCTGCATAAGTTCCCGATAGGTTCATGGTACGTTAGACAACATACGCTGACATACGTTAGGCATACGTTGAGTACGCCGAGAAATTTTGAACATGCTCCATAATATTTCGCGGGCTCGACGTTGTTCCAAATTTTCACAGCGTATCACAGCGTGCTCTTAACGTAAACGACGTATCCCCAACTTACCCCTAACTTATATCAGCGTACACCAACGTTAGCCCGCTATTCGCAGTTTGACAGAGCCTTTAAACTGCATTTTGCTAGAAGAAGTTTGATCTTAAGGCCCTGTCACACCATAACGTATCGCCTCAACGTATGCCAACGTATGCGAAATATCGAAAAATACGTTGGTGTACGTTGGCGTACGCTGATATAAGTTAGGGGTACGTTGGCGATACGTCGTTTACGTTAAGAGCACGCTGTGATACGCTGTGACAATTTGGACCACGAACAAATATTGAGCATGCTCAAAATTTCTCGACGTACTCAACGTGTGCTTGATACGTTCTGCATAAGTTCCCGGTAAGTTTGTGGTACGTTAAATATACGTTGACATACGCTGACATACGTTAGTGGTACGTTACTCGTACGTTACTCGTAAGTTGGTATACGTTGATGAACGTAGGCTGGGGGAAACGTACAGCCAACATAGTGATAACGAGTTGATAACGTATATGTGCCGTATGTCTAACGTATGCCTGACGTATTTCCAACGAGTTTCGACGTATTCTCACGTATTCACCTTATGCCGGGCGATCGTGTAAGGCCCTGTCACGTATCCATAGCGTATCCATAGCGTATTGAACGTATACATAGCGTATGGCTAACGTATTGATAGCGTATCACTAACTTATAACATACTTATGACGTATGCGAGCGTATGACTAACGTATGCTTAACGTATACTTAACGTATTCGTAGCGTATGTCTGCCGTGTTCGACGTATCGTCAGCGTATCCTCGACGTACAACGAACACGTGGCTTATTATGCCGCTGTAGCACGTATAAATACCGCGCCGATCTCACATTACATCATTCCCGCCGATGTCATCAAGCAGTTAACATGCCTCCCAAGAAGAAGCAAGCAACCAGGGGCCGAGGCCGAGGAGGAGGAAAAAGCAAGAAGGCCAAGACAGACCATGAAGAAGTGAGGATGAGATACTCAAGGGACCCATTTATATACTCAAACCCTCCATAAGTTCCCAAAACGCCGAATGCGCGCTAGCTGTACGGTAGCCCTGTCACACCATGGCGTATCGCCTGAACGTATAACAACGTATGCGAAATATCGAAAAATACGTTGGCGTACGTTGGCGTACGTTGGTGTACGCTGATACAAGTTAGGGGTAAGTTTGGGATACGTCGTATACGTTAAGAGCACGCTGTGATACGTTGTGAAAATTTGGAACACGTCGAGCCCGCGAAAAATTATTGAGCATGTTCAAAATTTCTCGACGTACTCAACGTGTGCTTAACTTACGTTCTGCATAAGTTCCCGATAGGTTCGTGGTACGTTAGACATACGTTTACAAACGCTGACATACGTTAGACAAACGCTGACATACGTTAGACATACGCTGACATACGTTAGAGGTACGTTAATCGTCTTAACAGGAGCACCCAACGAGGTTTCCTGGCAAATACCTGCTCCTCTGATGTTTCAAATCTGGCTGGTTCTTTTTTCTTATAAAATGAATTCCTGTCTGGCAAACGATTTTTAAGTCATCCAGACAGTCTAGCTGGCAAAATTGGCATCAATTTGAGAGGTAATGATATCAAATTTGTGTTTTATGGATTTTATGGATTATATATTTAATGTTTAGAACAGAAAATTCGATGAATTTAGCTGAAATATAAATTTATAAATAAATTATCCTAGCTGGTTGATATGTCTAAACACTCGTTCCCCTAGCTTTCAAAATTCTTCACGGAATTTGGCTTCTGGCTGCCAAAGGAGTATTTTGACCGGCCCTAGCTGGGAAATGTAGTTAATACCGCGCATTCTAGCTAGCTCTGAGGAGCAGCTAATGTTATGTATTACTACATCCTGAACTTCTCGTCGGGTGCCCCTGTCTTAAGTTGTAGGTTGGACATATATATTTACCCTTCTAGATATTTTAATAGTTATCATCTAGGCTGCGTTTACTTGAACTGGCAACACTTGTCCCGCCGTGTACGAAACTCAATTTCTGCAACGGCATAAGTCACGTGTTCGTTGTACGCCGAGGATACGCTGAGGATACGTCGAGCACGGCAGACATACGCTACGAATACGTTGGTCATACGCTCGCCGATAGCATACGCTGTGATACGCTGTGATAAGTTTGTAATAAGTTAGTGATACGCTATCAATACGTTAGTCATACGCTATGTATGCGTTTAATACGCTATGGATACGTCCATTCCATCACCGATGTTGACGCAATTCGTTGGGAAGTTGGACGTTCTTGGACGTTCTCGGACTCTGACAATTTTCGAGCTATTTTTTGAATACGTCGGCATACGTTCAGGCCACGTTCAGGCCATACGCTATGGTGTGACAGGGCCTTTATGGTGCAGTCACATGTATCCGTGTGAGCTGGGCGGCCCCCCCCCCCCCCCGAGCGGCCCCTTACCTTCTTATAGAAAAACAACAAGAGTCCAACACGGTGAACAATCAGCAAACAATGCCAACGACAGCATTGACTGTTTTTGTCACCGGGTCCATACCGTTCTATACCGGGTCGGAACGCCTGGGTACCGGCCGCCTGGGTACCGGCCGAACCGCCTGACATAATCAAACGGCACTTTATAAGCTGACCGCTCAAGCTCGCCGCTTCACTCGCATTCCAGACTTCGTACGAGCAACATCTACGTCTCTGTATTTGTTTATTAGTCAGGCGGCATGCGCTCATTCGCAACTTATTGCTGAGATGGTCGACGTCCACCACCGTCCTCTGAACGGGCGCGAAACTACAGTAGTGCGCCGTCCTTATACCGCGTCCTCATACCGGGCTCTCACCGTTCGCCGCCGCTTTTACTCACCGGCAGGAGCTTGCTCAAAACCAGAGACTCTATAACTATGGGACAAGTATCTCGAAGGCAAAGTCCCCCATTTACTATGCTTAAATTGACGGAGGATGTTTTAGAGGGGGCGCACTATCATGGTCGTAGCAAACCAGACGACCTAAGACGTGGTGAATTTTATCGGCTCAAAACATGATTTGTGGCACAGAAATAGTACATCAATGGTCAGAAAAAGCTGATTGTGATTGAGAGTAAAACTTATTTGCTTTGATAATACAGCAGAATTTAGTTCTTATATGACACGAAACATTCAGAATTGGTTATTTGAAATTAATTTGTACGTGGAACAAAATACGAATTTTAAATTGTGGATGGCTTCGTCTGACAGTGACGAGGGGCGTGGCGTTATTTGCATTTTATGAATATTGTAATTAGATCAGTTGGGAAAGACGCTGGATCGCGACGAGCACATCATGTGAGGTCATGAATAGTCATGGATGAATATTCATTCACAACGAATGATTGACAGTTTACGCTTAACTTCCGGAGGACGAACTTATAGAGTGCGCTATACTGTGAACAAAATCTCAACAATGGCCAGATAGGGTGTTACATCACCCTGTCAAAACTCCTGCCGGGCGCGGGTGGCCGGCAAAGTCCCCTGAACGTGTTCAACGGACGGACGGGAAACGGCCCATCGTGTATCCTTGCCGTGTGCCGCCGTCCGCACCAATTTGATCACACGGTGGTGAACGGTGAGCCCACACGGATGTGACTGCGGCATTAGACATGTACGTAGTGCCTAATTATGTTTGATATAATGTAGGCCTACTAACACTCATTACTTTCCTGATAACACAGGCTAGCGTGGCTATGTTTGTTGATTGGTGTTGGCATGTGGCTGAGTTACGGTATCAGCTTCAGCCTTCACAAATACTTCCAGCATCCAATCTCCACGGTGATTACTATGAATTACGTTCCCAACATCATGTTTCCAGCTGTTACAATTTGTAATTTCAACCTCGTTAAGTCGTCACTTGTATCACCAACTCAGGTTAACTCATACTTGCAATACCTACAATCACTTGTATCATTTGTATGTGACAATGATGACATATATTACCCCACAGTGATTTTCCTATGTCCGGCATTAGTTTAGGCCTACCTGCTGGACTCAAATAAGTTTTGAATTTTGTGTGTGCTGTAATTGTTGAACTATTAATCAAATACATATAAAAAGTATACATTTTTGAAAAGGAAATGGATCAGAGAATCCAAATTTGGCGTCAATTTTGACCAACAATTTTGACTTTTTGAGAAAATAACAAAATCACTTTTAGACCCAAATTCTTTTGACAAAGCTAACAAAATAATTTTGAGTAAATAATGCCCAAATCGCTTGATTATGATGTGAAGACACTAACTTAGGGACAAACTTCTTATTGTTTAACCTAGTCTAATATTTTTTGAAATTTTGAACAAAAGTGCCAAAAAAGTGAGAAACAAAATGAAACTTTTTTTAACTGTAACACAAAATGATATAAGGACAATAAAACAAATCTATGTGACGTGCTGACAAAAGACAATAAAACAAAATACAGACAAGACAAGACTAGACAGACATGTGAGACAGATATTTACAACCTTACGCAAACACATGAAAATATGCAATCATCTAAGAGGAAGTAGGGCTCATTAAATAAATCCTTTCCATTTGTTTTCAAAATTTCTTGCTTGTTTTGTGTTATAGAAATAGCTTTTGGTCATCTTTAATCTTTGAGTCGTTCATACTTTTTAACCTTTCAATATCAGGTTTGCTCTTTAGACACCGATTCTGAAACAAATAATAGTTAGTACAGTATAACACATAATTTATCATTATATCAAGAGTGGTTTGAAAAACAAACTTTCTGGAGTACCATTGGCTCAGACGTACTATTATTGAGAGTTTTAGAAATGTGTTGTTTACTAATGCTAAGCCGGTTGCTAAACCATTTATTCCTATAAAACATTGATATTCTATTGAAAGACAAAAAGGGCTGTAGGCGTATCTACAAAATCCTTTTACCCAATTCCAATAATAAAGCCAAGCTATTAATGGTCGCAAAAACTTCAGTACATCGACGATAACAATGGAAAACTATCTGCAACGCGCCATTTAAATGTACTGGGGATATCAAGCTAAGATGGTTTCAGTTTCGAATAACTCAGCGTATCCCAGTGGCGGATCCAGGATTAAAATTTACGGGGGGCTGAAACCCAAAAAATCGTAAAAAGGTCCCCAATTTTTTTGCCGTCAGCTCGTGAAATTCTGCTAAGTGGGGGGGGGGGGGGGGGGGGGGGGGGGGGGAGGGGGGGGGGGGGTGGGGGGGGGGGGGGTAGCGATGTGGTTGTCCAAAACCGGCAACAAAAAAATGTACCAACGGAACCTACCTATGTCTCTGAAAAAGGTAAAGTGGTACACAAAAAAAGGTATATTGTCAAATTTTACGGGGGGCGCGTACACGTTAAAGGTATATTGAAAAATTTAACGGGGGGGGGGGGGGGGGGGGCCCCCCTCCGCCCCCCCCCCCCCCCCCCCCTGTATCCGCCACTGTATCCTGAGCACAAACTGATTCCTTAAGATGATAAAGGTTTCCAGCGACGATAGATGTTCTTTTTGCTATCAGGTCCAGGAAACAATTTATCATATATTCTGTATGTGCCCTATTACTAATACCATCTAGAGAAAGCTCGAGGAATGGATACTATGTAAATGTAAAATTAAGGTTTCGCTGTGCGATAATGACATTCTATTTGGCAAAGTCCCCATTAGTAAACATACTGGTCTCAATAACATTTTGTTGATTGCGAAATTTGCTGTATACAGAAATAGGTGCAATGGTTCAAAACCGTCATTTCAAAATATCCCAACATGATATCATTAAGTACCATAACACTGAAAGACACATATGTGGAGGGGGGGGGGGGGGGGGGGGGGGGGGTAGCGATGTGGTTGTCCCAAAACCGGCAACAAAAAAAATGTACCAACGGAACCTACCTATGTCTCTGAAAAAGGTAAAGTGGTACACAAAAAAGGTATATTGTCAAATTTTACGGGGGGCGCGTACACGTTAAAGGTATATTGAAAAATTTAACGGGGGGGGGGGGGGGGCGCCCCTCCGCCCCCCCTGTATCCGCCACTGTATCCTGAGCACAACTGATTCTTAAGATGATAAAGGTTTCCAGCGACGATAGATGTTCTTTTTGCTATCAGGTCCAGGAAACAATTTATCATATATTCTGTATGTGCCCTATTACTAATACCATCTAGAGAAAGCTCGAGGAATGGATACTATGTAAATGTAAAATTAAGGTTTCGCTGTGCGATAATGACATTCTATTTGGCAAAGTCCCCATTAGTAAACATACTGGTCTCAATAACATTTTGTTGATTGCGAAATTTGCTGTATACAGAAATAGGTGCAATGGTTCAAAACCGTCATTTCAAAATATCCAACATGATATCATTAAGTACCATAACACTGAAAGACACATATGTGGAAGAATACTCTCTACCTAAAAAAATGGGACGTTTTCCACATGCTTTTTGTATAATTGAAATATATTGTATTTTGTAATTTAGTGTATGTTTTAGTACGTCATCCTGTATTTATGCATAATAACCCTATTCATGCGATATATAGTCTACTCATCGATGTTACTCTAACAGTTATCACACACATTGTGTATTCTAACTGATTTGTAATCATATATTTTTTTGTATATTTGATTTGTCATAGCAGATGAAAAAAAGAGAGAAAAAAAAGAGTGGTTGAGAAAACCTAAATATACATCCTTACAATAAACTTTTATGCTAGTTTTCAATGTATCATTCATCCATAATTCAACATTTTGCAAACAACTCTTTATAATGGGCATAGCCAAAACATACGTTCAAAATTGTCTTTCTCTAAACACAAATGGCACTTGTCATCATCAATAATTTTTACAGATTTTAGAAAGGAATTACTTGGGATGATACAGAACCCATACAGGTACTGGAATAATACAGTTCCCATACAGGTACTTGAGCAGTCCAGGCAAATGACCAAATCTGGAAATGTGCTTTATCTTGAAATCGATTGCCTGATCTGGAAATCGATTGCCTGATCTGGAAATCAATGCTTTGCATATGATGGTCTGATTCAAAAACTACAAAGTTGATTATTACATAGATTTCAGCAATAATGTTACTTTTTTTTAGTTTAAAAATAAATTATACATTATACAAAGAAAATTACCCGACGACAATTTATCCACTATTTAATGCTTAATTGAATCAATTAATTAATCAATTAATTCCTTTATTTTTAAAACGGCACGATCAATTATTAAACGCCACGGTGATTATTTAGTGAATTATCTTTTAAACATGATTTACCAAGAATGATTCAGTCCTTTTTTATAATAACAAGTCCCTGGGCAGAAAACTGCTAATTTCGTGAACTATTTAATTTCGCAAAAATTGCTAGTGCTTAAATTCGCGAAAATAATCACCTACAAAAATGGCAGTATATTTATAATGATATGTGTGTATGGTTTCGAATCGCAAAATTTAATTATCCACAAAATTGAAGCACTTTGGCAATTCACAAAAATAACTACCTGCAAAATTAATTTATCACTACATTTCCAGATTTGGAAATATAACCTGATTTCCAGATTTGGTCATTTGCCTGGACATGATACAAGTACTTGAAGCAGAGTAACCATGATAGGCATACAAAATCGCTGTGTATATAATTGCTTTTGTCATATAGGACCTTTAACATAATTATTTGTTCATGAAAAAAACGTTCCATTCTTACTTGATCAAAGTATCGAGTAATTATCGAGTCTCGATAATCTACAATAAATGAGTTTCATTTTGTATCGCTTATCGTTAAAAAACAAAGTACACGTATACGCTATTTAAAAATAAACACTTTTGCACATTAATAAGCGTATCGAGACACGGTAGATGCACTATAACTTTATCGAGCATAAATTCAACCTGCACTTCATCTAATTGCCAGATTATAATACGTCTTTTTCGCCCGCTTGCCTTCATGAAACGCAATCATCATCTGGTACAAATTGTACTAACTTGCGATATGACCCCCAAAATGCCGGTCAATAAATATTTCAAAACTGAAATGTAAGGACAAGTACTAATGGGGGTTATCCATGAAGCCAAGCGGAACGGACTACAAAGGAAATTCGCACATAGCCTATTCTACATTCAATTGAGTTGGTGCACGACCAGGGGTATGTCACTGAGCTTGCCGATCGGGTCCACTTTTAAATTGAACTTAGTCAGCATAGAATTGGGGGCGCTATACCGATCAGGCGTGATGATTGTAGCAGACGACGCAACGCTGGCCACGCGTCTCTCAGACGACCCAATTTGGCAACGGGAGTGCACCATTTTGAATTATTTTTAACAGTCATCGCCCGGTTAACGATAAAAATCCTTTTAATTATGATGTATTTGTCAAAATGATAGTTTAAAATTCGCGATTACGTGTTATTCACTACGAATTCAAAATTTAGGTTTCGCGTGGCCACCGTCGTCTGTTTAAATCTACAGCGCCCCCAAACCTATGCTGACTAACATGCCGTTTAACCTGCCGTTAAACCTGGTTAAACATTGTTAAACGCGTTAAACGCCGGTCACCGACACATTCCGGACGATAACCATAATTTATTCAAATATGCAAAAGGGTCCGTTTTCGCTACGTACGTTAGTATACAACTTTCCTATCCCAAAGTTAATAGTATCCCTGGCACGACGTCAAATTGTATTTGAATATAGCATGAATTATTGTGTGTTCAATACGCATCATGAAAGAAGTGTCTTTCTAACATCTGCGTTTATTCCGGGTGGGGGGGGGGGGGGGGGGGGCACTGACATTGGAATGAGGTATTGGTATCATGTGCTGCCCTGAAGACACCCTTTTCACCCTCTCCGGCTAGCTCTTAAGACCCCCTTCTTAGCCTGCACCAGCTCTTAAGACCCCCATTTTATTGAAAATTCAAAAAATCGCGAAAAATGTAATTCCAAAGCCACAATTGTTTGAAAAATGTGCGTTCTAAAACCCAAATTGTTCGAAAATGTGCGTTCTTAATAATCAAATTTGAAGAAGAAAAAAAAACAGACCGATGTTTTCGAGAAAATCATATTTTTGTCATAAAATTCTCTCAGTTCAGTTCTGAAGCCCCCTTCCCCCGAACCCCATATTTGAAACCTTGTTTAATACTCCCGAAAAGGCCTATTATAAGGTAAAACATTATTACCTTTTTTTTAATTCTAAAGATGTCTTGGTAAAATGTTGACAACAATTAGCTAAGCATGTTGGTGTATATAGAAGTAACGAAAAAGCACCCGGCCATTACATTAATTAAAGCAATTTGTTTTCAATCGCAGGCAAAGGCCATCAGCAGTATCTTCAACATTGATGCCAGTGAAAGACTCGATTACAACTGGACAGCGTATGAAATACAAACAGGGCGCCCTCTAGATGTAGAGAAATTCTACACAGCCGCGGCGCATCGCATCGAAGACATGTTGTTTGAGTGCTCATGGCGCAGCCTAGAGAAATGCAGTGCGTCTAATTTTACCATGGTGATAACTGACTGGGGTGTTTGTTACACGTTTAATAATGACCCTTCGAACGCTCTCCAAGTTAGGCAACCTGGTAGCCATAATGGACTCACACTGAGATTAAATGTGGAACACTACGAGTATACATTTGGAGAAAACACAGGTGCGGGTTTAAAGGTAAAGTAAATACTTCAGTGCAAGAATGTCGTACGGTGTTTGTTTGTAATTCTAACATGTATACATTCTTATAGTGGGTGTGGTTTTGGATGTCAACTGGCACTTTGATTGGTTTTTGGCCGGTACGCACTATAAGATGAGACGATGGTATATTGTTTGGGGCGGGGCTTTTCATTCGGATAATTACCTTCAGTGCGTATGGTCATTGCGTTAGCGTGCCCTACACAAAGTCGCCGGCGTATGCGTTGTGCGTATAACGCAGCGTTGCCATATGTGCGTGTGCTAGAGCGAGAATAATTCGAAGCAGGAAGTTGGTAAACAGCTCGATGGATGAGTCGATTTTATAAAGGGTGAAATTTGTTGTTGTTTCATTAAAATAAATCTAACAAAATGCGTTATTTCTTGATACAGCGTGTCCCAAAAAACTGGGTCCAAAACTTGCAGAACTTATAACTTAAAATATGGGAAACATAGCAGCTTGATGTTTGGGAATATAAAAGTAAATATATCTGACATTATATGGTAAAATTATAAGACCAATCAGATGCAAGGTTTTAGAAATACAAAGCTTTGAATACAGCGTGGTCAGAACCCGTTTTTTCCGATTTTGCCCATAAACCGTTCATGCATTGCATTTTCGCTCGTACTGACGTCATCAAAGTTTTGCCTTTGATTTTATAACAATGACTTACTGAGGAAAATCTTCATCATAAAGGGGATAAAAAGTGTAAATACCTATGATTTTTGCTAGAAAAATCAATAAATAACGGCCTTCTGAGACACTTCCATCTTTGAAGCAGTTCAAGAACCATTTCTTCGAAATTGAACACCAGCCGTTAAGTCAATCATCTCATCAAAGGAATTAGAGGCAGGGCTGGAACTTAACTTTTTTCAACCAGCCAGTCGGGATCAGGCAGGTAACTCACAAAAATATCTGCCCGACAGAAATTCCACCAGCCAGTGTAACTCTCACATTTACACCGTGAGTTTGAAATTGTTGACCCGCCAGACGGTCTCCGGAGTACATTTTCCCGACACAAAAATTACCCCCTATGGGCAGGTGCTATTTCCAGGCATGGTCAGTTGCTCTGTTTTTGTATATTTTAAACGACAAGGTTACTGCAATGGGTATTTCTAATGCTGAATATTGATCCAAATTACCTATAATTTAACCCTTTTCTACCAAGCATAAGATATTTCAGAGAATAAACACCATATGATGCAGGGAAAACTTGCACACAACGAACGCAGAAGCAAGGCATATGGTGGTTTATTGCTAAATTGGAAAAAACGGGTTCTAACCACGCTCTGTTGAAAGCTTTGTATTTCAGAAATTTTGCCATTGATTGGTCTCTTATTTTCACCAATAAAGGTCAGGTATATTTACCTTAAAATCCTCAAATACAAAGCAGCTACGTTTTCTACTTTTTAAGTTACAAGCACTGCCGATTATGGACCCAGTTTTTTGGGATACGCTGTAAAAGATAAAAATAACCAATAAACTAAATAAAAATGAGAATAAAATATAGTTCGTAGCTGTTTTGCTATATACGATGGTCTTATATGTACCTATAGGTTGTACCATATTTGTGTCGTCGTGTATGGCTGCCTGCGGCGACCATACACGACTGCAGATATGGTATAGCCTATACATGTACATTATAAGACCATCGTATGATGGCAAAACAACTACGAACTATATTTTATTCTCTAATTGTCCTGTGATGCTTGTTAGCTATCATAAAAATCAAGGAACATTCCCAGATATTCGAAATATCGGCCAGAAATTTTGTCTATGCGCTTCAGGGAATCCACGCTACCTGATCGGAACGAGCAGTAAATGTATTCTTGTTCAATACGTTATTTTATCTAACCATGTGCAATCTGTAACCTTATCCATACATTCGTAATGTAATAAGTCTGAGAAATAAATATGCTTTTTGGTGATTATTTGTTCCAAATTGGCCAGACATTTTCGGTTTTTATCTTTACGCGCGAAAAACTAATCCAAGTGTACGCAAGAGATTATGGCATCACGCACGCGGTTTTGGGCGCACGCACGCGTCACGAACAACATGCGCAGTGCGATTGTTGCCTTCATGTGTGCACCGGCGTCCTTCTGTGTTCATTTGTTCCTGTATGGAGGCTTAGTAAATTGTTAGCTGATCAACCTATAGGACATTATATATTTATGTCGTGTATGTCATGATTTGATATTATAGGTACTGCTACATCAACAAGGTCAACACCCATTGGTGAAAGAGTTAGGCTTTTCTGTATCACCAGGATTCGAAACTTCTGTCAGTGTACGGTATAACTCGGTAAGAAAGTAATTACTCATTACTGTGTCATATCAATTAAAGGCAGGTGTTCCGATTTCTGGGCCGATTTTGCTTCTCTCAGACTATGTACATATGGTATGTTGTCACAAACTGTTACTCAGTTGCTCAGTTGAGTACTTCGTCAGACTACATATAAATTGCAAGCAAAACAGGTATGGTGAAATACGTCGCGTAATGTGATTCGTTTGTCTTTGCAATGTAATTTCTCAATGAAGATATTTTTGTTAACAGATAACCAATCTCCCTGATCCGTACCCGTCAAACTGCACAATGAAAGCCCTGAAGTATTCCATGGATTACACCGTGTCTCTATGTCGATACGAATGCAAAATTGCCTACGTCATCAAATTGTGTGGATGCAAGGACGCCAGATACCAAGGTATAGCATTTGATTTAGATGATTAAAAAGCAGAGTTATAAACATTTTTTTGAAATCTAAAAGGATTTCAGATCCAGACTGAATGCAATTAAATTTGAACCTGTTTCGATATCAACATAAACCACGAATCTACTTCATTGCAGTGCCTAATTTGTGTCTAATGAGTGCCCGATTATGAGAACTTTTCCTTAATTCGTTAAAAAAGACTAAGTTGAAACACACATTGTGCTGCTTAGTGCTTACTCAGCAAGTGCTTATTCAGCAAGTTTCTTTCAAGTTAGTGGGCGAAGATAAACACAAACATACATGAGAAATGGGTGCCAGTTTGCAGGTTCCTAAGTGTGCTCTTGTGATCTTTTTACAGGCGAGACTCCGGTCTGTTCCCCGCAAAAACAATTCGATTGCATCTACCCCGCTGAAGGTAAGAAGACTAATTAGTAAATCCATAAACTATCGCTGATGGATAAATTGTTTTAAATATTCACCTATTCCATTCCATGTGACAACTGGATCAGCCATGCTTATTGCATCGCCATGTATATCCTGTCAAAGTTGGCCGTGATATGAAGGAAATTCAAAACGTAGACTAATTCATGTAATTTGCGAATTCATATGCCATTATAACAATATACCCATTGATCAATCATATTGTATTTGTAAGATTTCAAGTCACCCCTATAGGTTGAATTTAATTGATCATTTGCAATATAGATATAAATTACATGATAACAAATAAGACATTAATATATCGAGTTCCACCAAAACTGTCTGTTTTGATAAAATAATCCCTTTTGGCAGCTGTCCACGAAATGCTAAATCCTCTGAAATTATCAATCTAAAGTGAGGAGCAAAGAGTACATATTCAACAAGTTGTTAATGTTGAGGTTGTTCATATGGCTAATTTTGTATTTAATATTTTAATAGAGCTTGCTGAGCTTCACAATAAACTGAAATTTGAGATTGATCGGAGGTACGGTTTTCTAGATATGACAATTTTATTGTCAAAAAAACATTTTTAGTCATTTTGAATTCTTTTGTTTTGTATTGTTTTTCAGCCAACAGAGGGCAGTCTATTTTCTTTTGTTTTATATTGTTTTTTTGACTCCCTAGGAAAAAATTCTATGAAACTTTTGTTTTTTATCTTTTGCCCTATTTTTTTAAATTGAAAACTCCATAAGATTCCCGTAGCACAGGAATTAAGGAGAGTTATATAGCCAACATTTACACCAAGTGGCATTACATTTAGTAAAGTGCATGAACTTGAAAAAACTAATTAAGTGCATTAATTAGCCTAATTCTTATTTTTATTTTTCTCTATTTTAGATAATTAAGTATAATTAATTATGCAGGGGAGTGAGATCATAATGTACTTTGGTTGATTTTGAGATGTATCACCTTGTTTTTAAAGTATCGTTTTCTTAATCATTATTATAAGTCCCAAAGCCAATATTAATTAGTCACGTGTCAGGAAATCTCCATCAACAAACCGTTTATTGATTTTCTATCTTGCAGCAAATTTCACGGCCAACGACATACAATGTGATTGTCAAGTACCTTGTGACTCTCACGTATACGAAGGTCGAATATCGATGGCTCTATGGCCTGCGGCGCACGTAGCCCCATCTCTTGCGAGGTCACTGAATATGTCGGAAAACTTTGCAAGGTGAGAAAAGTTACGCACAGTGACGCTACGTAACTAGTATTAGGCGGTCATGCCAAACCAATACAATGGACTTCATAGTAACAGCGACTGTTGCTCTTTAACTTTTAGGATGTAGCAAGAATAATACTTTGCATTATATAAATACGAGGGTCATTCAATAAAGAATGAAAGTGATCATGGTATGGGGTGCATGAGTGATTCCATTGAGGGATAATGTGATCAATACAAAGTATGAACCTTTGTCTTTCAAACAATACACTTTTGGATTGTTAGATACCTTTGGTTATGTAACGTCATTAACATAAACACAATAGGTTTCAGACACTGACTGAAATCTGTCAATTATTTGGCTGGATATGTAACATCTTGAATATGGGTTGATTGATACATTTGCGTATATCTCGGCAATGCAAGCATAAAAACAGATAACATTTGGCACATAGTTAGAACACACACTTATCTTTGTATGACATTCTTTTTTAGATCTGAATTCCTTAATACAAACAGGAAGGGACCATCTCAAATACGCTTTTATTTAGCAAAATCCGCAATAATATACCTTAGAATACAACAAAGGATATAGAACAATGGAGGGATTATAATTTAGTAAATTGTTGTGGGATGTAAAGCAATAATAGTGGGGATTTCACGAGGAGCTGTTCATAAAATTTCCTCAAACCATTGAAATTATGTGACGATTACTTTAACAATACATATCTAGTAGCTCTAATTAGTTAGCTATCATATAGGATCTCCCAAACTGGTTAATTGCTTGTATTTTTCCTAAATTGTTTGATTTTCCGCAATATTAGTGATTCACTGACTGGGCATTTTTCAATGAAATTGGCTATTTGAAATACTGATATTTGTATACATTTTATTCAATTGCCTCTCCTTACTTTTTCCTCTTATACTACATATATCAAATTACACAGGGATTAAAGTTATTGTCTTTTTTATCATACTTACGCGAAAAAAATTGGGATTTACCTGTTTCTAGTGTCATGTTATGTAATCTTCTTATCACATGTTTCATACAAACAATTCAAATTTCTCGCCAAATAACTGATTTAGCGGTGTCCCAAGTGTACTTACTTTGAGACAATGCTATGACGTCATAGTTCACACTTAGAAATCCAAAACTGTATTGTTTGAAAGACAAAGGTTCATACTTTGTATTGATCACAATATCCCTCAATAGAATCACTCATGCATCCCATACCATGATCACTTTCATTATTTATTGAATGACCCTCGTAGGTCCACCTAAAGAAATGTATAGCCAGTATATCATCTGCAACCAACTACGTTCATGAATATCTTTAATTGCGTCGTCGTAAATGTTTAGATAAATGCGTAATGATTCCGTAGCTTCGCCTTAGGCGACACTGCAAAACTAGTACGTACGACTCATACGTACAAAATTGACTTGTCCATAAGACTGTTACGATAGTCACCAAAGTGATATTTGGCATCACCATAATACATACAAGCTTGTGAGAAGAAGTATATAGTTATATACAATAATCTAAACTATTTGTTAATGGACAAAATGGAACAAATAAAAAAAAAAGATTAAGGTAATGGCTCTCAGATTCACCAATTAATGTCATCAAACTTGATGAGCAATACAAAATCTGATGTCAGTCCTAAAAACGTAGTATTGGTTTTCATTTTATGTCTTCTTGAAATAAGTAAGAATTACAATAACACCACCGTAATTGATTTATCTGATAAATTATATTGGAAATGTATTGGTTTCATTAAGAAAGAATATTTCATGATCGTTTCATCTCTACATTTCTTAATAACTATAGGGAAAACCTTCTAGATCTTAAGATTTACTTTGATGAACTAAGTTATCAGGAAATTAAACAAGTGCCAGCCTACGACCTCGGAACCCTTCAAAGTAAGTGTTTGGCCAGGGGGCCATGAAGCTCCGCTAGAGATCTTTTTCTATCACATTTACTAATGCGAAGGGATTGTCTAATTTGGGTAGTTAGCATTGGCCAGTTAAATCCAAATTCAGCCGAGGGCGCAACATTTTGGTTAATTTAAAACATCAATTTCATGCTAGTGATACAGACGTTGGAGATATGTTGTGTTCCTGTTAACTAATGAGGAGTGTGTGCTAGACAGGTGGTTTAAACCTGTCATAGCCGGATCTTAATCTATTAAATTTGGATTTTGAGCAACATGACCAAACTTACCGTGAATAATATGAAACATCTTTTAAGCAACTTTAATTTGCGAAAATCAATTAAAAGTTTTCGTAATCACTTATAATTAGAAAACAAAACAAATCTGTGAAATGTTCAATTCGCAGAATTAGGAAATTCTCATTTCCTTAACGTATGTAGTTGGTTTGAAGTGGTCACGTGTTACAAAGGTGGATATTTCCCGCCTTTTGACTGATATACCAATACGTGTTTTAACCCACCGTCTGCTTTCTGTTGTTATTAACTAATTTCAGGTGACGTTGGAGGATACATGGGTTTATTATGCGGTATGAGCATCATTACTATTGGAGAGTTCATTGATTTTATAGCTTACCTGATATTCCGACGATGTAAACAGAAATAAAACTCACAGGAGATTGTTTTGTGCTAAGACATTATTGATAAGTTGATAGGAAGGGAAGTAGGTGTATAGTTAGTGCGGTGGTCCTTTTCAAAGAGGAATCTTCTGCATCAAATTATTTGACAAAAGCCGTTGTAAGGCATGCAAAGATTCCACACAAGATGGTCAATTATGACCAAATAATATGAAGAACATTCGGGGTATGGTATTTAGATCATATAGTTGCGTGAGATGACAAACTACTAACGACAAGAAACCAATCCTGTTTGGAAATTGGACACAGTATTTCGTAATACGATCCTCCATGTGCTGAAACATTGACTAATTTAAAACGTGTTTGTAAATATTTATGAATATTATGTTTATAGTGTCATTGTGAAATCCATAAACGATGTTTATTTGTTCGCTTGTCTGTTAAAACAGTCGTTCCGTTTGGAACATTTTTTAGACCTGTCGGGACAAACACTCATACTATTTACTGAAACAAATCACTCACGAGCCAAGGTTCAAAAAGCTGCTGGCTTGATGAATTATTTTTCTGTGAAAATATATATAATGTAGAAGGTCGAAGAAGAATCATACACTTCGCTGGTCTGCCGCTATGAAGAGTGTAAACTCAAATAATGACCGATATGTCTTTAGAAAGAAAGGAATACCTTAAAAATGCACCCGCCGGGAATTGAATCCGGTCCTTCCCGTTACCGCGCTAACTATTACACACGGAGTGCTCGCATACTAAGCGATGAGAATTTGAGAGGTCATTATCTGAGTTTACACTCTTCAGCGGCAGACTAGAGGCACTTCCTCCGACAACATTGCAATGTCGTCAGCAAAGTCAAGGTCAGTTACTACGATTGGTCATATTCTTCTGCTGCTTCGTTTTGTTACGTGGAATCCTAGCTCTTCTTCTGTGCCCTTAATGGACTCTCTTAAGGCATAGTCAAGAGCAATGACAAAGAGATATGGAGCCAGGTTGTCACCTTGTAGTACTCCAACCAGTATTTTAAAAACCTAAGTTCCCCCATCAGGTGAATAAACAGATACAACCATATTCCATGTTTACAACATAGAAATGAATGTTACTGTTACATTGATTATTTTCCAAATATAGACTTCGGTTTGCCTCACTTTCCTTTTTAACACTTTCAACGCGGCAGGCGTCTGCATACTACACTGCAAAAACACTTAAAAATAACACCGTTCGGTGTCTTAGAGGTCCACACCAATTAGTGTTATTTTAACACTATCTTGGTGTTACATTAACACTTACAGTGTTACATCAACACTTACAGTGTTACATTAACACTTACAGTGTTATTTTTCACACTTGCAGTTGTTAAAAATGACACTACATGGTGTTGATATAACACCAAAAATTTAACACCGGTACACCGGTGTTAATTTTTTTTTGGTGTGGACCTCTCACAACACCAATGGTGTTATTTTTAACACCGGTGTTTTTGCAGTGTACATTCCAAAATGTCACAAAATGTTTAAAAAATGTCACAATTGTTGAATTTCATTATCATATTTGGAATCGCCATAAGAACTGCATTGAATTAAGTACAAGTATGCCCGATATTGGTTCAGTAATTCTTGAGATAGACCTTGAAAGTTGTGAAAAACGGATTTCTGCAAAATATGTTTGGTACGATAAAACCAATAGCCGCGCGTGGAAAGTGTTAAAACATACTTTCCAGATAGACATTTATTTCTTTGTATGAAATCATTATCTCAATCAAAATCGAGCGTCAGGGAATATTTATTGTTTACCAATTTTGAAAAGAAACTACTAAGCCACCGCTAATCATCCAAGATAATATTAGTAGACAAGAGATTAACAGAATGTTTTTCTTTATTTAAAACGATTGTTTACACTTTGTCGAAAAGGTGAAATCACCATGTCTTACACAATATGGTGTGTATCTTCATTTTGATAAAATCCGATATTTATTATCTAAAATTATAATTAAAGTTAGGTGTTCCGATTGCTTGCCCGATTTTCAACTTGATGTCGTCTATTATACATGAAGGGTCATCCTTAAATTAGTCGAATTCCAAAGTTTGAGTTGCATAAGGCCATGTGTTTTGAACTCGCCACCCTTCCCGTTGCTTGTCCAGATTTTTACATTTTACACCATCTGAGATTCGAATTAGCAAATCGCAATAATTACTTATTCTACCCCATAAAAAGTATATATTTTCCGAAAGTAAATCTCGCAAGGAATCAAAATATGACATGGGAATTTAGATATGACCTAATGCTAACATGTTGTGATTAGATGTTAAAAAAATATCGATTTTTTTCATATTTTGATTAAAGCTCAATGATATTTTTATACTTATCCCAATCATAATTTTACTGTGCATATTAGTCATTTAGTTCCTCATGCAATTACCCATCAGAACATAATGGTTGTCAAGGGTAACTTGTTGAAATATGCTATATCGGGAAGTGAATGAGCACAAACGTTTAAATTTCATATTTATTAGAGTTTACAAATATATTTTCCTGGGTATGCACCCAGATTTAAACGCCATTTTTGAATTCCCCTATTTGAGAGCTTTCCAAAAATCATCGGTTGAATACTTTTGTTTGTTATAGTCATGTATGTAATACCGATGAAATAGGGCAAGTTCACTGTGTAGCGAATAGGGAGAAAGCCAAGGATAATGCAATCAATTCATGATTACAATTGTTACATAATAGTTGACACGTTTGTTGAAAGAGAAACTTATAGAATATAAAACAATCTATAAAATGAGAGCAAAATCATGTTTGTACCATACAGGAATGAGGAGTTATTGTAAATTGAACGTAGAATTGGGAACGTTTTCTATAGTCCCAATAGAGATTGTACACGCGTCGCCGCCGCCGCTACCACCCCTGACTTTCGAAATATAATCAATCATATCTCAGACAAACAGTTATAGAAATATCTGATTCATTCACACAATGTAGCTAGTAGGTGATAGGCTTTCGAATGACACCTAAACCATAGCTCTGTCACATTTAGTTGTTGAGTTAATAGAGAGAGAGAGATGGATGATTCGTCACCAAAAATGCAACGCCACAACCCATTTTGGGTGGTGAGTTCAAAACACATGGCCATAACTCGAATGGTTCTTATTTTAGAAGCACAAGGTCACATGAAATTTGCCCGGGGAGTGAGTACACACACGGGCCGGTGGATAACCACCTTTGGCAGTTTGGGCTATAACGTCTAAACGGAATAATTATATCTTGCGACAAACATTTTGCAGAAATAATGAGAGAAAAATATGGGTATGTCGATGCAACATTGTTTGAATTTGAATTTCACTGACAACTATAAACAATGTTGTACATACGCTCGTATATAGGTAAGCAGGGATGTGGATCCAGAAGATTTTGGAAGTTAACGAGTGTTCAAACTTTTTGACACCCCCTCTTTAGGGGTTTCGAAACTTGTTTACCCCCTGAGTATGGCAGGGCATGGCAAGGCATGGCATGCCAGGGCATGTTAGGGCATGGCAGGGCATGGCAGGGTAGGGCCGGGCAGGGCAGGGCAGGGCAGGTGCAATTAAGCCTATATCTGCTGTACATGCCACTGCCGCTTTATTTTGTAATTTAACAGTTTCGATAAGAATATGGGTCCAAATTGGATACATTTTATTTATAATAAAATGAACTAAAAGCTGCCACGCATTCCAACTTTATTAAGCAGTACTAAATTGAAAGTACATAACTGCCGACTGATTTTTTTTTATTATAGTAAGTACTGTTTCATAGACAATCGAAGCAATCCATGATAAAAGCTGGTCAATCGATTTAACAGTTTAATAATGGTTGGTTGTAACGGTGATAATTGGTCAGGATGCAACTTTCTATTCAGTTTATATTAACAGTGGCAATTGTAAAAGCTGATCAATCAATACTAACTGTTAACTGTTTAGTTTGTTGTATTGATTGATAACTAATTAAGTTATATACTATACCTTTCCGATGTATAATTTTGCTCCAATTAAAATGTAAAGATATTGACGTTTTGCCAGGTAGGTATGATGACACTCCAACCGCTTTCTTACTTGATACAGCAAGTGCAGAGATGTTTCCATCATGCAATATGAAACATGATTAAGAATGAATGTTTAAAGGTATATTATGTGATCTTTCCAGGGAACGCCCTCAACATCGAAAAAAAAAATTGAAAGCAGATTTTCTTGCAGTTTTACATTTCTGAACATAAATCGTACATACATTCCAAGTTACAGGGCGATACGATTCTTAATTACTTCAAAATCATGGTTTTAGAGTGAAAATAAACTGTCAGGATAACACGACAGTTGATATAATGTATGTACGATTTATGATCAGAAATGTAAATCTGCAAGAAAATCTACTTTCTAAAAAAAAATCGTGAATAGAGGGCGCTCTCTGGAAAAGATCACATAATATGCCTTTAATTACCGTTCTAATATATTATTGTCATCGATACAAGATAATACACGAGATCGGAGTTACCTTGAGCTACAATGTTACTACATTTTACAGTCAAGATGTATGAATGACCGTTTGTGTATTTTAAACAGCCTATAACGTCTCAACCAGAAAACATTTGATAATTTTCTCAAACACGTAAATAAATTACGATGAACGAAAACACGGTCACAATCACAACAGTATAAGCACTTTCATAATATAAGTATCGTAGTGCCATTTACTTTTCTAGAATCTGTGGCAAATTGGTCACGCCACTTTCAGTTTTCTTCATCAATAATTTATTTCGACGGAATGTACTTTGTCTTCGCAGATAATTGCTGGAGTTTTGTAACCATATTCTGAAATGGAAATATGTTTGAACAGCGAAACCAAGAATTAAAAAAGGCAAACAAGAGTCTATGATTTGATATCGGGGCAAGTAGATTATTATTGCCAGGAGTTGATTTTGAATACCAGTTGTCAGATATTCTACAAGCAGAAAGTGAAACGGTTTCACTATCTAACGGACACATTTGGAACTGCTAAGCTTCGATCGACGGGATGAGCGGTAGGGACTACTCAGAAACAAAGTTCTACAGGCGGGGAATTCTATTGCAAAGAAAACGAGAAATTAAGAATTAGTTGATTAGGGAAATGGCGGTGCAGACTGGTAACGGATCGCCATGGGCCACCAAAGTTCATCCGGAACCAGGAATCAAAGATACAGGCAATGTCACAAAGGTTCATGAAAATAAGGAATATGGTAAAGCAAACTACAAACTAGAATTCAAGGAGTTCGGTGGCAATGCCACCCTTCATGGTCTTAGATATGTGGCGGATTCAGACATGCACATAGTAAGAAGGTTGGTTAAATACATTCTCCACCTCTTTGAATTTGATTGAATAGGTTCGTAGGGTAAGTAAATTAGTTCAACACGAAATGTGTACATGATTAAAGGGACATTTAAAGTAGTGTTGAAGATTTTTTTTTGAAAATTAATTTACTTCAGAATTCACGATGAACATTAAAAATAACTATTAGTGTTGTTTCTATTAAAACAATACCATCGCTATGTATTGAACCTTTTCTTAAAAACACCCTCTATGTAAATATGGTTCGCGTTATTTATCACGCGTGCTGCAGGGGGACACTGTTTGACGTAAAATGCTGGTTGCGGCTCAACCAGCATTTTTGAATCAACGTTTTGTTGTATATACAAAGAGAGGTGATTTTTCTTAATCCTTATACCTATAAGTTCAAACATGTAATAAGCCAAGAAAAAAAGTCAATCATCATAACCAGGTCAAAGGTCAAGAAGAGGTCACTAGGGATCATTTTCTTATAAAAAATCAAGGTAGCCTGGTCTTAGACCAGAACAAGATCTAGTTTGAATTTTATGTCTGTAAGACTGTTTACAATCATCCACCTCACAAAATCTTACATTGGAAAAATTGGGAAAATTGTACTGTAGGCTCCAGATTCAGGACTGTACTAGTATCGTCCGATACTGGAACACCCAGTATCTTTCGATACCGGTACCAAGTCAGTGTTCATACTGGCGCATGTAAAATGTTCCAGTATCGGGCGATACTTGCTTACTTCCTTAAGGCGTCCCGAAGGGACGAACTTCTGTGATGGCCTTCCACACTGGTCTTTCAAGCATGCAGTTTTTCTTGTCCTGCCCAGTTAGTCCTGTATCCTCTGATAAAAGCTTGATGTAATTCTTTCGTGGTGGTCCTCTAGCCTTGTGTCCATGCTTGGGTTGCCACAGGAGAACTTTTGAGACTGCTTCCTCTTCCCTTTTAATTTTAATCTCCTCCGTCTTAGCCTCTCTGATATTGGTAGCGGGTTCTCATATAGATCTTTGTTGGTGGTGTGAGATTGCCATGATACATTAAGTGCTTTCCTTAAGAGGCGAGTGTAGCAACCATCCAGCGCTTTTCTCATTTTAGCTGTTAGTGTCCAAGTCTCGGCTCCATAGGTCAAAACAGATTCAACAGTGGTGGTAAACAGCTTTATTTTCAGGTTTCTTGGGAGTTTACTGTTCCATATTTTTGTCATGCTGTTACAGGCTTTCCAAGCTTGAGCCTTTCTTATGTTGAAATCTTGCTCACTACCAGCAATCCAGGCACCAAGGTATTTGAAGTTTTGGACAATTTCAAGATCATTACCATCCAGTGTTTTAATTGGTGTTTGAGCTTCTTTGTACAGCATTGCCTTTGTTTTTTTGGCGTTCATCCCAAGACCAACTGTAAGCGCAGCTGCTTCCACTAGATGTATATAGTAGTTCCTCTGCATCCCGTAGATTGTCAGCAAGGAGATCAATGTCGTCTGCGAAGTCAAGGTCTGTAATTGTCTGCAGCCCTATTCTCCTACTTTGCCTGGGAACAAGTGTGAAGCCTAGTTGCTCTTCTTTTCCTGCTAATGCCTTCCTCAGTACATAGTCTAGGATGATTATGAACAAAAACGGTGCTAGTGTATCACCCTGAAGAACCCCTGCTTGAATTTCGAAGTCCTTAGTGATGTCCTTAGCCCTTTCTGGGCGATACTGGAACGCAATTATGTACCAGTATCGATTAATACTGGGACAAATCACTACTGGTAGCATGTTTTCCAGCATCGCCCGATACTGGAACATTAAAAACAGTCTAGTATCGCTCGATCGCGACACTGGAACACAATCGGACGATACTGGCAACTTCCATGTGCCAGTATCATACGATACTGGTATATCAGTATATGGTACTTAATGTACACTTTTTACACAATTTTTTTAATGTCTTACCGTCCTGTCACATGTTAGCGAATAGAGCTAACATGTGCCCGATGTTTTGGAAATTATAGTGTACATTCTTATAAGTTAGTCATTCGCTCGTGACATACGGTCAATCAAAAAAGGGCCTTACGAAAATATTAAATTGTGCATTTGTCGATAAAGTTCTCGTCTTTACTATATGAGATACGTATTATACGTGAAGGACTAAATATTAACACAAAGTTATGAGTCGCAATCCAAAAACACCGATGTCACTGATCATAATCACTGGATTAAGACCCTGTCACACTGTAGGGAGTAGAGGTAACGTGTGCCGACGTGTTTGGAAATGTGGGTGTACTTACCTGTTAAAAGGCCCTGTCACACCATGGCGTATCGCCTGAACGTATGCCAACGTATGCGAAATATTGAAAAATACGTTGGTGTACGTTGGTGTACGCTGATATAAGTTAGGGGTAAGTTGGGGATACGTCGTTTACGTTAAGAGCACGCTGTGATACGCTGTGAAAATTTGGAACACGTCGAGCCCGCGAAAAAATATTGAGCATGTTCAAAATTTCTCGACGTACTCAACGTGTGCTTAATACGTTCTGCATAAGTTCCCGATAGGTTCGTGGTACGTTAAACATACGTTTACATACGCTGACATACGTTCGACATACGTTGACATACGTTAGAGGTACGTTACTCGTAAGTTATAGGTTGGACCTATAGATTTATCCTTCTAGATATTTTAATAGTTATCATCTAGGCTGCGTTAACTTGAACTGGCAACACTTGTCCCGCCGTGTACGAAACTCAATTTCTGCAGCGACATAAGTCACGTGTTCGTTGTACGCCGAGGATACGCTGAGGATACGTCGAACACGGCAGACATATGCTACGAATACGTTAAGCATACGTTGGTCATACGCTCGCATACGCTGTGATAAGTTTGTTATAAGCTAGGGATACGCTATCAATACGTTAGTCATACGCTATGTATACGTTCAATACGCTATGAATACGCTATGGATACGTCCATTCCATCACCGATGTCGACTTTTCCTACGCAATTCGTTGGGAAGTTGGACGTTCTTGGACGTTCTTGGACTCTGACAATTTTCGAGCTATTTTTTGAATACATCGGCATACGTTCAGGCCACGTTCAGGCCATACGCTATGGTGTGACGTGCTCCACATTTTCACAGCGTATCACAGCGTATCACAGCGTGCTCTTAACGTAAACGACGTATCCCCAACTTACCCTTAACTTATATCAGCGTACACCAACGTACACCAACGTATTTTCGACATTTCGCATACGTTGGCATATGTTCAGGCGATACGCCATGGTGTGACAGGGCCTTTAAGAAGAAACATAAAGCTGTATTTTGCTTGAAGTTTGAACTCAGACATGTATGTAGTGCCGTATGTTTGATTTACTAACACTCATTACTTTCTTGATAACACAGGCTAGCTTGGTTATGTGTGTTGATTGGTTTCGGCGTGTGGCTGAGTTTCGGTATCAGCTTCAGCATTCGCAAATACATCCAGCATCCAATCTCCACGGTTGTTACTATGAATTACGTTCCCAACATCACGTTTCCTGCTGTTACAATATGTAATTTCAACCAGGTTAAGTCGTCACTTGTATCACCAGCTCAGGTACTTCATACTTGCAATGCCAACAATCCCTTGTATCATAATGTGACAATGAAGACTATGCCCGGCATCTCGGTTACTTAGTTTTTAGAGGATATAAACACGTTAAAGGAACTATATGCATACCTGTGTTCAGGAAGCCTGCCTTTTTGGTGAAGCATTGCCCATAATGCAATGAGATAATTTTGGCTAGTCTAATAAAAAACACCCTCTTTTCATACCGTAAGAGAACTGTATCATATAAATTACCTAGACCTATTATATTATAATACAATGATAAATGTTAGTGTCCTCAGATCTCAGTGGCTCATTTTAAATTCATTATATTGATTTGAGGGTATATGAAGTGGACTACACACTATTATTGAATATAGATTCTTTATTTTGATTTGAGACTTGCTCTAACTTGGTGATCTGGAAGATCACACAATTATGCAAATATTTGTTGAAGGAAAAAAATAGTTATCCTATACTTTTTTTTAGATAAAAGAGTTGAATATGTAATGAGCTATAAATTAGCCCAATTTCTTTTAAATTACAATAATAATTATAGGAAAATCCCTCAAATAATAGTACTTATATACCAAACAGTATATTGATAATATCGACTCATTTACTGATCGTTCAGATAAATAAATGGGTTTCTTTGGGATGATTACTATACGAGTTCAATTAAGGTTTTTTCATACATGTAGGTATAGGGTTAAGTGCATTTGAATTTAAAAAAATGAAACAGTTTAGATTCCATTGTTGCACTTAACCCTATACCCGTGAAAAAGCGTAAACAAAACAGTAAATGTACCACTTCTTTCTCTCCATGAAAAGTGTCTTGAGTCTCTGTAACTTAAGTTGCTCGTCGATTTGAAGTCACATGGTAGGCTGCAAGGAAATGGAGAGACGTGTGTGCTGGTTTACAAACATCATGAATGATACTGGTCATGGTTAAGAATGAGTCTCACACCAGTAGATACAGATGTTGGAAACAATTGATGATGTGAGATGTTCGGATTATAACTGTCTTTTCATGGAGAGAACGTAGCGGTACACTTTAGATTTACTGTTTTGTTGACTCTTTTTCATGGGTATAGGGTTAAGTGCAACAGTGGAAACTGCATCCTTTTGTATTTAAATGGCCACTGTTTCATCAATATTAGTGCTATTGTGACAAATGAGGTGTCGAAATAAGCGGGAGGAAATGACTGTTCTTTCCCACTTATTTAGGGTCCTAAGAATTAAACACTGGGCGCCTCGAAAAAAGTGGATACTTTCTTTTTGTGCAGTGTTTACATTTGCAAGGGTAGTACTAGCCGAAAAAGAAGGCTTCCTGAACATGTCTAACCAAAGTATTCAGCTAATAGCAGAGTTACTGATACTGTGTAGCCAATTTGATGGTACTTCACAGACACCTTTTACTAGGCATACAATAGCCATACAGGTACTTGCACCATGATAGGCATAATAAAATGGTTGTGTGTATAATTACTTTTGTGATAATAGGACCTTTAACATATTCCATTCTTACTGGATCAAAGTATCGAGTATTTATCGAGTCTAGATAATCTACAATAAATGAGCTGAGAGCTTTCATTTTGTATCGCTTATCTTAAAAACAAGTACATATATACGCTATTTATTTTGTATCAATATGTGAAAAAATAAACACTTTTGCTCATTAATAAGCGTATCGAGACACAATAGATGCTCTGTAATTTTATCGAGCATAAATTGAACCTGAAATTCAAATTGCCAGATTGTAATACGTCTTTTTCGCCCGCTTGCCATAATGAAAAATAATCATTTCCTGTAACTTTCTTCAATAAATTGAGCAAATTATATTACCTTGCGATATTGGATTATAATAGATGTCTTTGTAATATGTGGACAACAATTGGCTAAGCCTGTCGGAGAAATAGAATGACGACAAATCACCCATTACATTAATTCAAGCAATTTGTTTTCAATTGCAGGCAAAACTTATCGCCAGTGCCTTCAACATTGATGCCAGCTACAGACTCGATATCAACTGGACAGAGTATGAAATTCATACAGGGCGTCCTCTAGATGTAGAGACATTCTACATAGTCGCGGCACATCGCATTGAGGACATGTTGTTGGAGTGCTCATGGCGTAACATTGAGGAATGCAGTGCGTCTAACTTTACCATGGTGAGAACTGACTGGGGTGTTTGTTACACGTTCAATAATGACCCTTCAAACGCTCTACAAGTTAAGCAACCTGGTAGCCATAATGGACTCTCACTGAGATTGAATGTGGAACACTACGAGTATACATTTGGAGAAAACACGGGTGCAGGTTTAAAGGTAAATTAGATACTTCAGTGCAAGTCGCACGGTGTTTGTTTGTAAGTTTTAACATACTGTGTCCTGTAATGCTGGTTGGCTATCATAAAAAGCAAGGAACATTCCCAGATATTCGAAATATCGGCCAGAAGATTGTCTATGCGCATTAAGGGATCCATGCAATCTGGTCGAAACGAGCAGTAAATATATTCTTGTTCGATACGTTATTTTATCTACCCTTGTACAACCTCTAAACTTGAGTATTAAGGGTATCCATGCATTTGTGATGTAATAAGTTGTTACTCGCCTGAGAAATAAATGTGGTTTTTGGTGAGTATTTGTTCCAAATTGGCCAGAAATGGTCGGTTTTATCTCTCCGCGCGAAAAAGTAATCCACATGTACGCGAGAGATTATGGCCTCACGCACGCGTGTTTAACCGTACGCACGCATGCGCAGTGCGATTGTTGCCTTCATGTGTGCACCGGCGTCTTTCTGTGTTGCTGTAAGGAGGCTTCGCTAATTTTGAGCTGATCAAACTATAGGACATTATTTATTTTGTGTTATATCATGTTTTGATATTATAGGTACTGCTACATCAGCAAGGTCAACACTCATTGGTGAAAGAGTTAGGCTTTTCTGTATCACCGGGATTCGAAACTTCTGTCAGTGTACGGTATAACTCGGTAAGAAAGTATATACCTACTCATTACTGTGTCATATTAGTTACAGGTAGGTGTTCCTGTTTCTGGCCCGATTTTGCTTCTCTCAGGCTATATATATATATATATATATGGTATGTTGTCACAAATTGTTAATTATTTGCTCAGTTGAGTACTTCGTCAGACTAAATAAATTGCAAGCAAAACCAGGTATGGTGAAATACGCCGGGTAATATGATTCGTTTGTCTTTGCAATGTAATTTCTCAATGAAGATATTTTTGTTAACAGATAACCAATCTCCCTGATCCGTACCCGTCAAACTGCACAATGAAAGCCCTGAAGTATTCCATGGATTATACCGTATCTCTATGTCGATACGAATGCAAAATTGCCTACGTCATCAAAATGTGTGGATGCAAGGACAACAGATACCAAGGTATAGCATTTAATATAGATGATTAAAAAGCAGAGCTATACACAATTTTTTCCAGAAGGATTCCAGATACCCTAGATTGAATGCAATTAAATTTGAACCTGTTTCGATATCAACATAAACCACGAATCTACTTTATTACATTGCCTGCGTAATATGTGTCTAATGTGAACTCATTCTTAATTCGTTAAAAAGACTAAACTGAAACTCACACATTGTGCTGCTTAGTGCTTACTCAGCAAGTGCTTATTCAGCAAGTTTGTTTCGAATTAGTGGGCGAAGATAAACACAAACATACATGAGAAATGGGTGCCAGTTTGCAGGTTCATAATGTACTATTGTGATTTTTTTACAGGCGAGATTCCGGTCTGTTCCCCGCAAAAACAAATCGATTGCATCTACCCCGCTGAAGGTAAGAAGACTAATTAGTAGATCCATAAACTATGGCTGATGGATAAATGGTTCTAAATATCCACTTGACAACTGGATCAGCCATGCTTATTGCATCGCCATGTAGACCTATATCCTGTAACATTTGGCTGCGATATAAAGGAACATCACAACGTAAACTAATTCATGGAATTTACGAAATTCAGACATATGCCATCATAACGATATACACATTGATCATACATATTGTATTCTTAAGATTTCAAGTCACTCCTATAGACCAATTCAAATTAAGATGGGACATTTTCAAAAAAACCGGTCACGTGGACTAGGTGCGTAGTGCGTTCTTCGCAATGGTTGATCGCATGCTTAGCATTGGTTTTACTATGTTTACATACAAGCGTACGCCCATTAGAAGTGGTAGCGAGACTATTTTTAAATCAAAAATGGCGTCGATACCGGCAACTTATAAATTTACCGAGCAGAAGGTAAAATGTGAAGGTTATACCCAGAAACTCTTTCATCTCACCGTTTTTTGTTAACGTGAAACACCGCAACATAGAATTTTCTGAAGGAGACAATCTATCACCAACACCAGCGCAATCCACCACACGGGCAGACGGTTGAAAACATGTTTGTTTTTTCTCCGAGGGTTTTCATGCCTCGCGATTCATGGAACTGGTGTCAAAACGCTTGGCTAATCGGAACCGATCGTAAATTCTCGGATTTAAATTGGTCTATAGGTTGAATTTAATTGAACATAATTATGCAATATAGATATATAAAGTTACACGATAACATTTAAGACATAGAGTTCCACACACAAAAAATCTCTGTGAAAGAAATGGGATAAAATAATCCCTTTTGGCAGCTATTCACGAAATGCTAAATCCTTTGAAACTATCAATATTAAAGGTAGATGTTCTGATTGTTGGCTCGATTTTCAAATTGATGTTTTCTATTTTACATGAAAGTCATCATTGAAATTGTCACATTCCAAAGTTTGAGTTGCATATATCCAATGGTTCTTATGTTGGCAGTAATTCACCACATATTAGCTTATAATTTCTAAATGGAACATTTCTGGCCCCTAAGAATTTACAGACATAATGAGAAAAATATGGGGATTCTTCTGATATCAAAATATCATGATGCGAAGAAAAAGATCATAGCCAAAAAAAAGAAGTTGATCGGAACATACACCTTTAAGGGGGCTGTGAACCCTCAGGTATAGCCTCCATAAAACTGCTGTTACTTATTCATTATTCATTTAATCTATATAAAAGTATACATTTTTTTTGTATAAAGGGTTCAATGAATCCAACCATCATCACGAAATTGACCATTTTTGGAGAAAAATATAAAAAAACCGTTTTTTGACCCATTTTAGGTTCTGCAAAGATAACTCAAAATATATTTTGTCAAATTTTGTCATACTAGTTTTATTATATTCCTAATACAATTTCCTAGGAATCGTTTTTTTGTTGTTGAAAATCTTTATTAATTTTTGAATTATCGACCAAAAAGTGCCAAAAATGTAATGTTTTTACCTCAATCATGAAAATGTATACTTTTATATAGATTAAAAGAATAATGAAGCAGTTACGGCAGTTTTACGGAGGCTATACTTGAGGGTTCACAGCATCTACAAATTGACCTAGTGTAAAAAAAAGCTTACACATATCTAGCTTTGAAATAGTGACTTATACACTATACGTCACTATGTAATACAACACCGCGTGAAACTATCGGCGCACTGTGGCGTGAATAGCTCATGTATATCTAGCAGTTTATCAGCGCACACTTTTGGAACTGTATTTTTTCCAGTCTTGTCTTCACATTTGAGCACCCTCGCAGGGGCCGTGTGTACAATAGGGAAGACATGAGGATCCAGATTACTCATGGTCGTAGGCCTCACGTCACTTAACGCAGCGTTAATTACATCTCGTCATCATGGTAGGTGAAGGGCTCTTATATTATGCCTCACCTTCATTCCAAGCTAAGACAGGACATGCCTTCACATATATCACAGAGCCTAATATACAACCATTTTCACCCTCTTACGTGTCAGGAAATGACCATCAACAAACCGTTTATTGATTTTCTATCTTGCAGCAAATTTCACTGCCAGCGACATACAATGTGATTGCCAAGTACCTTGTGACTCTCACGTATACGAAGGTCGAATATCGATGGCTCTATGGCCTGCGGCGCACGTAGCCCCATCTCTTTCGAGGTCACTAAATATGTCGGAAGACTTTGCAAGGTGAGAAAGGTTACGAACATTGACGCTTCGCAACTATTAGGCGGTCATGCCAAACCAATACACTGGACTCCGTAGTAAAAGCGACTGTTGCGCTTTAACTTGTAGCAAGAATAATATTTTGCATTATATACAAAGTCAACCTAATAGTTTTGAGAACAAAACTATCCTCTGTAACCCATTACGTTTCTGAATATCGACAAATTGCGTCATCGTAAATGTTTAGATAAATGCGTAATAATATCGTAGCTTCATGATCCTTTCATCTCTACATTTCTTAATAACTATAGGGAAAATCTTCTAGTTCTTAAGATTTACTTTGAGGAACTAAGTTACCAAGAAATCGAACAAGTGCCAGCCTACGACCTCGGAACCCTTCAAAGTAAGTGTTTGACCAGGTGGGTGAATATCCGCTAGAGAGCTTCGAGATCACATTTACTAATGCAAAAGATTGTCTATTTTGGTAGTTAGCATTCGCCCGGAAAATCCAAATCCAGTTGGTTAATTTAAAACATCAATGTCAGGCTAGTTATATAGATGTTGGCGACATGTTGTGTCCTTGTTTACTAATGCGGAGTGTGTGCTAACAGATGGTTTAAATAAATCTATCATAGCCGGACCTTAAACGTTTTTTAAAGGGTTTTGATTTCAGCAATGAGGGCGCGATCACAATGGTATAAGTTTCTCTGACACAACAATCAAACGATTTAAGTAAAGAATCAGCTACAAAATATTGACAGAATATAACTCGATTGGCCCCGTGAATGGTGGTTACATAACAAAATCTGTGAAATGTTTGAGAATAGGTTCATCAGGAATCCAAGGAAACATAATTAGAAGATTCATAAGATAATTCCAAAATTGAACTTACTGTTCCAGACAGTTTCGACGTCCGATCGGATGTCTTTCTCAATGGTGTATGACGACCGTTGATCCAGTGTTAAGTAGTTTTTCTGATGACGTCACGAGATGTGTTGGATGACGTTTTCTGGATCAATTGATCATACAGGTGACTAAGTTGGTAGGCCCCCTCGTCGCTGTTCATGAGGTGCTGTTTCATGTCTAGATGGGATTTGCGACGGATCCAAATGGATTCTCTAATCCATCTGGTGTTTCTAGTGTTGTCTCTCGCGAGAATGTTTGTGTCGTCCCATTTTATTAGATGGTTTTCCGTAGCCGCGTGATCTGCGATCGAAGACTTCATCTCCGTATTTTGTGAGTCTATCCTTGCCGTGCGTGTAAATTTGCGGCCTGTCATTTTGTCCGTTTCTGTTTTGTGTTCCTTTTTACGCGTACCGAAACGGCGGCCTGTTTCGCCTATGTAGGTTTTATCACAGTTTTTGACAAGGGATCTCGTAGATCACGCCTGCTTTATCGTCATTGTCCTGTTTGTCTTTCACATGTACAAGCATATTGCGGAGACTCGTGTGGGGTTTGACCGCCGAACCTATGTTGTGAGTTCTGAAGATGCACGGCAAGGATAGACTCACAAAATACGGAGATGAAGTCTTCGATCGCAGATCACGCGGCTACGGAAAACCATCTAATAAAATGGGACGACACAAACATTCTCGCGAGAGACAACACTAGAAACACCAGATGGATTAGAGAATCCATTTGGATCCGTCGCAAATCCCATCTAGACATGAAACAGCACCTCATGAACAGCGACGAGGGGGCCTACCAACTTAGTCACCTGTATGATCAATTGATCCAGAAAACGTCATCCAACACATCTCGTGACGTCATCAGAAAAACTACTTCTGGTAACACTGGATCAACGGTCGTCATACACCATTGAGAAAGACATCCGATCGGACGTCGAAACTGTCTGGAACAGTAAGTTCAATTTTGGAATTATCTTATGAATCTTCTAACTGTGAAATGTTTATTTCGCAGAATTTGGAAATTCTCATTTCCTTAACGTATGTAGTTGGGTTGAAGTAGTCACGTGTTACAGAAGTGAATACATGTATTTCCCGCCTATTGCCTGATATACCAATACGTGTTTTAACCCACCGTCTGCTTTCTGTTGTTATTAACTAATTTCAGGTGACGTTGGAGGATACATGGGTTTATTATGCGGTATGAGCATCATTACTATTGGGGAGTTCATTGATTTTATAGCTTACCTGATATTCCAACGATGTAAACAGAAATAAAACTCACAGGAGATTGTTTTGTCCTAAGACAGTATTGATAAGTTGATAGGAAGGGAAGTTGATAAGTTGATAGGAAAGGAAGTAGGTGTATTATGCACCTACTTCCTACTAAAGGGTTCAACAAAAGAAAGTATACCACTTTGTTTATGTCATTTTGAGTAACGTTCAATTTGTTTTTGTCCAAAGAGGCTACATAGGCATTTAGATGAATCTTTTAGGCATAATTTGATACCAAATTTGCCCCCTTACAACAAAGATAAACCATGATTAGCACCATTTAAAGGAAAATATCCCATTTTCAAAAGTTGCATTTCAAATACACAGCACGAGAAGAAAGGGCCAATTGTTAACACACACATATGCCGTATTTATACCCTACTGATCACCGCGCATATCCCTCAATGCGCGGGCTAATTCAAATGTAAACTGATGCATGGGTGAAGGATTTGAATGTAAAGGAATAATAATGGATGGGGAGAACATGGACAGATTAACCAAATCTTCTCGTGCTGTGTATTGGAAATGCGACTTTTGAAAATGGGATATTTTCCTTTAAATGGTGCTAATCATGGTTTATCTTTGTTGTTAGGGGGCAAAAGATTAATCTAAATGCCTATGTAGCCTGTTTGGTCAAAAACAAATTGAAAGTTACTCAAAATGACATAAACAAAGTGGTATACTTTCTTTTGTTGAACCCTTTATAATAGTAGTGCGGTGGTCCTTTTCAAATATGAATCTTCTGCATCAAATTATTGGACAAAAGCCGTTGTAAGGCATGCAAAGATTCCACACAAGATGGTCAATTATATAAGTAAAATTTTTAACGGGTTCGCCGTCGGACGAGTTCTAATCTGTCAAGCTTTCGTCAGGATAATTAGCTCTGACTTCTTCAGGACCAAATTATTATAATATTAAACAAAACATAGAGATTTGCCACTTCTCTTGTTATCATCATTTGGGCTGCCCCTTGCCCGATGATATGAGAGTAGGTGCCCTTTCCTACTTGTGAAAGAATTGGTGGCTCTGAAAAGAGCCGTTCAGATGGATTGCCGCTTCCACCGAACACGTAGGTTGCCCTTTCCTACTTGTGAAAGAATTGGTGGCTCTGAAAAGAGCCGTTCAGATGGATTGCCGCTTCCACTGAACACGTAGGTTGCCACTGGCCTACTATATATAAATTTGGTTCTAATAGAACCTCCAAAGGACTGCCCCTTGACCAATGGAAATAACGTAGAGACTGCCCCTTGTCTACTACAGACTACAAAAGTCTAATGCACAGTGGTGCGGTCACTGATCTGTAAAGATTAGAAGACGAAGACGAAGACAAAGTGCTAATGTAAGCCAGGAAAAGATAGTGGAAGATGACTACAAGGTATCACGTTCATGCCATTTGTCAAAGGTGTCTCAGACAAAATTTGCCGATTCTTAAATCGTGCCGGTGTTAAAACTTACTTCACCAAATCGACCAAACTCAGAGATATTGTCAGCAAACCTAAAGATCCTATGCCCAAGGGTCGTTCACCTTGCGTGTATAGTGGTGAACAATATATTGGTCAAACCAAAAGGCCTTTAAAGGTCAGATTGTCTGAACACAAAAGAGCTACATTACAAGGCAAGAAAGATAGCTCGGCACTAGCTGAACATGCGTGTGAAGAAGGTCATGAACCACTCTGGAACCAATCCAAAAGCATTGCACAGGTTTCCAATCTTAGTATGCGGCTTGTTCGTGAAGCTCTAGAGATCAGAATCAATGAATCATTTACAATCAATAGAAATGACGGCAAAGATATCAGCCGCATGTGGCGCTCTCTATTTCCTACAGTATCAATCAATCCCGCCAATCGATAACAGTCTTGTAATGTTTTGTTTAATATTATAATAATTTGGTCCTGAAGAAGTCAGAGCTAATCCTGACGAAAGCTTGACAGATTAAAACTCGTCCGACGGCGAACCCGTTAAACTTTTTACTTATATATTATGAATACCCGTCGTAAAAGCCTATCTCACAATATGGTCAATTATGATCAAATGTGACGTGTTCTACCAAAACCAGACGGAATTGGGCAGAGCTCCAAACTGAGAAATAGCCCAAAACATAATTGGAGGTGATTTTTGGAGGAATTTGAGTTTATGGCAAATAATTAAATTTCAGAGTGTTTATAACAATATTGTGAAAGATTCAGATTTAAAAATCATCCTAAATGTATGTTTCGGTGATTTGAAAAAGCCTAGTTCTAGTAAATAGCCTAGTTCTAGTAATTTTAAAGGGCGATATCTCAGTTTGGAGTTTTCATAAAGACCGTAAAAGACGAACTTGAAAATAATGTAACTCCGTTTTGGGAAGTCCGATTACAAAAAGAGAGGTACCACTGTAAAGCTGAAGATCTCTACTTTAATAATCAATTACTAACTCAATTTTGATATCTTGCCCAATTGTGTCTGGTTTCGGTAGAACACGTCACAAATATGAAGAACATTCGGGGTATGGTATTAAGATCATATAAATTTAGTTGCGTGAGATGAAAAACTACTAACGACAAGAAACCAATCCTGTTTGTAAATTGGACACAGTATTTCGTAATACGATCCTCCATGTGCTGAAACATTGACTAATTTAAAACGTGTTTGTAAATATTTATGACTATTATGTTTAGTGTCATTGTAAAATCCATAAACGATGTTTATTCGTTTAGTTGTCTGTTGAAACTGTTGTTTTTTGGGATATTTTTTAGGCATGTCGGGACAACACTCATAATATTTACTGAAACAAATCACTCAAGAGCCAGGGTTCGGAAAGCCTATAGCTGGGGAGCGCATGGTTTTTCGGTCCCGGTCTGCTGGTACAGAGAGTCATATACCAAAATGTTCCTTGATGTCTGTAGTATATAACCTTGGTGGACATCCTTGCCAACTCGGATGTTAAGTTGACCTTTGACCTCGATTTAGGGTCAAAGTTTACATGTGTTTCAATGGGACGTCAAAACTTTAATATAACATGGGAAAAAATTTAAAACAAAATTATTGACCACAGAAGTATATAACTTTTTTGCTCTAAACAGTCAGCCCAACAATAGTTGGGCTGACTGTTTAGAGCAAAAAAGTTAATCACAACTTTGATCGTCGATCTTTTAAAAATGACAAGTCATCAAAAATAGGCAATTTTTGGCAATTTTTTACAAATTCGGCCAACATTTCCTTCTATAAAAAATATTGTAACCCATTGAGAAATGATAAACCATGTTTTAAGGTTGGTATATCAATGTACTTAAAGATAAATTTCGAACATCAATGCTGTTGTCATGGCAAAAGACTTAAATGGCCTCCAAAAATGTCAACAATTGGTCAAAATGGAGGAAAATTTAGACATAAATGGTAGTTGCTATGGAAACTGTATTGCCGGTATATTTCATTGTCTTAAAATCAAAGTAGGTCTATTAACCAGCAATATTAGATGTATTCCGATCATCCAAGGGCCAATAATACTCTGAAAATAATGATTACAGACTTCGAGGAACATTTTGGCATATGTATCCCTGTGCCAGCATACCGGGACCAAAAAACCCTAAAAATGGGCCTCCGCTCCCCAGCTACTATGCTGCTTGCTAGCTTGATGAAGTACGCTTGTTGAAGATAAAAGACAAAACAGATTGGATAGTAGTCATTAGAAGTAACACTAGTAACCACAAGCATTGAGACACTTGGTTATGGTGTTAAAATTATCCAATCCCATGTATTACATTTGGACTGTAATATTTTCACTATGAGTTGAACAAATGTGTAGCTGAATCTCTTATCATTAATAAATTCATGTTTCATGCAGCATCTACTCATTCAATTCCATGAAATTGAAGACAAAACGTGCCTTCTCTGAATTCCCACACAAATTTCCCATTGGAAATAGCTCATAAATAATAAATCAAGCTCATTATGCACATGTCAGTTGTATGACGCACTATACGCCTCCGGGAATGGTGCGTCACTTTACCGAGGTGCGTCACTTTCTTAGGTACCATGACGCACCCCTGTGTCATAAATGTGACGGAAATTTGCCATATTCAATTTTTAACGCACCATTGATTGATTCTGACGGACCGATGGTTGTCTCAAATGACGCGCTCCATCGTCATCTGGTCATACATCATTGTTGACTGGATTTAATTTCAATATTTGATTGCAATATTATGAAAGTGTACATTTTTTTCTTCAAGAGCGGCACATACCAATCCCATATACGTAAGTACCATCCTGTGGTATTTCCGGTATGGGTATTTAATGGCGATCAGGTAATTTTACGCACGCTATTTTTGGACTGAACACGCAGTGAGGGTATTGAAGTAGCCTCACTTCGGGAGTTGAATCTAAAAATAAAGCCTGGTTGGTGGTAAGTAGGGCCTATACATGTAAAATATAATGTATGTACGCATGGTCACGTACCTTGTGACGCACCCAGGTAAAGCGACTGACATTGACGCACTCGTTCGTCAATATGTTGACGGACCAAAGGTTGCCCATGAATTAATCTTTACAAATAAAATATTTGAGAAGGAATTTGAAGTTTGATTTTAAGGGAAGTGTCAACCCTTTTTTATGAGATGTAGCAAGTACTGTAACTTTTAAACTTATAATGTAATGTACATAAAAGTATACAGAGAACCCATTTTGGTATCAAATTTCACTAAAAATAGTGATTTTTAAATTTTTGCCCAAAAAACACTTTTTGGGCGCCAACATTTTTCGGTAATAAATATTTTAAACAACCAGGCTTTATTTTTAGATTCAACTCCCGAAGGAAGTGAGGCTACTTCGATACTCTCACTGCGTGTTCAGTCCAAAAATAGCGTGCGTAAAATTACCTGATCGCCATTAAATACCCCTGTTTAAAATATTTATAATTTGTTTAATACCCGTCGTATATGCCTTTTATTTCTATGTATTTTAACTAAATCAGTGTTTGGTAAAAAAATCTAAAATTTCACTAAAATCATCTTAAGTCAATTATCTAGGATCGGTTTTTTTTTTTGCCTAACAAATTTAGTTTTGAAAATATTGACCAAAATATGTCAAAAAAGTGAATTTTGAGATAAAAATCTTTCAAAAATTAAAAAATAAATAATTTCAAAACTAAAAATGTTTAAGCAAAAAAGCCATCCTAGATAATTGACTTGGGATAATTTTGGTGAAATTTTTGATTTTTTCCCCCAAAAAATGATTTAGTTAGGTTTACCGAAAAATGTTTTTTTTGGGCAAGAATTTAAAAATCATTTTTAGGGCAATTTGATACCAAAAATGGATTCTCTGACTCATTTCATTTATTAAATGTATACTTTTATTTTCATTACATTATTAGTTTAAAAGTTACAGTGCTTGATAAATTTGGCGCCAAACAGGGTTGACACTTCCCTTAACACCATGACTTTCATATTAAAAATGGAAACCGTCCAAATTCCCTTAACTTTCTCATTGCATCCGCATCACCTGGCACACTACGAAGTACTTTTCACTTCATCATAAGTTAATAGTTCAATCACTGAAGTTCAATCACTGAAATACTGTTAGAAGTGTTTCACATTAAAATTGTGTCTCATAAATATCACAAATTATTTAAACTTTTAATCAACATTTGTAAACCTAGAATGCCAAAAAGCGAGCACAGTAATTTATTGGGTTTCCATTCCCAGTGTTATCTCTCCTCTTGAAGCATGGAAGGTGTCCTAATACTTTTGATTGATAGTGTAGTAGCGGCCATTTTGGTAATTTTAAAAATGATGCATATATGCACCAAATTCATATCACACCAGTCACACCATTGGTATTGACTCACCTTTACAGGATGTATTGCGAGATATAATGGTAAATAGCAAGCATGACTGTTGTCTAGACATTCTATCAAATTTCCATCAGCTTTAAATTTTGAATAGTTAGTTAATAAATATTTTTGTTTTGGGGTATTTTGGAAATCTTAGAAATTTATAAAACCAATGTCGTGACTGAGAAAAAAAGTCAGATCAGACTTTTTAAAAGTGTTTCCCTGTCTTAGCATTGCTAAAATATGTCGAAATGATAATGGAAGTATTTAGTAGTTTAAATTAGAATATTATAATGTTTTTATGTCACTGAAGAAGCCTTTCACCACTTGGTTGCCAATCTAAAACCACTTTGCAAACATTTGAGATGTTTCAAATACCTTGAATCGAATGCACATTCTTCAATTTCAGTTTAACTAAAACATGGACATATTCAATACCAGAGCTGAAACCTTTTGTTGTTTGTCGGTTCTGTTGCGGTATTTTTGCCTATTTTTATGTATTGATTTTATAATTATTTAATCCTCTGCAGAATTACCATTCAATGTTCCATTGAAAATTTCGACCACTTATTGTGGACATTTTCTGGCTATTTGAAGGTCATTGTAACATCGTTGACGGCCATCTGGTGAAATGTCAAGAATGTCGTAAATATCTCTCTTCAGTTCAAAATTATTTTGTGCGCTATTTAGATAAGATAACTTAGTCAATACAATGTATACACGTTTATGATATGTATATCGACGTTTATCATTATAACTGTTCCCAAAACAGTCACATTTCCCCAAAATTATGGGGGCACTTTTCAACGATACAGGGAAGTTATTGACGTTAATGGTGGACTTGGCTAGGCATGCATGACATAAAATCATCTTATTTTTAATGTCATATACGGACCAGCTAAAGAAAGATAAGACTTTCTTTTAATTGAAAATAAAGACAATTTAAATTAATTTTAAACAGCACTGGAGACCTTTTTGTCACTTTCTTTCATAAGATTTTGAAAAGTGCCACTTTTTCTGAAAACATTATTTTGGGGAAATGTGAATATTTTGGAAGAAGTGAACATGCTATTGAAAAAACCACCTTTTCATGGGTAGCCAAGCGTTTTTCCTTTTCATAAACGTTTCAATTTTCTCAAAACGTATAATTATTTGTGTGTGGAGTTATGCAAACAAACGTGATCGAGGTGGATGGGGGCGCTTACTTTTGTTCTCGCAAGAATCTTGATTTTGTGAGTTCTTCCAGTGATGGGGTGTGGGGTGGGGTGTTACCAAATGTACGGCTTACTACTTGTTTGCTTTATTGTCAATGTCAAAACGATAAACAAACCTTAACCACATTCCGCGATACCCTCAAATAGCGTATTACTCATTTTTAAAATTATTTAGACAACAATTTTAACTAAATATTTATTGGTAAATTCTTATATTATTTGCTACTGTGAAGAATATTTATCATTCTTATAGTTATGCGAAGGAATATTGTCGAAAAATAAGTACATGCAATTATGGGTATTTGATTATTACTTTACGGAACAGGGTAGCATGTTTTGACCTTTGACTTCATATCGCGATCAGACTCGCTACGTATGAGTGGCCGTGATGGGTGAAAATCACGCAAAATGTAACGAATACAACCAATGACGAACACGCTTTTTAAGATTCATATTGATTCATTATTAAATTGATTATTGATGACGTCTATATGGCAAGTATATTGCACAATAGATTACAGCTGGTTTTTCGTCGATAGGCTAAACCTGGTTTCTCGATCGAAAACCTGTTTTTTTTCGCCGATAAACCTGTTTTTTTCTCGAAAAACCAGGTTTATCAAAAAACCTATGACAATCGAATTGAAAAACCAAGTTTATCGGCGAAAAACCAGGTTTATCGGTCGAGAAACCTGGTTTTTCAAATACAATGACAATCGAATTCGAAAAAACCTGGTTTTTCAATCGAAAAACCAGGTTTATCAAAAAAGCTATGACAATCGAATTGAAAAACCAAGTTTATCGATTTGAAAAACCTGGTTTTTCGATCGAAAAACCAGGTTTTTTTGTTCTATCGTGCAATGTACTTGCCATAGACGTCGGAATGCTCGGAAGATCATTGTAAACACTATTCGTTAGTCGAGGCGAGGATTTTTTTCTCTTTCTCTCTCTCTTTCAAGCCTTATGTTTTTTGACATGATAGTATGACATATGTTCGTTGGAGGAAGAAGACGGGTTCGATTTCAATAGGATCTGAAACTTGAACATATTGAAAGCCTACGCGAACCCGTTTTGGTCACCGCAACACGTAGGCCTACATCTTATTTAACTTTTGATACCTGAAAAAAGGGCAAGCGAAAAAAAAGAAGAAAAAACAACACTTTTCACGACAGACCGACCCAAATTTTGAAAGTGATCTATGGACAATCAAACAATTTAATTTTAGTGGCCTAGCATATAGGTTAACAATAGCATACATGTTGTAGGCTTATTTCATCTTTATTTTCTTGACATTGCGCGTACACAGATCGTGTAAATAGGTAGCATTTATTTATTCGTGACGGCCGTATCTGAGGCGATATAGCTAACGGGACTTTCCATTAGGCCTATATACGTATTTAGCTAAAGACAGCAGATACGCTGACATCGTAACTATATTTTCTAGTTATTTTACACAGCGTTAAAAATAAAGTAGTCGTCAAATGTTACTTAATTTAAGGTTCTTAAATTACAAAAAGGACAAAAAAAGTGCACATTTGGACCTATTTTGAGGTCATTTTTAATAAACAACTCGTGTTTGTCCATATTTTAATATTGATGAGTATCTTAATTAATTATTATAATACAAATGAAGAATTAAGTCAAATATTGACCAAGTAAACGCACGAATTACAAGGGCCGTCTGATCAATAATGGGGATAGACGAATTAATATATTGATAATCAACAATGTTACTTGAATGAAGGAATGTTGTTTGAGTGGATTGTCGATAACTATGCTAGTAAAATCGGAAACTTATGCACATATCAGTTGTATGACACACTATACGATCCTCGGGAATGGTGCGTCACTTTACCGAGGTGCGTCTCATTTTCTCATGTACCATATGACGCACCCCTGTGTAATAAATGTGACGGACCTTTGCCGTACAATGACGGTACCCTCAGTCAATTTTGTGACGCACCATTTATTGATTCTGACAACCCATGATTGTCTCAAATGACGCACCCCACCGTCATACATCATTGTTGACACTAAACTATTTTGTAATATAATAATGAAAATACTTTTTAAAAGTATGTTTTCAGATCTCTGTAGAAAAAACAAACCGAAACATGATTGAATGAAAAATTGGCCGACTGTATCAAACATCTAAATTTTACTTGTTTGAAGTTATTTTCGTAATTATATTGCAAAATTGCTTTTACCATTTCCGACTTTCAACTTCATACTTCTCTAGAAACACGTTTCCGTGGCTATCGACTCGTTTCAAACTCGTGTCAAAAATATCTTACATTACAACTCAATATTACTTACACAACTTAAACTACAAATAATTTAACTTAAATACAACCTATAATAATGATTATAATGATACAAAAAATTAACTTACACGTCACATATATTTAAGGCACATGAGTGATCGTATTACGAAGTACTTGGTCCAATTTCCATTGGTTTCTAAATTATCGTTACTAAAGACCCCATTCATCTGCCACAACTATAGACGCCATCTTGAAAACTCACCAATGTGTTCGAAATACCATACCCCGAATGTTCTTCAAAATTGGTCATAATTGATCATTTTGTGTGTAATCCGTGCATGCCTTACAATGTCTTTTGCCCAATATTATGAATAATTTGATACAGAAATTCAGATTTTTGAAACGGACCACCACGCCGCTACACTAGGCTACATTCCTATCAACTTATCAATAATGTCTTAGGACATTATTCCTTTGAGTTTTATTTATTTTTACATCTTCGAAATAACAGGTAAGCAATAAAATCAATGAATTCTCCGATCGTAATGATGCTCATGCCGCATAATAAACCCATGTATCCTCCAACGTCACCTGAAATTAGTTAAAAACAACAGAAAGCAGGCGGTGGATTAAAACACGTATTGGTATATGAGTCAAAAGGCGGGAAATATCCACATCTGTAACACGTGACTACTCCATCCCAACTACCTAGGTTTAAGGAAATGATAATTTCAAAATTCTGCAAAATGAACATTTCACATACACAGAACAGATTCTTAACTTAAATCGTTAATGCTGTGTCAGAGAAACCAGACGATGGTGGACACGAACGGCCGAAAATGTTGAATATCCGTTAATCAATGTAACAATGGATTTTGATTATATGACCCCAAAAAATTCATCACACGTTGGAACTAAATTATTTCAACATAAAACCGATGGTATTGGATAACCAACTCCAGTGTCAGTATCATTTTTTGAATTTAATCCGTTGTTAAGCGTTCGTCCCATTCACTTGATCACGTAACCTCGTTCGTATATTAAAACCTGAATATTCGTGAATACGCCCGCGTCCGCCATCGTCTGAGAGAAACTTATAACTTTGCGATAGCGCCCTCATTGCTGAGTTCAAAACCCTTACGCAATTAATGTGACTTTTTGTAATTAGGTGAACATCTTCTTAGAATATCTCGTTCGCTGATTGGCTACTGATGCGATATGCTTATTTTATAGGTTACGTCATCAATTTCGATACGTGTCGGTAACATTGTCATCGCGGTGACATCGGTGAAAATGGTTGGTACTTCTTTCGCTTATGAGTGACGACGACGAACTGTAATTGCTTTTTTCGAGAAGTAATGTTGCTAAATCTGTTTACTATTATTCACGGGCAGCATGGTCAAGTATAATATTAATGTGACTCAAAATCCGAATGTAATAGTTTAAGGTCCGGCTATGAGAGGGTTAATTAAACCACTTGTCTAGCACACACTCCATATTTTTAAACAGGGACACAACATGTCGCCAACGTCTATATAACTAGTCTGACATTAAAGTTTTAAATTAGCCAACATGTAGCGCCCTCGGTTGGATTTGGATTTACCTGGCCAATGCCCACAAAATCTTTTCGCATTAGTAAATGTGATCGCCAAACACTTACTTTGAAGGCTTCCGACGTCGTAGGCTGGCACTTGTCCGATTTCTTGGTAACTTAGTTCCTCAAAGTAAATCTTAAGATCTAGAAGGTTTTTCCTACAGTTATTGAGAAATGCAGAGATGAGAGGATCATGAAATATTCATTCTTAATGAAACCAATACATTTCCAATATATCGTTTGAATCAAGCACGGCGGTATTATTGTAATTCTTCCTTCTTCCAAAAAACAGAAAATTAACACGAACTACTACGTTTTTAGGACTGGAATCAGATTTCAAATATTCCGATGACATTAATTAGTTTGTCTAACCACCTCCATCTAAGTCTAAGCCACTACCTTACTAATTTCTTTGGTTTGTTACAATTTTCCACTGACACATAATTTAGCTAATTGTGTATAGGCTAATACTTCTCACAAGCTTCAACCTTGATATATGGAAGTGATGCAGAATGTGTAAGTCTGTGCCTGTTCTGGTTTAGGATAAAACCATTGTGCGATGTGTGACTATGGTCGCACTGCAATGACTCATACGTATACATTATGTGACTGATATATAAAAAGATAGGCGCCAAGGTAATATTTTGCATCACCAACATACAAGTGCTCATGAAAATTGAACTAATGTAAATATATCTATGTGATTATGGCAATATTTGCATTGGTGTCAGTCACATTTTCCTAAATGCGTGTGCGTCTGGTAATGCGACTTTGACGCCTATGATCGATAAACGTCTTACGTATGAGTCTTTTACGTATAAGTCATAAAACGTATGTGTCTTACGTACTGGTTTTGCAGTGCTGCCTAGGGCAGAGCTACGAAATTATTACCCTGTGATCTAAACATTTACGATGACGCAAGTTGACGATATTCATGAAAATTGGTTGCAGAGGATATTTTCGGACAAACTATATCAATTGTTTTGATCTCAATACTAAGATTCTTTTTTTCCCCTTTTTTTTCTTCTTTTTGTTGATGCTGGCGCACCAACTATTTATTTGCATTTGTCATACAGGAAACAATAATATATATGAACATTTAGTTTTAATATTCTCTATATAACAAAGTACAGTATACTAAGATTTTTACGGGCCTTATATACAATGCAAAATATTGTTCTTGTTACGTCCTAAAAGTACAAGTTTAAGAGCAAAAGTCGCTTTTATTATGGAGGCCGGCATATTGGTTTCGCAGGGTCGCCTGATAGTTACGTAGTGTCACTGTTTGTAACCTTTCTCACCTTGCAAAGTCTTCCGACATGTTCAGTGACCTCTCGATAGTAGGGGCTATGTGCGCCGCAGGCCATTGAGCCATCGATATTCGACCTTCGTATATGTGAGAGGTACACGGTACTTGGCATTCACATTCTATGTCGCTGGCCGTAAAATTTGCTGCAAGATAGAAAAAACACCATGCAGTTTATTGATGAACCCTTCATGCCACGTGAGGGTAGACATGGCGGTATATAAGGCCCTGTCATAGTTGTGAAGGATAAGTCACTATGTTAAATAATATTTGTATTAGCTTTTTGTACACCAAGTCAATTAATTGATCAATGCTGGATTTGGGACTTGTAAAAATAATTAAGAAAACGATATTTAAAACAAAAAAAGGTTATACATCACAATATCAGCCAAAGTTTACTATGCATTACTATGTATCATACCACCGACCATACGTCACTATGTAATGCCACTGCCGATATGACAGGGCAAGCAGTGAATACAATTTTCAAGATATGGGTATCTTGCGTTCCGAGTTATAATAAGAATCACACACATTTATTCTTGCTATCAAGAGTTATGCCTGTTTTATATAGGCTAAGAAATGAATCAATTTTTGGAGCTGTCCACGAAATGCTAAATCCTTTGAAAATTATAAGTATATATAAGTGAGTAGCAAAGAGTATAGATGAGGTGACCGTTGTTTACATCAGTAGTGTTTACAAATTGATTAGCGCCTGGTCTAAAGACATGCCAGAGGTACTAGTCCATGACTACTGCATACATTAATATATGAAAGCAAAACACACATCACTGAGCGCCAATTTTAAAAGCACATGCCCTTATGGTGCGCACGCAAACCGCCGGGCAACCAGATTTAGTACCTGGTCTCTCATTGTGCTTAGGGATGCATACCATGACTACTGCACTCTTACACCGTAAGCATGGTAAGTAATGATCAATCAAGTGTGAATTAAAGCACCGTTCCCTGTAGGTGCGCACGCAAACCGCCGGGCACTACGTCACCGGTCACACCATCTATAGATTCATTCATTCAATTCAACTGATATCTATTATACCTAAGGTATTTAAACAATAAAGCATACAATTATTCAAATATCATTCTTCAACTTATGTAAAACAAGAATCGCTGGAATTGCCCCTTGCTATTAAGAGTTATCATGTCAGTTTTAATAAAATAACCCATTTTGGCAATGCTAACTCATTTGAAATGATCCGTCGAAGTGAGGATCGTTCTGTAGATTCATTCAAATTCAAATTCAAAAGATGTTTATACCTGGGACATTGAAACACAGGATGAATTAAAGTAAGGATAAAATTAATATTCAGTGATACATGGAACCTTTTTGTTAAAAAAAGAACCCATTTCTTCGTCAACGGAATTCTTTATGAAAAAAGCAACATAAACATTTAGTTACAGGCACAAAGAAACGTGACCATATAAGTCACGTCATCAGAAATCTCCACTGGCTTCCTATCAAGAAAAGAAAGAATCGTGTTCAAGCTCCTGCTCATCGTGTATAAATCACTTAACAATGATTGTCCAAGTTATATGTCTGAATTGCTGAAACCATATATTCCCACGGCTAACTATCGCTCTGGCTCCCGTGAGTTTCTTGTTGTTCCTAAAAGCAAAATGAAGTATTTCGGTGATAGAGCTTTCTCCATCGCGGGCCTTAAATTATGGAACACTCTCCCAATGGACATACGCCAGTCAGGTTCAGTTCAGGGGTTCAAGTCGCGACTTTAGACCTATTTATTTAACTTTTTAATGCCATATACACTGTATTTCATATCTTATGTTTTGTTTTGTTTTAAAATATGCATTTGACTCTGTGTATGACTTGTATATTTTTGTAGTTTTAAGATTATTGTTGTATTTTTGCTTTAATCTTTTATTCATATGAATGTGTGTTATTATCATTATTTAAAACTTCATTCTCATCTCAGAGAGTAATTGATTTACACCCGGATTTATATGTATTCCTCTTATACAGTACATGAAACACAATATCTGACAAAAAGGGTATACCCAGTGGTTTTTTTATTTTTATCTTTTAAGTTTATTAATCGTTCTTTCTTCAGTTACAAATACTTCATGATTACAAATCGCCACTCTTTTCTATCACAATCACATACATGTATATCAAATCAAACATGTTCAGTTTAAATTACAAACCTATTACATATTTTTACTATTCCTTGTATCTTCTATGATATGCAGCTTCAAAATATGATATAGTTTCAAGTTACACATCTCATTGTTACGCACAGTCATCTGATCAATGTAAATTGATGCTATTTAAATGTCAATCAATTTTCTGAACCTCAATTCTGATTTGAAAAGAAATAACAGATTGGGATGATTCCCATATCTAAATTTACTAATTGACAATTTCGCTATCATAATTATACTAGTAATGAAATCTCTCTGTGTTTTTTCTGTACATTGCTGAAACCCAAAGAGTACATCAAAATGTGTTAGAACTACATGTTTTGATACTTTTAAAGATATAATGTCATTTGCTTCTAACCATATTGGTTGTATCTTCTTACAGAAAAAGAAGAAGTGTTCTACATAATCCTTTTCATTACATATATCGCATACATCATTATTTTCTATTTTCATTTTATGCAGAAGAATTTTTGTGGGGTAGATATTACTAGTGATTTTCCAATTAAGTGATATCAATCTGCCCTCTCTTGTTGTAGATGGAATATTATTCCATATTTTATTCCAATTAAAAGAGAAGTTTGGATATTTTCTCTGCCAGAAATGTTGGCATATTGGAATCACAGACACTTTTTTCATCAGTTCTTTTTTAAAGGTTTTTTACTGTTGTCTTATCAATGTTAACATCTCTATCAGTACATCTTAAATAAATACACTTATCTTCTGTATGAGGGTGTTTGACACATTTCCAATCTTTAGGAATTGCATTGATAAGAGCTAAATATTCCATCAATAACCTACCATTGTGTGGCATTTTATTTCTTAACTTTACTACATCTAACATTTTCCCATCTTTACCAAATAATTGATTGATCTTAATGATTCCTGATTTTATCCAGAGCTTAAAGTGAATCGTCTTTCCATTGTATCTAATGTGTTCATTGTTCCAAATTACTTGGTTGTTATGATTTTCTATACTCTTTATTTGTTTAACCGTATTGCATTTGAACCATATTTGTATCAACATTTTATAAAACGACGGCAGTTTGTTTAAAATATCGATACATTGTTTACTTAAAGTTGTTAGAGAACAATTACAATTGAATATATCCATACCTATATCAAATTTTCCAATGTGAAAGAAAGCAATATTTTTCCAAGCGGATATGTCATTGTTTAGCATTTTTTTTACCCATGACATTTGTAGTGAGTATAAGAATGACTTCAAATCTACCATTCTTAATCCACCTTGGTCATAATTTAACATCAGTGTTTTACGTTTGACTCTTTCTCCTTTCCTCCATACAAATTTGTGAAATATACTGTTTAATTGTGTAATGACATGTTCCGGTAAGACAATGACTGAACTTACATATGTTAATTGAGATGCCATTAAGCATTTAACTATTAATATTTTGCCAACCATTGACAGTTGTCTATATTTCCATGCTTCTATAATTAATTTGATAGAATTCACTTTTTTTCCCCAATTTTCATTTATATTGCTAGCACTTGTAGTACTACTGAAAGTAATACCTAAGGTTTTAACATTATTATTTGGATATACATTCCATTTTAATTTACCAAACGTATCTCTTCTTAGGCTATTTGATCCAATCCATATTGCCTCTGTTTTATTTTTATTGAGAGAGAGACCTGATATAGACTTAAACTTGTCCAAGACTGCTATGACCTTATTAATTTGATCTTCATTTCTTAAAAACATTGTTATATCATCAGCATACAGTGATATTTTTGCATCCTTTTTCTGGTAATTTATGAAAGGCAGTTTAATACCTTCAATATTTTCGTCTTGCCTTACTTTACATGCTAATACCTCAATACATAATACAAATAATAATGCAGATAAAGGACATCCTTGCCTTACCCCTTTGTTTATAGGGAAAAATTCAGAAACATGTCCATTATGGGTTATACAGCTACTTATATCATTATACAGAGTTTCTACCCATTTGATGAAACTAGGACCAAAATTTAATAATTTCAGAGTTGCCATCATATACTGCTTATCAATACTATCAAATGCTTTACTAAAATCTAAAAACATAATAACTCCAGGCATGTTTGCTGTTTGTGTATACCTTAAAACGTCTTCAATTAGTCTAGCATTTTCACCTATAAAACGCCCTTTAATATATCCTGTCTGGTCAGGATCGACAATCTTGGATATGATAGTTTGCATTCTATTTGCCAAAGCCTTCGTAGCTATTTTATAATCGACATTCGTTAATGTAATTGGTCTCCAGTTTGACAGTAAATCACGTGGTTGGTTTTTGCCTTTGTGTATTAATGTTATTATACCTTTCCTTTGACTTCGACCTAGTTGGCCATTTTTATAACCTTCATTTAATGAGTTCATAACTAAAACACCTACTTCATTCCAAAAGTGTTTATAAACTTCTGTGGTCAATCCATCATAACCCGGACTTTTGTTAGTTTGCATATCGTCAAGTGCTTTTTTACATTCCTCTAAAGTAAGTGCACCTTCGCATACCATTTGATCATTTTCATCCAAAGTATTACAATTTACATTTTTAACAAAGTCTTCAAAATCAACATCGTTTACTTTTTCATCTATGCAATACAATACCCAGTGTTTTTTAGCCACAGATAATGGATTTTGTGCACACCATTCTATTGTGTGTTTAAAACTCCCAGGTTTAAATCTCATTTGAACGTTAAAACGACTCTTGAATATGTACTCTTTGCTCCTCACTTTATATTGATATTTTCAAAGGATTAACCATTTCGTGGACAGCTGCCAAAAGGGTCCTTTTAAAATTTAAAACAGGCATAACTCTTGATAGCAAGGGTCAATTTTAGTGATTCTTTTTTTTTAATATGGGCGGGAGAATACGCTCTTTCAACCAATTTGTGCTTCATTGGTTTGTCGATTTTTTTAGTTCTTCTTTTTAAACAAATAGTAACTCTTTTTGACTCACACTGTATTGACATTTTGACGAAACGAACGTCCCATACTTTGCAACACTTTTAAGTTTAAGACCCCTTAGGTCCACTCTTACCAGCCAGATCTTTTGGGAATATCTCAAGGTTGAGATTTTTCCAGCTTAACTCTGTTCCATCTGTCACTAAATGAACAGGTTAAGCTTGTTCACCGTGGGTGAACTAGCCAGAGTGGACCTTTGCCTTTAACATGTTACATTGAAATGACGAATTGGTGAACGAGTGATTGAGAGACATCTCATTTTCTTGCGCTGAGTTTGTGGTTTGTTGGAACACTATAATATTAATGTCTTATATGTATGTTATCTGGTAACTTATATCTATATTGCATACGTTAAGAATACAATTTGATTGATCAATGGGTAGATTGTATGATGGCATATGTCTGAAATTCGCAAATGACATGAATTAGTTTTCATTTTGGATTTCCTTCATTTAAATCGCAATCAAATTAGACCGGATATACATGGCGATGCATATGGTTGATCCAGATGTCAAGTAGATTGGAATAGGTGAATATTTAGAACCATTTATCCATCAGCCATAGTGTACGGATCTACTAATTAGTCTTCTTACCTTCAGCGGGGTAGATGCAATCGATTTGTTTTTGCGGGGAACAGATCGGAGTTTCGCCTGTGTACAAATATCACAAGAGCACAATTAAGGGATAAACTTGAAAGAAACTTGCTGAATAAGCACTTACTGAGTAAGCAGCACAATTGTTGTTTCCAGCTAAATTGTTTGAGACCTCTGAGGGAGAGTTCTCATAACCGGGAAATAGTATACACAAATTACGCAGGCAATGTAATGAAGTAGATTCAGGGGCACTGAGAGATAGCTGAGAAAAATAAAGTTTGGAAAACCATGACTTGTTTCAATAGGTAAGGTACGTAGGAACCCTGAATGATAATAATTTATGGGAAAATGTTTGAGAATAATGGCGCTAGATAAATATTCGGTTGTAGCAATTTATGTGGCGAGTGGTGCTGCTAATTTCGATTTTGATCTACATCGAAATTAACAAATCATAAACTCTTACACGGTAGAGAGCGAATTAAGGTAAACGGTTTCAGATGGTAGTCATACCCTAGTATTGCGTAGGTGCAAACAACCCGATTTCCAGGAAAAATGAGGACGCCCTCCTAAACGTATCTTCCAATGCCCCTTTAAATGTTATACCTTTGTATCTGAGGTCCTTGCATCCACACAATTTGATGACGTAGGCAATCTTGCATTCGTATCGGCAAAGAGGCACGGTATAATGCGTGGAATACTTCAGGGCTTTCATTGTGCAGTTTGACGGGTACGGATCAGGGAGATTGGTAATCTGTTGGCAAAAATATCTAATTTAGAAACGAATCACATTACGTAGTGTATTTCATCATATCTGTTTTGCTTGCACTTTTTATCTAGTCTGACGAAGTATTCAACTGAGCAACTGAGTAACGTATTGTGCCAAATGTCAGCACAGAGAAGCAAAACATTGTTGAAGTTCATAACGAATCATATTTCTTTTAACTTCCAGGGTCGCACAGTATACAATGGTATATTCCATCAGTAAATCCAATTAAACAATCAGCCACACACTGTTTGTTGATACAAAGCGATTTTTATGTAATATTGAACAATTGGTAGAGTAATTTTTAAACAATTTGACGAAAAACCTACATATGAGAGAATGTACGATTTCAAATGATATTCAACGATTGGCTATTACAACAGCCTTAAAACATCATGGCCTATAGATGAGGTGACCTATGATGTCATGTATTTACAAATGGGACACCCTCTGTTGTTTCCCTCCAGGCAGAATATACAGTAAAGTTAATGAAGACAACATGAAATTTCTTTCTAATGAATTGTAAAACTCATTTAGTTTTAGTCTTTTGTGTGAAATGCGATAGCTTATAGCATTCCTAAGCAAGTTTAAAGACAGTGTTGATAACAATTTGCTGTGACACCACAATCTAGTTAGACACCTGATGTGGCCTATATAAACTATAGGAACTCTTGCCCGGTGTGTTTTGTCTCAAACCAACAGAGGGCGTCCTAAATATCAACAAATGTCACCTCATCTATACCGATAGGCCAATCGTTGTATTAAGTAGATGATACAGGAATGTGTAATTACTTTCTTACCGAGTTATACCGTACACTGACAGAAGTTTCGAATCCTGGTGATACAGAAAATCCGAGTTCTTTCACTAATGGGTGCTGACCTTGCGGATGTAGCAGTACCTATAATATCAAAACATGACATAATGTATGAGCATGATAAGTATAACACTTAATAAATATATGATATCCTAGATACAAATACTCACCGCAAGGTAGGTCAAAAGTGATTATGTCCATACAATTTTGACATACAGTATTACTACTATCAAACTTTCAAATTCGTTTTTCTCAAAATGCAATTTTTGGACATAGATGGGTCTGGTTTTAAACCCTCGATTTATTTCTCAGAGGATAATCGACTGATTACCTCACAAATGCATAGATAATATTAATACTCAAGATTAGAGCAGGGATACAATAACATTTGGGATAGGAAAGTCATATACTGCACGTATGTAGAAAACAGGTCCCGTTGGCATAAATTAAAAAATGCAACAGCGCCACTTTATGATTACCACCGGAATGAAAGGACACTACAATGACGGTATGGTGTAAAGTGAGAACATGAATTCAAATAGATAAAATAAACTATGAAAATGGAAGGGATTTATTTAATGATGAAATTGTACTTCTATATATTAATATATATAAAGATAGTATGATTGTACATTGAAAGTACTCATGTTAAAGTGTATACATGTATTATTCTAAACAAGTGATATAAGAAACTATCTCTGTCCCATTTTTCTTGTCTTGTCTTGTATCGTCTTGTCTTGTCGTGTCGTGGTAGGTCATGTCGTGGCGGGTCATGTCGTGGCATGTCATGGCGTGTTGTGTTGTGTTGTGTCATGTCGTGTCATGTCATGTCATGTCAGGTCATGATGTTGCGTGTCGTGTCATATCATGTCATGTAGTGCCATGCCGTGCCATGCAGTGCCGTGCCGTGTCGTGCCGTGTCGTGTTGTGTCGTGTCGGGTCATGTCATGTATTGTCTTGTTTTGTCGTGCTATTTTTTCAATGGTTAGATGTACATCGTCTTGAGTGTTAACATAAATGTGTAATATAACATTACAGGTATCTTTTAAGTTAGCTTAATATGTATTTTGATGTAATATGTTGCAAACCAAAAATGTTAATAAAAAAAGAAGAACAGTTCTTGTGTTAAGAATAATTATAAATTCAATATTTGAACTTCAATTTGTTTGAAAAAACTAGTACTATATCAGATTTTGTCAATTTAAATCAAAAGTTCAAATTTCGAGAGAAGTTACGATATAGAGCAGATTTAGTTTAAAAATTAGCCCAATGGGGTTAAACATGCTAAAGGTCGACACCTATGGCAAGGAACATCGCCAGAGTGTTGACTGCCTTTTGGGTCGTCCAGACAGTTGGTCCAGGGTGTTCACTCCATTCACACCATGTTCACACGCAAATACTAGCGTCTTGGCCAGTTTAACCTGTCAGAAAACTTGGAATCACACTATACAGGTTACTGGAAAACGTAACGGACAAACAGCGCCACCAAACATATGAGTACGGCCAAACTTAAAGTAGCTTCAGATCGGCAAGTTGCGTCGCATACCCCTGGTTAGAGGTTGCACAAGGTTAGATAAAATAAAGTATTGCACTAGAATATGTTTACTGCTCGTTACTGCAGGTTGTGTGGATCCCCTGATGCGCATAGTCAAGTTTCTGGCCGATGTTTCTAACATTTGGAAATGTTCCTTGCTTTTTATGATAGCTAACCAGCATTACAGGACACTGTATGTTAACATTACAAACAAACAACGTACGACATTCTTGCACTGAAATATTGAATTTACCTTTAAACCTGCACCTGTGTTTTCTCCAAATGTATACTCGTAGTGTTCAACATTTAATCTCAATGTAAGTCCATTATGGCTACCAGGTTGTTTAACTTGTAGAGCGTTCGAAGGTTCATTATTGAACGTGTAACAAGCACCCCAGTCAGTTATCACCATGGTAAAGTTAGACGCACTGCATTTCTCTAGGCTGCGCCATGAGCACTCAAACAACATGTCCTCAATGCGGTGTGTAGTGGATGTGGCGAATGTCTCTACATCTAGAGGGCGCCCTGTTTGTATTTCATACGCTGTCCAGTTGACATCGAGTCTTTCACTGGGATCAATGTTGAAGATACTGCTGACAAGCATTGCCTGCGATTAAAAAGAAATTGCTTTGTAATGGATGATTGTTCAGAACTTCTACATATTGAACTATGTTTCTACTGTTGATTGTCATGCATTCGCATACCGTATTTCGTCAGCCTGCTTCGATAATTGCCTAACTCATTTTTTCTAGTTCTTAGAAAACAACAAAAGTATGAAACCTGTTACCTGTGTACCTGTTACTCATTTTGCATTATTGATGGATAGATATTCATTATGTGGAATGTGACTTGTATTGTTGATGCCTCAATTGGCGTGCATGGATGCACTAATCCAAGTCATAGAAACAGATGAACCACAGATAGTCAATGAACACAGCCATACAATAATTTGATTAATTCCATGGATTTGTCAATGCAAATTCAATAATGCAAAATGAGTAACATGTTGGAGTGGTCTGGTGGCCCTTTTGCAACAAAGCTCTTCATTTATCAACACTTTTGATTGGTCAATGACTTAGGTATTATAACAGCATGTGCATAATGTAATGAAGTCATGATTTATGCAAAAAACTCAATTTTGCTGAAAAGTGAGTTAGGCAAAAATCGAAGCAGGCTGACGATTTGCGAGTTGTGTGATCCTAAACGTAATTTTCAGCAAATATGGGTAAATATTTAACAAGAAATCGTTTAGAATTGAAAAAGATAATTTTAACCTTAAATCATTTGAAATGTATTTCGAGCTTGTCGGAAGTATTAAACTAGGGTTTTCAGAAGAGGATGCAACTGTTTCATGATAATATGTATTTGAACTATAATTCAAAATATCAAAATGTGACGTCGTGCACCAGCCAAATTGAATGTGGATTAAGCCGGGTGCAAATCTCCATTGTAGTTCCTTTCCGCTTGGTTACATGGGTAACTCCTATTAGGCCTTGTCGTTAGATTCTAGTTTTGAAATATTTAATGACCGGCATATTGGGCTCAGATCGACATTATAATTTGCTCAATTTATTAAGGAAAGGTACATAACATTATTGTTATTCATGATGGCAAGCGGACAAAAAATGAGTATTCAGAGGACAATTTGACAATTTGATAAAGTGTAAGTTCAATTTATGCTCGATAAAATTATAGAGCATCTATCGTGTCTCGATACGCTTATTAACGAGCAAAAGTGTTTATTGTTTTACACATTTTTTGCACAATAAATAGCATATACATGTACTTTGTTTTTTAATCCCAAATGACGATAAACGATACAAAATGAAAGTATAGATTATCATAGATTATATCGAGCCTCGATAAATACTCGATTTGATCGAGTAAGCATGCAACGTTTCCATTCATGGACAAAATGTTAAAGATCCTATTATGATGAAAGCAATGATATACAAACAATTTTCTTAGCTTATTATGGTGACTCTGGTGTAAGTACCTGTATGGGTACTGTATGCCTACTAGGTACCAGTGAAGAACCATCAAAGTAGCTACATGTACATTGTATCAGTAACTCTGCTATTAGGTGGCTACTTTGGTTGTACCGCACAGACATGTTCATGTTTTCGGGAAGTATTACCAATATTCCCTTGCAAATGTATAATTATGCTCGTAGTAATTATACCAAAGAGACTAATTTATTTATTTAAACCAAATTATGATGGAACTATGAAACATTGACGATCAGTAAATGAGAAAGATAGTAAATACACTGTTTAGTCGTAAATAGTAGCTATTGTTTGAGAGATTTTAATTGTAATTAAGAAGTTGGGCTAATTAGCTAATTACAAATCCAACTCTTTTCTAAAACAGTACGCGATAAATTTGTTTCCTTCAACAATTATTTGCATAATTGGATGATCCTCCATATCACCATAATTAGAGCAAGTCGCAAATTAAAGTAGAGGATCGACATTCATTCATAGTGTGTAGTCTACTTTATACACCCTCAAATAATACATTTAAAACGAGCCACTAAACGCTGAGAATCACACCAAACACTATTATTGTATTATATAAAATGTTTCACTAATTTCAAAATAGGTCTAGGTCTAATTTATATGCTACAGTTCTCTTCGGTTATGAAAAGAGTGTTCCTTTATTTGACTAGCCAATATTATCATCGCATTGCATTATGGGTAATACTTCCCCGAAAGAGAATTCAGGCATGTAAGAAGAATACAGTTTCTGTACAGGCAATGACAGCCAAGTAACCATGAAAGCGGGCGTAAGAAAATGACTGTGGGGTCATTTTATGTTATCATTGTCACATGTACGATAAAAGTGATGTTTTAACAATTATAAGTATGATGTACCTGAGTTGGTGTTACAAGTGACGACTTGAATTGGTTGTAATTACAAATTGTAATAGCTGGAAACGTGATGTTGCGAACGTAATTCATAGTAATCACCGTGGAGATTGGACGCTTGATATATTTGCCAAGGCTGTCGCTGATACCGAAACTCAGCCACACGCCGAAACCAATCAACACACATAACCAAGCCAGTCTGTTTTATCAAGAATGTAATGAGTGTTAGTATATCAAACATAAGACACTATATTTATGTCTGAAATCAAACTTCTAGCAAAATGATTTTCTCGCAGTTAAGCAATACCATTAGGTACATATTAAGGTAAATAATAAATTAATAATAAACTAGCAAGAAGCGCTCGTGGCGCATAAAGAGCTACACAAACCAGCAAGAAACAAAAAAGGATCAAGATTGTGTTTGCCGATTGGAATGTTTTATGTTCCAGTATCGGGCGATACTGGTACACATGCTACAGTAGTGATTTGTCCCAGTATTAAACGATACTGGGACATAATTTCCCGGGGGAGGGGGTACTCGAATTTGAAGAGGGTAGGGGTGCCGAAATTGGGGTCTCTAGAGAACTGAATTCTTATACAAAATTGTGTCTTATAAACTAAATTGTAGGCAAACATTTGCCTTATGAAGTGATTAGGCCAAATTTGAGGCTACATAACTCAAATTCATAAGATTTCTTACACATTTTATGGAACTGCCAGTAGATGAAAAGGAGGTCTTAAGGAGCGGCCGAAAGGCGTGAAAAGGGGTCCTTGCCAGCCGCACATACCCGTATGGCCAATATACCCCCCGGGCATAATTTAGTTCCGGTATCGTCCGATATTGGAACATTTAATATGTGCAGTGCCAGTATCATCCGATACTGGAACTTTGTATCGGATGTAAACAATCTTACAGACATAACAGTCAAAATATCCGTTTTAGCTGCAACATCTTCAAATGTGTATGATCGTAATGAACAAAAAAATCATTAATGTCATATCCATGTAGATATTGATGATGGTCTAGCTATATAATCTAGGAATGATGTAACTTTAATCACGTATACATTTCGTTTACGTTTCACTCCATCAAGGGGCCGGACGAGAGAAAGGTGACTTTATAACTAACCTTCTTAGTATGTGCATATCTGAATCCGCCACATATCTAAGGCCATGAAGTGTGGCATTGCCTCCGAACTCCTTAAATTCTAGTTTGTAGTTTGCTTTATCATGTTCCTTATTTTCATGAACCTTTGTTACATTGCCGCCATCTTTGATTCCTGGTTCCGGATGAACTTTGGTGGCCCAGGACGACCCGTTGCCGGTCTGCGCCGGCATTTCCCCAACTAATTCTCAATGTCACGTTTTGTTTAAAACAGAATTCCTAATAGTACCTTGGGCCAGAGTAGTCCCCACAGCTAGTCCCGTCGATGAGAGCATACCAGTTTATAATGTGTCTGATGGTGAAACCGTTTCACTCTCTACTTGTAGAATATCTGTTAACTGATATTCAAAATCAACTCCTGGCAAATTGTCCATTACATATCAACGTCTGCGTTTAGGCTCACTTGATAATATATATAATCTACTCGCCCCTTTATAACATCATGAACTCTTTTTTGCCTTTTATAATTCTTGGTCTCGCTGGTCAAACATATTTCCATTTTAGAATATGGTTCCAAATGCAAACAACGGGCAATTACAGCAATTATCTGCGAAAGATAAAGTACACTCCGTCGAAGTAAATTCTTGATGACGAAAAAGTGGCGTGACCAATTACCATTTGCCTCAGATTTTTTCTCCAATTCCAGGCATGACGATACATATATTGACCGTTGTTGTGAGTGTGGCCGCGCTTTCGTTCATCATAATTTATTTACGTGTGTGAGAACGTTATCAGATGTTTTCTGGTTGAGATGTTATTGTCTTTTTAAAAGATACAAACCTTAAATTTGTGGTAAAATTGTAGGTCAAGGTAACCCCAATCTAGTAGAATATTTTGTATTGATGACATTAACATTCATCCTCAATCCTGTTTCATATTGCATGATGGATACATCTCTGCTCTGCCGTATCCAGCAAGAAAATGTTTGGAGTGGTTTGAAGATCGGGTTCACACACGTCATCATACCGGGCGAAACGTCAATACTTTTAAATTTTAATTGGAGCAAAATGATACATCTGATAGTTATAGTATGTTTAATAATATGTGCATCAATGCAAGAGACCTATATAGTAGTGATAATCGAACTTGATCAATAATTTACGAATAATCGAGATATTTCTGTAATTGTAACAAGACTTATTATGAAACTATACCGCATTGATAGTGACTCGTGAAATTCCATACTGGTGTGTTTTTATTGGTCGTACAGAATTTAAGGCGTTTGGTTGCTTTTAAGGCCATGATATTTAATTTGAAGCTGTGACCTTGATCGACCAACTGTAATTGATTTATTAAAACCTTTCACCGCATGTATGACGATAACATGATTTCAGCGAACCTTGGTTGTTTTACATTACAAGACGATCGATTGAATACAAGAAAGAGCATGTGAATTGAATTGACTGGCGGTATACCTTATATAAACATGCAGTGTATAATATTGTACAACTAAGTAATTTATTATTTAAAAGTGATTAAAATTAATAAGAAGGATTCAATTACCATAAAGGGCAAAATATCAAGATCCTTTCTCCTAATAATGTTCAGCTTATTGACTTTAATTGTTTTCGGTCTTTCCAAATCGTACAACATACACAAACAAGGTTTTCAAAAGGATGATACTGATGTGGCAAGTTATAGTTGTTTGAGAAAGGTAAAGGCGCTCACCTTCTCTTAACAATTGAAATCGGATGTTTGATATTTAGTCTATAATAAGTGACAGCGTCCATTCAAAACTCTCACGTTAACTGACGTTTACGCGTTGAGCACTTTTATAAGCACGGGTTTTCGCAGTCCAGCCCTAAAAGCAAGGTGGGTGTTGTATACCTGTATAATTAACACCATGATAAAGGTGCTTTTTCTATTATCACTTAATTAAAAACTAAAATAATAGTCGCGAAGGGCTGCAGCTTAACTGGACGCCATTACGGTTCCGTGCCCTGTATAAAATCCAACTTTCTTGACCACGTCTTTGATGACATATCCAGGGTAATAAATTATCCCCTCCTACACCATTTATCTGATTTATTTTACACCAACTGTGTCTTGCCAGCATGCGTGCTACCATTTCCACCGCTATCCTAAGCATAGCTCAAGGCTCTTTGGTGTTGGTGTAACTAGAAGCCATATATACTACTTTTGAAAATGTTCTTGTGATAACAAATTCCAACTTTTAATTTCAATTTGTCATAAAAAACTAGTGCTATATCATATTTTATAAAAACAAATGTTCAAATTTCGAAGAAAAAAAATCACATTATATTATCCAAAGAGCAGATTTTAGTTTTAAAATTAGCCCAAATCTGCGGAAAATCACCACGCTTGGAAATAGTCATGTGGCAATACTGCAGCCCCTCAGGCTTGTTTCTAGTTCCACCGCTGCCACACTCAAGGTCCCCCAGCATGCGGTAAATGGTGTTGGATGGATCAAACTCGGGCTCAAACCTTACAGGCAACTGGAATGTAATGCAATGAGTGGGGTTTTCGCACCCACTTTATGTCTACGTAATATAGAAAAATGAACGACGTTCTGTTGAGAAACCGACAAGTGTAGTGTTCTTGTTTTGCAACGGACAAAAGCGTATATACAACAAGAGACATACAGATAAAAAACATGCTGAAGCATTATATGAAAATGTGCTATATATATATATATATGATATGCAATGTAAAGATGCAGAAAAGCGTATACAAATATGTTATGTAATGATATGCAACGTACACATGAAAAGCATATGAAAATGTGTTATACATGTAATTGAAAATGTGTTATACATGTAATTGATATGAAATGTAAACATGTAAAATTGCCGAAAAGCACATGAAAATGTGTAAACATGCCGAAAAGCATATGAAAATGTGTACACATGCTGACAAGCATATGAAAATGTGCTATACATATGCAATGTAAAGATAATGAAAAGCATATTAAATGTGTTATGTAATGATATGCAATGTAAACATGAAAGCACATAAAAATGTGTTATACGTGTAATTGATATGAAAATGTGTAAACATGCTGAAAAGCATATGAAAATGTGTTATGTAATGATATGCAATGAAAACACGATGAAAAAACATATGTGGATGTGTTACACATGTATTTGATATGAAATGTAAACATGAAATGTGAAAGTTATGTGAACATGAATGTAAACATGCCGAAAATCATATGAAAATGTAAAAATGCTTAAAAGTATATGAAAATGTGCTAAACATGTAACGATAATGTAATGTAAACTTGATGAATCTATGTGAAATGTGAAAATTATGATAGTGATACACAATAAAAGATAAAAAAAAGAAAGAAAAGAGACATACAGATTAATGTATAAGCCTATATTACCAATGAAACCGGGACCGAGAAGAGGGAGTATTTAGTACGCTTCATGCCCATTATTTTAAGCACCATGAATCGATGTTTTGTCTACAAATCGATGTAGGCCTAGACCTGATGATCTACTCTCTAAACTTCGCGTATTAATAATTTATTAAAATTTAAAATTCTTGAATTTCCATTCCACATATGCATCCCTTACACGTAAATACTGATATTAATAACACTCGCTTCACATTACGAAATGCAATTTAACTTGTTAATTTTCACCACAAAGTGAACAAAGATAGATAAAAAGTAGGTCACCTCGACATACGCGCACGTGATCAATTGCATTTGACAGATGATTTATTAGAAATCTAACGTGTACTTATAAAATATTAATACTTGGGAATCGATATTTCAACGTGTTCAAATAAAGATCTCATCAAAACATTATGTAGTCGCTACGTATGTATTAAATACCACACGAATCCTTTGATCATTTTCTGCAATGCGCGTTTTAATATTTAAAATTATATCAATAAATATAAGTTAAGATGTTGCAACCGCGGATGATTATCAAATAACTCCCTGTTTCAAGGCACTGTATCAAATGTCTTTGAACATATTAAATACGGCCTCCATTTAAATATTCCGTGTATGGAAATATCTCAATTATTCTACCGCTCCTTGCCTCGTAGTTATCTCCTTGCATGGCCTTGTCTTGTCCTGTCCGATCGCTTTACCTTGCCTTGCCTCGTCTTGACTTGACTTGAGTTGCCTTGCTTTGAAACGCCTCTCCTTTCCTTGTCTTGCCTTGATGTGCTCGGTCTGTCTTGAATTTTGTCCTGTCCTTTATCTTGTCGCGCGTGGCCTCGACTCGACTCGACTCGCCTTGACCCGAGGCGAGTCAACCCGACTCGACTCGACGCGCATCGACTCGACTCGTCTCGCATCGACTGCCCTGCCCTGCCCTGCCCTGCCCTGCCCTGCCCTGCCCTGCCCTGCCCTGCCCTGCCCTGCCCTGCCCTGCCCTGCCCTGCCCTGCCCTGCCCTGCCCTGCCCTGCCCTGCCCTGCCCTGCCCTGCCCTGCCCTGCCCTGCCCTGCCTTGTCTTGCCTTGCCTTGCCTTGATTGCTTGCTTGCCTTGTCTTGCCTTGCATATAGGTTAGCTAGGTAGCGCAGGTCCATTGTTGGTTTTCTCGGTCTCGGTCTGCTGCCACAGGGAGGATATACACAAATGTTCTTTGAAGTCTGTAGAATATAAGCTAGGTGAAAATCCTTACGAGCGTGGACGTTAACGTGACATTTGACCTCGATTTAGGATGAAACCTAACCCCATATTCACAAGCAGGTGGCCGAATACAAAATCGCCGGAAAGACGATATGTCATCTTCATACAATGGCGGCCTTTAATACTATATGTATTATTGCATACTTATGTCTGCTATCCGTACTTTAAATTCAATTCTACATGTAAAATCTTGTTTCCAGTTTAATATCAAATGAAATAATTTAGACAGCCTGTATGATTATGTACAACGTGTAATTTTGTGTTGACGATATGCGCTTTGCTATAGACATAGGCCTATTCAGTGACGAATTCCATTACAATCTATATTATGTAATTAATTGTATTATTACTATTTCTTTAGGAAAACTGCACTTTTGGTTCCTATTCTGAACTGCACTAGTATCGTCCGATACTGATACAAAGTCAGTGTTCTTGTATCGGACGATATTGGCACACATAATACTGGGACAAATCATTAGCATGTGTACTCAGCATACATGTACAAACTCTATTTAGTAATAGTACCAGTATCGAGCGATAATGGCAACTTTTATGTTCCAGTATTGAACGATACTGGTATACTAGAATATGGTACCTAAAGCACAAGTATTGTTCCTTTCATTCATGCATACCTGTATATATATAAGTAAGGTTTTGAGAAATATCTTGTGTGCAATTTGTTTTGTTCAACCAACATACGAGTGTCATTCAATAAGTTCTACCTCCTCCCTCATAACATCGCTAATACGTATAAAGGTTTTTCGTTTTTCTCGGTATTGTATGGTTAGATATAAGAGCACGACTGTAATACTGAAAAGAGATAACAATGGATGATATCTAAATATAATAGCGAATGATCACGTATGAATAAGATTGTACGCAATACTAACTCTTGTTGGCTTGCAAATAGTATAATAATAGAAACTCGATTGTATTACTATGCCTCTAACCTACTGGAATATTGCTAATCGGTCATATTTGTCATTACAATTCATTCCAAAGTGAAGAGTCGTATCTTTATCATCTTTAGCATGATAGTCAATTTTGCCTTGATGTTCAACTTTCAGAATAGTCAATCAGTCATTCAATTGTCGAAAAGCAACTCTTGGAGAGACTTTGAATCCCTCCATTTAGCCTCCTGTGTATTGAACATCCCTCAGTTCTTATAAAATTTAAAAAAATAATGAATTTTGCAGTGTTTCTTATGGGGAGGGTTAAGCGTATCGATTGTCCTGATTTGGTTATAGTTAATCAGATGGCATATTTTTCATTTCAAATCAGTCACGTTTATTGTGTATAGTCTGTAAAAGATAAATCTGACATTTCTAACGGTTACATTTGACCCGTAGGTTCCTTGTTTGGTCTCTTAGAATTGGCGAAATGATAAGCACTTTATGCTTTTCTTGTTGTTTTTCATCCGTTTCCTTCACACTAAATGTACATTGGGATGTCACTGCAGAAAAGTACAACAAGTACTCAGGCCATCTTTAATAAGGATCTGTAGCTGAGATGCACAGCTACAATTGTAGAATATGACTGGCTGGACTAGCATTAGACTGCATTGGCTTATATAATAATAAATGTATGGGGTAGGAGGTAGAACTTATTGAATAACCCTTGTACTTCGCTCACGTAATGATTTTTAATAAGGTCGAGTGTTCAGATGATTTGATGTGGTCAAGGGTAACCTGTTTCACCCGAACATTGTACAGAGTGTAACAATAAAAATTATACAATTTTAAACACATTATAATTATTCTCAAAATTAATGATGGTTCGATCGAATATTCGTTCAAATCGGTAGTGAAGTATCACTGAAAAACACATAATTTATCATACGCTGATAATTTATCATACTGTGAACATATGAGTTGATATAGGTAAACATAAATATTTATTAGAGAATATAAATTCATCAGGAATCCAAGGAAACATAATTAGAAGATTCATAAGATAATTCCAAAATTGAACTTACTGTTCCAGATAGTTTCGACGTCCGATCGGATGTCTTTCTTAATGGAAAGTCGAAAGTTCAATTTTGGAATAAATCTTTATTGTTTTTAAAGGCGAAAAGTGTTTAAAAACCCAAAGAAATATATAATTATTTTTATCCTTAACGATACTACATAAAAGCAGAAAAACTGGCCCAACCCACTTTATACTTCCTCGGTTGAATGGACATCATTTTGTAATCAAATTAAGTAATAAATATCAACTAAATTGCAGATACTAGCCGATAATATTACTTATTTGTTGCTAATAATACACATTATTCCAATGGAGCTTGTATAAATGTGAAGCCTGGTGACATAATTATCTAGTCATTTTATGGTGAACCATCTTATCAAAATTAAATCATGTATATGTAGGCAAGTGTTAAACACTGTTTGGCAGAATAAGCAAGGCACCGTGATGTGATGTAAATACTAGTAACGCGCATTTTCGTGTTATTTTCTCTATATCCTATAATGTTCAATGTATTTTGTAACGGCTATGTCTAGAGCTTTAACACTTTCCACGCGGCTATTAGTTTTACCATTTACAAAACGGATTTTTCAGAAACCTTTCCCATCTTTTAAGGTCTATCTAAAGGATTACTGAACCAATGCACGGCATGCTGGTACTTATTTTAATGCTTTCTCATGGCGATTCCGAATAATTAAATAATTATTACATTTTATAATCATTTTGTGAAATGTTGGAATGTCGTCTGCAGCTGCCTACCGCGTGGAAAGTATTAAGACTTGGCTATCAAGACGTAAACACAACACAAAAGGAAAGTAACTGCTTTTTTCGAGACACCCTGTGTTTAATTCCTTGGGCCCTAAATAAATTCAAAATATGGGAAAGAACAGCAACTTTCTCTTGCACATTTTGATACCTCATTTGTTACAATAGCATAAATATTGATGAAGGTGTGTCCATTTGAATACGAAATGATGCAGTATCCATTGTTGCACTTAGCCCTACCCATAATTATGAAAAGATCGTAAACAAAACAGTAAATCTTAGGTGTACCACTTCCTTTTCTCCATGAAAAGAAAATCATTATCCGAACATCTCACTTCTTCAACTGTTTCCAACACCTGTAGGAAGAAGACACACACGATACTGATGGATTTGTGGTTAATTTTGACAATACTTTTTAATTTCATTTTTTGTTTTGATTATACAAAACCCAAATGAATAAAACAAACCTTGCTTTAATATCATCCTTATCATTTGCGTATGTGAACTTATTCTATATTTCATGGGTATAGGGTTAAGTGCAACAATGGAATCTGCATCCTTTTGTATTCAAATGGACAATGCTTCATCAATATTGGTGCTATTGTAACAAACGAGGTGTCAAAATGCGCAGAAGAAAATTCCAGTTCTTGCCCATATTTAGAATTTATTTAGGGTCTTAGGAATTAAACACAGGGTGTCTCGAAAAAAGTGGTTACTTTCTTTTTGTGCGGAGTTTATATACATATTGCCGTGAAGCGTTGCCTTTAACTATATTCAACCCTGTACGGATGTTGAGGAGACCTTTGTCTTTCGACGGCAATGTCTGAATAGCATTTTGATGGTGAAGTCCAGGAATTCGCCAACGGTGATTATGCTTATTCCACACAGAAGACCCATATAACCGCCAACGTCACCTGTAAGCATGGTAATAGGATCAAAGGCAAAGTAACAAACTATGTAATAACAATAAGGAGCACTAACATGAAAAACCACGCTAACATTAGGCGAACCCAGAGGACTAGTGTGTTCACATGAGAGAACCAAACCTGGACCAATCAATACTAAGCATGTTTGTACTTATTTCGGAAAAGTGTACTTTAGGGTCCCAGATTCTGGACTGTACTAGTATCGTTCAATACTGGAGCACTCAGTATCGTCCGATACTGGTACAAAGTTAGTGTTCCAGTTTCGGCAGATACTAGCACATATATATATTTTTTGGAACACCAAATTGTGTACCAGTATCGAGCGAGACTGGAATTGTTGTTGTTCCAATATCGGGCGATACTGGCTTATCGTTCAATGCTGCACAAATCTCACTAGTATCACGTGTTACAAAATTGCCCGATACTGGAAAAAACAAAATATCAGCATCGCTTGATACTATATAGTACACAATTCGGTGTTCCCAAAATAAATCCAGTATAGACCGATACTGGAACAGATAACATCGTACAAGTATCAAGCGATATTGGCAACTTTTATGTTCCACAGTATTGAACGATACTGGTATACTGGTATACCAGTATCTGGGAGCTTTTAAGTACACATGTTCCCATGATATGTCAATACTTAAGTGTTAATAATCATGGAAATATAGTAGAATATGTTTTGACTTTCCTGCTCGTATAATTTAGTGATTTGCCCAAAGACTCTCTCACGCAATCGGCATCCAATTCCACGCCTCCAACACGTTAGCTGCCATGACCGGTGAGTAAAAGGATTGCAAGAGTCCCTGACATAGAAAGTCAAGAATGTGCATATACTTACTTTGCAAACTCCCCTTGTCATACGCTGGAACCTGTTTAATTTCCTGGTAGCTCAATTCTTCAAAGTATACACTGAGCTCCAACAGATTTTCCCTGTAATAATTGATATATAAATCATTGCATTCGTAAACAGATGTTGATATTTTGGCATACGGTAGTCTTTGAGCTAGCCTTCTTTTCAAGTCAAGTAGCCTATCTAGTAGTTGTTAGTGTATTTCACAGTTTAGGATCCAGTCAAGATTGAATAACAACTTAAAATGTAATTTAATAATATTCTCATCATTTCTGTACATATTGTACAGCTAAGTATACGGAGCTCAACATATTTCATCAGTTGTTGGTTTGTATATACCTCCTTCGACGGGATAGACACGGTTACGAGAATAACTTTTAATATGAAACAGTGATTAAAAAAGAGGGCAATCCTAATTACCAATTTGCCATTTTAATTTACGCAATGGACGTCCAAGCTCTGAATCCACTGCCGTAGAATTAATATTACCAATCGCTAAGCTGTCCATACAAGTTATACGTGGTTTCAAGAGCATTGTTCTTCATTACGGAATCTAAGTACATATTGTCCAAAAATAATGCATTAATTGATCGAATGAGTAAATTTCAGTTATCCACACCCATCCCCTATAAACACACCTTGCAAAACTCTCGGACACATTAAGTTTGCGTCCTATATCACTCGCTACAAATGTCGATGGCCATGTTGCCATGGAGACACGCCCCTCATAGCCTGACGAATGACAAGGCACCTGACATGAGCAGTCTATGTCATCAGCGATGAATGCCTCTACAATTAAACAGTTGATAAGTTGGTGTTTATATATCTTTAAAAAGAAATATAGCGTTTTGTGACATTGTCGTAATAGGTCCAAGTGAAAACTATGATATGATATGATATGATTTTATTGGCACAAAATCGCGACCCGAAGGCCGAATTACATTGTACAAGAAAGCAAGGAATACATATAAAACAATTCAATACACAAATAGCCAACTTACTGGGCAGGAACATGGCAAACAACAAGAGACAAGGCCAAAGACAGGATATGCGAGCATGATGCAGAAAGACGGAGCACGCAAACCAAACTATGGGAGTTTACTGTTGATAATAAGGAATGGGTCTTTCAGCATATCTGTTTGTGCGAGCACGAGGCTGGGTGAGTTCGGCATTGTTTCTCAATTGTCTACCATGAACCTGACCTCTGCATGCAGGGAGCAACCTTTTAGTCCTACTGCATTCGGCTAGTGACTGAGCAAACTTCAGAGAATGTTGCTCCCTCCGGGCAGACAAATAATCAAAGTTACATACATCTAAAGCATTACCATAGGAAATAAAACTAGGACCAAGGATAATTCTTAAAGCTCTCTTTTGGACTCTCTCAAGTTTTAGAGCTAGTTTGGATGTGAGGGCACAATGCCAAATGACGTCATGTTGTTGGTTTTGCGTTTATTCGTTTGGAAAGCAATGAAGATATAAGTCTTGTTATATCCCTGTTATTCAGTCACGGTAGGGAAGCATATATTTCCCACTTGTTTTTATCACTGTTTGTTATCAAATCAAAATGTTCGGGGTATAATGTTTAATTCCCACATTGTTAAAGATGTATATAAAAGGGTTTTCTTTCGAATTTTCATTGAAAAGTTGCTTGTAAGCTCGGATGTATGCAATTTCTTAGCGTTGGTCAAATTATCTGCAAAAGAGCTATGATGAATCAAGTCAATTATTAGTATAATGCTACTTGTTGTAGTGACTTACACTTTGGGGATTGCTTTTTATATCAAGATATTACCCATAACTTTACAAATAAACAAACAATAATTCGTATGTGACTTTTAAAAAGTGACTAATTTTCTTTATATGGTTTATCTTTGTTGTTAGGGGGCAAATATGGTATTAAAATATGCTTAAAAGATTCATCTAATGCCTATCTAGCCTGTTTGGTCAAACATTTGTTTTGAATGTTACTCAAAATGACACATAAACAAAGTGTACACTTTCTTTTGTGGAACTCTTTATAAGTTTTTAAGTGTTTTAAAAGTGAACAGAACACTACATTTTGTACGTTGTATTCATTCCAAATCTTCATAGGGACAGCAGTATATGGGAAATCAACGCTATCTTCAAATTGTTTACTTGTAAAATAATACGGATTATTATTGTTTTGTCAATATTGCATTCGGCTAGTGACTGAGCAAACTTCAGAGAATGTTGCTCCCTCCGGGCAGACAAATAATCAGAGTTACATAGGCCTACATCTAAAGCATTATCATAGGAAATAAAACTAGGACCAAGGATAATTCTTAAAGCTCTCTTTTGGACTCTCTCAAGTTTTAAAGCTAGTTTGGATGTGAGGGCACAATGCCAGATGACATCAGCATATTCAAGCAGAGGGCGAATGTACCCTCTGTACACCGTCACTAACTCGGATGTATGAAAACCAAAACGTTTAAGAGATCGCAACATAAAGAGTCTTTTGTTGGCATTCTTGCACATGTGGTCAATTTGTGTGTCCCATTTAAGATCCTTCTGTAACCAAATCCCCAAAATGATGGCAGATTTAGCAAAAGAAAGCTGCGATGGACCAATTTTTATAAAGTCAGGATGGGGAGGGGGATCTTGCATGAAACACATCTGCATGGCTTGGCATTTGGCAGGGTTAAGTTTGAGTTGATTAGTAACAGACCAATCCAGAAAGCCATCAAGATCAGCTTGCAATTTGCTACTCTGACTAGAGGAGCGATTTTCGGCGAACGTAAGATCGTCCACATATTTCCAATAGTGGGAATAGCAACTCTCAGCCGCATCATTGATAACTGCCTCAAAGGTCCAAGTCCAAAACTACCGTATTGTTACGGACAGCCTATATAACTTATATTGATAAGAACATTTAAATTACTTGGTCCCATGGTAGGCCTATAGCTAGAGGTCCCCTCTTTCCATACATACCAAAACAAGTACAAAACGTCCCACGCATGACGTCACAATGACGTCACTGAACATGGCTGACCTCAAAATTACGCTAAAAAAGTTCCAACTATCGCCCGGTTTTTGCTTATAAGTGAGGGAAGGGAAATGGTGCTTCTAACATACCCTATATTAAGATCCAGAACCATACAATTACGATATCCAGTTACAAATCATGTTTATTTTTATTGTGCTCGTGAGTTTTTGCTGGCTATGTACCATCATTGTATGTGAGGGTTTTTTGCCAGATATGTTTACAGAACGTTTGCCAAAGCGCGATATTTTCGACATCTACCTGTGCTAGCAATTGTGCTGAAGGTAGAAGACTTTTAGGTATCTGGTTGTGAAAATTCTCACATAACAATGATAGAACATAGCCAACCAAAACATCCCGCAATAACATATATTGAGAGTTCTAACTCCCATAGACTCACAGTGAATTAAAATAGACGTTCGTAAGTTGAGATAGGACAAGGACTCTCAGTTATATATATAACCCATTAACCCCTGACACTTTACCCAACCCAACATATGTCTGAAGTACAGGTACACATTTTCACAAAATTATAGCGAAGCTTTATTTACCTTCTGCAGCATAAACGCAGTCAACTTGTTCCGGTGGTGAGCAAACCCTAACATCTTCCCCGTTATCTAGATATGAAAATCATATGCAAGGCTGTGTTTCGTTAATAAAGATATCGGAATATAACGTCCATTCCATTTGTTTAGTCCGTTTCAATATCTTATCAATGTATGATTTTTCATTGCAATTTTTGATCTCATACAAATACTGAAGTCGTACCTTAAAAAATAGTGATGACCCGCTATTAAAGACACATAACATTAGCCTCCCCCACCCAATACTTATTAAGATTAAGAGATATGGCTTATTGAACTGAACGGAATGCTGACATGGCTGGTGAAAGTCAAAGTGGTTTGACGAGAATTCCAGTTAGGTCTTCAATTTGTAATGATTTCCAAAGTTCTGTACATTTACGTTTAAATTCAATGTACCAACACAGGTGTAATTTAAACCGGCAAACCTTCACGGTCATCAGTTGTGGGTTGAGAAATGAAACCTACAAGATTAATCTTCTGATTGACAGGTGTCATTTGAAACACAAATTAATACTAATTCCAATATAATGGAATGCCGATTGGCCCAGCGGCGGTATTTCACCGTTAAGCCTTGCTCACCTTGGTATCGTACATCCTTGCATCCACATACCCCGATGACGTAGTCAACTTTGCATTCATACCTACACAGAGCAACGGTATAGTGCTTGGAATGCGCCAGAGGTCGGCTGGTACAGTTGGAAGGATATGGTTTTGGTAGGTTGGTTACCTGAATGTTTTAAATAATTGAGAACCAAACACCTTGATTCTTAATCAATTTGAGGAAATGAAGCATATTATAAATGGGACAACTCATTCTCCATGTTCGTAGTAGCCCCCAGACACTAAGGGTCGTATTCTCGTACTTTGTTGACAACGCGGTTCTAGCTTAAAACCGTGTTTAATTAAATTCGTGTCTAACTTAAACGCGTTTTTCCCCTTTGAAACGACATATTTAACAAAACCCGCTTTGAATTATACGGATCTCGTCACCAGACTGGTCGTGCGTTCACTTCACTGTGTACGGGTATCCAATTGATCGCGGCCCAAATGGGTTACAATAAATATCGACCGAATTCCTCAAATGCATGTGTGTTTTTAAGACTGCTCGATATACACGTCATCTTGCACCGGGCACGGTGGAGTTATCATTTAAGGCGTATGTTTAGTGCACGAGTTTAGTTAAACGCTCGTCAAGCTACCCATGTTTAAAATGTAAACATTTTTCAACATGGTTAAGCGATGTGTTTAAAGTCAAAATTGAACGCGTGTTTAGCTTAAATACGCACGAGAATACGAGTCTAAGGCACTGGGTCTCGATCATTGTGCCTCGCAACAATACGTACCGAATTGAATTGCACACTGACAGACGTTTGAAATCCTGGTGCGATGGAGAATCCGAGTTCTTTGACCAGAGGAAACTGTCCGGGGGCATGCAGCAATACCTGAAATAAAATACCGTATTGACATCGTCACTTGTATTCAACATCCGAAATATAGTCTTATTCATTAATTTCAAACTTTCAAACTACTTGATGAAAGATTCATCAGGAACATGAGAAAAATGTGCATTGTATCTTTTTTCTTTTTTTTTGTATATAAAGCGCAAATGTGAACAATAGCCCAACAGACATTAACAAGGTTAATGACCAGAGTGATTAAAAATCAAACTGGTAACTCCCGAAAGAGAGCTCTGAAAGGCCAATCAATTGGTTCACTGCAACTCAGAAAATATGCATAAAACAAGACACACAAATGGGCAGAGGTTAAAAAATGCCAATGAAAGTGACATAATAATAAGATAAAAGCCCAAACATAGAGAACAACATAATCAAAATATAAATTATAGAAAAATAATAATAATATCTGGAGGTCTGATGGGCATCAAGAGAACCTAAACAACAAACATGGGAACTAAATCTACCAGGAGCTGCCTGTTGTCACCTGTTGGGGCATGACCGTATCACCAGCCCAGCTGGCTACATGCTTTACAGGACCACCATCTCCCCAACCAAGCATTAACCTACACTTAACCCATGACCACCATGCTATTATATGTATCAGTCGGATGTTGAAAGGACTTGAATGAAGGGTGTCATGAAAGAGTGTGAAGGCTATGACAAGTTAAGAGTTTGAGAGAAGATGACCATGCACACGGCACTTGAAAGCCTGGATTCCAGCTGCTGAAATGTTACCAACAATATCATCTGGAAGACTATTCCATAAGGGAACAGCAGTGTGAATGAAGCTTCTGTCTAAGCAGCGAGTTCTGGCTGTCGGCAGAGAAAGAGCATGGGCTGGCATTGATACGCTCGAACGGGTAGCACGACGTTGGACGTATGGTGCGGGAAGTAACCCTGCTAGATCTTGTGGGCAGTTGGTAGTATGCATCTTGTACAAGACCGTAGCCGCTGCTACCTGTCGCCTGTGAAGCAGGCTGTCAATTTTGAGCTGTGAACGAGCAGTAGCTTCATTAACTCCAATGATTCTAAGTGCCTTCTTTTGGATGTTGTCAAGCTGGCTTAGGATGGTGGGTGAAGCGTTCGCCCAGCTTAGTGAAGCATACTCCATAATGCTGCGGACTTGCGACTTGTAGACAGTAGATCTACCTTTAGCCTCCAGTTTATTTGCAACTTTGCGTAAAGCGCCAAGCTTTTGACCAGCTTTAGTTGCAATGCCTGAGATGTGCTTTGACCAGGTAAGCTTGCTGTCAATGGTGACGCCCAGGATATCCAGTTCTTTTGTAGATGGTAGTTTGCACTCTCCAAAGTAGATGTCAAGTTCAGATGGGGATCTTTTCCTGGAGATTACCATGGTTTTGCATTTGGTAGGCTCAAAGGTCACTTTCCATTCGTCAGCCCATACTTTCATGTTGCTTAGATCTCTGTTGAGCCTAGCAGCTACTGTGTTGGGATCGGTTGATGACTTAATGGGTGCAAAGAGTGTTGAGTCGTCGGCATATAGATATAGCTCGTTGTCGCAAACATCTGCAAGGTCATCAATAAAAACAGAGAACAGTAGTGGGCCAAGGATAGATCCTTGTGGAACAGAAGCATTTATTGGAGCAGTGTTGGATGCCTGACCTGACATGACGACGTTGATGGATCTATCAGATAGATAGTTGTCTATCCACGAAAGCAGTCTTCCAGTAACACCTTTAGCCAACAGTTTCGAGCAGAGTCCGTTATGCCATACCTTGTCGAAAGCTCCTTTAATGTCAAGGGCGATGACACAAACTTCATCGCTTTGGTCTAGGGAGTGGTTCCACTTCTGTGACAGGATGTTGAGGAGATCAGCTGTGCTGTGGCCTGCTCTAAATCCAAACTGTCTGCTGGAAATCAGGTTATTGCTTAGAAGAAAGCGTTGGAGTTGTTTCTGTACTACAGCTTCCATGATCTTGCTGATGTTGCTTAGCAGTGAGATGGGACGATACTTTGTTGGGTCAGCCTTGGAACCTCTCTTGTGAATTGGAGTGACCGTGGCTATCTTCCATTGGTTTGGAAACACACCATGCTTGAAGCAGAGGTCAAAAAGCCTGCAGAGCGGGCTGGCGAGCTCAGCACAGCATTCCTTTAGAACCTTGGTTGGGATAAGGTCTGGTCCAGTGGCTTTATCTGGATTGAGGTGTTTTAGGAGTTTTCTCACATCCTTAGGTTTGAAGACTATCTTGTCAAAAGACTTGTTTGTTGAAGGATGAACATTTGGGGCCTGGTCTTTAGCACCTTGGAGTCTGCATTTTTCTGCAAATGTCTGACAAAAAGCTTCTGCCTTGTCCCTTGCTGTGATGTGGGTAACGTTTTGATGATCGATCACTGGGATCTCAGATCGAGCTGTTCTGCCAGAGAGAGTGTTGATGATTCTCCACCATTTTTTGCTGCTCAGCGTTTTGTCTGCGAGATCTTTTCTCAATTTGGCGTTGTAAGATCTCCTAGCTTGCTTCTCAGCTTTGTTGTAGGAATGTCTAGCTTCAGCAAACTTTGCCTTGTTGGCATCAGTTTGATCCTTTTTGGCCTTCTTAAAGAGACGATGCTTCTTTTTGGATGCCCTACGGCATTCATCGTTGAACCAAACCTTGTCTCCGGTCCTATTGGTGACTGTCTTACTTGGGATGAACAGGTCGATAGCATCGCAGATGATATTGGTGACATTAGAGCAAGCAGTTTCGGGATCTTTCTTTTGGAATACACTTGACCAGTTTGTGGAAGCAAGGTGACCTCGTAATTCCCAATAATCGGCCTTATCGTATCTCCAGACTTTCCTCCTGTGTGGTTTGTCTCTGTATACTGGAACATCTAAGCACACCAGCACAGGGTTGTGGTCTGAGGTGCCCAGTCTAGCAGATGTGGTTGATGTTGCTGGCAGATCAGTCATGACAAGATCCAGGATTTGGTCCAATCGAGTGGGTTCTTTGACGATCTGTTGTAATCCTAGAGTGTTAGCTAGTTGAAGGGTGCGTCGCCCAGCTGCATCAGTGGTGCGACTTCCTAACCAGTCAGTGTGGTGGACATTGAAATCACCGACAAGCATAATTGAGTTGGCTCCAAGTGTGCTCATTTTTTGAAGAGTGTTTGAGTCCAGGTAGTCGATGACATCACTGCTATCACTAGGTGTTCTATAAACAGCGGCAATCAGTAGCTTTTGGGATTTCAGAGCTACTGTGAACCAGATGAGTTCGTAGTCTTTTGGGTCATTTCTTGGGTCGTGGTGTATGGCGATCCCTTCTAAACAGTAGACAGCAATGCCGCCACCAGAAGTTGCCTTTCTGTCTCTGCGACAGCACATGGAGTAGCCTGGAATAGATATGCAATCAGCTCCATCAGGTACAGTCTCATCAAGGAAGGTTTCAACAACAATGACAATAGATGGTTTCTTTATTGAGCAAATGTTGGCAAGTTCTCCGATGTTTGAACGAAGTCCACGTATGTTGACCTCCATTATTCGCAATTCCGTTTCTCGTAGTCGATGGGCATGCTTATGTCGTTTCCGTTTTGATCCGTCCGTTTTCTTTCGAGGCTTGGTTTTAAGACTTGTAGCAATAAGATTACAGGTGCAGGGGTTGCTAGCCCCTACACCCAGTGCGCATCTGAGCAATGCGGTAAGGGTTACGTGCTAAACATGGTCTAAACTGAAAACATCAAGATGACTTATAACAGTTTGTGCTCAGGATGTAATGAGCAGCTTAACCACGGGCGGGGTGACCAGCACATAGATGTAACACAATACTACCCCCATACTACCCCCATCTAATCCAATTTCCTTTTTATTGTGGACGTTTCGGTCCTTATCAAACTACTTATTTTCAACAGTGTGTGCATTCTGAAAGCAGTTGCGTTGAGGGTTAATCATGTAATTGTTCCCCCACCTTGACGATTCCAGCGTAAAGAGCGTCGTGATTTTGTATCAGTAGTTATTCCACAAGCAATCGTAACATTTTCAGCATCTGGTTCAAAACCAATGCATTTGTATACCTATAATGTAAATCGGTCTTGCCGAAATCCTCATCATGCAAGGAAAGTCAAGGAAACGAACCCGTCGATAGGGGAAACTGGTTATTTTTATAAGGATAATATCCCATTTATAACAGATCGAGACCATATTGAGACTCGTTACGTTTTTTATCGAGAAAATATATATCGAGATCAATATCGAGCAACAAGGTATTATTTATCGAGTAGCATATAATCCCTGGTCTAAAGGACAATTGGTGCGGTAGGTCTTGTAAATATATATAGCTTCAGGTTAAGGCGCAGCTGTAGCTATACCGACGCACACATTTGGTGATTTTTGAGGATCGGTACTAGTACGGTAGCACAACGCTAAGAACGATACCGTTGCGCTACCGTACTAGTACCGATCCCCGACAATCGCCAAATGTGTGCTTAGGTGTGACAAGCCTTTACTTATTTAAATTTGTCGATGTCCCGTCTTATCGAGTACTCTATACTGTCTCGATACCAGTCTCGATATGATAGTCATATACATAAACATTATCTAATATCATTGGTGTATTGCTTGAAATTCTCAGGGTAATAGTGCCTACTGGCATGGCCCTCGTATCGAGCCCGATATCGAGCGCTGAGTGCTGTTTACATTATCGAGCCCCAACTCACACAATATCGAGCCCAAAACGTATCGAGTCTCTTTGCAGTCTTCATAATTGTATCGAGTATAAATGGAACTGTATCCTTATCCAGCTACATGTAACAGTGCCCTACCTCTGAGCATGGAAAAATTACTTCCATGCTCTGAGCCTCTGAGCTTCCAGAGACTCGCACGGAAAGCCGTGATCTTGTCAACAAAGTTAACAAACTACTGATGAGTGCAGTGTATAGAACCCGTACACTTAAATACGATGGGTATAGGACTCAAAAAATCGGACTCGTTAATGTATGACATCGGTGCGGGAATACGGGATCCAAAAATGTCAAATGGACATATTTAATACAAACCTTCATACCGGCGCCGGTGTTTTCTCCATAGGTGTATTCATCTTCCTCAATGTTTAATTGCATTTTGAGGCCATTGCTGCTTCCCGGTAGTTTCACCTCAAGCGCAGTCGATGGGTCGTTATTGAATGAGTAACAAACACCCCAGTCAGTAATTATCTTTGTAAAGTTGGCTGCACTGCAGGGCTCCACGCTCCGCCAAGTGCATCCAAACAACATTTCTTCAACTCGGTGCGCCGTGCCAAGAACAAAACCCTCAGTATCTAGAGGGCGTCCTACTTGTATTACGTACGCTGTCCAGTTGACTGGTAGCCTATCATTGGGGTTTGGGTTGAAAATGCTGCTTGCGATTAGTGCCTGTTGGTATTATGAAATGGGTAAAATAACTAAAGTGCTCAACAAAAGAAAGTCGTACACTTTGTTTACGTCATTTAAAGTAACTTTCGATTATTTTTTTACCAAACAGGCTAGATAGATATTTGGATGAATCTTTTAGGCACATTTTGATACCAAACATAACACCTAACAACAAGGATAAACCATGATTAGCACCATTTATAGAAAATTAGTCACTTTTCAAAAGTCACATTTCCAATACACTACGCGGAAGAAAACACCAATTGTTAACAAGCACATAATGCCCTTTATGTTCGGAATCAAATATCCCGCTCACTGAGTGTACGCCCAGCGCAAGGTAGTGTACACGCTGCACTGTGTGATCGATTGCCCGCCGGTCAATCCTGGTTAATAACAGTGTCACACATGGGGTGAACCTCGCACACAAAACTCCTCATATATAGATTGGTTTATAGATTGGTTTATTGAAAAATACAAAATCGTGGCTTAAAAGCCAAATTGCATTGCACTTACAATATTATAAAATCATTTAAATACATACAAGAGATACATTAAAATATAAATATAAAATACAAAGACACATTTATATAAAACATGTGATACCAATTATACACTCTCACGAGATGAACATACACATACCCTCAAACAGCCTTACCCACACGTACTCCACCCCCACACACCCCCACACCAGACCTCTCCCACACACTTTCATAAATTTAACAATAAAATGATCCTCTCACGAGATGAACATACACATACCCTCACATATTCAACTTTATTCCAAATGTTGGCAAGAATATTAAACACATGCGGTTACCTACAGAGGTCCAAGATTGAATACAGTGTGGCAGGCTACTAAAGCAAGATTTGTGTCTACATTTATTTTGGTGACCAAGTTCCTACCTGTTGTGGAGTAACAACAGACGCCCTGAATAAGTTGTAGTTGCATATAGTTATTGCGGGAAAAGTGATGTTTTTTACATAGTTCATTGTAATCACTGTGGAGATAGGGTAGTCCCAGAACTTGCTGAAACTATCGCGGATGTCATGTCCGAGCCAAAACCATATTCCAACCAAAAATAACAGCCATATCAATCTGTAAAATAATGTTTGTACAATGGTTAGCGTTATAATTACAGCTCTCCTTTGAGGTGGTGCTGCGAAAACTATACGCTGATATCGACAGTAAATGTAATTTTTACAATAGATTTTCACCATAACATCAGAGTTGATATTTTAAAACTTTTCACGCGGCAGGCGTCTGCAGACGACATTCCAAAATTTCACAAACTGTTTCAAAAATGTCAAAATTAATAAATGTAATCACCATTTTAGAATCACGATGAGAAATGCATTTAAACAATAACAAGCCCTAGCGGGATGCGTAAATGCTACTGACATGACTGATGAGTTGTATCTTGAGTTGATGAGTTGTCAATTGCTGTAAAACTTGAGTTGATGAGTTGTCAATTGCTGTAAAACTTGAGTTGATGAGTTGTCAATAACTCCGGTTGAATATTATAAAACGCGACGCCATAAGCATGCTTCCTTGCCGACTATAACAGCGCCAAAATGAGCACAAATCTGCGGAATCTGTATTTTGAAGCAACCCGTCATGTCTGTAGTTGTAATGTATTAAGAAACCACATTTAATTATCTCATGGCCTTCCCATGCGTTATACCCATATACATTTACAAATCTATGGTTTTGACACATTACTTTATTTACACCCAACCTCTCAAACCACATGACTTCATTGACTCCCCCCTCTCCCACAAACCACAAACCAGGGTTACATAATTTACCCTCAACCCACGGTAGGCCTACTTATACAACATCACTATATTAATTATAAACTTTGAAAATTGGGAACGATTTCTGAACAGTCTGTTCCGATATGGTCAGTATAGCCGCATGGAAAGTGTTAACAATGTTCATGTACAATTACGCTTGAAAATTGAACTGGGACCAGGGTAAATGTAGACTTGAAATCAAGTCCTTATTTTCTCCCCCCACCACACACCTCTTGTCTACCACCATTCATTTGATACCAGTACAGCGGGCCTATGCCAATCCAATCTTGTCGCGGCGATCTCGCTGTGACCATGCTGTGACTATCACAAGCCAACATAAACCACTGTAACCATAAGGACTTGAGACAGTCGTAATTGGTATTCGGGGTAATTTTCGCACGCTTACATTTTCACGAATTGCAGCTTTTCAAGTGCTTTGTATGTTTTTGCCTTTGCTATTTTGTGTAGCTTCGTCACAACATGATCACACATACTCAGACTTAATACGCAAAATAAATATATTCATGTGTTATTATTTTCGCAGTAGTTGGTTCGATCGCGAAATAAATGTAACCACCAATTTTTCGAAATTTACATTGGCCGGTCGTCCAGTCTATACACTTCGCTGTGAAACAGTACACCGTTCGCCTTAAAACCACATGTTGTACATGTACATGCACTGGCTTGACAGTGCATGTGCTGGCCTGTGATTGGTTTGGTGCTAAATAGCACCGAGAATCTTTGTTTTATATTGAATTACTAATTACAACTGTTCCAAGGCGCTCCGGCCGACCCGCTTCGCGGGTCTGCCGTCGCTAGCGACTTCGTCGCTTGCAGCAGCTTCGCTGCTGATTTAGCCGCTACGCGGCTGCCTGTGTGTAGAGCTATCAGTCGGCTGCCTGTGTGTAGAGCTGTATCAGTCGCCGGACAGTGAAAATTGCCCGGGGAAAATTGCCACCGGTTGCGATAAAGTTAGGTGTTGTGGAATGGGGTGTGTGGTGGGGAATGGGTGGTGTAGGGACCGGGTGTAGGGAGAGGGGGTGGAGGTGGGGGAGAATAGAGTCGCCTTGAACCAAGGCTAGGGTAAATGTAGTCCTACCTTAGGACTACCCTATCAAAGCCTAGAAAAATTGATCACAATCCGAGAACCGCTATGAACCCGAGAATCGCTTCGTGTAGTAGTTTAGCTAGGATGGCCAACAGTTAGGTTGGTTTTTCAAATAGTGGCCCTAAGAGGAGAGCTAAATGTTGAGAGTTGTTTATTTTGTACACCATCCAATTAAAATGGCAATCACCTTAGTGACGCTTCACTACCATACTTTCCTCCATCAAGAAATTTGCTATGTCGACAAATTGATATGTTGCATCGTACAGTGTACAACTGATAATCGAAATTGGCCGAAATGGGTCTTTTAATACAACTATGTCTTTGTTCGTATTTCGAAATGAATTACTATTTATAGTGCTCAACAAAAGAAAGTCGTACACTTTGTTTAGGTCATTTAAAGTAACTTTCGATTATTTTTTTACCAAACAGGCTAAATAGACATGTGGCTGAAGCTTTTAGGCACATTTTGATACCAAACATAAAACCTAACAACAGATAAACCATGATTAGCACCAATTATAGAAAATTAGTCACTTTTCAAAAGTCACGTTTCAATACACTACGCGGAAGAAAACACCAATTGTTAACAAGCACATAATGCCCTTTATGTTCGGAATCAAATATCCCGCTCACTAACAGCGTGTGTCTGCTGGGACACTGCTAAAAGATTATTGCCGATTATTGCCGTTTATTGCCGATTATTGCTGGTTTCTGCTGGGCAAACTTAGCGTTTATTAGCGTTTTCTTCCCCAGCAGAAACATGCTCTTAGTGTACGCCCAGCGCAGAGTAGTGTACACGGCTACTGTGTGATTGATTCCCCGCCGGTCTATCCTGGTTAAAAACAGTATCACACACGGGGTGAACCTCGCACACACCCATTTTCCTCCCGTGTAGTAGTAGCCTAGGACATGTAACCGAATGAAAGGGTGTACAATTACATCAAAAATTGCAACATAAACAATTTTTGATGTAATTGTTTCAGAATGCTCTTCTGAACATTATATTAAAAATCGATAAAATCTGAAGTTGGGGGGAAAATGCTAATTTGTATAACAATATATGGGTATATTTAGCCATATTAGTCGGGTATATACAGGGGTTACCGTGCACCCCCACCCATAGGACTCCCCCAAACCAACTTTCTTAACTAGGACACTAGGACACTAGGACACTAGGACAAAATACTACCGGTAGTATTGTACCAGTATCGCTCAACACTTGAACACAATTTGGTTTTCCAGTATCAACCGATACTGGAACAGTAAAATCGTACCAGTATCGAGCGATACTGGCCATTTTTTTATGTTCCAGTATTGAACGATACAGGTATACCAGTATCTGGGACCTAAAGTACACTTTTCTAAAGCAGATTTGTTTTGCAGATTTATATTTCTTTTCATAAATCGTAAATATCTTCCGACTTACAGTGCGATTCGATTCCTACCTAATTACTTCAAAATCATGGTTTGAAGAGTAAAAATAAACTTGGATTTCCAGAATCAATGTAAAACGGGAGAGGCTTTGAAGATAGTAGGACTTGTAACATTTTATCATTATGTACTTGCTTCTATACTATAGCATCCACTGTTTAAGCGAAATGGTCACAGCTGTAAGAGTAATGAAGCCTGACGCTTCATGATTAATAGAAGTAATCATATTTTGAAAAATTCATTATAACTATACTATCATCATCATCAGTCTTCCTTGGACGAAATATGGAAGCAGCGGAGTTGCTTCCATCATTATTTCTTGGCTATATGTTTACTCCATTGGTGCACCACGCCTAGTGGAGGTACGAGTATGTATAGAAATATGGTACAGGAAAAGGTTGCTTATTATCATAATTTCCGTGATAACCATCGTGTTTGAGCATGCGATTCATGTAGTCGTGTAGTATTTGTCCCCGATAGGAATACCGCTGTTGGCACAATAAAAATGTGTGCTAACTAACCAAATTAAGCAAATTAAAACAACAGTCCCTAAACTTAGTTATAGCGTGAGCCAAATGTAGTATCAATGTCCATTCAAATGACCGTCATTTGGGAGTCGATTCCTTTATCCGTTATTTATGTTTTGGAAAGACGCTATTGAAATAGGCGGTTGGCTTGCCCTTTTATAGCTTTGGAATCACGTATATTGGCTGAATAAGTTTTCAGTGAAATCGATTTAATACCTGACATCATACAGTTACGCTTAATACGTCAACAGCATCGGAACCAAAAGGAAATTGAATAGGGGTGTTGCTGTTTTGAATTCACATGTAGTTCTTATTGTAGGATAACCAACATCCACCTATGTAGGCCTATGTATTTTTTAACGTGATAAAACTTTGCTTGTTTTTGTTTGGTTAATGCACTGATTGATAATAAAATTCATTATGATTATAATAATAGTAACAAGGCACATATCCACTCTAAAGCGCCCAAGGCACAAACATAAATAATACAATATGAATAAAGAACAATAAACAACAACAACAAAACTACTAAATTATTACAAAAAGTCTCAGACATCAGATGTGTTTTCAACAGTTTTTTTTTGAAATTATAGAAATCAATCTGGAAACCCCACATAGAGTCTGATGGGCCAATCTATCTATTCTATGGTTCAAGTGCATGCAAACTCAGAAAAAAAGTTAAAAGTGACACTGAAAGTGACATAAAAATAAGATAAAAGTCCTGACAAAAAGAACAATATCAAATCTAAAAAAGGAAAAATACATTTCTGAAGGTCATAAATCAGAGAACCTAAACAACGGACTCGGGAAAATGTCAGTATAAAGGCTAAATCGAATTTGTTTAAAACTACATCATAACACTGTCGTGATGATGATATTTCATGGTACCAAGTCCTACAGGTGGGTATATTTAAAAGTGTAAAGACATTCTTGTGGCAAATATCAATGATTAGACAAATATAAATGCGGCCATTTAATTGTGTAATATTGTTTAAGCCTACATTTAGGAAGATTAGCCGAACTTCTATCAGATTTCCTTTAAGTTTATCTTATACGTTTGAGGGTAGGGATTGCGCTGCATTCTTCAGCAGATAGCAGCCATATTACATTGTTTTCTTGAGTAGATAGCACCCATTTACTACATTGCTCTCTTCAGTAGATATCACCTATTTATTACATTGCTTTCTTCAGTAGATAGCACCCATATATTATATTGCTTTCTTCAGTAGATAGTACCCATCTGTTACATTGCTATCTTCATCAGATATAACATCCATAGTTGGACTAGGAGATCGAGAGTGAATGACATATTTACAGAAAATTGAAATGTTTTATTTACCAACATTTCCAATGTAACCTGAAACTGCGATGTGAGAAATTATTGTTTTTAAATTGTTTATTTAGCGGTTGTGATTTTAGCACTAGGGATCTGCCACATCAAGTTATTTTGTATTGACGTTGAATTTGTTCTTTTAATTATCTTAAAGACAACTTTTCACCTCTTTAAAAAATTGCCATCTTGACATTATATTTCACGCATTATTTGGTCTTAAAATAGCATTTAAGATTTTTGTCTAGGCTCTTCAACTGAAAACAAACACATTAAATACCTACCGCAACAAACAAATTAATATGGCTAAGATTGCTACAAAAAGGCATAGGTGGCCTACGGGAAACAAATTATTTACCTAATATTGAAACGATGTGTTATCTACTAATATGTATAAACAATATAAATACACAAATTTAAAATTTAAAAATAATTGATAAAAGATAATGAGGTGTTAGATCTTAGATCTTATTTTAGACCTTTAAGACCTAATTTACGGACGTACTGTTTCCCGCCCGCGTCCACAATAACCGAGAATTGCAAAATATTTAATCATTTGATTTTTATTTACGACTCATTTAAAATTACTTTCAAAACTTTCATTTTTATTATGATTTTGATGCTAACAGATATAAAAATAAACAAACAAAGAATACGATTTTATTATTACTCCGGATTATTACTGGATATGAAATTATTATGTTTTGAAATAAAGGTAATAAAAGATAATTAAATAATTGATTTTAAATGTCACTCCGTCCCTTTTTCAAACTTGAAACAGTAAAGGCCTACTCAGAATTTGAATTGGCCTTATCGACAAACAGCCTTGATCAGGCTTCTAAAATTATTCAGACAAATGACAGTCCGATCCCGTCCGTAACTAGTTGGCGTACAATTCAGGGAGTCCAGTCCCTCCGTGTCACACTTCGGCACACATAGTTGAATACAATATGCTTTTTAGACGAATGACTTTGGATTTACGAGCGAATAGCTGCATACGGAGTAAATATTCCTAAAACGAACTCGCGTTTGTTTCCTCCAAAAATATTCATGATCAATGGGAATCGAACTCGAGGTGGCAACTCAATTCAATAACGACACAAAGACACGCGTTATTATGGGTCGCCATAAATTCAATAGCACAGTGTTGCTGGAATAGTACATACTGCACTCAATTTAGGTATTGGCACTTTATTTTGCTTAATTAAAGCTAATTAGCACACGATTTTAATTTGCCAACAGTGATATTCTTATCGAGGAGACAATACCCCACATGACTATACCAATCGCATGCTCCAACACGATGGGTATCACGAAATGTCTTACGGGAAGCACTTTTCTCGGGTTTAACACTGTACCAATACATATTATACAAAATATAAATAATAAACAAAAAAATTACCTCCGTAATATGTGGTAGTCGGAATTGGTGACATACCGCAGACCATGCAAAGTGACCTCATCGCCGAACTTGTGAATATCTTTTGTGATGGTTTTGATCTTTCGAGGCTCTTCCTCATCATTGTCGACGACAATGTTGTTCTCAAGTTGATCCGATTTATCCGTGGATATCGGTTGCACTTTTGTGAACCAAACCGAACCTTCCTTTGCCGATGGCTTCTTTGCGTTGATCGTGTTCCCACTTTTATCAACATGATTATACATGATTTTATCCGATTTTATTGTCAGTGCATATATATTGTATTCTTATATTCAACCATGGCATTTGTAGCACTTATATGGATGCTAGGTGTACAAATTTTCAGTCACCATTATACTTCCAATATATCCAATTCAACATTTCAAACCACACGGGCTGTGCACCGAGCGAATATCGAACTGCTTCTGCCAGAACGATGAGACTAATAACAGATAATGGTATTGAAACAACCTTGAGTATATTAATTTAAGATGAAAATGATTAATTTCTGCGCTTATCAACGCATATAAATAACTTTAATTTAATTATAATAAACAAAAAAGTAATTTAAATCAAACCCGCTATAACATGAACTAATAAGTGGTATACTGTATATTTTGATAACGTTGAATCTTCAATAAAACTTTGATAGCTGTTTAAAGGTAGATGACCCGATCACATTTTCGTAACACAGAATTATTTCAAACACACGGAGATTTTCATATCATATTGATATATGTATATTTTGATAACGTTGAATCTTCAATAAAACTTTGATAGTTGTTTAAAGGTAGATGACCCGATCACATTTTCGTAACACAGAATTATTTCAAACACACGGAGATTTTCATATCATATGAAAGCTCGTATTTTTCTCATCATCATACCGAAATTTGACGGCCTAAATCGGTATAATTACGGAGAAATCGATGAAATAACGTCGAATTACCGCGAATGGTGGTAACCACCGATATAGTTTGTGTACTCAATGGGTGCAGTTCACAGCATCTTGTGCGTCTAAAATAAGAACCATTAGAGCTATGCAACTCAAACTTTGGAACACGACTTTTTTTAAGGATGACCTTTCATGTAGAATAGAAAACTTCAAGTTGAAAATCGGAACATCTACCTTTAATAATTCAATGTTACCATGGTAACCAATTACAGCGTAGTTTTCGCAATTGCTTGCCCAGCTCAAACCCCATCAAATTAAGTGATTGTTTTTTATACAAAGCATAATTGAAGGAAAGGATGCTATAGTATCTCTTTACTGTTATCATTGCGAAATAGGTATATCCTAGCTTCAATAAATACATGTATATACAAGAATGTTGTATTGGTCTGCTTGTATAACTATTGAATCTCTATCATTTCCCTCATTAAGTGTAAGACAAACTTTAAATTACCAGATATTTGTATATTAATTACGCTAATATCGGTTGAGTCGGGGTGTACATGTTTATCATTATACAGATATTATAGAAATTCAAACGCTTGACAGCGTATATCATTGCATTACAAAATGATTTCATCATTATAATGGGGGGAAATAGTCAACTAAGTCAGACAAATGCAAGTCAAATGCAAACCAGTATTGCGACAAATCTACAGATATGTGTACATTGTTTAAAATGTATTGTTGATTACAAATACTTGTGTGGCTTAAGTTTGTGTAAATTAACATTGAACCTTTTTTATTGATTTATGGTTCTAGCATTAGTGATATTTTGAACATTCTTATGATACAGGTTCGGGCGATTTCATAAGTGCCAGTATCAAGCGATAACACAAAACTGTACAGTTAGGCCTATCGAACGATACTGGGTGTTCCAGTATCGTGCGTTACTCGTACATTTCAGTATCTGGAAACTAAGGTACACATGTTCTCCTATTATATTTAATTTAACAAGCTTTAACAATAGAATTATCTCTAGATGTTTCGAAGAAAACAAAAGCACACAATTCAAATATCACTGGTTTCACCTCATTCTACTGCACCGCGATTTACTACGAATTAATGGTTCAGTAGAAACACGCTTTAAGAGCGTGTTTCTGCTGGGCACCTCGCATCACCGCGCTTTTAGTCCCCGCATTAAAAATGGGTGTCACCGCCAACAGGATTGCTTCTGCTGCCGTAAAACATGTAAAATGTGACATTATACACGCTCTCTTCTCTCACTTCCCTCACTTCCATGAACGGAAGGGTTGAAAAAGTTAAGGTGACTCGCTGCATTGTGGGAATGCGAGATGGCGCCGCCCATGATTCACAACGACAATCACCTAGCTGCATTTTCTTGCTTTTTATCCAAAATATATTTACTGTATATATTATTTCAATGTCCTCGGTTTACAAGTTACCCACAGCAGCTCACAGGATCCCGCTGTGCACGTAATGGACAGCTGGTTCCGACCGAGAACCACCATAGATAAACCATGGTTAGATCTCCATCAGTGTTTGGTCAGGATCGAGTAAGATCGTCGAGCGCTTAGGTATCTACAGGCCTAGAATACTCCCTATATATTTCATATTCATTTGATCATATATTACTCTAGTTTAATTGGCTTAACTATCAAGTTGAAACACGGATTTCTTCCAATTAACTAGAGTTTAGGCCTACATGTTTACGGAATAAATCTATTTCACTATAGCACTCAATTTTATCAACCAAAAAACCCAAAGTATCATCACTATACTTTGTATCGTAACATTTTACTATTTTCATCCAGGCTCGCCATTATAGGCTATCCCCCATCATGATTTGCTCAAGGAGTTGCGTCTGCATGTTGCGGTGTTTATATTTATTCGATTGACTTCGGTTTGTCTTGTAGCTATATTCCTGAGCAGTCCCTACTATTATTAAAAGAAGAAAAAATCATCTAGTTTCGGGTATTTTTAGGCAAGTACTTACTACAGTGATTTAATTGTTTGTATGTTTTTACAAGCTAATCCTTAGAAGAGCGATTCAATACATTTTATTTTTAGGTAAATACCTACGAGAGCGATTTCAGACATGAAAGACGGGACAAAGAAAACATGGCTGGTCAGTTAGAAAACGTCAAACAGGATTTGAATGCGACGAAACAAAAACTTAAACAACATACACATCATGTAAGTCATAAAGAGACAATTAAAATAACATTCATGTTGTGTTATTCATTTAGGTTGTAATGACTTTCAGGCAAGAATAGAGGTTATCCTTGTAGACATGCGCAACGGACCACAAAGGGGAATCGCACCCGGCCTAGTCTACATTCAATTGAAATGGTGCATGACGTCCAATTCATTGCGCGAACCGTGTTAACAGGTAGCGCTTGTTGTCACGATGGACGGGACTTCGAGTGGCAACAAAAGTGTTTAAACGACGCGAGTTTAGTCTAGGTATGCGCATATATAAATGAATGAGCCGAGTCTGAATGGTAGAGGGGGTTGGATGTGTGTGTGTGTGGATGTTTTTGAGTGTTGGTTGTTTTTAGTGGTATTCGGTGAGTGTGAAGATTGGGTTCATGTAATTAATTTTAGTAGATTATATTGTTTCCTTTAATCATTGTATTTTTATATGTAAAATTGTTGTAATTCAGCTACTTTGTATTTGCTGCAAGAACAGTTTTTAATAAACCTTTTATGAATGAATGAATGAATGAATGAATTAGCGGGGTCAGGGGACAAAGTACAAAGCGCAAAATTTGAATAGAGGAATAAAACACACGCAAACGGGACGGCTACGTGTAAGGACGTACTATGAACTCATCGTAATAACCTGATGGGGCCTTTAGGATCTGGTGTCCAAATAGTAATGGCATTAAGTGTATACTAGTATCAGCATGTTTGGCCGTATGGCAATGTTTGAGCTACGACATAACACACACCGTTCGAGAGGTTATCTGATGGGAGGCGTTTGTACCTAGTGTACGTTTAACGTGTCACTTCTTTTGTTGCAAGAATCCCGCCGTTAATTTGGTTTGGTTTCGTTATATAACAATTATCTACGTCTAGAAGACGCTCAGGAGACGTCCATATCCAACATCGCATGGTTGCATTTCATCTACCCAAGAATCCCGCCGGTAATTTGATTTGGTTTCGTTATATAACAATTATCTACGCCTAAAAGACGCTCAGGAGACGTCCATATCCAACATCGCATGGTTGCATTTCATCTACGCATCTTGTTCTACGGAGTGATCATCATCAGTGATACATAACAACGAATGCTAACGAACTCAGAACGTTGTTGACAACACTCGCGTACACGCATGGCCAGTGAAATATAATCGATTACAAATCAACCATTACAGTAAAGAGCTCTGGGGGTTTCACAATTCAATCTTTATGTAACTTTTGGCTGAATAAATATAATTATTATTATTAAGAATAACAAAAACAGTTGAGCATCTATGATTTAATTCTAGCGTCAGTTTTTAATTTACTAAAAATCAATACTTTACAGATCTAGGTGACACTTGTATGCCAACCATATACCTAATATCATAAATATTTAATTATATGACCTTGCATTTGTTTTGATCGAAGTTTTGTTGTACAAAGAAGGCTGATTTTTCTGAATCCTTGTAAAGTTAATACAATTGTTATGTGGAAATCCCAGTTTGTATCAAAATTGAGGGCGCAGCTTCCAAGACATCACTGAATAAACCTTTAATTATATATTGTACCTGCTCAAACTCTGCTCAAACTCTCGTACATGTATCCAAATTCCCTAATTCTAGTGACGTCACAAATTAATATTCGTGATGTTCGGTATAATAGTTAGCATACAAGCGCTACCAAAGCATATCATGAAACAGGTGTGTGTGTGTTTTCACATATAATAAAAAAGATGGTTTTTCAGACAAGATGGCAGCTAATCCACTCAGATAACATATATAGTGACACTAGTCCATACCATGCACGTGAACCAAATAAGTTTGATTTCCTACACCTAATTCCCCAGAAGTACAGGGTGTCTCAGAATGATCTATACCGAGGTAATACGATTTCTATCGGTATAAGCTCTATTGATATTGTCCAAATCGTTTTGTATATATCTTGCGCAAACGCCCAGCTTTCTTAGGAATTTAAGATTTTGAAAATCGGACATATCTGATGGAAAATACAGACGTTTTTTGTAACGATTGTAGATTGCAAGTTTTTGTCGAAATGATCCATTTTCGAAAATCTATAAATGTTATTCGCATTATTATTGCACCCTCTTCTTATTTTAATTAGCTTTTTAATAACAATCAATTGTTGTGTGCATAGAAAACAAAGCTTTGATTGAATAGTGCACAATTTGTTTTGCTTGAGTGGTTTTAAACTTCCTTTGTTTGGCGGGAGTTTTGAATAACTTATGAGGTGTAGGGTTCATTGTTTGAAATGCTGGTAGGGCTAAAGAGAATAGCTGTAAAGATGAATTATGTGAGCCAAAATATGAAAATACGTTTTTCATCGATTTTCGATTATGTCTTGCCACAGCGGAACAAAAAGAGATATCTCAATGAAATTAACGAAATAAGTAACCTATCGCAAGGTTTTACATTTGAAACTCTATTTATTTATATTTTTATACATTTTTGAAACCAGGTATAGATCATTCCTATTTACTAGGACAACACATGATGAATCAGGTTTTGCTTTTCCTTTTAGAAAATTTCATCATGTTATACAATGTTGAATATATGATGATTAAAACACAACTGAACTTATACATTTTGATTTCTTTTTACTCGACAGACGCATCAACAGACGCCACATTTTAACATCCAGGAAAGATCAGGTGCTCATGGTCATTAAGTTTATGATCAAACAAAGGTAGGGAGCAAAAATATCAACATTAAAAATGCTGTATACTATACTGTAAAAAAGTTGTAAAACACAGTAAAATAGCGTTTAAATTATATTGTACGTCAAATTTCAAGATGGCCAGAGGTGTAGGCCTTTCACATCAATCTGAGTACCCTTGAGGTATCCAGAAGTTAAGAGCTCCTGTGTATTTTAGAAAATATCGGCCAAAAATATAGTTTCACCAACAGATTGGCAAAAATAGTCTAAATTATCAACGCCCTCTATAATCGCTGCCTGGTTTTGAGTTCGGCATTACGATGTTTTCGCGGAGTGTATGTTGTACTATGGTAAAATCATGCATAGCCTACTGGATACATGAAGCATGGTGGATATACGAGGGCAGTATTTGGAATTGGTATACTCAATATGGGTAAAATCCGGGAAAAACAAAGAATGGGCAGTCGGGTGTGCAAAGTTCACCATTAAATACATCTTAAAAAGGCTTTATGCAGATAGATCAACAAGGTCGAGAGCAGCGGTAGACACGTCCGTCGCCACCGCTGTCATTTTGATTATGACGAGTCACGTGACCATCCCATTTCAATATTATGGTTGGAATCTCTTCTTCACAGCGGGATACCGTGAGCTGCTGTGCAAGTTACCAAAATCCCAAAAATACTATGCAATGTTTTCTAACTAAAATATGCCATACATTCAGATAACAGTAACCCAACTGTGACATTTGATTGTTGTACTGCTATGAAAATTGCTCCCTTCTGGTTAGGCACGTAAATACACCTCAAAAGGTGGTCGACGGAACGCCGCGCATCACCTCGAAATAACCTTCACCCGATCTGTTTCTGCTGGATCCGTCACCGCGTATTTTTTCGCAGCGCCGCGAATTACCGCAAATTAATGGTTCAGTAGAAGCACGCTCTTGGCATGTTAGTTGTGACGTACACTCTCGATCATTAGAGTCGAAATATCTATAATAATATCTATATTTCATTTACATCATTGATGTATGATGAGGATGAAACGAAGTACTTAATTTTACCAGTACTTCCTTGGCTCCAGTCTGACGGCGAATTGAATATTAAGCACTTTACAGACATTATTCATTAACAAAATTAATACAATTGATTACAAGAAGTTCAAGGCATCTTTTGCAATCAATTCTTATTTATTATTGGAACCAAAACATAACCTCAATCACGCAGGTTTTTTTTCGTGCAGACATTTCGGCAGAAATATGGCCATCTATACGTCTGTATAATACTACTATGATGAGTAGCCATAAAATAGTCATAACCAAATTAAGAAATCTCCTAAATCTCATCATTTTGAAATTGTCCAAACATGCCCCGGAATTCAAGAAATTTCAGGAATATAGGGACAATTAGCTATTAATTATCACTTAGATTCTTTAAAGTCTTCAAGTGAAATACGGCGGCGTTTTATACGAATTCAGTGGTTCTGTAATATAAACCGTCAGAAACGTAGATTTTATTACAATATATAACAGTAATTAATAAATGTATTGCCAAAATAAGTATACATTTGTATACATCTCTCTCTTAGTAACAACCTTGGCTAATGTTTAAATATGTATGATATTTCAATAATTATTGGCAAATTCCATGTATCACTATTATTGGATTGAAAGTTCAAATGCAGGGCTGCGCTATTTCTCTCGTGCGGTAAAACGATAGTAGGCAGGAAATATCGTATTGTATTCATAATTATTTTGATACTGTAAAAAGGATAGATCCGGGCATTTTTAAGTCAGATATTTATAACAAAATTAATGTTTTATCGGTTGACTGATATCAAGTCATGCACACTAATTTGGCGGGTCAAAATAGTGTGTACACAAAGGTTACTTTAATCATATTCAAATATTTTTCTGAATTTCAAGATATGGTTATCTGGTGGCAAGTAACGATTTTTGTCTCTCCTGGACATTTTGATAAGGATGTCAGTAGGAGCTAAACTTTTTCTGAATACCCAAAAGTACAACAATCCACTCTCAAAACTTTCTTTTGTTAACGCCCAAAGGGTAATATACAAATTTTGAAATTCAAATGATTTTGTGAACATTTTGCTATTGTTTTTTTTTCTTTCCTCAAATTATTATTTTAGTGTAAATTGTTAAAACATTCTTTGTTGTTTTAATAGAAAGAACAAATAAAAAAGGGGCCAACAAACATTTTCCAGCTTAAAATACCCATCATTTTCTCGCCCACCCACAGTGATAAATCAACTGGCAACTCCTAGACTGTAAAAAGCGTCATGAGTCGTCAAGATAGTCACTACACAAAGTGTTGACAAAGGATACAGTCACAGGTAATCGTTGAAAAAACACAATTACGCTCTTCTTTGCGAAACTACTACCGAAACACGATGGTTTTGATCGGTCGTCAAACTTTTGATGGATGGTTGAAACTCCAAGTGTGTTTAAAGGTTATGTTATTCAGATCCTGGGAAAAAAAACTTTAGCGATATGGACATGAATCTTAAATCACATGCATGACATAAATTGCCCGCTTAGGAGGTGAGTTTCCATTATGTTGCAAATTACATCCACGCTCATGCGTTTAAACCACTCAATGGGCGTTGCAATACAGCCTGTTGGTTGCACACGTGAATTATGTCATATATCAACCAGCTTTGATGGAGGGCGAATATTTATATTTGTCGCCGGTTTTTAGGGCAGCAATTTATAGCGCTGCTAAGCGGGCCTTGTAGCGTAATATCAGGAGAGACATAATATACTAAAACTAAAAATTGACGAGGTCATACAACATTTCCATGTGTTAGCATGGTTATAGCCCCCCTCCCGAATGATGAGTATTTACCATTCAGAAACCCCCCCCCCCCCCGAAAAACCACAACAGACCCAAACAAATGACCATTTCTCCAAGTTCTAAACTTGATGCATGTGGATCCTTCACTACCTTTTCCATATGCTTTCTGAATTTCCAGTGGAAAGGTGCATGGGAGCTAAAATATCCTATATTATCATTTTGATTAAGGCTATAGAACAACATTTGACGGAAGCATCGGTCGAGACTGGGACACAAACGTTTAAGTATCAAGCGATACTGGAACACATCAAATGTACCAGTATCGTTTACAGCTTTTATGTTTCAGTATTGAACGATAGTGGCATACCAGTATCTACACTTTTCCCCGTATGTTCTAGCATCGGTCGATACTGGAACACATTTTGGACGATGGACCAGTATCTGGGACCTAAAGTACACTCGTTCCACTACCTCTTTATTAGTTGCTTTCGTTTCAATCTCAATGCAACGGCTTCATAATAGGAGTTATCCGTATAGCCATGCACAACGGACTACAAAAGGGAATCGCACCCGGCATATTCTACATTCAACTGAATCGGTGCATGACGTCCAATTTATTGCATGAACCGTACGTGTTACCGAATTAGACTTCATGTATCTTGAAATAGGTGTGTAAGCATAATTATCATTCCCGACAAAATGGCGGCTAATTTAAAACGCGGGTAACAATTATTTGGTAGCGTGGACTTATAGCTAAACCGCATAACTCTTTGGACCATTGCAAGAACACGTACGCTATACCAGTTTTCAGCCGAGTAGTATGAGGCTGAAACCAGTGATATTTGAAAGGTGTGCTTTTGTTTCTTGTAAACATCTAGAGTTAATTCTATTGTTAAAACTTGTTGTGAGATAGGCTTTTACGACGGGTATTCATAATATAAGTAAAAGTTTTAACGGGTTCGCCGTCGGACGAGTTTTAATCTGTCAAGCTTTCATCAGGATTAGCTCTGACTTCTTCAGGACCAAATTATTATAATATTAAACAAAACATAGAGATTGCCACTTCTCTTGTTTTCATCATTTGGGCTGCCTTGCCCGATGATTTGTATCATGTATCATGAAATAGGTGTGTAAAATTAAATCTAATATTTGGGCGAAAATGTGTACTTTCAAGATACTGGAATGTGCGAGTAATGCACGATACTGGAACACCCAGTATACACAAACCTAGGCCACACAAGTATTTGAACTCAACAATACATTTTAAACAATGTACACACATCTGTAGATTTGTCGCAATACTGGTTTGCATTTGACTTGCATTTGTCTGACCTAGGTGACTATTTCCCCCATATAATACTGAAATCCTTTTGTCGATACTGGAACATTAAATTGTGTTCCAGTATCGAGCGATACTGGAACGTTTTTATGTTCTAGTATCGTTCGATACTGGTACACAGGTTATCAGTAGTAATTTGTCCCAGTATTGAACGATACTGGTTCATAATTTTATTCCAGTATCGCCCGATACTGGTACATTTTATATATGCCAGTATCGGCCGATACTGGAACACTGACTTTGTACCAGTATCGAACGATATTGGGTGTACCAGTCTAGTACATTCCAGAATTTGGGACCTAAAGTACACTTTTTCCCAATATCTGGTAATTTAAAGTTTGTCTTACACTTAATGATAGAAATGATAGATATTTAATAGTTATACAAGCAAACCAGAATCATTTATTTATTGAAGCTAGGATATACATATTTCGCAATGATAACAATAAAGAGATACTATATCATCCTTTCCTTCAATTATATAATATGCTTTGTATAAAAAACAATCACTTAATTTGATAGAGTTTGAGCTGGGCAAGCAATTGTAAAAACTACGCTGTATCTGGTTACCATGGTAACATCGAATTATTAAACAACTATCAGAGTTTTATTCAACGTTATCAAAATAGTATACCACTTATTAGTTTATGTTATAGCGGGTTTGGTTTAAATTACTCTTTTGTTTATCATAATTAAATACCAATATCGGATACAAATTGTGAATATCCCACCCATGTATCATGACTATTTATAATAATCACGGAGCAAATAAGGGCCCTAAATACGTAAACCAATTATGTGAAAAGTATACCCTTTTTGCTGAATTTTGTTTGTTCTGATACCCTATTCACGTTACGTACGTTACATGCCCCGGCTTGAAAAACTACTCTAAATATGGAACTTTTTGGACACGCCTGATACCCCTCTTGTTAGTAACGACTGAGCGTCCCCGTGAGAGATCAACATTGGGTAAGAGGAAAGCTACCGCTGCTATAACCTATTTCAGAACAAGTTAAGTGTGAAATTGTTTAAAGGCCATTCCAATTACTTACTACTTATAAAGGCCACCAAGATAACTAAAATACAATCATCAACAACTGTTAACTGTTTAAGGATGTATATTCAACCCTCTTTGTTTTCTATAGCAACAGAAAATATGAAGTTATATACATGCGTTGATAAGCGCATAAATTAATCATTTCCATCTTAAATTAATGTACTCAAGGTTGTTTCAATACCATCATATGTTATGAGTCTCATCGTTCTGGCAGAAGTAGTTCGATATTCGTTCTGTGCACACCGCGTGTGGTTTGAAATGGTGAATTGGATATATTGGAAGTATAATGGTGACTGACAATTTGTACAACTAGCATGCATAATTGCTACAAATGCTATGGTTGAATATATGAATACCATATATATGCACTGACAATAAATTCGGATAAAATCATGTATAGTAATTTTCATAAAAGTGGGAACACGATCAACGCAAAGAAACCACCGGCAAAGGAAGGTTCGGTTTGGTTCACAAAAGTGCAACCGATATCCATAGATAAATCGGATCAACTTGGCGTCGACAATGATGAGGAAGAGCCTCGAAAGATCAAAACCATCAAAAAAGATATTCACAAGTTCGGCGATGAGGTCACTTTGCACGGTCTGCGGTATGTCACCAATTCCGACTACCACATATTACGGAGGTAATTGTTTTGTTTATTATTTATATTTGTATAATATGTATTGGTACAGTGTTAAACCCGAGAAAAGTGCTTCCCGTAAGACATTTCGTGATACCCATCATCGTGTTGGAGCATGCGATTGGTATAGTCACGTGGGGTATAGTCTCTTCGATAAGAATATCACTGTTTGCAAATTGAAATCTTGTGCTAATTAGCTTTAATTAAGCAAAATAAAGTACCAATACCTAAATTGAGTGCACTATGTACTATTCCAGCAACACACTTCTATTGAATTATGGCGATCCCATTAACGCGTGTCTTTGTGTGAATTGAGTTGCCACCTCGAGTTCGATTCCCATTGATCATGAATATTTTTGGAGGAAACAAACGCGAGTTCGTTTTAGGAATATTTACTCCGGTATGCAGCTAATCGCTCTAGCCTAGGACTTGTACGATTTGACCTAAACAAATTGGAACATAAATGGTTTTTGTTGCAATTGTTTCAAAATGCGCTTCCGAACATTATATTAAAAATTGATAACATTTGAAGTTGGGAAAAATGCTAATTTGCATAACAATATATGGGTATATTTAGCCACATATGCAGGGGTTACCGTGCACCTCCACCACCCAGGACTCCCCCAAACCAACTCTTGACTCTTTTCATGGTCCTAAAACATATTCAGGATGTTACCGAAAAACAATTTCGTGTTATTCAAGATAGCGTCCTAAATGGCCGCCAAAACTGGACAAATTTCATAAAATGACATATAACAATAAAAATGCGTGGTGAAAGTATAGTTTTAATAGTGGGATGTATGTATTAAACAACTAGACACTCATATCCTGTATTTTTGCTTTGTTAACATACCTAAAATTGCACAATATCAACCAAAATGTATGAAGAAAACATAGTTTTAACAATGGGATGTATGTATTAGACCACTAGTAACTCATGTCCAGTATGTTTGCTTTGTTAACATACTTAAAATCCAAAATGGCTGCTATAACGAGCCCCATAATGGGTCCCAAAATGGCTGAAAAAATGTCAAATTCAATAAAATGGCATAATATCAACCAAAACGTGCGATGAAAGTATAGTTTTAACAATGGGATGTATGTATAAGACCACTAGTAACTCATATCCAGTATTTACGCTTTTGACATAACTTTCAACCAAGATGGCTGCCGAAATGGTCGTCGTAAAAATAGTCTATGAGAGTATTATAATAAATAGCGCCTTAGGGCAAAGGGCAACCCAACCGCCCATTTCAATAGCGTCTTCCCAAAACGTACTCCCAAATGACGGTCATTTGAATGGACACTGGTGCTACATTTGCATATACGCTATAACTAAGTTTAGGGACTGTTGTTTTGTTTCGCTTAATTGGGTGAGTTAGCACACATTTCTAATGTGCCAACAGCGGTATTCCTACCGGGGACAAATACTACACGACTACATGAATCACATGCTCCAACACGATGGTCATCACGGAAATTATGTTAATGAGCAACCTTTTCCTGTACCATATTCCTATACATACCTCAACTAGGCGTGGCGCACCAATAGAGTAAACAAATTTAGCCAAGAAAGAATGATGGAAGCAACTTCCATTGGTCCGTCCAATGACGACTGATGATGATGATGATGATGATGATGATGATGATGATGATGATGATGATGGTATAGTTATAATGAATTTCTCAAAATATGATTACTTCTATTAATCATGAGGCCTCAGACTTCATTACTGTTACAGCTGTGACCATTTCGCTTAAACAGTGGATGCTATTATTATTATACTGCCCCCCATGACAAAACAGCATAACTGACATGTTTTTCTTCAAAATTGACTTATGCAATGTAGGGGACTCAGAACATCATGTTAGACATGTAAAACAAAAAAATAATAATTAGAACTGTCCCTTTGTTTAAATAATTTGCCTGTTATAATGACTTAACATCAATAAACCCCATGACAAAATGATATAACAACACAGAGTACTTGTGCACTCAAGATAAACCACTTGAACTCAGTAACAACCGATCAGAATTGATTGCTCTGCATGACTGCTCCCCACTTAGCTCACAGGATGCGTACATGACAACCATATACAATTGAAATGCCTTCTATTGTTTATGATGACAACAAAGCCCACGACAAAACGAGATAACATCATCAAGTTTTTGGCTGAAATTTGTCAGATAAAACTGATAATTCTTTCTATTTTGATTAAAATAAAACATTACAAAGTGACGTAATCCAATTTTGTAAGTTTGTATGACAACAAATTATGAAATTTACCATATCGTGTACGTTTTGATTTTTGAAATGTTGTTTCTGTCTGAGATATCAGTTAATTTTTGGGAAAAACCCTTGACAAAACAAGATAACTGACATTTTGAACCTAAAATGTGCAATTTTCAGGAAAATTTCAGATGACTTTGACTTGTCAGTTATACTGTTTTGTCGGTGGGGGGGGGGGGGGGGGGGGGGGAGTATAGTATAGAAGCAAGTACGTAATGATTAAATGTTTCAAGTCCTACCATCTTCAAAGCCTCTCCCGTTTTACATTGATTCCGGATATCCAGGACAGTTTATTTTTACTCTTCAAACCATGATTTTGAAGTCATGAGGCAGGAATCGTATCGCACTGTATACTTGGAAGATATTTACGATTTATGATAAGAAATATTAATCTGCAAAACAAATCTGCTTTGGAAAAGTGTACTTTAGGTCCCAGACACTGGTATACCTGTATCGTTGAATATTGGAACATAAAAGTGGCCAGTATCGCTCGATACTGGTACGATTTTACTGTTCCAGTATCGGTTGATACTGGAAAACCAAATTGTGTTCAAGTATCGAGCGATACTGGTACAACCGGTAGTATTTTGTCCTAGTACATAAATGTGTTCCAGTATCGGATCGTCCGATACAGTAACTGAACACTGACCCTGTACCAGTATCGAACGATACTGGTTGCTCCAGTATCGGACGATACTAGAACAGTCCAGAATCTGGGACCTAAAGTACACTTTTTCCTCTGGTTTAAAAGAAAAAATATAGAGGTTATCCACGTAACGGATTAGCTGCCATCTTGCCGGGAATAATAACTGTGTAATATCATTAAAGAAGCCCCTTTAAAAAGAAAAATGTACCTTAATAATGGCCAGATTGGTGTCAATATGTTGTCAACATTTCGCGCGTTGCGCACATCAACATTAAGATGCGACGTCATTCGTTGAAATAAACAAACCAGCCGTGCCATTTTGCTATATAATAGGGTCGAACTGGTGTTCACCGGGAAAAATACCCTTTGCCCCCCCCCCCCCCTAACAAATACCACACATACGCCACTGAGGTAGGGTTAGGGTTAGGGTTAGGGTTAGGGTTAGGGTTAGGGTTAGGGGTTAGAGTTATGGTTTAGGGTTAGGATTAGGGTTAGGGTTAGGGTTAGGGTTTTAATGTAAATTATCTTTAGGTAAGTATGGGATTGATTATGGATTTGATGCAGTTAACAACCGATCAATGTATGTGGGACATTCTGGGTTTAGGTCAATGCACTTATTGCGCTATATGGGGCACATATGATACGCCCTATGGTGATTGGGCAGGTGCGCCAATAGAGATTTATATAGTTAATTTTCCTCTTACAGGATAATTGTAATTATAAAAATTGTTATCAGGAATGGAGTAACACTAATAATTATTAGAGGAGAATATTTCAAATTGTGGTTTTTCTTATTGCTTTTAAATTCTGAACGAGTAGTTTCGCAAAAGTGCCCCACCTCTATATTTTGGACCCCAACAATTTATTTTGGACTAAAATAACGAAGAATAACGAATATATATATATATATATATATATATATATACTTGTAGATAAGACTCTATTTGAGTCTGACTATCTTCATGCAATAAAAGAGTGCTCAATGCCATGCAGCAGAGCGTGAATAAATTAAAGTCAAATGGATGAGTTACTACTGAGAGTTTCATGCTACTGCATTCATCAGGTAACTGATTTTTTGTTATTCCGTGCTGAAGAAACAAACACAGGGTTGGTCGACTTAGGGTTGGTCGACTTAGGGTTGGTCTACCCCGGGTGGAAAGTCATGTGGGTATTTCCATTGCTGCATATATGTATTGGATATTGTGGTACTTTGTGTAGCCTAATTCTGAGCCTAGGGCGAACTTGCCCCGGCCTATGGGCGAACCTACCCCGGCGTGGGGCAAGTTCGCCCTTTTGAGACACATGTCTTTATCATGAAGTAGAATGTTTTTTGGCAAGACCAATATCAGATATATTAAAAAAACTTACGTTTTTTCCATGCTGACAGTTTCGCTGGTCATCGACCAGCTTTCTTAAAGCTACTGATCGGCTGTTGTTGATTTGCCGGGAAACTGACCGGAAGTGGTCAGTTTTGTGACGCCCTTGGTGGTGGAGGGCGTAATCAGTGGATCGTACACGTGACTGAGATTGTAGACCCCCTCGTCTCTGTGTTCATGATCTCTGTGCCTCGCCTCCTAATATCCAGATGGATTCCCGTATCCACCGTGCCTTTCTATTCTCTTCTCTGCCCAAAATTGAGGCCCCATCTCAGTTAATAACATGATTTGCCCTGGCCACGTGATCTGTGATGGCTGATTTATTAAGTTCTGTTAGTGATTCTTTGCGTTTAGATCTGGTGAAACTTGCTTGACCCGCTTTTTCTGCTTCGCGTGCGAAATCGCCTCTTTGTCTCGCCTACATAAGTCTTGTCACAGCTGGTACATGGTATTTCATAAGTTACATTTACTTTTATGTCTTTCTCTTGCTTGTCTTTTGGATGCACAAGCATATTTCTGATGGTCGTGTGTGGTTTCATGGCGGACGCTATGTTGTGTTTTTTTAGGACTCTGCTGACTTTTTCAGAGAGGCCTGCCACATAAGGAAGCACGACCATGCCTTTGCTTTTGTTTTCTTGGACTGCTTTCTGATTCTTTACAACTGCTGTTTTGTCTTTTTTCGCTTTCATTTGTTTCTTTACTTTATCCACTGTCCACTTCGGGTAGCCACAAACCGCAAGCGCTTCTCTGATGTGTTCCTCTTCTTTATGTTGGTCATCTTTTTCTGTGACTATTTTTTCATTTCTGTCGAGGAGCGTTCTGACTACGCCTAGCTTTTGGTGGAGTGGATGATGCGAGTTGAAAGACAAATTTTGGTATATATGAGTCTTTTTTCGGTACACCAATAATTTAACGGAGTTGTCTGGTTTTCTAAAGATTAGCGCATCCAGGAAAGGAATCTTGCCATCCTGTTCTTCCTCAAACGTGAACTTGATATTGGATGTTGGATCAATGGTGTTTAAATGGTCAGTTAATTCCTGTGTGGTACCACGTTTAATGATCTCCAATATATCATCCACATATCTTTTCCAAACCCGAGGTTTGCATGTCAAGGGTGCTGTTAAGATGGCTTCGGTTTCCAACCATTCCACGAAGAGGTTGGCCGCTATAGGGCTAACGGGTGATCCCATCGCTGCGCTAAATTTTTGTTTGTAAATGTTGCCTCTGAAGGAAAAATAATGTGGTCGTGAGAACAAACTTGAGTAAAGACATGATGTCGTCCACATCTAACAATGTTCTTTCTTTGAGATCTTTGTCATTTTGTAGTATTTTTCTGATGATCTCCAAAGTCTCTTCAATGGCCGTGTTTGTAAGTAAGAAGGGCGATGACGTCGTGGGAATTGAAAATGTCGTCATCTGCCAGTGACACCTCCCCGAGATCTTGTGCAAGGTGCTGTGAGTTTTTCACATGGTGTGTCGTCGTGCCCACTAAAGGTGCGAGGATATCCGCTAACGATCTCGAGACATTATAACCTATGCTACCCGTATAGTCGACTATGGGTCTAAGTGGTTTATCCGGTTTGTGTATTTTTGGCGTAGCATATAACCTCGGGATCGATTCCACCAGAGGGACGAAGATACTCATGTTGTTGAGTGGTGATTTTGGATTGATCTTTTAGTGTCTTCAGTGTTGACATAAGCTCCTTTTTGAGAAAGCTGGTCGATGACCAGCGAAACTGTCAGCATCGAAAAAACGTAAGTTTTTTTAATATATCTGATATTGATAATTTGATATTGGTTTTGCCAAAAAACATTCTACTTCATGATTATCAACAGACCTGACGAATCTATTTACGGACATGTCTTTATCATTTACTCTTGCCTTTGCAGTAAGGCCTAGAGTACTGAGATAATGATCGTATGTAGCCCAGCTATCAATCTTTCACATGATATCAATAGGTCCATTCAATCTTTAAAATTGGCGTCTCTAGACCTCTTCAAATAAAAATTGGGCGAATATTTCCCGCTCTCCCCTACCGTTGGTTAAGGGTAAATGAATTAACCCTGGTTTGTGAGGGGGGGGGGGGGGTTAATGAAGTCATGTGGTTTGAGAGGTACATTGTTAATAAGTAATGTGGCAAAACCATAGATTTATTAATGTAGATGGGTATAACGCATGGGAAGGCCATGAGATAATTAAATGTTTCCAAATACATTACACTGCAGACATGACGGGCTGATTCAAAATACAGATTCCGCAGATGTGTGCTCATTTTGGCGCTGTTTTAGTCGGCAAGGAATAATGCTTATAACGTTGCGTTTTATTATCAAATTACACCGGAGTTATTGACATCTCATCAACTCAAGTTTTACAGCAATTGACAACTCATCGACTCAAGTTACAACTCATCAGTAGCATTGTTTGTAATTATTTAAAATATTTCTCATCGTGATTCCAAACTGGTGATTACATTTAATAATGTTGACGTTTTTGAAACAGTTTGTCATGACATAAATTGTCCGCTTAGGAGCGCTATTAATTCGGTCTAGTAAACCTATTGTTATCACTTACTACGAGAGGATTTCCTGGTTGTATATTTAAATTCGGGGCGTGTAAGACGGTACTTCTTGCTAACTGCATGGGTGAGTTTCCATTATGTTGCAAATTACATCCACGCTTAATGCGTTTTAAACTACTCAATGAGTGTTGCAATACTGCCGGTTGGTTGCACACGAGAATTATGTCATATAGCAACCACCTTTGATGGAAGGCGAATATTTAAATTTGTTGCCGGTTTTTAGGGCAGCAATTTATAGAGCTGCTAAGCGGGCCTTGTAGCGTAATGGAAATTTTGGAATGTCGTCTGCAGACGCCTGCGGCGTGGAAAGTGTTAAAAATATAAACTCTGATGTTATCGTGAACAAATACTTTTACTGTCGATCTCAGCGTATAGTTTTCGCAGCACCACCTCATTCGAAAAAGGAAAGACGTAATTATAACGCTAACCATTGTACAAACATTATTTTACAGATTGATATGGCTGGTATTTTTGGTTGGAATATGGTTTTGGCTCGGACATGACATCCGGGATAGTTTCAGCAAGTTCTGGGACTACCCTCTCTCCACAGTGATTACAATGAACTATGTAAAAAACATCACTTTTCCCGCAATAACTATATGCAACTACAACTTATTCAGGGCGTCTGTTGTCACTCCACAACAGGTAGGAACTTGGTCACCAAAATAAATGTAGACACAAATTTTGCTTTAGTAGCTGCCACACTGTATTCCATCTTGGACCTCGGCAGGACGGTAACCGCAGGTGTTATTCTTGCCAACATTTGGAATAAAGTTGAATATGTGAGGAATTTCTATCCTTGCTCTTACCCATTCATCCAGGAAGTGGTTAAAGTTGAAGGCCAAACAACTAATGTAATTTTAGATCCGTCATTGAAGAGTTATCCTGAATCCATTACATACACACATTAAATATTTACACTTTATTTTGTATGACGACAATGCATTGCACTTATCTTACGGGTGCAATAAAACTGATAAACGCAGGGCACCGATGCATTGTATGCGCGCCCTTAATTCCGCGAATGATATTGCAGAGTAGTTGTGTTGTACTGCCCTCTATTATTGTCTCATCGGTGGTCAAACAGCACCACTATTCAGTTTTGACCTATCGACCCATACGATGATCTTAGAATCTTAAAATATTCAAATCACATCCAGATACCTTATTGTTGGTAAGACGATACACAATTTTGTACGCATCACTATGACAATAAACACTAACGTGTCTGATATGTAGTTATTTTACCCATTTCATAATACCAACAGGCACTAATCGCAAGCAGCATTTTCAACCCAAACCCCAATGATAGGCTACCAGTCAACTGGACAGCGTACGTAATACAAGCAGGACGCCCTCTAGATACTGAGGCTTTTGTTCTTAACACGGCGCACCGAGTTGAAGAAATGTTGTTTGGATGTACTTGGCGGAGCGTTGAGCCCTGCAGTGCAGCCAACTTTACAAAGATAATTGCTGACTGGGGTGTTTGTTACTCATTCAATAACGATCCATCGACTGCGCTCGAGGTGAAACTACCGGGAAGCAGCAATGGCCTCAAAATGCAATTAAACATTGAAGAAGATGAATACACCTACGGAGAAAACACCGGCGCCGGTATGAAGGTTTGTATTAAATATGTCCATTTGACATTTTTGGATCCCGTATTCCCGCACCGATGTCATAAATTAACGAGTCCGATTTTTTGAGTCCTAGACCCATCGTATTTAGGTGTACGGGTTCTATATACTGCACTCATCAGTAGTTTGTTAACTTTGTTGACAAGATCACGGCTTTCCGTGCGATTCTCTGGAAGCTAAGACGCTCAGAGATAGGGCACTGTCACATTTAGCTGGATAAGGATTTAGAGGATAGGAGGAAGTAAATAGTATCCCGGATCCTAGCTGGGATCTTCAAAATCAAAGGAACTAAAATGTTTGGGCAAATATTTCCGATTTTTCTTCTGAAAAAATTGGAAGAAAGCCAGTAATAATACGTCTTTGTGGTATCTTTTGGCGCAAACACTGTACACGTTGCATACTCTTTATCTTAGAGAACAGTTTCATTTAAACTCGATAAAATTATGAAAACTGCAACGATACTCGATACGTTTTGGGCTCGATATTGTATGATTTGAGGTTCGATAATGTAAACAGCACAGTAGCGCTCGATATCGGGATCGATACGAGGGCCATGCCAGTAGGCACTATAACCCTGGGAATTTCAAGCAATACACCAATGATAATAATGTTTATGTTCATGACTATCATATCGAGACTGGTATCGAGACAGTATAGAGTAATCGATAAGACGGGACATCGACACAAATATTGAAATAAGAGGCTTGTCACACCTAGCCGATTTGGCTCGTCATAGCTATATCGAAGCACAAATTTGGCGATTTTCGGGATCGTTACTAGTACAGTTATAACGCAACGGTATCACATCGCTAGAACGGTAGTACATCGTTAGTACTTCGGCAGGACTACGGTCAGGGATTCTATAGCTACAGCTGCGCCTTTATAACCTGAAGCTATATTAACATAGGCCTACCGCACCAATTGTCCTTTAGACCAGGGATAATATATGCTACTCGATAAATAATACCTTGTTGCTCGGTACTGATCTCGATATATATATTTGTTCAAATCAGTCGTAACGAGTCTCAATATGATCTCGATCTTGTATAATGAGATTTATCCTTATAAAAAATAACCAGTTTTCCCTATCGACGGGTTCGTTTCCTTGATTTTCCTTGCATGATGAGGATTTTGGCAAGACTGATTTACATTGTAGGTATACAAATGCATTGGTTTTGAACTAGATGCTTAAAATGTTACGATTTTGTGGAATAACTACTGATACAAAATTACGACGCTCCTTACGTTGGAATCGTCAAGGTGGGGGAACAATTACATGATTAACCCTCAACGAAACTGATTTCACAATGCACACACTGTTGAAAATAAGTAGTTTGATAAGGACCGAAACGTCCACAATAAAAAGGAAATTGGATTAGATACAATGCACATTTCTCATGTTCATGGTTCATCCCCAATCCTGATGAATCTTTTCAACAAGTAGTTTGGAAGTTTGAAATTTGAATAAGACTATATTTCGGATGTTGAATAAAAGTGACGCTGTCAATACGTTGTATATGGTATTTGTTATTTCAGGTATTGCTGCATGCCCCCGGACAATTTCCTCTGGTCAAAGAACTCGGATTCTCCATCGCACCAGGATTCCAAACGTCTGTCAGTGTGCGATACAATTCGGTACGTATTGTTGCTAGGCACAATGATCGAGACTCAGTGCCTTAGACTCGTATTCTTGTGGCGTGTTTAAGCTAAACACGCGTTTAATTTTGACTTTAAACACGTCGCTTAACCATGTTGAAAAATGCCTACATTTTAAACATGGGTATAGGGGTAGCTTGACGCGCGTTTAACTTAACTCGTGCACCAAATGTACGCCTTAAATGATAACTCCACCGTGCCCGGTGCAAGATGACGTGTATATCTCGCAGTCTTAAAAATACACATGCATTTGAGGAATTCGGTCGATATTTATTGTAACCCATGTGGGCCGCGATCAATTGAATACCCTTATACAGTGAAGTGAACGCACGACCAGTCTGGGGACGAGATCCGCAGAATTCAAAGCGGGTTTTGTTAAACACGTCGTTTGAAAGGAATATACGCGTTTAAGTTAGACACGAATTTAATTAGACACGGTTTTAAGCTAAAACCGCGTTGTCAAAGTACGAGAATATGACCCTTAGTGTCTGGGGGCTAATAAGAACATGGAGAATGATTTGTCCCATTTATAATATGCTTCATTTCCTCAAATTGATTAAGAATCAACGTGTTTGGTTCTCAATTATTTAAAACATTCAGATAACCAACTTACCAAAACCATATCCTTCAAACTGTACCAACCGACCTCTGGCGCATTCCAAGCACTATACCGTTGCTCTGTGTAGGTATGAATGCAAAGTTGACTACGTCATCGAGGTATGTGGATGCAAGGATGTACGATACCAAGGTGAGTAAGGCTTAACGGTGAAATACCGCCGCTGGGCCAATCGGCATTCCGTTATATTGGAATTAGTATTAATTTGTGTTTCAAATGACACCAGTCAATCAGAAGATTAATCTTGTAGGTTTCATTTCTCAACCCACAACTGATGACCGTGAAGGTTTGCCGGTAAATTACGAGTACACCTGTGTTGGTACATTGAATTTAAACGTAAATGTACTGAACTTTGGAAATCATTATAAATTGAAGACGTAACTTGAATTCTCGTCACACCACTTTGACTTTCACCAGCCATGTCAGCATTCCGTTCAGTTAAATAAGCCATATCTCTCTTAATCTTAATAAGTACGGGGTGGCGGAGGCTAATGTTATGTGTCTTTAATAGCGGGTCATCACTATTATTTTCAGGTACGACTTCAGTATTTGTATGAGATCAAAAATTGCAATGAAAAATCATACATTGATAAGCTATTGAAACGGACTAAACAAATGGAATGGACGTTATATTCCGATATCTTTATTAACGAAACACAGCCTTGCATATGATTTTCATATCTAGATAACGGGAAAGATGTTAGGGTTTGCTCACCACCGGAACAAGTTGACTGCGTTTATGCTGCTGAAGGTAAATAAAGCTTCGCTATAATTTTGTGAAATGTGTACCTGTACTTCAAACACATGTTTGATTGGTAAAGTGTCATAGGTTAATGAGTTCTATGACTGAGAGTCCTTGGCCTATTTAAACTTATGAACGTCTATTTTAACATATACGGTGATTTTAATTCACTGTGAGTCTATGGGAGTTAGAACTCTCAATATATGTTATTGCTGGACAATTTATTTATTGGTTAAACTTTGTTTTTCTTTTGTTCTTATGTTTTGGTTGGCTATGTTCTATCATTGCTATGTGAGGATTTTCTTAACCAGATACCAATAGTCTTCTACCTTCAGCACGATTGCTAGCACAGGTAGATGTTGATACATACTTTACCATAACCTCGGAAATACTGCGATTTGACAAACGTTCTGTAAACATATCTGGCAAAAAAAACCTCGCATAACAATAATGGTACATAGCCAGCAAAAACTCATGAGCACAATAAAAAATAAACATGATTTCGACTGGAAATCGTGATTGTATGGTCTTGAATCTTATGTTGAATGTTAGAAACACCTTTTCCCTCAATTATAAGCAAAAACCGGGCGATTATTTGGAACTTTTTTGGCGGGATTTTGAGGTCGGCCATGTTTAGTGACGTCATTGTGACGTCATGCGTGGAATGTTTGCACTTGCTTTGGTGTGTATGGAAAGAGGGGACTTAGCTATACCATGGTACCAAATAAGCATGCTCTGTATCTCGGTTTGGAATTTTTAGGAGGGGGGGGGGGTGGTAACAACCCTCCCCCCTTATGTAGCAGTGTTATAAAAACGTCTCAGGAGGACGAGGGTTAAAGCCCACCTACAAAATGTTCAGGACTTCAAACCACTAGCGGCACTCTCCACTGTCAAAATTAAATTTGTGTTACCTACCCAGGGTCCAAAGAACCAACTCTATTGAAATTTTCTTATCAATATAAGTTATATGGGATGTCCTTAACAATACGATAGTTATTACTTGGACCTATTATGACAACGTCACAAAAGGCTATATTTCTTTTTTAAAAATATATGAATACCAACTTATCAACTGTTTAATTGTAGAGGCATTCATCGCTGATGACGTAGACTGCTCGTGTCAGGTGCCTTGTCATTCGTCAGGCTACGAGGGGCGCGTCTCCATGGCAACCTGGCCATCAACATTTGTAGCAAGTGATATAGGACGCAAACTTAATGTGTCCGAGAGTTTTGCAAGGTGTGTTTATAGGGGATTGGGTGGTAATGGCTGATAACTGAAAGTTAATCATTCGATCAATTATACATTATTTTTTGACAATATGTACTTAGATTCCGAGATGAATACCAATGCTCTTGAAACCACGTTTAACCTGTATAGAAAGCTTAGCGATTGGTTGAAAATAACTTAATTCTACGACAGTGCATTCAGAGCTTGGACGTCCATTGCGTAAATTAAAATGGCAAATTGGTAATTAGGATTGCCCTCTTTTTTAGTCACTGTTTCACATCAAAAAGTTATATCCGTAACCGTGTCTATCCCGTCGAAGGAGGTCTATACAAACCAACAACTGATTAAATATTTTGAGCTCTGTTTACCCTGTACAATAGAATCACACACAGTCAAAATGATGAGAATATTATTAAATTACCTTGTTATTCAATCTTGACTGGGTACTAAACTGTGCACTACATTAACAACTACTATACTTGACTATTGAAAAGAAGGTTAGCTGCAAAGACTATGCCAAAATATCAACATCCTTTTACGAATGCAATGATTTATATATCAATTATTACAGGGAAAATCTGTTGGAGCTCAGTGTATATTTTGAAGAATTGAGCTACCAGGAAATTAAACAGGTTCCAGCGTATGACGTCGCGAGTTTGCAAAGTAAGTATATGCACTTTCTTGACTTTCTTTGTCAGGGACTCTTGCAACCCTTTTACTCACCGGTCATGGCAGCTGAACGTGTTGGATGCGTTGGATGCCGATTGCGCGAGAGAGTCTTTGGGCAAATCACTAAATCCTACGAGCAGAAAAGTCAAAACTTTTTCTACTGTATTTCCATGATTATTTAACACTCATTATATTATTGTATTTCAATACCATATTTGGAATCACCATGAGAAATGCATTGAAATATGGGAAAAGGTGTACTTCAGCGCCCATATACTGGTATACCAGTATCGTCCAATACTGGAACATAAAGTTGCCAATATCGGTCGATACTGGTACGATGTTACTATTCTAGCATTGGAAGATACTTGAACACCAAATTGTGCACCAGTATCGAGCGCTACTGAATTTTTATTTGTTCCAGTATCGGGCGTTACTGGTACACGTGATACCAGTGAGATTTGTTCCAGCATTGAACGATAAACCAGTATCACCCGATACTGGAACATTTTATATGTGCTAGTATCGGCCGATACTGGAACACTGACTTTGTACCAGTGTCGGACGATATTGGATGTTCCAGTATCGGTTGATACTAGTACAGTCCAGAATCTTGGACCTAAAGTACACTTTTCCCCCTAATGTTTGCGTGGTCTTTCATGTTTGCGCTCCTTATTATTATAACATGGTTTGTTACACTTGCCTTTGATTCTCTTACCATGCTTACAGGTGACGTTGGCGGTTATATGGGTCTTCTATGTGGGATGAGCATAATCACCGTTGGCGAATTCCTCGACTTCACCATCAAAATGTTATTCAGACATTGCCGTCGAAAGACAAAGGTCTCTTCGATAGCCGTACAGGGCTGACTATAGTTAAAGGCAACGCTTCACGGCAATATGTACATATTGATAGCCAAGTTTTAAAGCTCTAGACATAGCCGATACAAAATAAATTGTACATTATAGGATATAGAGAAAATAACACGAAAATGCGCGTTACTAGTATTTACTTCACATCAAGGTGCCTTGCTTATTCTGCCAAACAGTGTTTAACATTTGCCCACATATACATGAATTTAACTTTGATAAGATGGTTCACCATTGAATGACTAGACTGAAACAATTACAAGTATGTGTCCTTCACACGAACACAAGCCCCATTGGAAACATGTGTATTAGCAACAAATCGGTTTTTATCTGCAATTTAGTTGGTGTTTTTTACTTAATATTAGATTACAAAATGATGTCCATTCAACCGAAGAGGTCTAAAGTGGGTTTGGCCAGTTTCACTGCTTTTATGTAGTATCGTTAAGGATAATAATAATGTTTTCTTTGGGTTTTTTAAACACTTTTCGCCTTTAATAACAATGAATATGTCTGATTACCTACATCACTCCACTCATATGTTCACAGTATGATAATTCATGTTTTTTCAAGGATTGTTCACCACCGATTTGAACGAATATTCGATCGAACCATCATAATTAAAGTTTAAAACAATTAGGGGAGGATGGGGCAACTGGCCCGGTTAAGCATATTTCATGATATAAAAGATTAAAGCTCGTGTAAATATTTATGGAATTGCTATGAAAATATCACCCATGTAACTGTTTACATATAACATATAATCAATGTTAAAAAATATCTAAAGAAAAGGCCAATTACCACTAACTGAAAACTTTACTTCGCACGGACCAGTTACCCCATCATTGGGGCAACTAGTCTTTTATGTTCCAACGGAGAGAACACATAGAAATCAGTGAATGACAACACGGAAACGAGTCAGTATTTTCTTTACAAACACATTTCCATATTATTCAACATGTAAAAAGGATACATGTCTCATGAAACCCATGTTTTATACAGTTTTCGTGGTTAACGTGTAAATAGCAGTATACTAATGGTGTACGAAGCAAGCGAAATTTTCGACTGCACATTTATTAGATGAAACGGTATGAACCTAGTTAAATGGTTACATGGTTGTGATATTCAGATGCCCCATACGTTTGTCGATATATACCCCTTTCTTTAATGACTTTATTTACTTCATATAATCATCATTTAGTACTTATAATAAACCATCTTGATATTTTGCCAGCTTTTCATGTTACAGGGGAAGTTAGTCAATATGACAATGATGACCCAACGGTTAATATACACAAAAAGCAGTGGACAAAAAACATAAATCATGATATTTCGTCATTGCAAATACCTTTACAGACATCATTCAAAATACAATAAAGATGTAATTAATAATACCTAGGTTTTAAACCATTCTAAAGGAATTTCATATCATATTGTAATCCTTCAATAGCAGAAATAGTGGTATTAGACCCAAAATGCCCCAAAATGTCTAAGAACTAAAAAGAATGTGAATTATTTCATATTCTATTCACATTTCAATACCGAGTCATGTTTTATTGACACTACCAACTAATTTTCAACATGAATTTTACAATTTTGATTAAGTTTTTGCAGGCGGACCAGTTGCCCCATACCCTTCGGACCACTTGCCCTAACAAATGACTTAGCACTTTGTCGAGATGAAACATTATTCAAACACGGCTGTGACGTAATAAATTGTACGCCAAAATGTTTTAAAACATACCACCATTTGTCATAATAATCAATAACTCCAATACATTTCAGAAAAAAGGCAAACCTGCATTTTTGTATTTAGCCATTACACAGATTTCTGTAGCCAGCGAGTATCTTTGAATTCGCAAATATTACGGCGTTCGGGTCCTACAAGTAGACGAGTGTCTTTAGATAAAAAATAAGAAATGGTGTACTTTTTATTTGCAAATTCAAAAACTAATAACTCTACCAAATGAATACCCGTGATAATGATTTAAGTTGAAGCATTCTTTAAATGATAATATTGATCGCAAATCCAAACTACCAATGTCCCAAGTTAGCAATATGCGCCATTTTACGGTCATTTCAACCACAACCTATGGTTTTAATCATATTTCGGAAAGTCCCTAAGCACACTACAATATAGCACCCATCAAATGCAATATGCAACTAGCATCTTAAGACGACTGTACTGCATGTATATATTTACTGTTGCATATCTATCAATCATATAAAGTACATTAAACATGATCTACATGTCAACCCATCTTCATATATCGGCCATACTATCTGTGAATTTTCAATCAGTCACTCAAGGAGGTGGCTTCAAAGATCTGGAGAATATCACATGTGTAAATACCCTAAAGTTACAAATGTTTTGGATTGTAGAAGGTAAGGATATATGTCAAGTTTCAACAAAAGTCGCACTGTTCAAAAGAAAGCAGTATGCCCATACAATTACAAAATCCTTCATTTCGGACCACTTGCCCCATGGACCAGTTGCCCCATATTCCCCTAAAATTGTATAATTTTTATTGTTACACTCTGTACAATGTTCGGGTGTAACAGGTTACTCTTGAACACATCAAATCATCCGAACACACGTAAATCAACTTACCTTTGAAAATCATTACGTGAGCAAAGTACGAGGGTCATTCAATATGTTCTACCTCCTACCCCATAACTTTGCTTTTATATAAGCCAGTCTCATGCTAGTCAAGCCAGTCATATTCTACAATTGTAGCTGTGCATCTCAGCTACATATTATTATTAAGTTGGCCTGAGTACAGGTTGTTCTTTTCTGGAGATGCAGTGGCAACCCAATGTCCATTTAGTGTGACGGAAACAAATGAATAACAGCAAGAAAAGCATACAGTGCTTATTATTTCGCCAATTCTAAGAGATCAAACTACGAATCTACGGGTCAAATGTAATCGTTCTAAATGTTAGATATATATTTTACAGACTATAAACAATAAACATGACTGATTTGAAATGACAAATATGCCGTTTGATTAGCTAGAACCAAATCAGGACAATCGATACGCTTAACCCTCACTAAAAGGAAACACTGCACATTTTATAATTGTTTTTCATAAGAACTGAGGGATGTTCAATATACAGGAGGCTAAATGGAGGGATCAATGTCTCCCCAAGAGTTGCTTTTCGACAATTGAATGCCTGATTGACTATTCTGAAGGTTGAACATCAAGGCAAAATTGACTATCATGCTAAAGATTTATGATACGACTCTTCTTCACTTTGGAATGAATTGTAATGACAAATATGACCCATTAGCAGTATTCCAGTATGCTAAAGGAATAGCAATACATTCGAGTTTATATTATACTATTTGCAAGCTTACAAGAGTTCATACTGCGTACAATCTAATTCATACGTGATCATTCCGTATTATATTTAGATATCATCCATTGTTATCCCTTTTCAGTATTACAGTCGTGCTCTTTTTGTGACGTGTTCTACCAAAACCAGACACAATTGGGCAAGATATCAACATTGAGTTAGTAATTGATTATTAATTGATTATTACAGTAGAGATCTTCAGCTTTGAATGGTACTTTCCTTTTTTAATCGGACTTCATAAAGCGGAGTTAAATCATTTTCAAGTTCGTCTTTATGAAAACTCGTCTTTATGACAACGTACTTACAATGTACTTCAATGTACTTTTTAAAAAGAAAAAAGAAAAAAAAAGGATTTGTTGTTTTTTGTTTGATTTTTTAATCTGAAACTTTTACAATATTGTTCTAACCACTCTGAAGATTAATTATTTACAAGAAACTCAAATTCCCAAAAAATCACCCCCAATTAGGCTTTGGGCTATTTCTCAGTTTGGAGCTCTGCCCAATTCCGTCTGGTTTCAGTAGAACACGTCACTGATATTTAACCATACAAAACCTAGAAGATTTTATTTTTATATTAGCGATGTTATGAGGGAGGAGGTAGAACTTATTGAATGACACTCGTATGTTGGGTGAACAAAACAAATACCCTTGCACATAAGATATTTCTCAAAACCTTACTTATATATACAGGTATGCATGAATGAAAGGAACAATACTTGTGCTTTAGGTACCATATTCTAGTATACCAGTATCGTTTACTAGTGGAACATAAAAGTTGCCAGTATCGCTCGATACTGGTACTATTACTAAACAGTGGCGTATCCAGCTTTTGAAAACTGGGGGGGGGGGGGGGGGAGGGGGAGGGTAGGGGGGCACGACCATAGTTGTACCGACGAAAGGCATGATGTACCGACAATTTTTTTTTCAGACTCCCAAAAAAAATCGTAAAACTTTCACAATGTTTTTCCTGTCAGCAGCGGAAAAGTGTGGGGGGGGGGGGGGGGGGGGGGGGGCGGTAGCGATGAAGTTGTCCGCATAACCGGCCAAAAAAAAAATCGCATTGTCAAAATCGCAAATCTACCGACGGAGGGTCGTTTTTACCAACGGGGTTATTTCAGGGGAGGGCACCGGGGTACGCCACTTTTACTAAATAGAGTTTGTATGTTCAGTACACATGCTACCGGCAATGATTTATCCCAGTGTTATGTGTGCCAATATCGTCCGATACCATAACACTGACTTTGTACCAGTATCGAACGATACTGGGTTCCCGTATCGTACTAGTACAGTTCAGAATAGGAACCAAAAGTACAGTTTTTCCTAAAGAAATAGTAATAATACAATTAATTACATAATATAGATTGTAATGGAATTCGTCACTGAATAGGCCAATGTTTATATAAATGTACGTAATCATACAGGCTGTCTAAATTATTTCATTTAATATTAAACTGAAAACAAGATTTTAGGATTGAATTTAAAGTACGGATAGCAGACATAAGTATGCAATAATACATATAGTATTATAGTATTAAAGGCCGCCATTGTATGAAGATATATCGTTGAAGTACTGATTCTTATATACAGTTGTAAAGACTGAGTAATCATTAACCATAACTCTACCCCTGTCCCCCCCCCCCCCCCCCACTTTCTTAAGAATTTCTTTTGCAACGCCGAAAAGTGACCACAATATCCCGATGATTTAAACCAGGAACCTCCAGCAACAGCGGCTTAGGATTTCTCACTACACCATGGGTGTCAAGGCTACTTGACGCAGTATGTTGCGCCAAGTATATGGGCTGGGTCCATTTTTTCAGGTTCAACTTCAACGGCGGGTGGAACAAACTTTCTCAGTCGTGGTATTTTGTGGTATATGGTAGGGTTATGGTTAATGCTAGGAAAGGCGTACTGCTCACAAATGGTTTACTTATGATTAAGATATTTTTCTTCAAGAGCCATGAACTGCATCCGGCAAAGCAATTTAAATTTTTCATTTGGCTTTTCAATGGACAAGTATAAATGGAGGAATTTTGTACGACGAAAACTTAAAAAAATACCATATGAATATAAATAAAATGTTGATGTTTTGCTTTTTGTCGTGTTGTGTATTTTTCTTCAAGAGCCATGAACTGCTTCCGGCAAAGCAATTTAAATTATGGATTTGGCTTTTCAATGGACAGGTATAAATGGAGGGATTTTGTACGACGAAAACTGGAAAAAAAAGGAAATGAATAAAATATTGATGTTTTGCCTTTTGTCGTGTCTTTAAAAATAATATGATAACTGATCGTAGGCCTGTACAACGACAATTGTCACTGTATTGACACTTTTGAGGTTGGGAGTCCCTATATGATTTATTTTTCGCATCTACTAAAATAATTGTTACTGGATATTTTTATATTTGCCTTTCTTTTGCTTGCGCGTCCGTAATGACTGACATGCTTTTAACATTTTGGAAAAACAGTTATTCCATGAAATACGTTGTCACAATGTCACGCAACTCTGATGCCTCATGATATTAGTCTCACTTTATAAGTTGTCTTTATGTGCAACTTTTCAGAACAGTCAATCTGATTCAGTCTCTCGCTTGAAAAACCTAAGAATTTCACAGCTCGTATGAAAAGCAATTATTTTAATTTGCAGTGTTCCCTAGGAGAGCGTTAAACATAATGGTTGGCCTGATCTGGTCCTGCATGGCTATTATACTGAGGGAAATTTTTGTCCGACGAATCAGTACTTTTCTATCATAGTTAGATATTATCAGTTGTTTTCCATTTCCAGCATTAAATTGTGCTCTTATATCTAATCATACAAAAATAATAAGTACAAACAAAAACACGACAAAAAGCAAAACATCAACTTGTATTTATTTTCATGGTATTTTCCGGCTTTCGTCGTATGGAATCACTCCAAGAACAAACGTGAAATTGGACTCAATCATCGTACACTATAAAGGACTACACGTTTAGCTAAAGATATAGATCTACAATCATTTCATGGGACTGGCACTTATATTAGCGAAGGTATGAGAGGTAGAACTTATTGAATAACCCTCGTAGTATGACAAACCCGACATAAGTCGCCAGAACACTGAAAATACAGCTCGATAGAGTTGTCACAAATCAATAGAAAACAAAGGAATTTTCAAGAGATTTATTGATTTTTCATTGGCAAAAGTTTGAGCAATTTCTCCAAGTGATACATCATTTTAAAGCTTGTCATTTTAGCATTTTCAATCTCAACAAATCAGAAGAAAACAAATTTCAGCACTTATGTCTGGTTTTGTGGGAGCAGGTCACAAATGGTTTACTTACGATTAAGATATTTTTCTTCAAGAGCCATGAACTGCATCAGGCAAAGCAATTTGAATGTTTGATTTGGCTTTTCAATGGACAGGTACAAATGGAGGGATTTTGTAGGACGAAAATTGAAAATTAAAATACCAGGAAAATAAATAAAATGTTGATGTTTTGCTTTTTGTCGTGTCTTTTAAAAAAAAAATGATACCAGATCGTAGGCCTATACAACGACAATTGTCACTGTATTGATACATTTGAGGTTGGGAGTCCCTATATGATTTGTTTTTCGCATCTACTAAAATAATTGTTACTGGATATTTGTTATATTTGCCTTTCTTTTGCTTGCGCGTCCGAAATGATTGACATGCTTTTAACATTTTGGAAAAACAGTTATTCCATATAATACGTTGTCACAATGTCACGCAACTCTGATGCCTCATGATATTAGTCTCACTTTATAAGTTGTCTTTATGTGCAACTTTTCAGAACAGTCAATCTGATTCAGTCTCTTGAAAAACCTAAGAATTTCACAGCTCGTATGAAAAGCAATTATTTTTATTTGCAGTGTTCCCTAGGAGAGCGTTGGCCTGATCTGGTCCTGCATGGCTATTATACTGAGGGAAATTTTTGTCCGACGAATCAGTACTTTTCTATCATAGTTAGATATTATCAGTTGTTTTCCATTTCCAGCATTAAATTGTGCTCTTATATCTAATCATATAAAAATGATAAGTACAAACAAAAACACGACAAAAAGCAAAACATCAACTTGTATTTATTTTCATGGTATTTTCCGGCTTTCGTCGTATGGAATCACTCCAAGAACAAACGTGAAATTGGACTCAATCATCGTACACTATAAAGGACTACACGTTTAGCTAAAGATATAGATCTACAATCATTTCATGGGACTGGCATTTTCAAATTGACACTTTGATAAAGAGTCAAACTATCTCTGGGGGCAGTGTTCATGAATCTTTATCTTTGTATAATATTGCTAAGGGAATTTTTTTTTTCAATTGCTAATACAGCCAACCGTTATAATCGGTCTAATATTGGGCCTTCCCCCGGATAATTATTTTCACATCGACATAAGTTGATATCAAAAGAAAGCTCATTCTTCTAATTATTTCTGTAAAATCCTAGGCGCAAGATAATGTTGCATTGAGACGTTATAGGCCAAAAATGCAGTGAAATACCGCCAAAGATGGTTAACCACCCGGCTAGTTTGTGTACTACATGTACTCAATGGGCAAATTTCATGTCACCATGTGCTTCTAAAATAAGAACCATTGGAGTTATGCAACTCAAACTTTGGAATATGACTATTATAAAGATGACCCTTCATGTAGAATAGAAAACAGAAATCGGAACACCTTCTTGACATCACCCAGAAGTGAAGGAGCTATATCGATGAAATTTGTCTGAGTAATCATTGGTTCTTAAGAACATTATGGTGCAAAAATGGTCTCATATTAAAGTATGTTTACTCTTTATACAGGTGGCGCTAGATGCCAAGGCCATGTAAATCAATGACGTCCCCCAACGGTGCTGTGTACATGGTAAACGATAATGGTCCAAAAACGGATCCTTGTGGGTAGCCTTCCAGAAGAGTATGAGGTTTAAACTTTTTGTCATTTACAGAGATAAATTGAGACCTACGAGTGACAAATGACCAAAAAAAAAAAAAAATCTGGGAATAATATTCTTCTGGAAGGCGTCCTACAAAAATCAGTTATTGGACCACTATCATTTACCATGTACACATCACCGTTGGAAGACGTCATTGATTTACATGGCCTTGGCATCTAGCGCCACCTGTATAAAAAGTAAACATACTTATGAGACCATTTTTGCACCATAATGTTTTTAAGGACCAGTGATTACAAAATTTCATCGATATAGCTCCTTCACTTCTGGGTGATGTCAAGAACTTTTTGATACCCCCTCGTACATTTAACAGTGCAATAATAGATTAAGATCATTATAGCAAATGTAAATAATACAAACCATGTTTGATCTCCATATCGATGGAACATTTTAATATTTGTTGATAGGTTTCAAAGTTCACACGATGAAAACATATTAAAATTGATAAACATTCAAGCGTATCTATTAAAGTAGTAATAATTCCGACATTGGACACGGTACCATATACATTTTGATAACACAGATTAAATTCTATGATGGACCTTCCAACTTGTTTGCTATTTTTCTCCTGGATGGCAATACTCTTCAGCACTGGCAAGTCAGAAGGTTTGTACCTGTATGATGATATTTGCCTGCTAATTTCATTGATGTTGAACTTAACAAAGCAAGCGTAACCACTTCCGTCTTTCCAGGCCTGTAGCCATGATTCATTTCGAGAGGGTTGGGACGGATTTGGTCAAAAGAGGACCTTTTTTCCAAAGTGTGGACATTTTTACCAGAGAGGGGGAGTGTGATTTAGTGGAATATGGACCTTTATTCACAAAAAAAGCGTAGAAAAACGATAATGATGATGATATTGACGATGACGAAGACGTTGACAACGACGACGATTGATGACGAGTAGGCTATATTTTGTTAATCGACATTTTCACTCGCACTGACATGTACGTTAACTTGATGATGACAATGATGAAGATGATGATGATTTCGGGTCTTGTAAAGGCATTTTGCAGTTTTTATTTCCATAAACTAGTTGAATTGTAACATAATTGTTTACCGTACCAACTCTTATTTTCAGTTCATAAAATTGACTTAACGGTATATCAAACGTCACGGTTCGTTGATTTGAGCAATAGTAATGATAAGCAATACAGGGGATACCTGTCAACAGCTTACGATGAAGCAACATTCAACGTTGGAAGAACCAGTGACACAGGGACAGGTGGTGTAGGGGTGGAAGTTGTGAATCCAGCGGACGGTGTCATTTTCCCTACAAATTCTGGTTTCCCAGCTGGATCAATGGCGACATATGTTACTCACGCTGCGTCTGAAGAGTTAACTGTTCGGCTCGAATTTTCTGATATGGAAAATATTGAACGCATTGGCGCCTTTTACATCAGAGCGGCGCACAATTTAGAATCAGTGCAAATAACTACAATAAAAACGGCAGCAAATGGTAAGGAAACATCTTTTTATATCGACTAAAATACCGTATGATATATCATGACTCAACCACAGGTCATAGTTATTACAAAAGATCAGGGGGAAATGCATACCGAATTGTATAGCCTGGAAACAAAGTAGAGTGTCCCCACATCTTCAAAACTTAGGGGAAGTTTGGTTTTTTGATTTTGTTTGTTTGATTGTTTACACGGTCGGTCCGTACGGACATACGCTTAGGTCCTGAAGGGACCAGTCTAGGTCCTGAAGATTTCACGCCACTAAATGGTTCGCCTATAGGCTAACATGCTAAAGGAGTGTTAAGAAATGCCAATTTTCTCGCTTATAAAGCTACTGGATTTTTGTATTTGACATTTTCCTTAAATTTTAATGATATCTTTTATCATTTAATCAAACAATTATATATATGGTATCCACGAAAGTTCCATCAGAAAAAGTTGAGAAAGTTGCCAGAACATTTACAATCAAAATGCTTCCAAAAAACCTACAATATGCATTGAAAATATTTCTTTTTGCACTGTGGTATCAGGATTAAACTACAACTTTAATAATTTGGGAGCAATAAGTAACATTTCTTATTGATTCTATAATAATTAATTCATATAATAATTTGCAAGGACTGAAATTAATTACTGGTGTGGAATCTGAAGGGACCAAGCTCAAGCAAAATGTTCTGGCTAGGCTTAAAAATGTCTACATACGCATGCTTGCTGCATGAAATGAAAAGAGCAATTTCCAACAAATAAAGTTAACAATTCTGCTGTCAGCCTTCAGACATGAGAATAAAATAGTCTTGATCCAAGTGTCATTTGCCACACAGGCTGTGTCCATCTGCAACCACCCTCTCCCACCATAATTGACACACCCATTTACAGTATCATATCAAGCTATTTCTTAGGCTGGTCGGGTGCATTCTTTTTTGTACAACTACATCCACTGAGGTAGTTGCACAAAGCTCATACAGCATAACTCGGACCATACTCAGTGATATTTTTAAATGTGGTATTTACCCCCCCCCCCCCCCCCCCCCCCCCCCCCCCCCCCCACTCAAAAAGGAACATTCTTAGAGGCACTGGCCGTTAAACTATAGAATGAGACATACTCTTTTTTATATCTCCTTACCACATCACGCAGCAAAAGTTATACCTGGGGATTACTCACAGTCAGCAAGTATTGGTGATGTGATAACATTGGCGGTTACCACTTCTACAGTTACAATTTCCAACTTAAGATGGCGACACAACGGAGGTCCGGCTGTCAATGACTGGGATGGTTATACGGAGATACATCTGGAGAATGTGAGAAAGGCGGATGAAGGAATATATGAGTGTCATGAGTACGGACATCGTGAAGATGGTGTACATGCGATTATGAGACTTATCGTGAGAGGTAATGTTATAGATTCTAAAAAAGAAAGTGTAAGTTTTCACCAAAGAACATAAAATAAGTATATTAAAGGATAGGTCTAAATATGTAAAAGTAAATAGCAATTGAAGATAATTCACCCAAAAGGCACAGCAAAATACTTGGATAAAATCAATTATATTAAAGTCTCACTAATGTTTCCAGTCGCTCCGGAACCGAAGCGCCTTCGGCTTGAGGGCGTGCTATTTAGTGACGTACTGCCGTCAATATTTACACATGCGATGCATTAAGTGGCGGGAGTCCGTCTTTCGCTGGGTAACGAATAAGTTTGATATTTCAACAGAGGACGGGCATTGGAACGGGACTGCGTTTCAAAGGGAACGGCCTCTCGTCATAGATTGAAAAATCCTATTTGACCGATTTTCACATTTAAAATAAGTCTGTTATCTCTGATAGAATGTTAAAAAAGTCATCAGTATATAATACTACAAAAAATAATGTATACGTTATCACACTTAACATAAAAATTCATCAAAATGGTGTAAATTCGCCTAGAAAATGACAGTCTCATCGCGGTATATAGGCTCAAAATGGTGTGATTTCGACCTGCATTGCGAGATATTTGGGTCAAAGGTGGGATCAAATCATCGAACTATCTACCGCGAGGCTAGACTGCCCTCAATTGTTAAGATTTAATGTTTATCCAAATATTTTGGGTTGAAAAGCGAAAATGCAATGATTGCACAATTGACGAGTACGCGTTACCACGGTGACACACACCAACCAATTTGTACCGCCCTCAAGTGAAACGGGCTCTCGTTCCGGGGCTGACTGGTTACTAGGGCCTATGTTTTACAAGGGCCTATATGTAGGTGATTTGGTACCACACATTTGATCTAAGTCCATTCATATCCAAGCCTCTGTCGGAAACAGCATTCAGACAGCAATAAGTCATCCACAACCGATCCACACACTGAAGTTCTGCTACAAACAAAAGTTTGCATGCATATTATTGAATAATTGGCCCTCACTTTCGTAAATAATGCAATCTAAATAAATCGTAAATTGCCGACCAATCACAAATAGCTTGCACTTCTCAACTCTCAAACATGCGTAGTATATCCACCACAACAAAATGACGTTTCCTTATTGGAATACGGTTGTCAACGCTGGAGTATGCTCAGCACTTCAAAACGTCGAATTCGTACTCATTAGGCTACAAGGCCCGCTTAGCAGCGCTATAAATTGGTGCCCTAAAAACCGTCACCAAATTTAAAATTCGCCTTCCATCAAAGCTGGTTGCTATATGACATAATTCTCGTGTGCAACCAACTGGCTGTATTGCAATGCCCATTGAGTAGTTCAAACGCATGAGCGTGGATGTACTTCACAACATAATGGAAACTCACCCATTCAGTTAGCAAATAGTACCGCTCGTACACGCCCGCATTTAAATATATGCACTGGGCAATCCTCCCGTAGTAATTGATAACAATAGGTTTACCAGACCGAATTAATAGCGCTCCCAAGCGGGCAATTTATGTCATGACTAGTATAATATAGGTGCCAGATCTTATCACAAATACGGATATCACATTGAAATATAGGGGAGTCTTTCCAGCCTTGCCATCCCCTATACCCCTTTTTGTCCTTCTCTCTCTCCAAAACACCTTGACAGTAACGCTTGGCCTATGTTACAGGCTCTACGCTCGCCTGAAGGTTAATTTCACTTAGTACTCGATGTACCTCTTTCGCCCCCGGCACACCCCGGCAAAATGACGGTTTGATTCGCGGAGACCTGGTGCGTATACACAATGCATATACCAAGCCCTGAAATGCCATTTATTATGAAGCGGGAGTGATTTATTATGTAAATCATCGAATAGAAATTGGAAAAAAATCATTTGGACATTAAAGATCATTGGACTATTCATTGTTTGGCCGATAATATATTGTACAAAAGCAACATTTGGACAATAAATTGTTTGAACAAATTATTTGGACTAAACATGATTGGACATAATTCGTTTGGACTAAAGAAAGATTATTGGACGAAATGTATTCGGACGAAACTTTCTTTTATTCCCATTAAATGAGTTCTTCGCACAAGACTAAGATGTGGTAATTTAAATGACTGGACTTGCAAATGTCTATACCACCAATGGCATTTTGTTTTGATGATATTAACATGGGATTGAATATTGTTAATGACTTTGATTTTGGAATAGTATTGTTTATTGTTTTTGTTAAACATTGATAGAAATACCAGTAATAGGAATTTCGGAAAGCTATGACAGGTGATTGCATATGCCTAATGTTTTGTATTTTGATATCGCCAAAACTGTGTTCTGGGAAACAAACTTGTATATTAGTCAAATTAAATGAGTAGCCTCACTCAGGTTTTTTATATCCATTCTTTATCCAAGTATTTATTGCTGAGAGATGTTGTCGAGCTCAGATCCAGTAACACAATAACCATAAATATTAGTATCAATCGCCCGGACAAAAAATGGGTAACAAAGCTTTTATATCCCCAGCAGATTTGTTCGTAACAGGAACCACACAAATACTGCCATCATGTGGGTATAAGTAAATTGGACACAAATACATTGTGGGTATAACTAACAGAAATGATGAGCTTAAGATACCACGTATCATGAATCCTCGGATCAAACAACAGCACAAATATAATGATGCAATGCGTTCGGTATAATAGCGTTTTTGTTTTTCTTTGGACCTTTTTGATCAATATCTTCCATCGCATCGTACTTTTTAATTAGCATTCTAAATTATTTACTTTCAGCATGCCCAGCAGGTAAATACGGACCATCTTGTGAGTTTAATTGTGAAACCTGTTACAATGGAGGTGTTTGTCATGAAGAGACGGGAAAGTGTGTCTGTCCATCTGGATTCATGGGTGTCAAGTGTGAAACAGGTAGTACTTTATATTTCAAAAACTATAATTTGATAATGATTAATAATGTATTAATGTGACGAGGAAGAATGTGTTTGAATTGGTTATTTCTCGCGAACACGCAGCTCTTGGGCAAAGGATAACTTAGGGAGTGTTCATAAATACTTTGGTGGGTGCCCCTCCCCCTGTATGTCAAAGAAATTGAGCAATAGCAGATTTGACTGATGCGAAACGTGAACATATGAATTTTTTTGAGCACGAAGCGCGAAGCGGCCAAATTATGTTGGACTTGTTTTTGATCTCCCTATCACGTACCAATTTTTTGGTGATTCCCCCTTTTGCGCGACATGTTTGTTTCTGATCCCCTCTCCATTTTTTCAACCTCCCCACCAAAGTATTTATGAACACTCCCTAATTGTATGGAAGGCAATACCTTCACTATCGCGAACTGTACCCACCAAATAAACCCAAATCTGGCTTCTTCATAACGGGAGTTCCCCTTGGTTGCGTGATTGCATTTATATTGTGGTTGAGGATGTTATATTATTGCCTACATTATATTAGCCAAACAAATCGCTTATATGTTCGGGTCATCATTAAGTTTTTACTAATCCATATATAATGATCTATTTTGTTGAATCAGATTCTAATCCATATAATGATCTATTTTGTTGAATCAGATTCTAATCCATATAATGATCTATTTTGTTGAATCAGATTGTGGTAACAATCACTGGGGCGCTGATTGCACTATAAGATGCAGCAGTGGTGGCAACTGCAATCACAGATATTTATGTGTTCCTGATCCCGTGGGCTGCATATGTATGGCTGGATACACTGGCAACCAATGCCACCACGGTAACAATCAACATACTTAAATGAATGACTAAGTGTACAGAAAGATTGCCTTGCTAAATGATCTAACGAGGACAAGTGGTATCGAATCGTAACAAAATACATATAGGACAAGGGTTAAAGGCGAATTACCACTCTGGGTTTCTAGCAACATTCAGTTGGAATTTGACAAGGTTGCAATTTCTGACGTTTAGGTTTTCTTCCACTTCGAATTAAAAGTATCACTGATTTCAGAGTAATCAAAATAAAGGGTTCAACAAAAGAAAGTATACCACTTTGTTTATGTCATTTTGAGTAACATTCATTTTGTTGTTGATCAAACAGGCTAGATAGGCATTTAGATGAATCTTTTAGGCATAATTTGATACAAAATGTGCCCATTTAAAGAAAAAAATTCCTATTTTCAAAAGTCTCATTTCCAATACACAACATGAGAAGAAAGGACCAATTGGGGTCTCTCTGTGTGTGTGTATAGCCAGGATTGACGGGGCTATCGATCGCACAATGCAAATGCGTTGGGTCGGACGACATTGTGTGTGTTAACAATTGCTTCTTTTTCTCGTGCTGTGTATTGGAAATGAGACTTTTGAAAATAGGATTTGTTTTCATTAAATGGTGCTAATCATGGTTTATCTTTGATGTTAGGGGCAAATTTGGTATCAAATTATGCCTAAATGATTCATCTAAATGCCTATCTAGCCTGTTTGGTAAATCAAAATCGAATATTACTCAAAATGACATAAACAAAGTGGTATACTTTCTTTTGTTGAACCCTTTATGTAAACTGAACTAGTCTACTTGTTTTGTACCGTATGTCGTGTTGTAAAATCACAGACTGCCCTTCGGGTTATTATGGCGCTGATTGCAAGCACGTCTGCCACTGTTCTGTCGGTGATTGTGATCCTGCGAGAGGCTGTCAGTTGGGCTCATGTACAGGCGGATATTCAGGACCACAATGTCAAGGTATGTATGTATATAAAGGGTTCAACAAAAGAAAGTATACCACTTTGTTTATGTCATTTTGAGTAATTTTTAATTTGTTGTTGACCAAACAGGCTAGATAGGCATTTAGATGAATCTTTTAGGCATAATTTGATACCAAATTTTCCCCCTAACAACAAAGATAAATCATGATTAGCACCATTTAAAGGAAAATATCCCATTTTCAAAATTCGCATTTCCAATACACAGCACGAGAAGATTTGGTTAATCTGTCCATGTTCTACCCATCCATAACATTCCTTTACATTCAAATTCTTCACCCATGCATCAGTTTACATTTGAATTAGCCCGCGCATTGAGGGATATGCGCGGTGATCAGTACGGGATAAATACGGCATATGTGTGTGTTAACAATTGGCCCTTTCTTCTCGTGCTGTGTATTGGAAATGCGACTTTTGAAAATGGGATATTTTCCTTTAAATGGTGCTAATCATGGTTTATCTTTGTTGTTAGGGGGCAAATGTGGTATCAAATTATGCCTAAAAGATTCATCTAAATGCCTATCTAGCCTGTTTGGACAAAAACCAATTGAAAGTTACTAAAAATGACAAAAACAAAGTGGTATACTTTCTTTTGTTGAACCCTTTATAAGGTACTGCGAAAAGATTATGCTGATACGCCGTGTGAACGTTTCTTATAATGAAGAAACCGGGTAATAATCAATCTGTAATAAGTATTCTAACGTCGATTGCATAAGTATATACTTTTATATCATAACTTTAAAATAATATATAGACTCGGACAAACTGGCGAGAATTAAATTAACAAAGACCTTAAAAATACACTGTCTCGAACCCGGTCCCTCTCGCATTCGGGCGATTGGTTAATCCACTAGACCACAGGGACTGTGCTTACATGGAAACCAGACGAACGAGCACTTAGGCGAGGCGTCGAATCATATGCTCAATATGATTGTCACACACGCAATCGAAATGTCCAATGCATTGAGAAAGTAATAGAACTATTTTGAGAAACCAAGTTCGTTCCTCCATCAATTTCAAACTATATCTACATTTGGAATACGCAATAATGTGAGCGTATGAATGTCACCCACTCAATCGATTTATAAATTCGACTCGAGAGTCCCTATAATAAATTGGTCTTTCTATTGACTGAGACACAAAGCCGCTGTTTGTCGCCGTGACCTCTTTAAGTGCTTCAATCAATACTCGATACTGGTCCTGATAATTCCTTGCTGTGTCGAAAGTATACATAGCAACTTTATTTTCACAACGATTAAAACATTTATATTAATTGATATGGTTAAAAGTTTGTAGAAATATAATGTTAAGATTCATGAGGAAAAACTAATGTAATTAGTTTCGTCAACGGACGAAAACAAGCGTAAATTAGTGAAATTACAGCAGCGGTTGTACACGTACATGTACATGTAGTGTTGCCAATCACACGGTTAGGCCGCTAAATTGGGCTTTTTGTTACTTGTAGACCTTACAAAATAATGTTTAAAACAAATTGTGAGTAATTCCAATTGATAGCAATTTCAATGAATTTTAAATATAAAATGAACATATTATCTAGTCCTACAAAAATACACCTAACCAAAATATTCTGAGTTTCCGAATTTGGCATGTTTGAGTATTATACCGTTGACCCTGCCTGCAATGTGTTGGTTGATAACATTTTCAACAACAAAATCCAAAAACACAAATTCATTTTAAACCCAACTTCACGGTTTATTTTGTTATATTTATCACGCACGAAAAAAGGGAAAACCAAATTGCCGTAGCACAAGTTCAAATAATACATAGTAAAATAGCCATTATATATAGATCTACTCTAAAAATCATCAACATCACAACAAATAACTATTTTAGACACATTTGCCAAAGTCAATGATGTATTGTATTATTATAATGAGGCTATTAAAGTATACCACGCTACCCTACTCAATACATTGATATTGTCCCTACATTGTTGACAGTAATAACAATAGGAAAAAAGAAGAAGAAAAAGCATGCTAAAATTAATTGAAAACTTGATCACGTTGCGAAGTTTCTAAAATCTTTCAGGCAATATGAAATAAATCTTACTTCTCGATACCCACTCTCTTGGGTAAAGGTCCACTTTTTTCCCCGCAATATTATCTAAATGGCGTTCATATACAAATCAATTCTGCCAATGACTAAACTTGCCAAATAAATATTAATTCTGAAGTTTTTTAGTCTGTACCAAAGAATTATTTACCAATATTGGACTTGGAAATGTATGTATCAACACTGTTCACATATATGACAAATTCAACAAATGTACCAAATTACTATGCCATATCACAGTTGAATCAATACAATTTAAATGCTACACAGAATAAAAAAATAGTGATGACATTGAGATTAGTTTGCCTTTTAAATAGGTCTATTATATATCAACGATATCGTAACACTTTCCAGGCAGGCGTCTGCAGAAGACATCCACAACTTGCACAAAACGTTTCAAAAATGTCAAAAATATCGAAGTTCATTACCGTATTTGGAATCACTATGTGAAATCTATTAAAACAAGTACAAACATGCCGTGTATTATTTCAGTAATCCTTGAGATTGACGTTGACAATTATTGGGAATGTTTCTGAAAAATCTGTTTTGTAAATGGTAAAACAAATAGCCGCGTGGAAAGTGTTAACACATCTAGCAGAGGTCTGCAGACGACATTCCAAAATTGAACAAAATACTTCAAAATTGTAGGCATTGAATTGCCATTGCATAGAAACACCATGAGAAACGCATTTACATGAGTACAAGCATGCCTAGTAATTGTTCAGCGATCCTTCAGATAGACCATGACAGTTGGAAAAGGTTTATAACAAAATGTTTTGTGTAGGCCTAGTAAAACCAATAGCCGCGTGGAATTTATTTTAAGTATAGAATGCCAAATAATCTCCTGAAAATTATCCTAAAAAGGTCTCTTCCTTGAAAAATAAATTATAATAGGAATTGTGGAATGTATTGTTACAAATAAAATATCACAACACTTTTAATTTAATTTAGAAAATTTGACAAATTCAATTTCAGTCTGCAGACGACATTCCAAAATGTCTTAGAATGTTTCAAAAATGTCAAAATGATTGATTTAATTACTATATTTGAAATGACCATGAGAAATGCATTGAAATAATTACAAACATGCCTAGTATTGGTTCAGTAATCCTTGAGATAGACTTTAGAAATTGGGAAAGGTTTCTGAAAAATCTGTTTTTTATATGTTATATCTAATCCACGCGGCAATTAGTTTTACCATAATACAAAATAAATTTTTCAGAAACCTTTTTCCAATTTTCAAAGTGTATCACAAGGATTACTGAACCAATACTAGGCATGTTGTACTTATGACAATGCATTTCTCATGGGGATTCCAAATATAATAATGAAATGATATAAATTCGACATTTTTGAAACAATTTTGTGAAATTTTGTAATGACATCTGCAGACGACTGCCGCGTGGAAGGTGTTCATACACTACACTACAGTAATAGTTAACACTTTCCACGCGGCTATTTAATACAAAATAGATTTTCAGAAACCTTTTCCAATTTTCAAAATGTATCACAAGGATTACTGAACCAATATGTTGTACTTATGACAATGCATTTCTCATGGGGATTCCAAATATGATAATGAAATTATACAAATTCGACATTTTTGAAACAATTTGTGAAATTTTGTATGACATCTGCGGGGACATCTGCAGACGACTGCCGCGTGGAAAGTGTTCATACACTACACTACAGTAATAGTTAACACTTTCCACGCGGCTATTAGTTTTACCATAATACAAAATAGATTTGAGAAACCTTTTCCAATTTTCAAAATGTATCACAAGGATTACTGAACCAATACTAGGCATGTTGTACTTATGACAATGCATTTTTCATGGGGATTCCAAATATGAAATAGATTTGAGAAACCTTTTCCAATTTTCAAAATGTATCACAAGGATTACTGAACCAATACTAGGCATGTTGTACTTATGACAATGCATTTTTCATAATGAAATTATATAAATTCGACATTTTTGAAACAATTTGTGAAATTTTGTATGACATCTGCGGGGACATCTGCAGACGACTGCCGCGTGGAAGGTGTTCATACACTACACTACAGTAATAGTTAACACTTTCCACGCGGCTATTAGTTTTACCATAATACAAAATAGATTTGAGAAACCTTTTCCAATTTTCAAAATGTATCACAAGGATTACTGAACCAATACTAGGCATGTTGTACTTATGACAATGCATTTTTCATGGGGATTCCAAATATGATAATGAAACTATATAAATTCAACATTTTTGAAACAATTTGTGAAATTTTATAATGACATCTGCAGACGACTCCAGCGTGGAAAGTGTTCATACACTACACTACAGTAATAGTTAACACTTTCCACGCGGCTATTAGTTTTACCATAATACAAAATAGATTTTCAGAAACCTTTTCCAATTTTCAAAATGTATCGCAAGGATTACTGAACCAATAATAGGCATGTTGTACTTATAACAATGCATTTTTCATGGGGATTCCAAATATGATAATGAAATTATATAAATTCGACATTTTTGAAACAATGTGTGAAATTTTATAATGACATCTGCAGACGACTGCAGAGTGGAAAGTGTTCATACACTACACTACAGTAATAGTTAACACTTTCCACGCGGCTATTAGTTTTACCATAATACAAAATAGATTTTCAGAAACCTTTTCCAATTTTCAAAATGTATCACAAGGATTACTGAACCAATACTAGGCATGTCGTACTTTTGACAATGCAGTTCTCACGGGGATTCCAAATATGATGATGAAATTATATAAATTCGACATTTTATTTTTGAAACAATTTGTGAAATTTTGTAATGACATCTGCAGACGACTGCCGCGTGGAAAGTGTTAATACACTACACTACAGTAATGAATGATCTATACCAATTATTATATTGAACCATATTTCATATGCATTGGAACACCGTATAAATGTTATGTTTTATTATGTGGGTATAATAAATGCTCATTACGTGAGCGCTAAATGTATGTTTAAAAATCCAAAACATTATTTTATAAGGTAAACGTTTATCAATATTCAGGGCCAAAGGGATACCTAACGGATACCTTTCATAGATTTTTGTTTTTAAAATAAGGTTTTTATCTAGCCAACAAATAAATATTAGTAATTATTTATTTAAATAAATTATACTGTTATAAGCTTAGACCTCTAATCTAACAAAGGCTGTGATATGTTTGCAATCATCATCATCGGTCGTCCTTGGACGGAATATTGGAAGCAGCAGTTACAAATTTCCTCCAAGCAAGTTTATCCAACATAAGCTGTTGAACTTCATTGGGTTCAAGATCAAGGTCCTTTGAGATGCTGTCAGGATAGGTGGTGAATCTCCTGCCACGGGATGAATGGCCTTCACTTGGAGTCCAGAAAAGCACTCGGGAGACAGGTTGATCGGATGCTCGTAGGCAGTGTCCAGCAAACTGGAGCCGTCGCTTCCTTACTGAGTTAGCCAGCGGAGGAATTTCACCATACACCTCTTCATTAGTTTTGTGGTCTCTCCAACTGATGTTAAGGACTCTCCTCAGCAACTGTGTGTAGCATCCATTTATTCTGTCCTCAAAAGTCTTTGTAACTGTCCATGTCTCTGAACCATATAGTAGAATACTTTCCACGCAAGCTCGGAAAAACTTGATTTTAGTTGGCCTATCAAGTTTAGATTTCCATATCTTCTCCAGCTTGTTGCATGCAACCCAGGCTTGAGCTTTCCGGCACTTGAAGTCATGGAAAGAGTCTGGCATTGACGATCCTAGGTACTTAAACTCCTTGATGTTGTCAAGTTTGGCACCACTCAGAGTTGTGACATTTGTGGAGGATGGGATGCCGACTAGCAGAGTCTTGGTTTTTCCAACATTAAGGTGCAGGCCAACACAGTTTGAAGCTTCTTCGATATGCTGTAGCAGAATTTCAGCTGACTCAATGGATGAAGACAAGAGTGCTATGTCATCAGCGAAGTCCAAATCATGAAGGCGTAGCTCTGGATGACGTCTACTCTTCCTTCTCTCAAGAACGATCCCGGTGGATTGGTTGATGTCCTTCAAGGCATGCCGCATGATGTAATCTACTACCACTATGAAGAGGAATGGAGCAAGGGTGTCTCCTTGTAGAACTCCAGCCAGAATCTCGAAAGGTTCGGTATCACCGTCTGCAGATATCACTAAGGCAGATGAATCTGTGTAGATAGCCTTGATTGCATCAATGATGACTCCTGGAATACCATACGCATGTAGGATTTGGAACATCCGTTCACGATGGATCGAATCGAAAGCTTTTGAGTAATCTATGAATACTACTGCCAGAGGAAGATTCTTTGTCTTCATGCCTTCAATGATACGTCTCAGAGCCAGTATTTGAGAGACGGTTGATCTATGCTGTCTGAAGCCATTCTGGTTCCAACGCAGCAAGGGGTCAACAAATGGTCTTATCCTGTTTAATACCATCCTGTTGAAGAGCTTGGCTGCAATACTGGTAAGGGTGATGCCCCTGTAGTTGGTTGGTTTTGATAGGTCCCCTTTCTTTGGGATGGGAATGATTCCACCTGTTGACCATTGCTTAGGTTTCTCTTGGTGTAGCAGAAGATTGTTGCACAGATGAAGAAGGTGGGGTTTAAAGGTGTCCGACTTCCAGAGCTCAAGTGGAATGCTGTCCAGTCCTAAGGCACCTCCTGGTTTTGACTGTGAAAGCGCTTCTTCCAGATCAGCTAACGTAAACTCTGAGGTTGAGATTGGTAGTGTATCATCAACCACCTTGGAGATGGTGAAGTCTCTGTCTGGTACTGTTGGTGGTTTCCCAAGAAGAGTAGAGAAATGCTTCAACCATGAACCTTTCCTGTCATCTGGCGTTCCTGAGAGCATAGATCGCTTGCTATCCTTTCTTCCACTGATGTCGTCCACAATTTTCCAAGCAGTGCTGTGTTTGCTGGAGAGAGAAGCTTGTTGTACCTGCTCGATGCTGGACTCCAGTAATGCTTTCTCCTCTGCTATGTACGCATCTGTCAACTTTTGTTTGGCCATGTTTTTATCCACCTTGGTTGACGAGATGTAGGCTTCTCTTGCCGCTTTTACTTTCTGGGTCTGTGATATGCTCTTGAAAGTATTCCTTGGTTTCTTGGGCAAGATTTCCTCTGCTGCCTTGATGCAGGAAGATTGGAGGAGGTCGTACTTCTCTTGGAATGGCATGGTGCTCTTCTCTTGGGCCAAAGGATCAAAGAAGTTGGATACTTTGATGGTATATTCATCCTGGAGGTCTCTGTTGAAACACAGTGCTTTGAAGTTCAAGGACCGTGCTGCATTAGGCGGCTTCTTCTTTGTTTGCAATATATTTGTAAATTGCAAATATGTTTTTATTAAAATGTCCAAATTTTAAAGACAACTAATTTTATTACGCCTCTCAGACTTTAAAAAAAAAGCCTTTATATTTTGCACGACTTTACATTTAGAACCCGTCCACACGATGACGTTTTAATACAAATACACAATATGGACACATTTTGAGCAATTTATGATAACAACGATCATTATATATAGTAATGGAACATACCGTATAATATAAATGCTATAAACCATAAACATTAAACGCCTTATATGTTATATCTGACAACTTGACCAGCCGGAATATGTTTATGTCAACCGGGAGATGGCAATCAATAATCAATTACAAGGTAGGGTGTATGACCTATCGACAACAATAGCTAGTATATGCTCGTCAAGTGGCTATTAAATCAGCCACTTTACATGCACTTTACAATATTGGGTATGTTAGTGGTTGTGTTAGCTACACAATTGAGTGGATCTCCCAGACATTTTGCGAAAGTGAACTTGAGATTGTGATTGGGTGTGTTAGCTCACTATTGAGCATTAGTTTCGACGCCACGCCTTATGTAAACAAAGTTTGTGTTGAAAGCCTCTAGCAGCCGAAATACATGAGTAAATATTAACAATTGATGATGGCCTGCCTATAAGCATGATACTAGCAGAATCTATGACGAGCGAAACTCAATTAAATAAACGCGAGGATCAAGCAAATGATACTAGCCGAGTAAGTGAAATGAATAAATAATTTATAGACTCGGACAAACTGGCGAGAATTAAATTAACAAAGACCTTAAAATACACTGTCTCGAACTCGGTCCCTCTCGGATTCGCGGCGATTGGTTAATCCACTAGACCACAGGGACTGTGCTTACATGGATACCAGACGCACGAGCACTTATGTATACAAAGTCTTTTTCGAAAGCCTCTAGCAGCCGAAATACATGAGTAAATATTAACAATTGATGATGACCCATAAGCACGATTCTAGCAGAATCTATGACGAGCGAAACTCAACGAAGGCCATATGTTTTGAACTCGCCTCCTTTCGTGTTACACTCAGATTTTGGCTTTCGCGACATGAATTTTAAGCATGATTCTAGCAGAATCTATGACGAGCGAAACTCGTGAGAACGTTTGTTCTAACAAAATCTTTGGATGTCCTTATAGTAAATATTTTTGTTTTGCCAGCGTGTTTTACAATTTACTTTTAAAATTAGGTTTTGCTCACCCAATGGTTTTTCATATTGCAGTTCCTACCACATGTTCACCTGGTTTCTATGGTGAGATATGTGAATATAAGTGTCATTGCTCAAACAACGGAAACTGTAATAAGGGATCAGGCGTGTGTGATAATGATGCTCCGTGTGAGGAGGGATGGGCTGGTGGTGATTGTCAACAAGGTAGGCCTATAGATTGCTTTTCTAAATATTACTTATTTCCAATAAGTAGCAATTACTTTTCACACATACATTACTTTGGTGAAAACCAATGCAAGGGTCGAATGGTATAATTAAAGATTCCGCCGTCAATGCTGTCTACGTGAACTACATAGTATTAGCCCAGGGGTGAGTCAATTAATCGAATTTGCACCTAATACGAGGTGAAGTTTGTCTTCGTATTCCATGAATCATGGACTGATAAATAAGCAATAACCATACGTGACAGAACTTGTTTTCTTATTTCCGCAGCATTGCCAGCTCTCTATAGTAAACCCGCCGTAGTTGTTAATGATCAAACAGCTTCCATCACCGTAAATTGGGACCCCTGGTCTCAGGATGTTGACTACGGCAACGGACCAGCAGCTATTTATAACATACATTACGGCAAGGAGCAGTTTTCTGGTTCCATAGCGTCATCAACTACTCAAGTGACACTCCCGAATCTGGATCGTGGTCCTACCTACATGATTGCCATTAGCGTCTTCAAGATTGTTAACAATGTTGCAGTAGAAGGCCAATTTGGAAGTGTCATCACCACAAGAGTGCCATGCACCAGTAAGTAATGGGACCTTTCGATCTAGGAAAAGAATTGTCGTAAAAGGTGTATTTAGGACCCAGAGACTGGTATAACGGTATCGTTCAATGCTGGAAGATAAAGGTTGCCAGTATCGATCGATACTGGTACAATGTCACTATTCCAAGTATCTGCCGGTCGGTGATTTGTCATTGGACGATACTGGTACATGATTATCTTCTAATAACGTTTTCCATTTGCCATTATTGGGCGATACTGTAACACTGACTTTGTACCAGTACCGATACTAATACAGTCAAGAATCGGTGACCAAAAGTATACTTTTTCAAAATTGTTACATTTAAAGGGGCACTAAGAGATGTGTTGGAGGGTGCGCCCTCAATTATGATAAAAACTGAGATTGGTATATTTTTACAATTATTTGCATGTATGAACTTACATCTTAGGATTAAGAAAATCAGGCCTCTTTGTACAACAAAACGTCGATTCAAAAAATGCTGATCTTATATATAAGATCAGCATTTTAGTCAGACAGCGTCCCCCTGCAGAATGAGTCATACATAACGCGAACCACATTTACATAGAGGGCGTTTTAAGACAAGTTTCAATAAAGAGCGATGGTATTGTTTTAATCAAGTTTTGATGTGTTTTTGTGAGTAGAAACAACAATAATGGTAACTTTAATGTTCATCTTGAAGTAAATTAATTTAAAAAAAAAATCAAAACCACTTTGTGCCCTTTAAGTGTATATAAAGAGGTCCCTAAGGAATCCAATATTTGTTTTATCGCGTCTTGCGTTACAAAGAAATGTCTGAATTGAAAGTTTGTATTTCGCTTCCTTTGGATTGCACATCTATTTGAGGAAAATCTAAATTTCGGGGCTTCATTTTCAGGATAATTGGATACTCTAGAGGTTGTTTCCTCTTTATACACCACATAGGCTATCCACGACAAAAAATAATAAGGGTACAGCTACTGTAAACTTTTTTTTTTTTATTCTAACAGTTCATATAACTTCATGGGGTATCAATAAGTGTCGCATGAGTTAGCAAATTAATTATAAATGCATCCCATGTCTTTTTATTTAAAACAAAAAAACCTATTAGTCCTCCAGCAAATACACTTCATCTCATGGAATTTCACCACCTAACTACCGAAATATCATCAATTTAGCAACAAGAATGCGAATCCCAATTTGGCCACTTTTGAACAAGAAAATGACTTTCAACTGAGAAAACTGCCTTTGTGATTCCGATAATGATTCTAGGTTATGTCATTTTATTGTTTAAAATACCGTCTAAATTCAATTTAAATATTGTATTCCATGTCATCGATAATTATTACACACAGAAGTAATTAAAAGAGCTCTCCTTTCTTCACATGAAATGTGGCCAATGCTGAATTTGAACATGCCCGTGTAGATTTGCCAACATTTGATAACGGAAGCTCCAAAATGGATAGAAAAATATTCTTATGGCACACACTGTTAACTACCCCCTCTTCCAATACATATCAAAGTAAGTACAGAAACCCACGCATGACGTCACAACGACGTCACTTAACATGGCCGAGCTCAAAATCCCGCCGTATTCGTCGCCAAAAAATTGTCGCCAAAAAAGTTCCCAACAACCGAATTTCATCTGTTTTTGCTTACAAGTGAGGGAAATGATATTTCTAACATATTATATCATAAGATTCAGGATATCTTTCAAAATTACGATTTAAATAATCGCCAACACAATCGCCCCCCCCCCCAACACACAAATACCCACGGACTTTGACGACTTACCTTATCCCCAGGAAGGAAGGTGGTACCTTTTCTTCAAAATGAGCATGAGGGATGTAAATGCGCCCTAGGTCAATGTATATAGTTTGCCTCGCTTAAATCGATTGGAAAATGAACCATAGGTTCGAAGCTCCGTGTAAAATACAAAATGGTACAGAATCACTATTTTCATAATAGAAAGAATAGTTGGTAATGTCAAAATCTGATTTAGGTTTATAATTGGTAATGAGAAACGGAAACAGATTGGCGCCATTTTCGCACTTTCTTATATCGATGTTTGACCCTACGTTTTAGAGTTTATGAAATGTTTCAGTTTTTGGTTAAGTTATGCTACCATTGACGCCTTTAAAATGTGTGATATAATTCATCGGAAAATGTAAACAGAAAAAAAATGTATAAAATGTGTTGAACATGTTGAGTGCATACATTGTTCTTTTTTATCCTCACTCTCTTTTCTTTTGTTTTTGATATTGAATAAATTAGTGAATATCAATATCATTATCATTACATTAATATTTTCAGTGCCTACACTATCACCAACAATAACAGAGGTGGCGATTTTTGGAACTGACGGCGTGGAAATATCTTGGGATGTACGTATATTAAGGCACCTTCAAAGCACACATTATGTAAATGGAAAAATTCATTGTCGTTTGTGTAATGTCTTTGAATTCTAAACATTTTGGGAAATTTGAAAAATAAATACACCAAGATTTTCCAGAACACCCCCAGGATATTGTCTCACTGTGTTGCAAATCTTTTTTTCCTCAAATATTTACCAAATTGTTAGGTTCCCAATGGCGACCAATGGATTGGTTGTAATACAGGTATTACGAGTTTTACGTTAGGATATGACAGTGACTACAATATAGGTTACCAGGATGTTGCTGGAGATTTGAGAAAGTTTATGATATCTGGATTGTCCCCATGCACGAATTACACGTTTACAATATATGCCTCAAATGATGATTACCCAGGACCAACCAGTGACCCTGTTCGTGCAGCAACATATATTGAAAGTAAGTGCTTTTTGGGGGCATGGTGGGATGATTGGGTTGGTGGTTATGGGGTTCGCAACCTATTGGTATCACTCTATTGGGTTAGTTGGTACTCGAGAACCATGTACGACTCAATGAAGGCCTGCATGTATGGAAGCCTGTTGCGAGGCCATATTTTCTCTTCAATCCATCAAACTCACCCTGTCTAAAGATAAGTGTTTTATGCCGCACTGGTAATCAATCCGCATGGTTTATAGGTATGAAGTGACATTTACGCCAGTCTTTATTACACATGTCGCCAAAGTAATATTTTGCATGACCATACGTGTACTGAATCATCAGCGAACTGCGACTAATGTAAATATTTGTATATTATTATGGCAACATTTGCATTGGTCTCAGTGCTTGTACGTATAGGGATTCAAATTATTACTTTAGCGGCTATCGTATCGTAAGTTTTACGTCAGTTATTCGTACGGGCCATACCTACTAGATTTGCAGCGCGGCCTTATGATCAATTACCAAAATTTAAGAGAGACATATTCTGTACATGTCCTGATTTTCAAAACTCCAGCGTTTGTTAATTTTGATATTTATTAATGGCTATTTGCAATTACGATTCAAATTAAGAGAACATATATAATATTTAATCAAAATACATAATGTTCATGTTGATGGGAATTTGCAACAACGCCCCGTTCATTTAGAGCGGTAATGTTAGTGGCAACCGCCCGAGAAGACTTGTGAACTTATAGATTATCAAAACAGGGAATGAACAACTGGATATTTCTTAGAATTATGTGTGTTTCGGATCAAGATTACTCAGCACAAAAGCCTGTGTAGTCTTTCAAACTGTCATAAAATAACTTCCCAACAATCAGACATTCCTAGAGGTATTGATTTGAAATCTTGACCATCCTGCTGATGGGTTCGAGTTCAGGAGTGATATATTGTGTCTATAAAACTACAAATATTGATACATCAATATCGCCTAGGTGAATGTGTGTATTATATAATTTAATATCCTTAGGATTTTTAATCAAACAACATTTGAACACTAGTGTAGTTTATATTCAAATGTACTTGTAATACATTCAGTTCCAGACTCCGTAGATTCATTGACAACGACGTCCAAATCGGCTTCAACTTTGCAATTATCATGGGACGATGTTAACATGACGCCACCATGTCAAATATCCGGATACTACGTATCGTATAAGCTTGTTTGCTTTGATGGATGTGAAGCGAACAATGGATTGGCAACATCATTCCTTACCGATACGACGAACGTATCAATATCAGGGTTGGAGATCTATTCAACTTACGAAATATCAGTCATCGCAGAATCAGGAAATGTCCACGGGCAAAGTTCAAACATTAGCAGTACTACCTCTAGCACAGGTAACATTAAATATATTACCAATAAGCTATCTAACGTGATATACCAACGTGATTATTATAACACATAGCTTTATCCAGGCTTGGCTTTATCTAACCCACCGAACATTACATTCCCACTCCCACAGGGAATACAACGATTCAGTGTCGTTATTAATCATTAAATATTGATACATTACAATTTCATAATATGCCTTTGAAAACTGATGTAGTTGTTATTTGTAATACATTAAGTTCAAGGAAAGTTTGGTACATTCTATCGAAATTAAATGGCCATCATTATATACATTATTCTGTTATCAACTTTTTTATTGATCGATAAATAATTTTCCATTGGAATATTCACCATATTTGTTTAAATGCTCAATGATTTGAGTATAACAATATGTTTGTGTGTGTATTTAATCAAATTATAGTTCCAACCAGTTTCCCGAGTGATTTACGAGCAAACACATCTGTCAAGGAACAGATATCATTTGATTGGGATGAGCCACAATGTGGTACACGTCATGGACATATCATAGGTTACGATTACCAGTTTGGAATAGACGTTGGGAACAATAATGCTGACACGGGATCAACGATGTTAACATCACTGGTATTTGATTGCCTTCATGGCGACACGATGTATGAGTTTCAAGTGCGAGCCAAGACGTCAGCGGGCCCTGGACCTTTCACTAAAATATTCCGTTTCAGAACTGCTGGATCAGGTATGTCAATAAATATTAAAATGCTTTATATAACAAGATTGTCAACGAGACCGACCACAATTACATGTGTGTGAAATTAGTGGTAAATAGATCGGTGATAAAGCGATAATTTTGTAAATGTTTTGGTTATAGTTCAAAATTCTCGGACGCATCCATATACCCACACAAACAATGAGTACCCCATCCCGGGTATAAATCCAGACACATCAGTCCTTTCGCAAAATATATTGTCTACTGTAGACGTCACCCTCGACATTTGTACCCTGTCGACGGATATACTGTACTTTTCGAGATCCTCGAACCTAACATTCGGTTGGACCGTCTTGACAGTTCAGCACATTAAGGCCAAGGAGCTGTTAATCCTTCATTATGTTCCCTTAACACTTTTGGACCGGTGATTTGACATTTCGCCGGTAATAAATCATCAAAGGATGTGTCTATATCCCACTATGTGATCCAATTAAAAGACTGCAAAGGACATAACTATGCCCCAAGGGCATAAACTAACCTTCATAACCCTGAAAATGGACAACATAATCAGCGGTTGACAAAATCTTAGATGATTTATTACCAGCGAAATGTCAAAATCACCGATCCAAAAGTGTTAAGGGATGGGAACATAATGTTATTTATCCAAATGCTGCAGGAGGGACAAATTACAGACGTTTCTAAAGGAAGATAGTAATAATGTTTAGTAAATCTGATGGCAATGCTTTCTCACCGTGCTTAATTTTAACCAATTCTTTTTATGTGCGCATAGGTCATCAATCCATACTGAATGGCACTGTTTATTTTTGTCATTTTCCTGCAGCAAACATTGTTATTATCAGTTTTAGTGTCACTGTCGGATTTCTAGGGATAGTTATCATTGTCCTGATTTTGTTGTTGATCAGACGGTAAGCTTAACCAGAGACGGTGAAAAGTAGGGATAGTCGTCTCTATTGAAATTTTGTAGAAAACGTGTGCTATGTCTGTCTCACTCGCAGGTTTGAAAAGTCCGGTATTTAATACGGGTAGGCCCTACTAGTAGTCTGTTGCGACTGCAAATTGTTTTTATAATATGATATATTAAACTATCTTCAGAAAAAAACCCGCGTTGGTGGAAATTCAAATCCTTCAAACATTTTGAACAACTAAATCTATTGCTTGAATTCACCGACGCGATTTACACATATTTAAAACGTTTTTTATACAACTATTTATCTCGGTGTTTTATTACACCTAAACTCGAACCCACGAGCACTCGGAACAATGGATGTATCGTTTCATATCGATAATAGTTTCTGGAAGTGAGAGTGTCGGGTTATTTATTACTGAATTATAATAATTGCATGAATTCACCAACGTGATTTACATACACATATTTGAAAAGTGTTTCACTCGTTGTTTTATTACACCTAAACTCAGGAACACTCGGGACAATGGGTGTATCTTTTCAGATCGATAATAGTTTCTGGGGTGAGATTGTCGTGTTATTTATTACTGTTGAGGAGTTATTTTAAGACAGCGCTAGAGGCTACGTGGCATTCTATGATGCTTCATTTAATCCGAGACACACATTGCTTCAATTGCAACAGAAATAAAACCGCCTTAGCCGTCCCTTCATTTAAAAGTCACTGGCTTAACTTACTTTGAGATATACATAATATACACAGATCCAGCTACTCTCGCCTTGATATAATGCGCACAACCTGACTGCTGGCACCTGCGACCGCATAGGATTAAGACTATCGATATGATAGATTTGGTACGGATCTGATGGATTAGGGGTTAATGCAAACTGCTGCAGTTTTAAATGCACGATTAATTGACCGCAGTGCGAAAAAAACGTACAACGTCATAATGTACTGACGCATGAGCATCTGTCTTAAAATGTCATACAGGTCATGCCGTATTGTTTGAGCGATTGTTGATGGTTACACGCTTGATTAACATTTGATTTCTTACGATATTAATGTTTGTTATGAAAATTATAACATAATCATGTTTCATAATTGTCTTATTCTTTATTAATTATTGTATATCAGAAGCAATTTTACTCAATCGCCTCGAATGGATCCACCAGAACCATCGAAACATCGTGCTACAGTGCTAAATGACACAACGGCAGTCACGCTATCTACGAAAGGTTACGTTGAGTACATTGTCCCGAAAGATTCTAACAGCTCTTCCTATCAAGAATTGACCAAACCATTAGATGAAAGTTTGAGTAAAGGGGTGTATATAAATACAGCCGAAAACATAACTGCTGATGAACAAGCAGAACCTGTGTACGATACTATATCCAACAACAATGGTCGTAGTGAAGCGTAAACTTTAACTAACAAGTTTCCTGTAAACTAAATAATTAGTGGATAAATGGAGATCTGTGGCTGTCTTTTCTTTGGAAAGAAACCATATCGTTAACCATAATGTATCAATACCATGAACAGTATGATAACATGTATGAACGCGTAATTAACAAAATAAGAACAAAGAGGATCAACCAAATAATTGTAAAAAATATGACACAGACAAGTTGGCCAAATCCGCTATATTTTTAAAACGGACATAATTTTGAATTAGTTACGCATTATTAAGTTTATGTTTGTGTATTGAATGAACATTGAAATATTTACATGTTGAAACACATCAATATTAAGCATTGGCACGTCGATTTTATGCAGGGTTTAAATTTAAATACATATGTATAAATAATAAAACAAATCACGACTCGCGGTCCAGGATGCTACCGAAGTAACTAAGCAAATCAGAACCTTAAGTAACTTATCAAGAATGGCTATGAAATTAATAATATACTTAACGTCACAACATAATAAGATTTGAACATGCATGGACATGATCTTTGTATTGATGATTATTGATCCGGTATGTTAACAAACTACTGATTTCGAGTTCAATGTACAGGTGATATCATTACAGGTAAAATGATGGGGTTGTCCCTTGACTCGTAAAACAATGTAATACTAATCATAATGACTAGCGGGCATCCGCGCTTTGCGCGGACCCGCTAGAAGATTTCACGGGGAGGTAAGTAAACAAAGCGTAAGAAAATTTGATACAATATCAAGAACATGTCCTACATGTATACATAATCCAGACGGTCCCTAAATAATCCGAATATCGCAGGTGCTTTTGATAATCCAGGTATACATGTGCCTTAAAGTAGGTAGGCCTACCTTTGTCTTTCCAGATACCTATGTAGGCCTCCCATGTGACCTGAAATGCAGGTACCCGTTGTCCCATTATATCCAGGGACCCCATAGGCCTAAGCCCTACCCTAATCCAGTTACCACAGGTGCCCTTAATGGCACCGGATACCACATATCGAGATACCCAGGTGCCCTTACTTTATCATTCAAGTAACTTGAATTAATCGCGGGTGCCGAAGATAGCGGGCAGTAATAGTCCATCACAATAGGCAGAGGTGAGTAATATCAAAGCGTTATAAATGTTTATATAAATATCAAGAGTATGTCCTTATTCAGGTACCCAGGGCAGGTACCTAAAGTGCCCTTGATATAATGTAAGTGACATGGTACCCTTAAATGCGCCTAGGCCCAATGGGCTCTTAAATAATACAGATACCCATGTTCCTAATCCAAGTACTCCACGTGTTCTTACACCGGTTGCCCATAGGCCTAGGCCCTACCCCTCACAGATGGCCTTAATAACCCAGGTACCGCATTTGCCGGCATTATATCCATACCAATGTACCCGTATTATATCCAGTTTATAATGGAAAGCGCAGGTATAGGTGCCGAAGCTATAATATAGCGGGTGGTTAGTCACATCAAAACGTATAGAGATGAGGGTATTGTAAAACAGCAAGAGTATGTCGTTGATACTCCATGTATCCTAGGTGCCCTTAATACTGACATTGGTACCACAGTGCCCTTAATAATCCATATATACCATATGCCCTTAATAAATCCATGTATGCCATGCATGTATAACACATGGTGCCCTTGATTATTCAGGTACCACCCCATGTACTTTAATAATCAAGATTGTGTATTAGTGATCCAATATAGGACCTCCATGGACTATGTGGTTTATCTTGAATCGAATATTAACGGCACCCGTGATAACTGTGTATGCGGCTATTAGGGCCTACGTGGATTAATAAGGATACCTGAATGGCGACACCTGAATGGCTATTCAGGTGTAGGAATACTTAACATATTCAGAGTATCTGGATTGCCTTAATATCCCCTCCCCCAGTTACCCCTGTCAGCTCATGTCCCTACCCATTTTGTACCCCAAATAATACAAAAGTTGTATTTTAATGTCAAAACTGAAAGTAACTTAAAATTAGCTTTAAAATGTCTCCCCCGATTCTTTTATTGCCCCGCCACCCCGTTTCCTCCTTTAAAATGTTGATGCTGGTGCCGCCACTGCCCATGCACATACTGTATCCAGGTAATAGGCTGCCCATGCACATACTGTATCCAGGTAATAGGCCTACGTTCTGAGCGTTATATATAGGTTCTATAGTTTTATAGTCGTCGTTTAGTTTTATGGTCGGCGGAGTCTATCATCAAGATCACTTGTACCATTCTATGCTTGTACTTAAACACTATGTGCTATCCGGGTTTTGTTTGGCCTATTTACTTAAATACATTATTCCTCCAATAGGCATGTAGGGCCTAAACGTATGCAGTCCCTTGTCATGTTTGTTGTGTTCTAAATAAGGCCTCCCGAGATACTACCTAATACACCCTTAAAATCCAGTTATCACGGGTGGCACACCTGCGCATAGTATATCCAGGTAATTTGAGACTATCTGCGTTTTATAGTGAACCCCGTAATCCAGATACCACTGGTGCCCTTTTAGGGTATGATGGGGCAATACCGCACGTTCGGTGTATCCAGATACCCATGTGGCCTTAGTAAGGCCGCCTTACTATATCCATATTATCAAGTAAGGGAAGTGCGGGGGGAGGGGGCTTAGACCTTAGGGTATGATGTGACAATCCCGTAATTTACGTGCTATAAGCCGCAGCACCTCAAATTAAGATTCAGACCTCATCGTATACAGTAAGCCGCACCGCTGTATAATAAGTCGCACAAAGAAAATTGAAAGGGGTGTGTGTGGGGAATGGATGTGTGCGGGGGGGGGGGGGGGGTCGAGCATGATCCACCAGCCCATAGCTTCATGACCAGCCATGGGGTTACAACTGCATGAGTGACCCCATCAAATGTATTTTCCTTCAGCCACTTCAGTCACTTTAATACATGTTATCCTGGATACGGTTTGCGCCTTGCTCCCCCGGGCTTGCTCCCAGTTTCTTTATTCAAATAAAGGTCTTGGCTTTATGATTAATGTTTTGTTTGTGTCTTGCTCTCGTTACATTTTATTGTACTGTACGGTATGCACCGCGGAGCAACCGTATACGGACTGCCTGCTTTCACTGCATGGCCCGTTTACAATGTACAGTTTGCGCCACAAACGCGTACACACTTTGTCTGCGTCATTACGTGTGCGCCGAATCGCGTGCGCCATGTTAAACGCGGTCGCGCAGCAACAACATACGGTTGGTATGGTACCGCCACAGTTTCTTTATCGTTAGCAAACTCCGCGTTCATCTATGTTATTAATGCGAAAGTGTCACTTTAAGATCTGCGTAAGAGTTTTTGTTTACATTTAGAAAATGTCGTAACATATTTTGATTTGTTGGACGTATAGTCCCGTATAAATGCTTGTTACTATGCGATCTTTAAGAATAACAAACGGCCGCATATACAGAAATGTAGCTATATCCCTGAAGAAAATATTTTGGGTGAAGAACATATGTCATCACTCACTCCCAAAACCATAATATTTGTCCGTACAGTAGCTACCCGAGTAAAAGAAATTTAACATTTCGGATTATCATCTGTGATCCTTTCTGCGCATGTCTGAAAACGAAAAAAAAACGGGTATTGAACTATCTAATTAGCTCGTGTATTAGAGGCGCAATTCCCACGCTTTTTCAGTTGAAGAGGGACGCGAGTGTAAAATTATTATTGAACTATCTAATCAGGCGAGGGACCGAAAATTAGTATATAGATAAGACATTCTTACAAATGTAAATATGCCATGTATGCTCTGTATCGCCAAAGTGTGTATTTGTTGTTACGTTACAAAGTTCACAAGATTTAACAAAATATCTAACATATCTGAATCTCAGCATGGAATAGTGTAGAAATGGCGTCATTTTAACAGATATAACGACTTCACGTTTTTAAACTGAATGATGAAACTCCAAACTCTTTTGAAAGTGTTCGTCTGTTTGGCATCGTACCATACCCCTACAAAGTCAGCAGGTATCTATGATAAAATATTGGCGTTCCACATCGGTTTCTATATTGACAACGAGTTTTGACATTATTTTCAATGATTCCATTTCCACCGTCTGTTATCATAAACTTTGTGTTCTCGTACATGTTATTAACATCTATGGCTAAACTGTATTTTAACCTTAGATCACCTTTTTGTTTTAAATGTTGACTGGTAGTTGTAACATCGCTGTTTAAATATTGTAACAACCGATGACCCTAAAATAACTGTTTAATTGCAAGTTCTTAAACAGGGTACAAACCACAAGAAAAACCACAAAGCAGCAGCAACTTGACAAAGTTTGACAGCAATGATTGACTGGAAGATGGTGAAGGGGAAGTTTAAAGTTATAGTTTAAGACGTCCTTGTGATTGAAAATCAAGCCTCTTTATTTCTCATAAAGAATTACATTCAATATCCTTATTTAAATGATGGCGACTGAGTGAAACACAAAAAGGCTTCTCCTGTAATATGAACAAAATGAAAAATTGCAATACCCCGACGATTGGATTCCCGAAGATTATTAATGAGATATTCACCCAAGGTTACCATTGAGTTGAATTTGCCATCTGATAACATATTTATTTCAGTTCACAAAATTGACTTAACGGTATTTCTAACATCACGGTTCGTTGATTTGAGCGATTCTAATGATGAAGAATACCGGGGATATGTGTCCGAAGATTACAAATCCGATACTACATTCAATGTTGGAAGGACCAGTGACACAGGGACAGGTGGTGTAGGAGAGGAGGTGGTGGATCCAGAGGGCAACACCAATTTTCCACCAACCTCTGGTTTCCCATCTGGATCGATGGCGACATATACACCCCAGTCTTCGTTTGATCAAATAAGTGTTATTCTTAAAGGTTCGAACGACAAGAGAGAGAGCGTCGGTGCTTTCTACATCAAAGCAATGTACGGGAAAGTAACATTGCAAATAACGACAATCAAAACGGCAAAAAACGGTAAGGAAAGAAGTAAGGAAACTAATTTCTTGTATCGATTGAATCGTATGGATTGTACCAAATTAAGGATATATTTATAGGTGATTACTAGGCAGTAAATTCGAAAGAAAGAAAGAAAGTTCTAAAGAAAGTTCTAAAGAAAGTTCTAAAGAAAGTTCTAAAGAAAAAAAGAAAGAAAAAAAGAAAGAAATAAAGTTCGAAAGAAAGAAAGAAATAAAGTTCGAAAGAAAGAATGAAAGAATGAAAGAATGAAAGAATGAAAGAAAGAAATAAAGAATGAAAGAATGAAAGAATGAAAGAATGAAAGAATGAAAGAATGAAAGAATGAAAGAAAGAAAGAAAGAAAGAAAGAAAGAAAGAAAGAAAGAAAGAAAGAAAGAAAGAAAGAAAGAAAGAAAGAAAGAAAGAAAGAAAGAAAGAAAGAAAGAAAGAAAGAAAGAAAGAAAGAAAGAAAGAAAGAAAGAAAGAAAGAAAGAAAGAAAGAAAGAAAGAAAGAAAGAAAGAAAGAAAAAAAGAAATAAAGAAAAAAAAAGAAATAAAGAAAGACGCATACACTTTGTGGCATTTAACCACTTTCATCGTAATGAATCAATCCAGTTTGACCTTACATTGCAAAAGTATAACAAATATATGCGATGGTGGCTATGAGTCAACAACAATCGTTGAACATTTCATTTAGCTGGCCTCTATAATAATGAATATGAGGAAGAAGGAATAATGTATTAAAAAACTTATTTACCTATTATCGTACAGCGCAAGTTGTACCTGTGGAATACACACAGTCAGCAAGTATTGGTGATGTTATAACACTGGCGGTTACCACTACAGTCAATACTTCCAAGTTAAGATGGCGACACAATGGAGGTCCAGCTGTCAATGACTGGGATGGTAATACGGAGATACATTTGGAAAATGTGAGAAAAGCAAATGAAGGCATATTCGAGAGTTATGAGGACGGACATCAAGAAGATGGTGTGCATGCGATTATAATTCTCAGTGTTAGAGGTAACGTAGTAATATTATAAATTGATTTCTGAATGACGAAATATTAAGTCTTAAGGCTTATTTCAAATTATGTATGTGTATTTTTTAGGTTTTGCAGATACAAGAATAGAAATTATGAGTTTGAGATATTATGTATGTCCATATAAAGTATCCTCGGTTCAAAAAGAAAAAGAAAAGTAAGATAATTCATTGTGTATTATATAGTGTTTTCCTGTTTCAACATTAGTTTTTAATGAGGATACTAACTCATAATTCACTTTCAGCATGCCCAGCAGGTAAACACGGACCATCCTGTGAGCTTGATTGTGAAACCTGTTACAACGGAGGTGGCTGTCATGAAGAGACAGGAAAGTGTGTCTGTCCACCTGGATTCATGGGTGCCAAGTGTGAAAACGGTAGTAAATTTATTTTACAAAAACGATTGCATTATAATTATATAATATAGTGAATGGCTTTGAGGGTGATACAAGAATATATTGCATGAGCTATACAAATATTGCACGAGTTTGAGACGGACGAGTGCAATATTTTTTATAGCGAGTGCAACATATTCGTGTATCACCCGAAAATAAAACATTCATTAGAGGCTTACATATAAGCTTATCCCTAGTCCCTATAGGCCTAGGCTAAGCTATACATGTAATGAACTAAGCCTACCGGCCTAGTAAAAATACACAGAAGTACTGACCTCGTGAGACGGAAGTCGGAGTCGTATTTCTTCTCTCAAAAGGCTACACTTAACCAGGAAACTGTCAAGAAATATCCAATACCATTAGTCTAGCCTAGGTTAGGCACACCAACACTCATTTATGTTAAAAAATAGGATGATCAGCTGGCCGGCCGGCACAACAATTGTTTAGGAATTAAATAGAGCTTTAAAAGGCTACCGCTTGTTAGAGCAGCAGACGCTCAACTCTAAACAGAACTGCATCTGCAAATATAGGGGGTCCTCTCTGTCGATCGGTGTCTTTGACATAGTAATCAGAGACACTGCTCGACTAGAGGGGACCGTCCTAGCGAGACAAAGAGGGAGGCTGGGATTTCATTACATGAAATGGGATAAAGTAGGTATTTATACTTAAATTGGTTTGGTACAATAAGGAGTTTTAATTTTTAATGAATCATATTGAATTCGCTCTCTCTCTTTTGTTTTTGTGTTGTTACTTGCATGTATTTATATATGTAAAATAAAAGGTCAGCCCTTTTTCTTGTTGGGTTCTGACAGAAAACAAAAAACTCTAGAACAGAACATTATAGCCAGTTTAAGTTAGTCCTACCCTATAACTAGTAACTAGGATATGCCTCGATTTTTTTTTAAATTATCGAGGTCACGAGGAACAAAATGTTATCCGGCAGAATCAATGATGATGTTTATTTCAAATGTACAACGCTGATCGTAAATAATCTGCTGTAAAAATGTAAACAAACAGGGTGACCAAAATGTATACGAAAATCTGGCCATCTGGCTACTCCGCGAGGAGTGCGTGTGGTGGAAGAGGCCCGAGAAGGGTTAGAATTTTATGTTTTATTTTACTCTTTCTTTACAGAAGAGGCTTCTTTAAGTAAATAACTTCCCTAACATTGCTTATTTTTTTCTAAGAGTGTACGCAGTCAATATCATCTGATAATCAAACTGAGCAATGATGACGATGTCTCAATTTTAAAGAAAGTGAAACCGGAATATCAACACGATTAAACAATATAAATTATCTATTTTTGTTATAAAAGATTGTGGTAACAATCACTGGGGAGCTGACTGTACAATAAGATGCAGCAGTGTTGGCAATTGCCAGAACAAGCATTTCTGCGTACCTGATCCTGTAGGCTGCTCTTGTATGGCGGGGTATACTGGTGACACCTGCAACGAAGGTAACGATCAACACGAATTTCTATCTAGTTTGCACGTTCTATATTACAATCTAACCAACTGAGATGATGAGGGCATATGGCATTGAATCGTTTTAAGAATGCATCTACAGTGTAGAACTAATAATATAATCTCCATTATTTCTCGCGTTTCTAGCAACAACCATTTTGAAGTAACATACCACACCTCTTTGAATACAAAAGAAAGTCAATTCTATCGTTCACCAGTTTATTTTGAATGGTCCAGATTAGATAAAAAGGTCTGAGTTAAATGCTAGTTACGATAATGGGGCCTAAAGATGGTGGACATTATTTCTAGAATTAAGGCACAGCAACTCATGTGGTTAAAAAGATACTTTACTGATAATCAAGCTGGTTGGAAGAAGATTTTCAATTACTATTTAACAGGAGCTTTGATTTCATATTTTGATTTTCACTGTATTTCCTATGTCTTTCTTTATTTTCGGAAAACCAGTGAGAAATAACGTACACCTGAAAGACAATATCGAATCGCATTGAAAACAGAAAACCGCATTCAAATACCTTTTCAACTTTTTTAATTATGAATTTTTGATATTTTGTGAGAAAACTGAAAATATGGACAATTTGGCACATTTTTTTTAATTAACAACAATTTTGTTCGTGTGCATTTTCCAAAACAATAATCCCATACATTTTACGTTTTCTTCATTGAACCTTATTTCTACAATTTTTGCTTAAAAAATAGTGAACTATATTCAAATTTCCGGAAATTACCGAGGGCCATAACTTTGGACCCGAACATGCTACAGATGTAGAACAAAGTTTAAAAAAATGTATTTTGTAACTCTCTTTCATGTCCTGCACCTAACTCATTTTTTTCAAAAAGTGAGTTAGCGCCTTTTGGAACTAAGCTCTTCATATAGTGAGCGCAGTATACTGCGCGAATGTGTAGCTGAGGGCCGTGGGTGGGACGTGGGGCTTGAGAACGGAGGGTTCCCGGATCGAATCCCGGCAGGTTCCGGTAGATTTAGTTGGTGTTTTTACCTCGAAAATTGTGATCCCGGTCAAAAACCCTAAACCGGGGTTAGGATTATGGTAACATTGTTTTGGGGGGATTTTGTTTGTGTTCTATTAACCCTAATCCCCCGAGTGCTAAACAATTCTAATCCTAAGTCTCTCTCCAAACGCATGCGCCGTCGGTTTTCGATGACGTAGTCAGCCGAGCCTATATAGTGAGCGCAGTATACTGTGCGAATGTGTAGCTGAGAGCCGTGGCTTAGTGGGTGGGACGTGGGGCTTAAGAACGGAGGGTCCCCGGATCGAATCCCGGCAGGTTCCCGTATATCTAGTTGGTGTTTTTTCCTCGAAAATTGTGATCCCGGTCAAAAAAACCTGAACCGGAGTTAGGGTTATGGTAACATTTGTTTGTTGTTGGATTTTTGTGTGTTCTATTAACCTTAACCCCCCTGAGTGCTAACAAATGCTAATCCTAAGTCCCTCTCCATACGCATGCGCCGTCGGTTTTCGATGACGTAGTCAACCGAGCCTATCTATATAGTGAGCGCAGTATACTGCGCGAATGTGTAGCTGAGAGCCGTGGCTTAGTGAGTGGGACGTGGGGCTTGAGAACGGAGGGTCCATGGATCGAATCCCGGCAGGTTCTCGGAGCTTTAGTTGGGGTTTTTTCCCTCGAAAATTGTGATCCCGGTCAAAAACCCTAAACCGGGGTTAAGGTTATGAAAGCTAACACATTCCCAAATGCATTGCTACGTTGAAAAACGTGTATGGTCTTGAAATGTCTGTTTTATATGAAGATTTGTTTATGCTGCCATGGAGAGTTACAATTGATAGCAGATTACGATAGAATTAAGCATTTTATTTTACCAACATATAAATGGGTGCATAAAATTGGCATTATTACAAGCCCAAATTGTTTGAGATGCAAAACTGACATCGAAACTCTTCACCACATTTATCACTTGTCCTGATGTTGTTAAGTTTTGGAAAGAATTAAAACAGAAGTGGAATGATTTGTTTGACAATCTCACTAATGTTGAAAAACTGTTCGATATTATTAAGTAATCATGATGATGATGAGTGGTTAATGAAGAACCAGCTTCTCTTAATGGCCCGCAAATATATTTGCATCTGCAAATATAGGCATTTTAGCATGTTTATGGTGTCCTTTGTTTGTAAACTGAACTGGTCTATTCGTATATTGTTCGTATGTCATCAAATTCCCAGATTGCCCTAGCGGTTATTATGGGACTGATTGCCAGCACACTTGTCATTGTTCTGCCAGTGATTGTGATCCTGCAAGAGGCTGCTCAAGCCCATGTACAGGTGGATATTCTGGACCACAATGCCAAGGTTTGTAAGATGCAACCGAATGTATACAATAGAAATTAGACATATGAGAATTGTTTATAATGATATAAAGTAATATTATGCTTTGCAAACTGTACACAGGATGTTCTAGAATAATTTGTACCCGTAAAATGTGGCTATTATTTGGCAATTAATACCATTGCCATGATAAGAAAGCTCATCTTTCTAACACATTATTTCTCTTTTGAATTTTTAAAAATCGGACGTTTCTGACAGAAATTACAGGCCATTTCAAAATAATAGTAGGTTCCAACGAAATTGTCTTTGTTTGAACATATTTAGAATCTCTGACCATTTCTATCGACATTTTATGAACAGGTATTGTGTTACGTGTTCATTTCCACTAAAAAAGATTGATGTCAAACGTTGTTAATGTTGAGAAGGAATTGTTCAGCTTGGCTCACTTAATACAATCCTTTCTTTTAATAGCAGTGCGAGGTTAATTAATTAAAATGCACTGAAATCGAAATAAGACGTTTCCATCGATTATCAGCATTGTCTTGCCACACCTGAACAATGAGAAACATCTTGATCAAATTTACAGAATAAGTATGGGACATCACTTTATTGGACGTATTCAATTGAGATAAATTGTTGTTATTTAATGTTTTAATTTTTTTATCAAACACAGTATAAATCATCTAGGGACACCCTGTATACACATTGAACAATACGATAGTGCCAGATCCGACAAAAATAATATCAAAAAAGTTCTAAATAAGTGTACAATATAGATATTTATCTGGTATCATATGGGCGCCGTCGTATAAATCACGCACAGAACAAATTCAATTTCTGCGAGCATTAAAATTCATAGAATTACGTTTTATCTCAACTGACGAGATATGAAGTATTCTTATGTTTGAAATTCCACACTAACTTCGGGAAGAGCAAGAATAGTTACACCCAGCGTTCGAAATAAGACAAATAAATTGGTTATCCGGCAGATAACTTAGGTTGAGATTTTGGATATCCGCCACCATTTTTGGTTATCCGGAATTTTTCAGTTATTCACTGGTGTAATAGTTTGTTTTCTGTTGGCCGTGCCGCCGAAGAAAGTATGGACCGATGCATGTTTCACCATTTTGCAAACCCGAAAGTGAAATATCACTGTTTATGAAGACAAAGTTATAAGCTTTGAATACTGAAATTAACTTCATCGCGCTACCAAGCGCACTCGGTAGTTGAGGCACCCACTACATCCTCAATCACAGCGACATGATTCAGTTCATACAATGAGAGTGAATGATAGGGTTAAAGATTTATAGCCATCTGAACACGTGACTTTTATTTTCCTATACACAGACCGTCGGTCCGTCGCCCAACTCCCGCTGGTTTTCGGCGAGCAATTTTATTCGGCGATTAATTTTATTCAGCAGAAAAACAACCGGGCTCTATCAAAAGTGCTAAATTATTCTCGATTACAACGACATGGTTCAGTTCGTACAACGGTAGAAAATGATAGCGGTCAAAGATTGGTAGCCATCTAAACAAATCAGATTTAATGTTTACAAATTACAACAGAAGTATAGATTTGTGAAATGATGGAATTTTGAGATCGAATAACAGTTACCTAATCATACATTTGTGGTGCCGATAACATTTTGGTTATCCGCCGGATGATCGGCAAGGAAAAACTGGTTACCCGCCGGTAAATTTGGCCATTTCGGATGACCGGATGACCGCTATTTTGACCGCTACACCCCAGCGCGTTTAGAAATACTTTATCACATTTAGTTTCACACCAGGCTTTACTCACCCAGCGTAACACATTTTCATATTGCAGTTCCTGCCACTTGTCAATTTGGATTCTTCGGTGAGATATGTCAATACAAGTGCCATTGCTCTAATAACGGACGCTGTAATAAGGAATCAGGCGTGTGTGATAACGGTGCTCCGTGTGAGGAAGAATGGGCTGGTGATGATTGTCAACAAGGTATTTAGTATTACAGATTGCCTTTCTGAGGATTAGTAGCAATGATTTAAAAAAAATATACATTACTTTTAATTTGGTATATAATAATAAGAAAAATAACTAAAGTGTCGGATGGTATTATAATTTCCGTCGTCATTGGAATGCCGCCCGTATGGTCTATATGTTAGCCTAGGGGTTGAGTTGTAATCGAATTATACCACCGTTGGGAGATAAATAACAACTAACATCAATTGTTTCTCTATTGATAATTCGGCTGTAGCTGTATAGGGTGTCCCTAAAAAAGGGTGCACATTCTTGCGCAACTTGTTTACCATGAAGCCCTAAAGCTTGGTGTACTATGTTTATACACACGGAAAGAGGAAAACACTCAGCTTTCAGATGCCATTTATTTCATCTGATTTGGAATTATCAATCTAGAGATATACCCAGTTCATCAAAGCTACCTAAAATCGTTGTTGTGCCAGTTTTACAGAAAGAATGATTATGAGCGTCAAAACGATACTAACATTGGTCTATCCATGTGCATCAATCATCTTGAAACATTGGGGTGGGCATTTTACTAGAATTGTTTTAAAAGAGGCTGAGGAACAAAAAATGATGTCCTTGGAATATGTGGTAAGGGATATCTACGAGTAGTTATTCTGGGATCCCTCTGAAGTGCACGCCACACTTTATCAATGTGCTACTGTGTCCTGCCACTTTTCATATCTTAGTTTTCCAGAATGTTCTTTATTCATATTGGAGCTTGTACCAGCTACCAAGTATTTCCAATACTCCTTTGTAGGCGTATTCCTAGATGATACGTGAGTGTTTGGGAAATGAATGGCAAACTCTCTGGTGACTTCTGCTGGACTTCTCGTTTGATGATATTTTAATTCCAGAACACCCTCTTTTCAAATGAAAATTGAGGCCGCACCCCAGCCATATGGACGTCTGTCTTGTTTTGAAAAATGTAGGCCCAACAAACATTTTGTGAAACCTTGTCAAAAAGACTGGTTCGAATCATGTAACAAACATCTTTATATTCAGTTCTGCTTGGATATACAGGCACTCATTCTATTATTTATATTTATTCAATCTCGATACAAAAAATATTTTGCATAACACTAGTGAAGGGCAATCGTACAAGTGGGAGTTGTATCTTAAGGGTTAAACCGTTGAAAATGTAAAGTAGCACAACATCGATTATGAGTAGCTCTAGTAAATTGTCCATATCTCAGGATTGACAAATCCGAATCCGATGAAATAAGCAGCATCTGAAAGCCAGGTGTTTAGTCATTGAATTTAAGGAAACATCTTACACAAAATGTTAAAACGTCATGGTCAACAAGTTGAGTTAACATGTGCACCCTTTTTAGGGACACCCTGTATTTGACAAAAAGTTATCATATTTCCACAGCATTGCCAGCTCTTTACGGTAAACCTACGGTGTTGATAAATAACCAAACAGCTTCCATTACCGTAAATTGGGACGCCTGGTCTCAGGATGTTGACTACGGTATCGGACCAGCAGCTAGTTATAATGTATATTACGGCAAGGATCAGTTTTCTGGCTCTATAGCGTCAGCAACTACTCAAGCGTCACTCTTAAATCTGGATCGTGGTCCTACTTACATGATTGCCATCAGCGTCTTGAAAACTGTTAACCTTGTTCAAGTAGAGGGCAAACTCGGAAGTAACATCACTGCAATAGTGCCATGCATCGGTAAGCATTGGAAACTAGCTAGGATAGTCTATAAAGAATTGCTAAATTTATCATCCGGGTGTATTATTCGGGTGTCTCTATAGGCTGCACCAGAATGGTTAGTACCCAAGTTTTAGAATTTTGATGATGGTACTGTCAATATATGACTCGAATTGAAGTTAAATATTTCAGCTAAATATAATAAAAAGGCAAAAACCTGGCACCGTCATTTGATGATGGTATGGACCATTCCAAATGAAAATCATCGAAGAATTTCCCCGAATCTTTCAACCCATAACTTCAGTTGAAATTGAGTACGTGCTTTTCCTTTGTTTCTAACATACTTTGCATACATACATTTGTTTACTTTACCTTGATCTCTTTCAACATCGAGCGTATAATCAGTTTTATGCAGTTGAAAAATAATGGTATTTTTTTTGTCAGAAACTCCACTTCAGAGTGAATGGCCACTGACAATCACACAGGACTACTATTGTTTACCTTTGTAAATATTCATAAGAATTAGCTAAACAGGAGTAAGTCATGGAATCACTCAAGTGTGAGGAACATTTTATCAACTTGTACTAAAAATAAAGAATCATAATAATGAGTTGATCAACCATACCTTATGACAGTTAGAAAGAGAGGTAAAGGGTGAAATTACCACTCTAACACAATTGGGTGTATCTTTACTAAAGATATGATTAATCCGACTTTCATGATCTAAATTTGGAATGAAAGGTTACTACAAATGTCAAAGTCGATAACAAAACAACGAACCTAGTCACATTGATTTTCATAATGAAAACAAATAGACATTTTAGCAAGTACTAGTCCCGGAAGTACATTTTGTTCATACAATTTAATGATTTTTTTTTAAAACTGTATATCCGTAACGGCCTTCCCTGTGTATAATGATTCATTGTCTAGCATATGATGTGATATTCCAGAAAGGCACATCCCTACTAAAACTATTCGGGTACCGCTTACCCGACCACCATCAGTCTCCTTCAAAACTTTGCTACAGATTGGGCTTGTGTTTACAAAGCCGCATTTGGATTTTAAGATTTGAGGAAATGGAGGTATTTGAAATACATTCTCAAAATAGAGTTATTATAACCTAGAGGCAGGTCAGGATGGTCGAATTTCGAATGCTCCCAGCAATAGTTACATCAACGCCTCATGTATGTACTTGACTTAATTATTAGAGTTCGTGACGCATTATAAAAGCAAAATATTATGAAAACATTATTATAGTTATCGAGAACCTGGCTGTGGTGTTTATTTGTAAGACAAAGGTACCCAGATAAACAGTGTACAGGAAGGAAAATAACTAAAACTCTAGCAACATCTTTATAATTAGCATTCATTCAAATTAAATAGTAAAATATAAAACAGCAAAATCTGTTAGTGAGGGGGATCGACGTATCGCAAGAAAAGGACCAGCGGTTTATTTATCAGACTTTATCTTATGTTAAGCGTTACCTCTATGTCGTCATGTATACGGCTTTGCGAAATCGCTACAAGTCTGTCGTGTATAGTAATTCCCTTAATCTAATAGGCATTGTGCGTATGACTAGAGCGAGGCAGACGTATGTAAATAGATGTTCCACGGTTTTGGAAATTTTGGTCTGAACAAAGTATAATACGTTTTCAATAACATACATGTACATATATTTTTAAACGTATTCACGAAATAGTGACACTTGTTTTGGACACACACTTTTTTGTATTTCGAATTTTTTTGACCTCTCCCCCCCCCCCCCCCTCCCCCCTTACGTGAAAATCACGAGTTGGTGACTGGGAAAAAAATTGGGGCAACCTTTTACGAAAATTTCAGAAATCTTGCCCCCCCTCTGAAAAAAATCCTAGCTACGCCACTGTCTGGAAGACTGTTCCATAAGGGAAGAGCAGTGTAAATGAAGCTTCTGTCTAAGCAGCGAGTTCTGGCTGTCGGCAGAGACAGAGCATGGACTGGCATTGATACGCTCGAACGGGTAGCACGGCGTTGGACATATAATATGGTGAGGGAAGTAACGCTGCTAGATCTTGTGGGCAGTTGGTGCATATTCATGATGTTAAAATTCAACATCAATGTCCTCTTTCTTTTTCAGATCCTACTCTGTCACCGACAATAACGAATGCAACTGCTATGGGAAGTGATATCATAGAGATTGCATGGGAGGTACTTACATTTAATAGTGTTGATATTTGTTAAGATTTCTGCGCTTTCCCATTTTACAGGCTGTACTTTTCGTTTCTTATCATGCAACTGAAAATTGCGTATTCAATAAGAATTCAATTTGATTTCAAAATATATCATCACTAAAAATTCACTATCTAATGGACAGTATGGAGGCTTTTTATTTTAAATGGTCATAGATCAGTTAGTAAGATCGAATAAAAAAATACGAATTTTTAAATTCGTGCGGCGAATTCATGGAGGCCGCCATTTTTCAAATTACGTCATTATAGTTGCTGCTAATAACGCCTGTTTTTACCTTTTCTTGAATGGAGTGCCCAGTTTATCATTAAATAAACAGAATTTGACTAAAACTCGATTCCAGATGATATTTTGTGCTTTCAATTGACCCCGAAACACAAATGACGTCATTTTGAATGACAAAACCACCTCTTACACGAACGAATTTGTTCGATTTTTTTTGGTTTAAAATCACTTTTTACTCCTTTTTCCGTCGATAGATTTTTCTCGACGTCGGTGAAAAGTTAGTAAATACATTTAACTATCGGATTCACAAGTGTTAACATACCCCCCGAATTAATTGAATTTCCCCGCAACCAAAAAACTTTGTTTGCTATATATACTTTTAAAACAAAATGGCGGCCCCCATAGTCGGACACGAATTTAAAAATTCGCATATTTTAATTCGATCTTACTAACTGTAGATGATGTTGGTGTGTTGTGGATACGTTAACGTCTCGGCATTATATGTATTTTTTCTAAACGCTTCTCTCTATTCACTATTTCACTGTATTCATAGGTTCCTCACGGAGATGAATGGGTTGGATGTCACACAGGAATTATAAGTTTTACAATAAGATTCAAAAGTGATCATCATTCCGGATTCGAGACAGTCACTGCCAATTTAAGAACGTATCTCTTTAGTGGTCTTCAACCATGCACGAACTATACCTTTGATATGTATGCCTCAAATAAAGAGGGAGCTGGGCCAGCTAGTGATCCCTTGTCTGCAACTACGGACAGTGCCAGTGAGTGTTATCTACGGTTAAACAACATTTCTATAACAAATATCATGAAATGAGGGATCAAAAGTAGAGCCGAACACCTTTATCACTTTTCTAAAGAGCTTATATATGTTTCCTGCATCCGATAGATTCAGAACATAACTGCATGTTACTAATTCGAAAAATGCAAACGAACGGATGGTATTGTAAGAATTGTAAATACATTGTTATTACTCGTTTGCATCGTTTTCACATTTTTTAGATTAATAATGTACACATCTATAAAGCTTCTTTAACAACATATGAAAACATGCATCATTGAATGGATTGAGGCTAAGAGTTTAAGATGTGAAGCGGTGTATATTTAATTTTAATAAGGAATATATGGACCGATTCTGAAAATCACGTTTTGACCTTATTGTGACCCCAATGTCATTATGGGCGTTTTTCTTTGCTTATCAAAAGACATACGATACAACAAGTCCGATCACAATCGGAGCATGCTTTCATGCTAGGTCGATGACCCCTAGCAAACCCTTATGACATGTCACTTTTAATCGCTGAACATCCTATATGTGCATGGACCCAAGACATATTTGTCTAAGTCTGACGATCATTAGTCATTTTCTCCGAGACAAGAAGCATTTTAAGTAAAAGGAGTATTATATATGCGTACGGTCATAAGTCATATGTTGACCGATTCGGACAGTCAATTCACTAAGAAGCAAGGGCATTTTAAGTGAAAATCAAGTTTTGACCCTCTAGTGATCCATGTGTGACATTTGACCCTAAACCGAGAAGACCCAATATGAAGGTATGGCTGGTAGGGGGTCCTACTGACCAAGTCTGGTTATGATAGCATGTAATATGTAGGAGAAGTAGCATTTGTATAATTGTTTGCAAGTAGAAAGAAGAAGGAACTAGAGCTAATAGTGCTTCAAGAAGCACGGATATTGGCTTCCTTAATTAAAATCGGACAATAGGTCAGTGACCCCTAGTGACCCTAATGACCTGTCACTTTAATCTCTAAAACCATATGTGAAGATGGACATAAGGAATCTTTTGCCCAAATGTGGGTAAATATTCACAATTTGACCTCTAGTAACCCCTCAATGACCTTTGACCTCGTTGTTATGATTGACTTATTTCCTTGAGTCATCAAACCAAACAAAATGAAACAAGTTCGGTCCAAATCGGACCATGTCTGCTTCTCCGTCCCCATTTTAGCAAAACAATTCGCACAGTACAAAAAAAAATCGCACAGTCAAAGAAAATCGCACAGTAAATGTACTACATGAACAATATCTTCTCGTCTCCATTTATCAGCTTCTCCGTCCCCATTTTTTGGTCTGCCCGCCCCCCCCCCCTGCCCCCCCCCCCCTGCCCCCCCCCCCCCCCCCCACCCCACCACTGGCTACGCTACTGGACTATCTTCAGGATATATGGGGCTTTAACTGTAACTATACTGTGTTATTTCATTTGTACATGTACCATTCGGCATATACAACATCTGTAACTCGTCCTTCAGAAACGACATCGATATCTCTTCCAACTGATTCACTGACCACATCACCGGAAGATCCTGTGTCTTCAATTCCACCAAACGATCCACAAGATACTGCGCTGTTATGTGGTAACGACACGATGACTTTATTTATCCCGAAGAACATCGTGCGTGGCGTAGAAGCTGAGGATTTACCTAAGTTATGTAAAATTTTACATAATTTTGAAGCACGTATAGAACACCAAAACAATTAGGTAACATTTTACATAAACTCTGTTTGGTAAAAAAACCCAAACTATTATGTATAAAAATGCAATTTTACTAGGTATTTATTTTGCACAGTGGCTAGGTATACATTTTACTTAACAAGTTACGCATTTTTTAACGTAAATGCTGTGTAATATTTTACCACATGTTATGTAAAAAACCCACAACATTATGGGAAATTTTGCTTAATTTTTTAGTAAATATTTACAAAATGACTAGGTATTTTTTTTACTGAATTTGAATGTAGGTTATAAGGTGATTGTTTACACAATGACTGGGTATTTTTTCTACTGAATTTGCATGTATGTTTAAGATAATTGTTTACACAATCACCGGGTATTTGTGACTGAATTTGGATGTATTTTTTAGGCAATTGTTTACACAATTGCTGGGTATTTTTTACTGAATTTGAATGTAAGTTTTAGGTAATTTCAAGGGAGTTTTTGAAGGTAAGGAAGTAATATATCTTTCCACTTTTGGTAATGCCTTTATGTCCTTGTTTTCATGATGTTATTGAAGTCATCTGAAAATCATTAAAACAAATCATTAAAACAAATCAATTAAAAAAATCAATCAATCGATCGATCGATCGATCGATCGATCAATCAATCAATCAATCAATCAATCAATCAATCAATCAATCAATCAATCAATCAATCAATCAATCAATCAATCAATCAATCAATCAATCAATCAATCAATCAATCAATCAATCAATCAATCAATCAATCAATCAATCAATCAATCAATCAATCAATCAATCAATCAATCAATCAATCAATCAATCAATCAATCAATCAATCAATCAATCAATCAATCAATCAATCAATCAATCAATCAATCAATCAATCAATCAATCAATCAATCAATCAATCAATCAATCAATCAATCAATCAATCACCTTGCATCGTTGCATTTTGACCTATGTACATAATTACATACGCCCTAATCACGTTTCACATGGCCACATGTACAAATGAGCCGCTATGATGCATGCAAACGCATGGCATGCACGGTGTAGGACCCCGACGACGCTTGGTGCCAACACAAGTTTCACTTTTTTCTGTGAATCTCTCAAACTTATGATGTTCAGATGACTTCAATAACATCACGAAAACAAGGACATAAAGGCATTACCAAAAGTGGACAGATATACTACTTCCTTACCTTCAAATTTGTCAATGTATTCCGGAGGAACTCGCGACCGGCTGAGTGTTTCTCTAACGCTCGCCATCTTGTATAATTACACGAGGAGATTTTACCCGGCGATTAGGGAAAGATTACGACTTTCACCAATCATATCGATAATTTTTACTTAACACGTTCGGCGAAATCACCTTTTACCGATTAAATTGTATTTTAGACTTTTGTTTTACTTAATTTCGGTAAAATATCTACAAACCCCGGTAATTATCTCCGATACATTTCCAAAATGTAATTTTAAAAGTTACAAAATGGTTTAGTAATAAAAAATACCTCGCATTGTGTACTTTTTGCATAATTTTACTTTACATTACGTTATTTTACCTAACTTGCGCAAAATTTCTGTGTGTGTACATGGTCTATGTAGCTTTCATTGGTTTCTCATTGCGTCCCCAGAAGAATATAGCTTTAAAACATTGTTATTTCCCTTTTTCCCAAGGTCCGTGGAGAATTCATTGTTTATTCAAACGTCGTTCTCAACGAGGTGGTTCCGGTTTCACCAGGGATCGGATTCACGCGGGAACGCCACGTCGAGATCCCGATTGAGTGTTATATGCGACGAAACGGGACTAGCAACTTAAGCTTCCATCCAGAGACATCAAAAATCATATTCCATGAAGAAGGCTTTGGGCAGTTTAGTTTCCAGATGCAGCTCTACCCAGACAGCCAATATCGTAATCCATATCCAGCAGATGCTTATCCTATTGATGTTCATCTACAAGATATGCTATATTTCGAAGCTCAAGTATCAGCCCAAGATGGGCTGGTACTATTCATCGATGGCTGCGGTGAATCCTTACTCTTCGCCAAGATACAACTTCTTAGAAGACGGGTATGTTTGAAATCAATACAGATTTGACCATTGTTAGAATTATTTCTTTCTTTTTTTAAACAAATTATGAAATATCATTCCATATATATAATGTAGAATGAGATGAAATATTTAGTTATTTTAAACCATAAACCTGCATTTGAATAATTATTTTCGAATTAATATCATTTTATACTCATTTGCAGATGTTCCAAGGATAGCACGTTGGAATTCTATGGCTCGGAAAATCCGACGACACAGCGCTTCGGACTGGAGGCGCTGGGCTCTATCGACGCTGATTCTCCGGTAAGACAAAGAAGTAAATATTGTTAAGTACAAAACAAAACACGATATTAATTAAAGCGCTGAAAGTGAACATGATTTTCAAAATGTCACTTGTATTGTAATGATTGTCGGATTGGTGTGTGAAATCACAGATTGATGTGTTTCTACCATCTGTGGTGAAATGTTGTATCTAATTCTATTACGTACTGTAGTCGCCTTATGAAAACCAACTTATCATGCTTACAGTGTAGAGTCTAATTTGCGTCATCCATGTATTTCACAAGTTGTTGTTACGCTTTAAAAAATGTGTATCGTTCTACAGATTTATGTTCATTGCTTCTTGGTCCTATGCAATGCAACTGATGTGACATCACGATGTGCGTTGGGTTGCCAGTCTCAAGCAGTCAATATGCGGGTCTTACGTAGAGCGTCATCGGGATCGAAGCCTTATCTAATGACGGACGGACCAATACGATTCACTGAAACTGTCGAACAAGATCAGATTAAGGGCATTATCGGTATGTATGAGATATCAATGGATAGTTGGTAGCTGTTGCAGTCCAATGGTACAAATGTGTGAAAAAACATTTAACGGCATAATTTGTATCAGAAGACACATTTTCATGGAATTGTTTGGACAATCAAAAGGAAAACGTTACGAAAAACATCTTTTAAACTTTGTTCTACATCTTTAGCATGTTCGGGTCAAAAGTTATGGCCCTCGGTAATTTCCGGAAGTTTCCGGAAATTTGAATATATTTAAATATTGTGTAAGCCAAAATGGCAGAAATATGGTTCTTTTATCATGGTAACACATTGATAGGAATGTCTTTAATGAAATGCCATGAAGAAAACGTAAAATGTATGGGATAATTGTTTTTAAAATTGCACACATACAGAAGTGTTGTTATTTCAAAAAATGTGTCAAACTGTCCAAATTTTTTTCAAGAAAAAACAAATGTCATAATTTAAAAAGTTGAAGAGGTATTTGAAAGCGGTTTTCTGTTTTCAATGTGATTTTATAATGTCTTTCAGGTGTACCTTAATTGAAAATAACGATTGTTTAGTAAAGCGGTTTTGAAAATTGGTGAAACATTTATGTTCCAAAAGGCACTAAATCCACTCGTTTCCGAAAATAAAAAATGACATAGGAAATACAGTGAAAAGCTTACATGTATGGTATTTTTCATATGGCAGAAAATTAGCATAATCAAAGAAGTGCAACATCCTAAATTAAAACAAAAACATTGCTTTTCTCCGATTTCACTTATATGGAGTTGATCTTTTTTGGAACATAGCTCTTCAATTGTTACGCATTCAATGTCTGTCTGATTATCAGGCCTAGGCCCAAGCCAAATAATAAATGGCATGCTTTCATTATTATCAAAACCGTTCTTATAATACAGTGTTATTTAATTCCATTTCAGACTCTTCCGACAACAGCAACGTTTTAAATATTCTAGTAGCCTCGTTCGCGGTAGTCATCTGTTGTCTCGGAGTAGTTCTTGTAATTCTCATTAAGACTCGCAACAAGAACATGACGAGGACTGGCGGATATGAGCCCGTGCAGCTGTCAGATGAAGACTGAACTAAAGGCAAATTAAATGAATCAGTATGGACAATTTTTTTTATATAGGTTTGGGCAGTTTTCTAATTATAATAAGACCGTTCCAGACCGGAAAGGTTCAAGTCAGCAACTGTGTCGAATTCGGAAACCTTAATCAATATTGTTGATTTGGCAATTTTAGTTTATATGTGTTTGTAATTATGTTGAAGTCTAAAGACTAACTATTTGGAGTGAGGTTTTTTTTCTAGGTTATGTTAACGTATTAAACAAGGCAATGACACCAGAATCACGTAATTTCAATCAAACAATACATTTCAATTAATTTACGGAGAATATTCATCAGTCATTTTATCATAATTTATATTGGAAAGTGTAAAGTAAAGTAAATACATTAGCGTGTTGTGAGATTAGACACTTCAAAATCTGGATGACCGGGACTATTCAACGTATATTATGTTTATTGGTCCCTTGTATTTTGTCTTTCTCTTTAAACATTTGCACTACCCTCTTACTAATTTCTTATAATCATTTAAATCTTTAATTCAAAATATCAACACAAATGTGAATACAACTATACAAAGAAATACGATATGATCACATCTTGTTAGAAAATTTTAAAATTATTACCAACATTGAAAATAATATCTCCTCTCCAGTATTTCATAAATATATTGTGTTTTCTATGCCCGATTTTAAAGATCTGCTGCCGAATCATAATACTTAATTTTGATGTCAGGTCATTTTTAGTTCGAAAAGCCTAGTTATTTATTTCTTCTTTGTTCCTCCAAAATAGTATTAAAATGAATACGGTGTATTCTGTGCTACATTTATAACTGGAAATATATGTTTTATATCTAGTATACGCCAAGTTTCCTTAAATGCCAATGACATTAATATGTATAAAAAACCTTGAACCAAAAATGTACCAATGTATTCCTAAGATTCAAGGTAAAGGTGTTCTTTAGGTCCCAGATTCTGGACTGCTAGCATCGTCCGATACTTACTTTACTACTACTTATGTCGATCTCGATCGGTCTTCGTGATGGGTCGCCATACTACTCTGTCCCTCATGCATGCTTTCATCTCCTCATCTTTCAGTGCTGTGTCTTTCGCCAAGACGTCCAAGTATGCTAAGGCTGTGCGTCCGACAGATATATGTCCGTGCATGGGTCTCCATAGCAGGAGGTCAGACACTATCTCATTTTCTCTTCTCATGCAATGCCCATCAGCAAATCTCATCCTTCGGTCTGTGATGTTTTCTGATACCTTTTGTAATTTTCCATATAGGTCTTTGTTCGGTACCTTGTCTTTCCAACTAATGTTGAGTGCAGTTCTCAGCATTCTAGTATAGCATCCATCCATCCATGTCCAAGTAGAACGCGTTGAACAGTAGCTTGGAAAAGTCTGATTTTTATTTTTCGACAGAGGCTGGATTTCCACACTTTGTTCAGAGCATGGCAAGCCTTCCAAGCAAGTGCTTTGCGTATTTTTATGTCATGCTGGCTACTACCAACCCAAGCTCCCAGGTATTTGAAGTCCTCTACGTTGTCTAGGTTACTTCCATCAGAGGTTTTTAGCTGTACCGCTTGTGTTTGGTGAAATACCATACATTTGGTTTTCTTGGCATTCATGTGGAGCCCAGTTTTGAGTGCTGCTTCCTCAACGTATTTCAGCAGCTTCTGTGCCTGCTTCTTAGTGTCAGAAAGTAACGCTATGTCATCTGCAAAGTCAAGATCCGTGACATTCTTTGGCCCTATTCTTCGGCTTTGTCTAAACTTGATGGTGAATCCTAATTCCTCTTCTCTCCCACTATTCTTAAGCAATAATCAAGGATGATTATGAATAGGTAGGGGCAAGGGTATCTCCTTGGAGTACTCCTGCTAGGATGGCGAACAGTTCCGTGTCGCCATCAGGTGATATCACTTTGGCTCTTATGTTTTTGTAAGTTTCATAAATTGCATCTGTTATGACTTGTGGGATACCGTATGCTTTGAGTATCTTGATCATTTTCCCACGATGTATGGTGTTGTATGCCTTTTTGAAGACAATGAATGTTATGACTGCAGAGAGATTATTGGAATGTATACCTTCGATGATTCTCCTGAGCCCAAGAATGTGTGAGGTAGTGCCTCGTCCCTCGAGGAAGCCATTCTGGTTAGTTTGAAGTAATTCATCTAGGTGAGGTCTTATTCTGTTGAGAATCATTCTGTTGTATGTCTTCGTCACAATGGAGTTCAGACATATGCATCTATAGTTTCCTGCTTGACTTAGGTCACCAGATTTTGGGACTGGAATCAGGTTCAATATTGCCCACTGGTCAGGTTTTTGCTTTTCTAGGAGGGCCTTATTACAGATGTCCAGATGTGCATCTTGTCAGGAGTTCGTGTGGAATGTTGTCCTCTCCAAAACTTTTCCCCTCCTTGATAGATTTCTTGGCTTTCTGGTATCAGTGTTATTGAAGGCAGTACACTTAATTGGTAGTTCTTCGAAAATCTTTGGGATGTCTTCATCTTTGTCAGTCACTACCGGTGGATTTCCTAGGAGTTGTTGGAAGTGGCAGTACCAATTATTGACACGTTCTTCCTTTGTCTTTCCTTTCAGGATTCCATTCCTAGAGGTTTTCCTTCCACTTACTTCGTTAATGAGCTCCGAAGATAATCTGTGTTGCATGTTTAGGGTTGCATTTTCCATTCTTTTAATTTCTTGTCCAGGTATTCAGAATTGAACTCATCGTAGGCTTGGTCGAGTTCCCGTTTACCTGCTTCAAACTCTTGTGCAGACTCTTTATTGTCTTCTGTGACATGTTTTTCATACTTCTGTCTTAGATTCTTTCTGACAGTTTCTACTTTCCTACTATAACACAGTGCCTTCTTCTTACATATTTTTGGTAGTAGTTTCTCGGCAGTTTCTTGATTTGCTATGATAAGGTTTCCATATGTTACTGTTGGATTGTCATCACAGGTGTCGTTTAGTAGTGTGTAATTGTTTCTTACGGCAGAATATTGGTTTTGCAGTCTGATACTCGTTCGATACTGGCACAATGTCAGTGTTCCAGTATCGGACGATACTGGGACATATAAATGGTACCACTGTCGGGCGATACTGGAACAAAAGTATGTACCAATTCAATACGGGGAAAAATTACACTGGTAGGATGTGTACCAGAATCGCCCGATACTGTAACAGTAAAATTTTACCAGTATCGAGCGATCAGTATCTGAAGTACACTTTTCAGAATCAAGTTATGTCCTGTTTAGCACTCCGATGCCCGTAGGTACTTTTGCTACCTTAATGTGTATGTTACATAGTGCGCAATTGAATAACTGCAATGATGTGCGTTGTAATGCATGATATGAGAGACGGGACTTAAAGTTGTTTCCATGAGTTGAAATGGCACACATATTGCTATATGTCATTGATATCAAAACCATCGTAATTTAGGTATATATATGGAATAGCACATACAATGGTGCCTTTAAAGGTAAAGGGGGAAACAAATAACTAAGTTAAATGATAATATTATAAAGTCAGAGGATAATTGATGTATTCGTAATAAAGTTTCTACATATTCTCCTAAGTCGACTCAAAAAAAGAAAGAAACACGTCCTAACCTGTGATTATGGCGCAATGCACTATGCTCAAAAGGAAAGTGTAACCAAGTTAAATTAACCTACATGAAATGGCATGTTATTAGGCCTAGCCTACGTTAAATGACATGTAAGTAGGTAGGCCTAGCCTACGGTAAATGACATATAAGTAGGCCTCCGGGAAGATGTGTCCATTTTTGAATGTAGTTAAGTGCACTGACGGGTTAAGTTAACACTATCCACGCAGCAGGCGTCGGAAAACGACACTTCCAACATTTCACAAAATGCTTCAAAAATGTCAACATTGTTGAATTTTTTCACCATATTTGAAATCACCATGAGAAATGCATTGAATTAAATACTAACACGTTTGTTATTGGTTCAGTCATTTTTTAGATAGACTTTGAAAGTTGGGAAAGGTTTCTGAAATTATTTTGTTTGAATATGGTAAAACTAATGCTGCGTGGAAAGTGTTAAAAAGCAGCAAACTGAATATTGCTACATGTGTTTATTGATACTATGTTACCAGTTTCTTTGGTGGTTGAAAGTATGTGCACGCTTAATAAACAATATATCGATGATTTACATCATGTATGGCTTATAGTTTGCAATATGGCCATGTGTTTTGAACTCACCACCCAAAAAGGGTGGTGGCGTTGCATTTTTGGTAACGAATCAGCCATCCCTCTTTATTAACGCAACAACTAAATGTGGTAGGGCTATGGTTGAGGTGTCATGTGAAAGCCTATTTATTTAGCTACAGTGTGAATATATCAGGTATATCTGAGATATGATTGATAATAGTGTGAAAGTCAGGGGTGGCGGCGGCGGAGGCGGCGGCGCTGTATACAATCCTTATGGGGAATATAGAAAATGTTCCAAATTCTACGTTCAATTTACAATTACTCCTCATCCCTGTATGGTACATACATGAATTTGCTCTCATTTTATAGATTATTTTATATTCTATACGATTCTGTTTCAACAAACATGACAACTATCATGTAACAATTGTAATCATGAATCGATTGCATTGTCCTTGGCTTTCTCCCTATTCGCTACACAGTGACATTGCCCTAATTCATCGGTTTTACATACATGACTATACACTGAAAATTATTTCAGGTGTCAAATGGCACCTTTGGGATTTTATTACCATGTGGTCCTCCCACAAGTGTTGTACTGACACCAAGCTAGAGAGTTGCATCACTATTGAGAATGCAATATACTGCTATCGACACGTGCATCGACACGTTTGAAGTGTTAAGTCAAGTGACACCGATTGCAGCATCATTCTGGTGTCAGTTACACCACTAGAGTATCACTTAATTTTGCCATGTGTTATGACCCCCTGCACGACATTTCGAGCGTACACCTCTATAGGTGTCAACTGGTGTCATTTTAACGCTGAAAGAGTGTCGACATTAGACATAGAGGTTTGACACCCCATGATGTTCTAATGGTATCGACACGTTTGAAGTGTTAAGACAATTATAGAGTCAAGTGACACCGATTGCAGCGCCATTCTGGTGTCAGTTACTTCTCTATAGGTGTCAGCTGGTGTCCTTCTGACGCTGAAAGAGTGTCGACATTAGCAAAGTATGAGCACGTGACTTGCCTTGACAAATCACAGCATGCGCGTTGCAGACGACAAGACGACGACAAAATGGAGGAAGTGCGAGAGAAGCAGCAGATGTCGTGGCATCAAGTCGCAAACTATTGATCTACGAGGGGCATTCAATAAATACCCGCAAACATTGTTGTTCTCCACACCTGAGTGATTCTGTGAAATCTAAGTGGGTACATTATAAAGTATGAACCTTAATCTATCATTTAACACAATCTGGATTTACTGAATATTCATAATTACGTAATAGCATTAGCATAAAATAACCCATATTTGGACACTGAAAAACATGCCACTTTGGCAGGAATTTTGAATTTGCTTGATAGCACGTGTATTGAAATGAGCAGAACTTTGTTCCTTAGTGTGGATTAGTGTGCAAGTCTAACATTTTGCATCAGGAAACCAGAGACCATGTTCAACGAGGTCCTAAATGGAGAGGTTCTGTCAACGACAACTTTTGGAAATACACTGCATCTTATCTTGGTCAACATTAGGCTTTGACAGTGAGCCCCAAAATGCCGAAAATCCAAAGAAATGAAAATGATAGTTATAGCAAACAATTGGGATTTCCTGAAATACCACAGCAAATGCAGGATTCGTTATTGTATAGATGGCAGGGTATCAATAAATACATCGAGAATTGTTGAACTTGGAATAAAAATCTGCGCATGCGTAGAACGCACGGTGGTCAGAAAGCGCTCATAATGAGTAGAAATGTTAAACAATCACTGCAACCAACGTAAAAGTTACAGATAAGGAATTGAATTTAAGAAAACAAGAACTGTGGTGAGCTTCAATACATATACAAAGTTCAAAAATGTAAACATCTATTTGAAAATACAATTCAATTTAATGTTATGGTCAGTATAGTGAATTTACTCAAATTGGGTAAAAAGAGCTTCATTGTATAAACATTTTCTCTGCAGAAAACGGTTTCAGATATTGTCTTTGTAATCTCCCATTTAAATCTATGACATGTAACAATGAGGAACAAGAGGTTTAAGACAAATCTTGCGGTTGGATACCTTGACCTTGACTGTTTATTCATTAAAGAATTTCTTTTAAGCTATGACAAAAAGATGACGTTTTAATGTTACATAATAAGTGTTTTTTCTCCATAATTTGCATCTGAAAATAAATAATGTTGAGCACATAGTACTGGTCTATCACTGTTTCAAACGGCAACTTATTCCATGCATCGGTTCTTGAGATATTTTGAAAAAAGTAACTGTGCATCAAATTGCTTGCAAATATTCTCCGCCCTGATCAGCTATTTTTCATGCAGTGTCCAGAGAGTATTGATTTTACGCATGTGCCATTACGTAATCCCACAAACGATATTGTTCATTCATGCATGCGAGGAAAGATAAAGACCCATATTACAAATTACCCTAATTCTAGTTGGCATACGTCGCGCATGAGTGGAGAAAAACAATGGTTGCAGGTATTTATTGAACGCCCCTCGTATTAGAAGGTAAGAAACTCGGTTTTTTTAAATTCACATTTGACGGTAAACAAAACTATGGTAATAAGTGTGGGCAATGTCACCTTTTGTGTCCCAAATGAAGTTAGCTTAAACTTAATGCACAGTTCATTCGTTGCATTGTGCATTGTACGCGTGCCGTTGTATACATGTTGTATTATTATAACTTAAAAACACACAACATGAACAACAATTCAGCACAACGGTATGCACTGTTTATATTTATACGAGCTTCTGTATCTTAAGTACTGTGCAATCTCCAATAGATATCACGCACTTGCTGTTTGCAATATGTTTAGCAATTTTTGTAATGATTAGCTTTAGGCCTGGTAAAAGCTCAATGCTTTAGGCCTAGGCCTGATATTAAAAAACATGTGTAGTTAACTAATTCAGTTTTGTTTATTTTCCCCTTTTGCCCATGTTTATAAGAACACCACTCAAATGCTCGCAATAGTCCACCAGCACAGTGATCCTCAACCAGTATTAAACGAGAAAGTCAAGAGGTAAGTGAAAATTACATGTCATATCATGATCTGCTGTAAAGAGTTGAGACATCAGTAGCAAAGATCGGTCTCAAAATGAATGCCAGCAAGACCAAGTTTATGTCAGAAGCCAGAATGACAGAGCCAGAAGGGATTCATACAGACAAATGATGGCAACAAGCTAGAGGAAGTTCAAGATTTTAAATATCTTGGTGCCTGGATGAAGAGTACGGCAAAAGACATACAGCAACGCAAAGCAGCAGCATGGAGAGCATGTAGCAAAATGAACAAAATATGGAAGTCAACTCTATCTCGGAAATTCAAACTTCGCCTGTTTGCCTCAACGGTGGAGTCAGTTCTGCTATATGGATGTGAAGCTTGGACCATTACTCCCAAGCTAAAGAAAGAGCTAGATGGCTGCTACACCAGAATGCTGCGAGCAGTACTCAATGTCAACTGGAAACAACATATACCAAACACCCAACTGTATGGCGACCTCCCCAAAATAAGCCAGAAGATTTGGAAGAGACAAACAAGGTTTGTAGCCACTGCTACAGAAGTAAGGAGCCTGTATCCAAACTAGTGCACTGGATCCCCAAACATGGCAAAAGAAAGCCGGGACGAACCTGCTCTGACATTTATCGATCTACTCAAGCAAGATACTGGACTGGAGACGAGTAACATAAAGACAGTAATGAACGACAGAAGAGTGTGGAGAAGCATTGTAGATCGGGGACACGAGTACACGACCCGAATTAAGCAAGTAAGCACATGTCATGTATGTAGATGCAGTACATGCAGAGCAATATAATTTATTTGGAAGATTGCCCTCAAAGTATGAATTCTATTTCTGTAAAATATTTCACGTTTGCCTGCAATATATAGCAAGATATTGAGAACTAAAAGATAAGTAAAATACAACTGATAAAACTAAAGAGCTTTCAACATTGTTTTCTTATTATTTTTATTTTTTTAAATTTTTTTCTTTGCCCATGAACAAACTCGAATGGTCGCACTAATATCAACAGCCCAAGCGCAGTGATCCTCCAGCATTATAAAACTAGAAAAGAAATTCAAGAGGTAAGTGAAAATTAACTGTAGGCTAATGTATGGGGATGCAGTACACGCAGAGCATTATAATTTATTTGAAAGATGGACCTCAAAGTATGTATCCTATTGCTGTTAGTTATTTTATGTTTGCATGCAATATAGCATGCTACCATTGTAAGCAAGATATTGAAAATTACAAGGTTAGTAAAAGCAACTGATAAAATAAAACACACACACACCCCTTGTTCTTTGTTCTTATTATTTTCATTCTTTCGTCACCTTTTCTTTGCCCTGGAGCATACTCATAGTGAACCACTAAACTAGACAACAGTAGATGAAAAGCCTCTGCAACTTGTAGTTTTTCCTTATGATGGAAAAGTGACGGGATATTTCATTTGTGTTGGACACAATGATTGATGTACAGATGTGGATTTTGGGAAATAACTTTATCAATTTTTATGATTGAGATGATTTTACAAGGATTTTACAAGGCCAAAGGTCCAAAAAGAATGGGTCCTCAGGGAAGAATCTAAAGGTGTCAAGTGATAATTGACACTCCATAGGTGTCATCTCTACACTGTAACGGTGTCCGTTGGACACATTTGCATGCTTGCCCGAGGACCCAAACTACAACACTCCTTCTAGTGCCAAATGACACCTAAATAAGAAGTAATCAACCGATGATAGCAAAATTAGACATTTTTTGGAAAGCTCCCAAATAGTGGAATTCAAAAATGCCATTTAAATCAGGATAGGGTGGATAGCTAACAAAATATACTTGTGCTCATCCACATCTCGATATAGTATATTTCAACAAGTTACCATTGACAACCATTATATTCTGATGGGTAAATGCATGAGGAACTAATATGCACGGTAACATTATGATTGGCATAGTACTCGAGGCGCTGACGTATACACACGAGCGCTGAAATGCGGAAGATACAAACGCGTCTGTAAAAGCTGCGACTGTTAAGTAATGTCAGTGTCCAGAGGAAACCAAAATAGAGTTTAGGCGATATTTGCCATCAACATGTCAACAGGCTGCACTGCACGGCAATGCAGATCACCGTAAGCAATGGCAGACAGCGCCATGTGGCACAATATGAGAACTTCTGCGTTAACGCAATGCGTCGCAGCCTGCCGCAATGGCAGTTGAAATATTGTTAACTCCATTGCACCGCAACGCATGATAATAACGTCAAGGGTTAACGATGCTTTATACGATAGTTACCAAAGTAATAATTTTCATCGCCATACGTGCAAACAACAATAAGAATAAAGCAACTATGGTGACTATCGCAAAAACATTATCCGACGTCATAAAAATACCTTTTTTAAGCTGGAATAGTTCCTTCTGATGGTACTCCAAAAAAAACCTGCGCATGCCAGTTATCATTGATATATTTCTGCACATGGGGTATCCCAACACCAGTTGATCTCAGTTGAAAATTCCAATATCGATACACTGCCGATAATGTGCTAATTGATATTCATGAGCATGATGAGGTGATTTACTACGGCGATTTTACTTCGGAATGCTGACTGAATGCTCGATAATGACGAATTTTAATAGAAAATATGAATTTATTGATATAAAATGTACAAATGAAATGGTAATGGGACCTGATGGAAAGGGGGGGGGGGGGGATACCTTTGCGCGGCAGTCTATACGTTGAGCATTTGCTCCGTGAAAGTTGGTATGGACGAATGTTAAACGCACACTCAACCTCCGAAACGTTCATAGAGCGAACACTCAACATATGAGCTGACCGGTATGCCGTAGAAGCAAGACCAGCGGGCGACAGCGCTGAAGAAAAATTATGTTTTTTGCCTGAAATATAATTTATTTTAAACTATCATTTGCTGTATCCACTAAGATGAACTGTAAGTCGATGTAGTATGCCAAGAAATAAACACAGGAAAGTCGGAAAGAAATTTAAACGACAAGGAAGTGACGAGCCTGACGACGAGACTGCCGAATTTGGTAATCCAGCCGAATTCGGAAACCTCGACACGGAGATGGCTACTGCACAGCAGGTTGCGGACATATTCAAAAGACTTGACAAATTAGACATATTGGACACAATTAATAAACGTCTAATCGACTTCGAAAAAGAACTTACGTCTGTAAAAGTAAAGGTTGGAGATCTAGAAAAAGCAAATAACTTTTCTAGTGCTCAAATAGAGACCCTGGAACAAAAGAAAGCCGATAAAACTGCACTTGAAAAACTTGAAGCTCAGGTAGAGGATCTCGCAAATAGATTTAGGAGAAACAATCTTGTTTTTCTAAATGTGCCAGAGAATAAGGAGGCTTAACATAATGGAAACTGTTCTGAGCTCATTAAAACCATAGTTGCCGAAAACCTTAAAATCAATGCTGACGGTTTTATTTTAGACCGTGTGCACAGAACACCAACACAAATGCCGAATGTCCCCAGAGAAAAGCCAGTGACCGGCAATCTGTTCTCCGGGCTGCAAAGAACCTAAAGACTAATCCCTATCCAGCAGCAGATGCAAGGTTCAAGTTAGTCATCATAGAGGATGTAACACCTAAACTTCAAGCTGAAAGGGCTAAACTCTGGAAGCATCGAAAGACACTCCTGCGAGAAAATCCAGGAAGAAGAGTGTACATCAACTATCCTGCAAGTATGAAGATCATCGAGCCGGGTGGAGCAGTGTGGCGTATGGGAGAGAAAGACTTGTAAACAAGTGGAGCAGTATGGCGTATGGAAGAGAAAGACTTGTAAACAATAAACTTTAACTTTATTATGTTATTGCTTCAGATTCAGCGCTGTCGGAAGCTGTTGAAGAATACGGTTTGAAAAGAAAACAAATCGTATCGCAGGTATATTTTTGCCATCTTCAAGCCTGCACCCTTTTTATTTAGGTTATATTGTTGTGTGTTTATTTTTTGACAATGTTGTTTAAATGTGTGTGTTTGCCAGTAAATTCTAGTGCAAATTGTTTAAGAAAATACTTTGGTCATGGAAAATTAGGTCTCCCCCAGATGGATGATGTAAAGATATGCTCGTTGAATGTGAAAGGTTTACGAGATGGCAAAAAACGTACTGCTGTTTTTACATTGTTGAAGAAAAAAAACTTCACCGTCTACTTTTTACAAGAAACGCATAGTATACAATCTGACTGTCGGAATTGGAATAGCGATTGGGGTTCCACCGGTGTATGGAGCCATGGAACTTCACAAAGCAGAGGCTCTGCTATCTTGTTCAACAAGAACTGTGACTATAAATTATTAAAATGTGTGTGCGACACAGAGGGACGTTATGTGATCATTGATTTTAAAATATCTGATGTTATTTACACAATTGCTAATATTTATGGACCAAATAAGGACTGTCCTGATTTTTATAAGAAGGTTGACGATGAGCTTGATAATTTTCATTGTGTTAATATTGTTTATGGTGGAGACTTAAATTGTGTGTTAAACTTATCTTTGGATAAAAAGGGTGGCCGTAGTCATACCAATTTCAAATCACAACAGGAGATTTTTAATTTAATGGCAAAAAGAGATCTTGTTGACATGTGGCGGTATAATAATCCACGTAAATTTCAGTATACATGGAAGTCGAATGACAAACCACCAATCATGTGTAGGTTGGATTATTTACTCATAAAGTAATGGTTTAAAGGGAAATGTTACTAATGTTGATATTAAACATGGTTTTAAATCAGATCATTCACTGGTACAATTAATGTTGTGCAGTAAACAGAATAAGCATGGTAAAGGAATGTGGAAATTTAATGTTTCACTTTTGGATGACATGGAGTTTACTGATTTGATTCATAAAACTATTGACAATGTTAAAATTGATAATATTAATGCACGTCCGGACATGTTATGGGAAACAATGAAATGTGTTATAAGAGGTGATACAATTAATTATGCCAGCCGGAAACGTAAACAGGCTAAAAGAACTGAAGAGTGTCTGGAACAAGACATAAATAATCTTGAGATTAAATATGCTGAAAATCCTAGTGAGCCGATTTTAAGGGAAATTGAAATCAAGAAGCACAATTTGGATTCAATTTATGATGAAAAAGTTAAAGGTGCAAGAATCAGATCCAAGGCAGATTGTACTGAATTTGGTGAGAAGAGTTCAAAATACTTTTTCAATCTCGAAAGGTACCGTGTTAATAATAAGTCAATTACAAAGTTGATTGATGATGAAGGTAATGAGGTTACAGGTACAGAAAATATTCTGAATGAAGAGGTCAAATTCTACTCTACTTTGTATACTTCTCAATATAATACTGATCTAAATGCTCAGGAAGGTTTAACACAGCTTGGTCTATCACTGGAAGATATTCCTAAAGTGACTGAGAACAATAAAGATGAATGTGAAGGTATCCTAAATATGCAGGAATGCACTGATGTCGTCAAAGAGATGAAACATGGTAAAAGTCCGGGGTCTGATGGATATCCAATTGAGTTCTATAATTTTTTTTGGGATGTCATTGGACAAGTGGTTGTTGATTGTTTTAATTACTGTTTTGAGAAGGGTTGCATGACGGACGAGCAATGTAGAGGGGTAATTACTCTTATTCCAAATGAAGGGAAGGATAATAAATTCTTGAAAAATTGGAGACCCATCAGCCTGCTTAATGTAGATTATAAAGTTGTATCTAAAGCTATTGCAAATCGTTTCAAAAAAGTTCTCAATTCAGTTATTTCACCCGATCAAACTGTTTTTTTGTCAAATCGATATATTGGTAAAAATGTAAGGTTAATACTTGACATCATTGAGTATGTAGATAACGAGAGTCTTCCTGGGTTACTTCTGTTCTTGGATTTTGAAAAAGCGTATGATAAACTTGAGTGGAATTTTGTACAAAACTGTTTGGGTATGTTCGGATTTGGAAGTAACGCAAAAAAATGGGTCACTCTTTTTTACACCAACATCAGAAGTTGTGTTACAAACATGGGCTTTGTCTCAAACTATTTTGATTTATCACGGGGTCTTCGTCAAGGATGCCCCTTAAGTTGTTACATTTTCATAATTTGCGCGGAAGTCTTGGCCATTGCAATCCGTAAAAATAAGTGCATTAAAGGTATTAATATTAAGGGAAATGAGTCTGTTAAGTTAACACAATATGCAGATGATACCACTCTTATCTTGGATGGCTCAAAGGATTCCCTCGTGCAATCCCTTAAGGTTCTTAAATCTTTCAGCAAAATATCTGGTTTAAGTGTAAATTATTCTAAATCATCTGTATTAAAGATAGGTTCTTTAAAGAATGATGAGACCATTTTACATCCAGATGCTAATCTAATCTGGTCTAAGGGCCCTGTCAAATTCTTGGGGGTAAATATTTCTCTGAACAAACAACTTCTTTTTGAATTAAATTATGAGGTCCAGTTTCAGAAATTAAGCAAAATCTTAAACATTTGGTTACAAAGGGGTCTTACCCCCATTGGAAGAGTGTTAGTTATTAAATCATTAGCTATTTCTCAGCTCACATATTTATTATCTGTTCTACCAAATCCTCCTGATTCGTTTTTGAAAAAAATTGAAAAGGTGTTTTTCAAATTTATTTGGAATGGTAAACAAGACAAAATAAACAGGGACACCATGTACAATAAAGTTGACGAAGGTGGTTTGAACATGACTAACATCTATGATTATAAAGATGCTATTAAAATATCATGGGTTAAAAGGTTTGTTGACCCTAATAATGAGGGCAAGTGGAAGATTTTGTTTGATAATGAAATCAAGAACATTGGTGGTGATTGGATTTGGCAATGTGAGCCAGCTAACGTGTGTGATTTAAATGTAAATAAAATTAGCAACAGTTTTTTGAAAGATATTTTGAAAGGATGGTTGAAGTTACGAAAAAAGTATGAGATTGTTGATAAAATTATATGGTATAATTCCAAAATTAAGATTGGTAAAAAAACAGTCTTTTATAGTAGCTGGAGTAACAGTAATATTAATTTTGTATCAGATTTAATTGAATCCGATCATTTGATGAGCTTCATGGAATTCAAGGAGAAGTACCATGCTGTGAAAACTAATTTTGTTGAATATTTTGGAATTGTTCAATGTATCAAAAAGAATTTAAAGGAGTCATGTTCTAAGTTATTTACTTTGACTGGTAATTATGAAAGGAAGGAACAGCTGATGACGGATATTTTATTAACAAAAAGAGTCTGTAAATTTGCCTATGAAAAGATGAGGAAGCATGTAATACCAAATGCGAAGCAGTACTGGGAAGGCAAGGCTCAATTTGATATTGATTTGTCACAGCCAATTAATGACTGGAAGGAAGTGTACTCATTAGCTTTTAAATGCTGTATGGACTCATATACAAGATATTTCCAGTTTCGTTATATTCATAATATTCTACCAACAAACTATTTCTTGTTTAGAATTGGTTTAATAGAAACGGATACATGTAGTTTCTGCAAAGTGAATAGAGAAACGGTAAAACATCTCATGTGGGAGTGTAATGTAACAAAAGATTTTTGGAACAATCTTAGTGCATGGATGAATACTGGGCTAAATATCTTTTTCAATGTGAACTATCAGAATATATGTCTTGGCTTATTTAATGAAGATTTCGACTTTTTCAAAAATATTATTATTCTTTTGGCAAAACGTTATATTTATAGATGCAGAGTTGAAGAAAAGAAACTTAGTATTTATGTCTTTAAAGCATTGGTGAAAATGACCGAAAAATCCGAGAAAGTGATTGCAGAACGGAATGATAAAATGGCATCCCATAACAAAAGATGGGGGATTTTGACATTGTTTTCATAATATTGTTTTCATAATATTGTTTTCATAATATTGTTTTCATAATGTTTTCTTAAAAAAAAAATAGCATTATGTGCCTATATAGTAAAACTTTGTCTGGCACTTGTGGCGTCTGAATGTTGATGCCTTGTCTGTATTTGATGTATTTTTTGAAGTGTTATTTTTGTATTTTGTTAACTTATTGTTGTATGTTATAAAATAAAAAAGTCCCTATAAACGGGCTGGAAAGAGAAAAAAACACTCAACATATGACATAGCGTATTGATGACAGCGCAAACGTTTCGCACGTTGGGTGTACCAACCTTCACCCGGCGTGCAAAAGCGTACACACAGCGCATTGATCACTACGTTGTCACCCCTCAACATTTTGAACATTCTCACAAATTGTAATTAGTACGCGAATTAGTTTCAATATTCCGTCAATGTAAAGGCCCTGTCACACCATGGCGTATCACCTGAACGTACGCCAACGTATGCGAAATATCGAAAAATACGTTGGTGTACGTTGGTGTACGCTGATATAAGTTAGGGGTAAGTTGGGGATACGTCGTTTACGTTAAGAGCACGCTGTGGTACACTGTGAACATTTTGAACACGTCGAGCCCGCGAACAAATTATTGAGCATGTTCAAAATTTCTCGACGTACTCAACGTGTACTTAATACGTTCCGCATAAGTTCCCGGTACGTTCGTGGTACGTTAGACATACGTTGACATACGCTGACATACGTTAGAGGTAAATTATTCGTAAGTTATAGGTTGGACCTATAGATTTATCCTTCTAGATATTTTAATAGTTATCATCTAGGCTGCGTTTACTTGAACTGGCAACACTTGTCCCGCCGTGTACGAAACTCAATTTCTGCAGCGGCATAAGTCACGTGTTCGTTGTACGCCGAGAATACGCTGAGGATACGTCGAACACGGCAGACATACGTTACGAATACGTTAAGCATATGTTGGTCATATGATCGCATACGCTGTGATACGCTGTGATACGCTGTGATAAGTTTGTTTTAAGTTAGTGATACGCTATCAATACGTTAGTCATACGCTATGTATACGTTCAATACGCTATGAATGCGCTATGGAAACGTCCATTCCATCACCGATGTCGACTTTTCCCACGCAATTCGTTGGGAAGTTGGACGTTCTTGGACGTTCTTGGACTCTGACAATTTTCGAGCTATTTTTTGAATACGTCGGCATACATTCAGGCCACGTTCATGCCATACGCTATGGTGTGACAGGGCCTTTAGGTATCAATTAACAAATCAAACAAAAACAATTGGGGTTCAACCATTTAGCTTAACACTTTCCACGCGGCTATTAGTTTTGTCACATACAAACCAAAATGTTCAAAAATACTCATAATGCTAGTTATTTATGATATAAACATATTTCATCCATCCAAATATGGAATTATAGGTGTATTGGAGTTTAATTTACTAGTTTTACCGATGTTTTGCGTCATCTCCGTCACAGACCCTTTGCAGCGCCATCATTCGTAATAATATGAGATTAGAAACACTGCTTTGACCGTTTGAACTTGCCGCACACATGACCTTTAAAACGTGTGAGGTTAGTGCGCGATATTATTAAGCAATACATCAGAAATCAGTTTTTTTCTCGAAACATTGCATGTGCGTATGTTTATACAGTGTCATCTCTGAACGCTATAGAATCAATTGAAAATATAAATTCATTGGATTTTTAAGATTAGTGTTATATTTTGTTATAATGGTGATTACGTTTATGAACAGAAATACTCTAAAAGATGTAGTTAAGTGTGACGAAATTACCAGATATAGGATGCCAAAGTGTCGGGACATGAAATGTGCCATTTACCGAAGAATGACCCTTATCATTGATGGGACTGGTATTTATATTAGCGAAGGTATGAGAGGTAGAACTTATTGAATATCCCTCGTAGTATGTCACGAGGTAAAATCCTGAATTTTTAAATTTCATAAAGAATCAAGCTATCTTTAGGGGTCAGAGTTCATGGTACTTTATTTTTGTATATATCCGTGGTGTAGGATTCTGCCAAACCTTTAATTTTTTCGTTGCTGAAATCAGTATAATTAGTATAATTTTCCCCTAAAATGAGCAAAAACAAGATAGGCTAGTTACTTACCATGGCAACAGAGGGTTACATAACTACTGATTGTCTTTCACCTCCCAAACTTTAGGCAAAATGTAAGCGATGGCGTGTCCAAAAGTGTGTCAACCTAGAACAAATTCACTCTTAACAATGCAATAATAGATTTATATCATAATAATTTGTAAATGTAAATAATACAATCCATGTATGATCTCTGTATGGATTAAAGGTGATATTTGTGAATAGGTTTCAAAGTTCACACATTGAAAGCATATTCAATTTTAAAAACATTAGAGCTTATATAGTATTACTAGTATCAATTCCGACATTGGACATGGACCTTCCAACTTGTTTGATATTTTTCTCCTGGATGGCAATACTCTTCAAAACTGGCAAATCAGAAGGTTTGTACCTGTATGGTGATATTTGCCTGCGTACTTTCATCCATTTCATTGATGTTCATTAATAATGCAATTAGGATAACAACTTCTGTCTGTCCGGGCCCGTAACCAGGATTTCTTTCGGAGGGGGAGGGGCGGATGGGGAGGGGGGGGGGGGGGGCTGAGATGTATGTTAACTTGATGATGACAGTGATGATGACGATTATGAAGTTGAAGTCGATTTCTGGTCTCGTAAAGGCGAATAAAGGTTTCACTTGAAGGTTTATAACGAGGGTATTATCAGATTCCGGTATTCACTAAAGTTATTATTGACTTGAACTTATCATGTGATAAAATTCCATCTTTATTCCAGTACACAAAATTGACTTAACAGTATTCCAGTATTCACGGTTCGTTGATTTGAGCATTCCTAATGATGAGGAATACAGGGGATATGTGTCCCAAGATTACAAATCCGCTACATTCAATATGGGAAGAATCAGTGACACAGGGACAGGCGGTGTAGGGGTGGAAGTCGTCAATCCAGTGGGCAATGTCGTTTTCCCACCAGATTCTGGTTTCCCATCTGGATCACAAGCGACATATGATGATTCTCAAGATTTCTATAAGCAACTGCAAATTTTGCTTGAAGGTTCGATCAACAAGAGAGAGTGCGTCGGTGCGTTTTACATCAAAGCAGTGTACGGTGGAGTAACATTGCAAATAACGACAATAAAAACGGCAACAAACGGTAAGGAAACTCATTCCTTATATCGATTGATTTGTATGGATGGTACTAAATTAAAAAGTCCCTGTCTAGTATAATGGAAAATTCAGGACAAAAAGAAGCGAGAAAGAAAAAAGGACAACACAACTCGATAACATAGGCCTACTTTGTGTGGCATTCTAACCATTTGCATCGTACTGAATCACCGTCCAGTTTGATCATATCTGGCAAAACTTATAAATAATAAAACCTGAGCTATATAAAATGCGATAATGAATACATCTGCAACAATCTTTGAACATATCATTTGGCTAGCCGTTATAATGATGAAATATATGAGGACGAAGGAAGAATATATTGAATAAACCCTTTACCCTTTCATTACACAGCAAAAGTTGTACCTGTGGATTATACGCAGTCAGCAAGTATTGGTGGTTTGATAATACTGGCCGTTGACACATCAGTTACTGCTTCAAAGTTAAGATGGCGACACAATGGTGGTCCGGCTGTCAATGACTGGGATGGTAAGACAGAGATACGTCTGGAGAATGTAAGAAAGGCAGATGAAGGAATATACGAATGTTATGAGGACGGACATCGTGGAGATGGTGTGCATGCGATTATGATTCTCAATGTGAGAGGTAATTTATATCTGAATGACAACATAAGTCTTAAAGGATTATATCGAGTTAGTATAGCTTGATTTTTTCCGGGGGGGGGGGGGGATCTTCTACCAATATCATACGTGAATGTGCCTGCCAGACTTTGAAATTCCGATTTTCAATATACCTGCATATTGCAAAATTAACACCCGGTCGGTGTATCAAACTTGGTGATATGTCTATCGATCAATATACCCTTGTTATGTACATGTATTTACAATAAACAGAAGATAAGTAGAAAATTGGGTTCTCCAAAGTGTATTTTTAACCAAAATTGAACTTCGGATATTGGAAATCCAGCGGTTATTAGATATTTCAGGCCTTATTTTTATAGGGGAGGGGATCAATAAACCTATCTGATAAAGTATACCCTTCTACATGTATATACCATTACAGGATCAAGGGGGGCATTAATATACCAAAAATCTTTCTGATTACCACCCATCGGTACACCCAAATTTCGCGAAAAGGCACCCCATAAGGCAGGCACATACGTATACCACTTGTTATAGAGGCCCCCCCCCCCCGGATTTTATATATGCATTTTTTATAGTTTTTTACATATAAAGGAATAGAAATTATGAGTTTGATATAATTTATTAAGTGTACCCTAATTAAGTACTGTCTCAACCTTACTTTTTAATTAGGAATACTAACTCATAATTCCCTTTCAGCATGTCCAGCAGGTAAATATGGTCCATCCTGTGAGCTTGATTGTGAAACCTGTTACAACGGAGGTGGCTGTCATGAAGAGACAGGAAAGTGTGTCTGTCCACCTGGATTCATGGGGGCCAAGTGTGAAACAGGTAGTAAATCTATTTGTATTTATATTTCGAAAACGATTATATTATAATTATTAATATTTTGTACGCGAGACTTGGAATCATCATGACGACATGCTCGCGCTTAGATCCTATTGTGTATGTACACGTAGGGGAGAGCGGAGAGTGTTTGCCCCATTTCTCATTTGAAGAGGTCTAGAGACGCCAATTTTAAAGATTGAATAGACCTATTGATATTATAAGATTGATACCTTGGCTACATACGGCAAGAGTAAATGATAAAGAGAGGCGTCTCAAAAAGGCGAACTTGCCCGACGCCGGGGTAGATTCGCCCATAGGCCGCGTCAAGTTTGTCCTAGGCTCAGAACTAGGCTCAGTACTAGGCTACACAAAGTACTATAATATCCAATACATATATTCGTTATTCTTCGTTATTTCATTCCAAAATAAAATATAGGGGTCCAAAATATAGGGGTTGGGCACTTTTGCGGAACAAACTCGTTCAGAATTTAAAAGTAATAAGAAATACCACATTTTAAAATATTCTCCTCTAATATTAGTGTTACTCCATTCCTGATAACTAGTTTTATAATTACAATTATCTTGTAAGAGGAAAAATTAAAATTTTGAAATTATGTAAAGTTATAACTATATAAATCCCTATTGGCGAACCTGCCCCATCATCATAGAGCGTATGTGCCCAATATAGCGCAATAAGTGCATCGACCTATTATACCACGGATGTCCCACATACATTGATGGGGTTGTTAACTGCATCAAATCTGCAATCAATCCCATCCCATACATACCTAATGATAATTTACATTAAAACCTTCTCTGCGAATATCTTTGGATAAAAATCAATATGAAAAACGGAAGAAAAAGTTTTTGGATGACAAGTTGAAAAACATGTCACGGTGATCTGTCACGTTAATCATGTTGGAAGCTTGCAGCATACTACTGTATCTAATGTGTGTTCGCCAAATTCAACCAGTGGCCGCAAAGATGAGAATCACGTGATGGGCAAATCTGCTCATAGGGCGTACAATCCTCGGTCTCCCCTACTATATCAATCAATTAAATGGAACCGTGCAATTAATTGTTACACTGCGACAAAATAACACGATGATTGAATCCATATTCAGACGATGAATGATTCCACATGTGTACTCATTTCTTTTATCATACCATAAGCATAGTTCAGTTTTTTTTAAATTTTTATCTGTCAGTATAAACATCGTTAAGTTTATCAAAGCAACGCAATGTGTGTTAGACATTTGATATGGTTGCCATGGTAACCACACAAGGGCTCTGATTGGCAAATACTGTAACAAATGTAACTAGAAAACCAAATGTTGTATGTGTGCCATACTTGAGTGGATGATGTATAACTACAATGCGCACAAAACCATGAAGCCGGATTTTCAATATGGTTGCAATGGCAACCGTGAACCGACCAATCAGATAACGTTGCATCATAATTCAAATTTGAAAGAATGTATTCAAAATTGGGCTTCATGGTTTTGTAGCCCCCTGTATGCGTAACATATGTGCCAATTGTTATGGTCATATGACTTTTTGTTTGTGGGTTATGTTTGTTACGGTTTCGCACGTTTTCTTGTTTTGAGATATCAAGCGAAACGTATACAAAAAATTTAAAATTGCTGAAAAAAATTATAAATTGAAATTTGAGATGAGAATAATTGTTCATATATTGAAAAGCTTGAATTTAGACACATTTTTAGTCCATTTTGGTGAAAATCGCATGTAAATTAGGGTTTTATTGCATTTTTAAATATAAGGAGCTTAATTAAACCCGGGTCAGAAAAAGTAAGAAATACATAAGAAATGCCGTTGACCTAAAAATGTGATAAATAATTATGCGCAATGAATTTATTTTATTTTATTACCCAAAACAATTATAGAAAATTACAATTAGTTTAATTTATATCAAACTGTTCGATGGCCATGTCCTAATTTTAGAAAAAGTGACACCGGAATATTAAACAATATAATTATCTATCTCGTTATGACAGATTGTGGTAACAATCAATGGGGAGCTGATTGCACATTACGATGCAACAGCCATGAAGGTGGCAATTGCAAGAGACGACATTTCTGCGTTCCTGATCCCGTAGGCTGCTCATGTATGGCGGGGTTTACTGGTGACACCTGCAACCAAGGTAAACGATCAACATGTCTTGTTAATTTGCACATTACCTATATATATTTCACTTCACAGTATAGTGTTGAAACTCGGTTCACTTATGGGACAACTGGCATTGAATCATTTTATGAATTGATCTACAGTAAATGATGTATTTGTCCATTATTTCCCGCGGTTCTAGCAAAAACCATAATGGATCATAAACATGTATTATAAAGTTTTATCGAAGGTGAAATGAACTCATTAACATTCACTTGTACAGTGCAACAGGCCAACAACCTCCCGAAAGGGATTAGGCCATAGTTTAAATTAGTCCTATAGCACAAGTCTCATAATTTTAATGTATATGAAGTAAAGGTCTGGCAATATGAAAACGTAAAAATTAGACAAAAATATCAATATGTATAGAAAATTAGTTAAAAAACATGATATTACCTATACTTTCGTACCCATGGAAGATAAAAGTACACTGATATTAAATAGTGTCTATGATGGATATGGCCGATAATTCTTTTTTGAAAAGTTATCTCGTTTTGGAAAAATAAGCCAAAATCCCATTTTTAGTTACTTCGCTTAAATGCCTATGTTTCTTTTATCTGTAATTGAAAAGGTAAATAGGCAATCGCATTTGAAAGCTGACACATCAAGGAAAAAGTATAGTGATGACAAGGTTAAAACCTTGTTCGGTTCTTTAGATATAACAAAACGAGTAAATATGTTACATTTGACCTTGGCGGCCATTTTGTTGATTTTGCCCCAAAAATGAGATTTCTAAATTTCGGCATAACCGAACAATTATTTGAATTTTAATCAATACAAAACTTTCCTCCGAAGTTTTAGCTTTTTATTGTAATTGCCTATTTACCTTAACCAGTTACAGATAAAAGAAACATATACATTAAGCAAATTAACTAAAAATTACCTTTTGCTTATTTTTCCAAAACAAGATACTTTTTCAAAAAAGTGCTCAATAAGAATTATCGGCCAAATATAATGTACACCTTATTTGAAATCAGTGTACTTTTATCTTTTATGGTTGCAAAAGTATAGGTAAAATCATGTGTTTTTCCTAATTTGTATGTCATTCCTATACATATTGATAATTTTGTCTAATATTCAAGTTTTCATATTGCCAGACCTTTACTTCATATAATAATATTAAAATTATGAGACTTGTGCTATATGACTAATTTAAACTATGGCCTAATCACTTGACTTGTCTTTTCGGGAGGTGTATGGCCTGTTGCACTGTACCTCGCAAACTTAACGTAACAACGCATTTATTATTTGTTTACTAAACTGGTCTGCTCGCTTTGTAATATGTTATCAAATTCACAGAGTGTCTATCGGGTTATTATGGCAATGACTGCCAGCACACCTGTCATTGTTCCGACGATTGTGACTCTGCAAGAGGCTGCATAAGCTCGTGTACTACGGGATTCTCTGGACCACAGTGTCAAGGTATCAGTTGATGTTTACCGAATCAATACGCTGATAGCTTACACAGCGTAATATTATGCATCGCTTACTGTATACATGGTATATAGGATGTCCTAGAATAATTTATACCGGGAAGGTATCATTAATTTGATTACTAATTCCATTGATTGCTTGTTATTAAGTAATTTATTTATTAGGAATCATATGGACGCTAGCGCATATATTTAGCACTGTACAAATATATTCAAACATGCAAGCATGAAACCATAGAATCGGGATATAAAGTACTGTCATTTTTGGTATTCCACACTCGTCACGATACGGAAAGAGCAATATGCCGGCGCCGCCAACGCGATTTAGGAAGTATATGATTATAATACCTGTCACTTTCCTAGGATGGTTACACTCCAGCGCATTTTAAACATAATTGATCCAATTTGCTTTTACAACCTAGGCTTTGCTCATTAATGTCTATACATTTTCACATTGCAGTTCCTACCACTTGTTCACCTGGTTTCTTTGGTGAGATATGTGAATACAAGTGTCATTGCTCAAATGACGAAAACTGCAATAAGGAATCAGGCGTTTGCGAAAATGGTGTACCGTGTGAGGAGGGATGGGCTGGTGGTGATTGTCAACAAGGTATTTAGGTCTACAGATTGCCTTTTCCGAGGATTAGTAGCAATTTATTTTTACATTTACGAAACTTTTAATTTTGTATATAAAATATAAGATCAATAATTAAAGTGTTCGTTGCCATTGTAACGCCGCCCGTGCGGTCTACATCTTAGCCCAGTGGTCGAGTTCTAATTGAATGTTACCACCGTTTGAAGATCATCGCAACTAACATCAATTGATTCTGCATTGATAATTCGGCTGTGTAGCTGTGTTTGACAAAACTTTATCATTTTCCCTCAGCATTGCCAGCTCTCTACGGTAAACCCACTGTGGTGGTTAATGACCAAGCAGCTTCCATTACCGTACATTGGGACGCCTGGTCTCAGGATGTTGACTACGGCAATGGACCAGCAACTATTTATAACGTACATTACGGCAAGGGGCAGTTTTCTGGTTCCATAGCGTCATCAACTACTCAAGTGACACTGTCGAATCTGGATCGGGGACCTACCTACATGATTGCCACCAGCGTCTTCAAGATTGTTAACAATGTTGCAGTAGAAGGCCGACTCGGAAGTGTCATCACCACAAGAGTGCCATGCACCAGTAAGTAATGGGACCTGGGTTAGGATAAGAATGGTTGTAATAGGTGTATTTAGGTCACTAGATACTAGTATAACAGTATCGTTTAATACTGAAAGATATAGGTTGCTGTTTACTGTTGGTAAGACTTATTAGTCCTCTATTAAATACACTTCATCTCATAGAATTTCACCACCTAGCTACCGAAATATCATCAATTCAGCAACAATAGTGCGAATCCTACATTGGCCAGTTTTGAACAAGAAAATTACTTTCAACTGGAAAAACTGCCTTTGTGATTCCGATGATGATTTTAGGATGTAAATGTATTGTTTAACAAACCGTCTAAAATTCAATTTAAATATTGTATTCCATGTCATGGATAACTATTACACAAATAATTAAAAGAGTTATCTTTTCTTCACATGAAATGTGGCCAAAGCCGAATTTGAACATGCCCCGCGTAGATTTGTCATTATTTGATAACGGAAACTCCAAAATCGATAGAAAAATATTCTTGTGGCACACTGTTAACTACCCCCACCCCTACAAAATCCAAACCGAGATACAGAGTATGCTTATTTGGGTACCATGGTATAGCCCAAATTGAGCATGATGGATGTACAAGCGCCCTAGGTCACTGTCTTTTGTGTTTTAGCGCAATCGGCGAAAATATCCCCCTAGGAGGACGAGTGTTAAAGATTGCTGAACATGATTACTAGTATTTCGCGAACAATATATTCTTCATGGCCAAAATAAAATCATGTTTCACACGGGACACATTTTTAACACGCCCTGAGTAATCAATTAACCGGTGTGGCGATATGTCATGGAGTAACAGTTTGCCTCTTTTTATATCCTTTGGAAAATGAACCTTAAGTTCGAAGCTCCGTATTAAATACAAAATGGCATTGAATCGCTATTTTTATAATAGAACGAATAGTTGGTAATTTCAAACTCTTATTTAGGTTTATCGTTGGTAATGAGAAATGGAAACAGATTGGCGGCATTTTCACACTTTCTTATATCGATGTTTGATCCCACGTTTTTAGAGTGTATAAAATGTTTTAGTTTTGGTTAATTTGTGCTACCATTGACACCTTACTTGTGTGATATAATTCATCGGAAAATTAAAACAGAAAAACAATGTATAACAGTTGTTGAATGCACCAATAGTAGTTAACAATGTTCTTTTTTATCCTCACTCTTTATTATTTTTGCTTAAAATATTCAACCGATTAGTTTCAAATTATCAATATCATTTATAATATATATTTTCAGTGCCTACACTACCACCAACAATATCAGAGGTGGCGATTTTAGGAACCGAGGGCGTGGAAATATCTTGGGATGTACGTACATTAAGGCACCTTCAAAGCACACATTAAGCCAATGGGAATGTTATATGGGCCAGAGCGACTTATATTTTCGAATTTTAAGATTGTTTTAAATCCATTGTCGTTTGTGGAATGTCTTTGAATTCTAAACATTTTGGGAAATTTGAAATATAAGAATACCAAGATTTTCAAGAACATTTCCCCCCCCCCCCCCCCCCCAGGGTATTTTTTCTCACAGTGTCTTTCTTCCCTCAAATATTTAACAACTTGGTAGGTTCCAAATGGCGACCAATGGATTGGTTGTGACACAGGTATTACCAGTTTTACGTTAGGATATGAAAGTGACTACGATTTAGATTACCAGGATGTTGCTGGAGATTTGAGAAACAGTATGATCTCTGGACTGACACCATGCACGAATTACACGTTTACAATATATGCCTCAAATGATGATTACCCAGGACCAACCAGTGACCCTGTTCATGCATCAACGGACGATGAAAGTAAGTGCTTGTTTTAGGGATGGTGAAGGATAAGAGTGGAGTGGGGGGGGGGGGGGGGGGGGGGGGATGGGTTGGTGGTGATGGGTTCGCAACATATTGGTATCCCTCTATTTGGTTAGTCGGTACTCGGGAACCATGTACGATTCAATGAAGGCCTACATGTATGGAAGCCTGTTGCGAGGCCAGGTTTTCTCTTCAAACCGTCAAAAACTCACCCCGTCTAAAAGACAAGTGTTTTAGGCCTCACTCGAAATCAATCCGCACGGTTTATAGGTATGAAGTGACATTTACGCCTGACTTTTTTACACGTGTCGCCAAAGTAATATTTTGCATGACCATACGTATACTAAACCATCAGCGAACTGCGACTAATGCAAATATTTGTATATAGTTATGGAAGCATTTGCATTGGTCTCAGTGCTTGTACGTATAGGGTTGCACACCACCAAATACATCTCCCATAGGTTTACACGTGAAATGCACAATTTTAAAATGAATATTTCTCGACGTTATAAGAAACTGGTATCTTGAAATTTGGTTTCAACTTGAAGATGAAAGCCATGACTACTAACTCAATAACTCATATATGGGGGGGGGGGGGGTAACCGGCATTTTTGTTTGTTGAGCTAGAGCCTTTTCAAAAAGTACGAGTTGGGTTTTCCTGGTCACACGCAATTGTTGATTTAGATGATGGCGTCAGCTACCTGAACACAAATGTCTCTGTTAAAATATTAAAACTCATCATTGCATCACATTTTTTGGACCTGAAGAACGCTGATGTGTCTGTCAAAATTCACACTATATTAGTTTCGCCATAACATGTAATAAATACCCTAATTTTAAAACTGTAATTTACAATAGGTCTCCCATTTCGGCATAGCAACGGGCCGGTTTTGGACTATTGCCTCAAAGGAGGCAGGACCAGACGTGATTTAGTGGTGTGAAACCATAGAGATTCAAATTAGCGGCTATCGTATAAGTTGTACGTACAAGTCAGTTATTCGTACGGGCCATACCTACTAGACTTGCATCGCGGCCTTATGACCAATTACCAAAATGTTACAGAGACATATTCTGTACATGTCCTGATTTTCAAAACTCCAACGTTTGTTAATTTTAATATTTATTAATGGCTATTTGCAATTACGATTCAAATGAATAGGACATACATATTTTATCTAAATAAATAATTTTCATGTTGGTGGGAATTTGCAACGACGCCCTGTTCATTTAGAGCGTTAATGTTAGTGGCAACCGGCCTAGTAAACTTGTCTACTTATAGATTATCAAAACAGGGAATAGACAACTGGATATTTCTTAGAAGCTATGTGTGTTTCAGATAAGATCACTCAACACAAGCCTGTGTAGTCTTTTACACTGTCATAAAATAACTTCACAACATTCAGACATTCCAAGATGCCTAAGACCTGTAAGTATTTATTTGAAATATGTGCTTGACCATCGTGCTGATGGGTTCGAGTTCAGGAGTAAAAATTGAGTGATATATAGTGTTTATAAAACTGTACAAATATTGATACATTAATATCGCATAGGTATTATATAATTTAATATCCTTAAGATTTTAATCAAACAACATTTGAACGCTGGTGTAGTTTTATATTCAAATGTAGTTAGGGAGCACATCAAAACTCGACCGCCCGGCAACCGCCGGTTCCGTGGGGTTCCGTGCGGTTGCAGCCGGTTTCTATTGTGCTAAATAATGATATGCGGTCCAACCGGGCGGAACCGGCGGTTGCCGCGCGGTCGAGTTTTGATGTGCTCCTTTATAATACATTCAGTTCCAGACTCAGTAGATTCATTGACAGCGACAGCCAAATCTGCTTCAACTTTGCAAGTATCGTGGGACGATGTTGACATAACGCCACCATGTCAAATATCGGGATACACCGTATCATATAAGCTTATTTGCTTTGATGGATGTGAGGCGAACAATGAATTGGCAACATCGTTCCACACTGATTCGACGAACGTATCAATATCAGGGTTGGAGATTTATTCAACTTACGAAATATCAGTCATCGCAGAATCAGGAAATGTCAACGGGCAAAGCTCAAACATTAGCAGTGCTACCTCTAGCACAGGTAACATTAAATATATTACCAATAAGCTATCTAACGTGATTATAAGATTATTATAACACATATCTTTATCTATAACCCACCGAACATATTCCCACTCTCACAAGAATACACTAGTGAATACAACGAGTCAATGTCGTTGGTTATTCATCAAATAGTGATACATTATTCATTAAAATAGTAATACATTACAATTACGTAATATGCATTTTAACACTGGTGTACAGGTGTACATGCAGTAGTTTTATATTCCGATTTAGTTGTTTATGATACATTAAGTTCAAGGAAAGTATACATTCTCTAAAAAATCAATGACCATCATTGTAACCTTATTCTGTCAACTTTTTCATTGATCGATCAATGAATTTCTATTGGAATATTCACCATATTTGTTGAAATGCTCAATTATTTGAGTATAACAATATTTGTGTGTATTATATTCAAAGTATAGTTCCAACCAGTTTCCCGAGTGATTTACGAGCAAACACATCTATCAAGGAACAAATATCATTTGATTGGGAGATGCCACAATGTGGTCAACGTCATGGACATATCATAGGTTACGATTACAAGTTTGGAATAGACGTAGGGAACAATAATGCTGACACGGGATCAACGATGTTAACATCACTGGTATTTGATTGCCTTCATGGCGACACGATGTATGAGTTTAAAGTGCGAGCCAAGACGTCAGCGGGACCTGGACCTTTCACTAAAATATTCCGTTTCAGAACTGCTCGATCAGGTATGTCAATGCATATTCAAACGCTTTATACAACAAGTTTCAATATTACTTCAAATCGGTGTATTCAGTAGGTGGTACATGTAGGCCTATTTAGCTACAAATCCTTTTGGGTTTGGGGGATACTCAGTTGATCTGAGGTTACGGGGATATGCTTTCAAATAGAGGGTTGTATTTTCACCTGTCCAGTAAACGGACGACCCCTTATTTGATCTGGTAAGTGCATGGGTTCATTATACATCTCTGGTATCTCAACGGGGTCTTAAAAGGTTTTTGGTAAATATATGGATCGCAAATATTCCAACTCACGTTACGTTCCTATAACCGGGAGGGAGGGTCAAAAAATTTCGCACGGTCACAAAATTTCGCACGGTCACAAAATTACGCAAGGTCACAATCCGTCGGTCGTCCAATTTCTGGGACCTGTGATCTTAAGCTTTCGATTTGCGATTTGTTAGTCCCTTTACGCGTTGTAGCATTTAGATGACCAACGGATGACAAAATTGACGCATTCGCACTTGACTCAAAGATTCATCCGTCGTGCAAATTGAAAGCTCCCTAATAATCAGCAGAAGACAGGTCCTAGAAATTGGACGACCAACGGATTGCTAACGTCGACGCATGCGCACATGTCTCGAGGTGTCATCTTAAGCGTCCGTCGTCCAAATCGAAAGCTCCCTATTTGTACCCTCATGACAGATATACTGTACTTTTTGAGATCCTCGAATCTAACAATATTCTGTTGGACCGTCTCATCGTCAGCTCAGCACATTAAGGTCAAGGAGCTGTTAATCATTATTTATCCAAATGCGACAGGAGGGACAAATTACAAATGTTTCTGAAGGAAGATTGTAACAATGTTCAGTATATCTGATGGCAATGCGTTCTCATTGTGCTTAATTTTAACCAATTCCTTCAAATGTGGGCATAGTTCATCAATCAATTCTGACTGGCACTGTTTATTTTTGTCATTTTTCTGCAGCAAGCATTGTTATTATCAGTTTTAGTGTCACTGTCGGATTTCTAGTGATAGTTGTCATTGTGATGATTGTCCTGATTCTGTTGTTGATCAGACGGTAAGCTTAACCAGAGACGGTGAAACAGAGGGATGGTCGTCTCTATTGACATTTTGTAGAAAACGTGTGCTATGTCCATGATGTCTGTCTCACTCGCAGGGTTGAAAAGCCCTGAATTCAATACGGGTACACTAGATGTCTGTGGCGACAACAAAGTGTCTCTATACCATGTATACTATGATATTAAATTATCTTTCGAGAAAAAAACCCGCGTCGGTTGAAATTCAAATCCGTCAAACATGAATTCACCGACGCGATTTACATCAAAATATTTAAAACGTATTTTATACACCTACTCGAACACACGAGCACTCGGGACAATGGATGTATCTTTTCAGATCGATAATAGTTTCTGGAAGTGAGAGTGTCGGGTTTTTTATTACTGAGTTATTATACGTAATTGCAATTGCATGAATTCACCGACGCGGTTTACATCATACAACTACAAAAAAAGGTGTTTATACAACTGTTTCACTCGGTGTTTTATTACACCTAGCGAACACTCGGGACAATGGGTGTATCTTTTCAGATCGATAATAGTTTCTGGGTGAGATTGTCGGGTTATTTATTACGGTTGAAGAGTTATTTCATAACAGCGCTAGAGGCTACGTGACATTTTATGAAGGTTCCTTATGATCGATTTTAATCCGAGACACACATTGCTTCGACAGAAAATACCGGCTTAGCCGTCTCTTCATGTAAAAGTCACTGGTTTAACTTACTTTGAGAAATACACAATATACACAGATCCGTTACTTTCTCCTTGATAGGGCCTATAATGCGACCGCATAGGATTAAGACTATCGATATGATAGATTGGGTACCGATCTGACGGTTTAGGGGTTAATGCAAACTGCTGCAGTTTTGATTGCACGATTAATTGACTGCAGTGCGAAAAAAACCCGTACAACGTCAACATGTACTGACTCATGAACATCTGCCTCAAAAATGTCAAACAGTTCATGCCGTATTGTATGAGCAATTGTTGATGGTTACATGTTAATATACTGACATTGGGCTTGATATGCATTTTGATTTCTTACGATATTAATATGCGTTATGAAATTTATAACATAATCATGTTTCATAATTGTCTTTTTCTTTATTAATTATTGTATATCAGAGGCAATTTTACTCAGTCGCCCCGAATGGACCACCCAGAACCATCGACACATCGTATTACAGTGCTAAATGACACAACGGCAGTCACGCTATCTACGAAAGGTTACGTTGAGTACATTGTCCCGAAAGATTCTGACAGCTCTTTCTATCAAGAATTGGCCAAACCATCAGATGGATGTTTGAGTAAAGGGGTGTATATAAATACAGCCGAAAACATAACTGCTGATGAACAAGCAGAACCTGAGTACGATACGATATCCAACAACAATTGTCGTAGTGAAGCATGAAACTTTAACACGTTTCCTGTAAACTGAATAATTATTAGTAAAAGGAATGGATCAATGGAGATCTTTGGATGTATTTCTTTGGAAAGAAAACATATCAGTGACCATGATTTATCAATACCAGTATCATAGTATGTATGAAGAACACGTTATTTTAAAAACATGAAGAGAACAAAGAGGATCAACCAAATAATGTTACAAACTATGACAGGCAAATTGGCCAAATTCGTTATTTTCTTAACACTGACATCTTGTTGTAAACTAATTAAGCATTGTTAAGTGTATGTTTGTTTATTTGTACAATAATAAGTGTTATCAGCTGACGACATTTGAACCGTTTGTCAAACGCAAGCTCAATGAACATTGTGACATTTTACATGTTGAAACAAATATTAATATTGACCCATTAAAGAAGTACAGTACTTTTGCATGAGAAACTTTTGAACGAATACACAACTGAAATCTCTCAATCTGGTGTGCCCGAAGATTTTGAGTCAAATAGGTTGTCCATTCAAAATGTTCAAGAGTGTATATTAGTGCTATTTGTTGGATGGATAGTAATATGCTCATGCTCAACACTATAAGACATAGGTATTCGACTGTTTGTTTATACCGCCTTTCGCGTTAACCAGGTTGAGAATAATACTATCTATATTTTGGATTCTGATTGAGTATTTCGATGTGAAACTTGATCAGAATCTATCTAATGTCCGATCATATCAGTTATGTCTGCCGCTCCGAGTCCTCATTTATATCTCTGGGAGTATTCTGCCCTACCATGACAAAAGGAAGTAATGGATACTTTTATCAAAATTGAGTTTTCTATGCCAAGTGATAGAACTAATACTGATACACAATTCTATCATAGCAGGAACCCTCTAAATGTTTAAATTAATGAGTAATTAGCAAATCAAAAATGGAAGCAAGTTCAAAATAAACCATGACAAAAGGAAGTATTGGACAGTCAGTGCCACTTTAAGTGCTGGATAATCAATAAACCAATCAGAAGGCTCTATTTGGATAGGGTTGGTTGCATTTTAACTATGCAGGATGCTTGTGAAGAGGAAGCAGGTATTTCATACACAGAAAAACCACCACCAAAGGAAGTAGTCTTGAAAGTTGTTAAATACTCATACTGGTGAAATTGTAAGAAGTTGGTGACATTTTTGGTGACAATTACCATTAGTTTTAATAAATGATAAGATGTATGTCATTTCACCTTTGATGATGGATCACTGCATTTCTTCAGCAGTGTTTTCAAGTCTCTCATATTATATTATATTTATTTATGATTTCAAAATAAAATATAAGCTGCATGGAAAACATTATACGGCACATTGGTTGTTTTTATAGAGTTAACAATAAATCACTTCTAAGAATTCTTTGGAAGTAGGTGTAAACAGATATTTTATTTGGTTGGATTACCTTTGAATTGCCCAGTGCAATTTGACATTTCCTAACTATCTTAAATTTAAATGACAATGACTCGGTCATGTAATCAATACAATAGGAAATAACTTTCCAATGATTCGAGATGTTTATCTTAATTTAAAAGTCGCAGTAAAGTCGCCTTGAAACAATATTTGTTCATTTTGTGCTTCCTTTTGTTATGGTTTATTCATATATCATTGACTAGATAAAGTTTGGTTTGCCAAGTGCACTTTGACATTGTTTCCTAAATATCTTAAATGTAAAAGCCAATGACATGTTCATCAATCGAAAAACCTTCGAAAAACAAGGTTTTTCGAATTCGATTGTCATAGTTTTTGAAAAACCTGGTTTATCGACCGAGAAACCAGGTTTTTCGCCCATAAACTTGGTTTTTCAATTCGATAGTCATAGGTTTTTCGAATTCGATTGTCATAGTTTTTGAAAAACCAGGTTTATCGACAGAGAAACCTGTTTTTTCGCTGATAAACTTGGTTTTTCAATTCGATTGTCATAGTTTTTTTTGATAAACCTGGTTTTTCGATTGAAAAACTAGATTTTTCGAATTCGATTGTCATAGTTTTTGATAAACCAGGTTTATCGACCGATAAACCTGGTTTTTCGATCGATAAAACAGGTTTATCAACAAAAACCTATGACGATCGAATTCCATTAATCCGTTGAGTTCTTCTATATTACGCATCAACTCTGTCCTCAGTGCGACTAAAGCCAACTGAGGCTACATAACATTCTAGAGACGCGGCGCCGGAACTACTTTCCTCAGCGCGGGCCCTGCCTCAATTTGGGCTAAGTCAGAAATTGGACCCATGTTTAAGGATTTTTTTGAAAAAAATGGCACCCATGTTTAAGGATTCCTTCCTAACCGGCGAAATCACGATGCAGTGGCTATATTCGAACAATTTTAGCGTTTACATTGCATTTAATCAGCTCAAATTATCAGCAATGAGAGTCACATTCTGAAGTGGCCGATCCCTACCTCCATTATCCCTGGGAGCACTTAAAACTCTAACAATCGATTCAATTGTCATAGTTTTTTTGATAAACCAGGTTTTTCGAATTCGATTGTCATAGTTTTGAAGAAAAAAAACAGGTTTCTCGACCGATAAACTTCGTTTTTCAATTCAATTGTCACAGTTTTTTTTTGATAAACCTGGTTTTTCGATTGAGAAACCAAGTTTTCGAATTCGATTGTCATAGTTTTTGAAAAAAAAACCAGGTTTGTCGATTGAAAAACCAGGTTTATCAAAACAAAATACATGTATGACAATCGAATTGAAAAACCAAGTTTATCGGCAAAAAACCAGGTTTATCGGTCGAGAAACCTGGTTTTTCGTCGAGAAACCTGGTTTTTCGATCAAAAAACCAGGTTTATCGATCGAAAAACCAGGTTTTTCTGTTCTATTGTGCAATATACTTGCCATAGACATCTTCGATAATACTGTTACAGATAAAGATGTAACAACAGCAACACTATCAGAAAATCAAAGCGTTACATTGATCATATGATCCAAATCAACAAGACGTCTTCGTACTTGCGAAATTCATATTCAATTCGCGTAACACTGATCACTGATTGTCTTTGTTTTGTGGCGGAAAATGTTTATTTCGTCGAGGCATAAGTGACATTGTCCTGGTCTCCTTCTATTTGTGTTGGATTATCTTATTATCTCCCAGTCTATCGATACATTGGGGGCTTCCCATCTTTTTAGGCCTCACGCATATTCTGAGATTTCTCTGTCTTATTTATTAACCTTTCGTGTTTACAGGATTTCTCATGGTTTTCATACCTTTCTTTTAATGTACACCCTGTGAGGCCTATGTATGATTTGTGCCCTGGCACAGAACTAACTGTAGCTTTATACACTATAGCTGAAGACAAGCATTTCCCAAGAAGTGAACAGTCTCCTTTAGCTCTGCAATTGTGGTTTTTCTGTTAAATAATCTAGCTTAACCATTCTCACATCAAAAGCTTCATCAAAGTCGGAGGAACATGTACAAGTATCAAGTTACTAAAAAGACATTTCCCACGTGGTCACCAACTCCATAAACATTAAGATATTTAACCGAGCCACAGTTTAGGTGAGTTATAGTTGCATGGAAAATACGAGAGCAATCATTAAGTCTCATAATTCAAAGATCAACATAAAGAAGGAAGTTAAAGGTATAATTGATACGGTAAACCAATATAAAATGATATAGGTAAAATTATGGGGTAGTTCCCTGACTCGTTAACAATACTAATCATACTAATAAGCCAAAAATACCAATGTAAATATACCTTGTATGACCTGTATCGAAATAGTGTATGTTTGTTATGTTACAAAGTTCACACGATTTCAAGCATATCTAACATAAGCATGATAAGTCTGAATCTTAGCATGGTGTGATGTAGACATGGCATTATTTTGACCGATACAACGAAATTTCGTTCTTAAAACTTCTTAATCAAACTGAATGATGAATCTCCAAAGTTGTTTGCAAGTTCTCGTCTGTTTGTCATCGTTCAACGCCATTACAAAGTCAGAAGGTATGTAGGATAACATATTCACTTTCCGCATAGTTCTTACTATTGACAATGAGTTTGACATTGTTTTCAATTACTCAATTTCTTCTGTCTATTTTATCATACCTTTTTTCTCGGACAGTGTATAGTCTGTATACTGTTAAATCGCTGTTTTTTTAACAAATGGCGTCAAGTTAAATTTTAAATACAATTTTATTTAAGGGGGGGGGTCTGGGGATATGTGTTTTTGGCTAGTTAAGGGAAAATTAGATTGCAAACATCATATGCAGTAAATGTTAGCTTCAAAAATGCTTTTTATTTGGCTGAAATTGGACATTTCGTTTTAATGTTGTGTTTGAACAAAGTTATATCGGTGAGGCGAACTTGTATCAAAATGGCGGTTTTCCTATTAGATTACGTGTAATAATTTTCAAGCAGTAATATTTAACTAAATTTGGGTAAAAATATTATCGAAGGTTTAATAAAACATCTTATAGTCTAGAATGGTATTATTAATATTGAAATTACATTTACTATGAAATTTGATTCATATTACGTATTATTATTCATACGGGCCTTCCAAACGGTACAATAAAAGTGCGTATTTAATGTTGTGCACCAAGTTCCCGGATGTGCGTCCAATATTCAAAAAATAATGCCGTGCAATATTTTTTTGCGCTGCGCAGAAGATGTGCGCGTGAGTATAAATGCGCAGAGAATGTAAATTCGGGCTTATCTAAGTTTTTATCAAAACAGTCTGTTATATAACTAATAATAATAATATTGAATGTCTTATTTTCGGGTGATACAAGAATATATTGCACTCGTCTCCGACTCGTGCAATATTTGTATAGCTCGTGCAATATATTCTTGTATCACCCTCAAAGCCATACAATATTATATAAATGTTGGTGTATTTCTTATGTATTTTATTGTTTTTTCACCCTGCTATATTTAACGATTTGCCATAGCAATGGTATAAAAATACTATATCAATTAATTTACTGCATTTATCTTAGCAAAACTTTGTTTATAAAATACAATAATTATTTTTACAAACATAAATGTTAAAAAATGGATGCAAAGCTTTGTTTTCTAATGACAAGCGCCCTCTACGATATGTGATTTTTAAAACCCTGATATCTCAAAACATCGAAAAGCGCAAACTTGACATTTTCTGCGCGTCTAACTCAAAAACGAAATGTTGGATTTGTATAATATTTGGTATACATATTAAGCTCCCATGATTGTCTACAACTTTATATGGATCCTGAATTTTGAAATTCTTTTCCAAATTTGATTTATCATGCAAAACTTCCTAATTGGTCGGTTCCTGGTTGACATGGCAACGATGAGTTCAAGATGGCGCCAGCTCACGGAAGACCAATAGTTCGTGACCGCCTTCAACATCTGTTTCCTAAACAGGGTAGTTAGACTTGGTCATCCGGTAGAATGGCTACCGAGGTCATACCTCACTCCATTAGATTTCTGGCTTTGGGCTGATGTCATATCCAGAGTTTACAGCCAAGGTTCTCCATGGACATTAAACGAATTAAGACGGCAAATTGAAAATACCTTCAGAGCAGAAGAACAAGCATAACGCAACGTGCAGAACAATTATATGCAAGACAGTCACTTCACTCTCATATATTGCAAACCAAACCAAGGGCAGCATGTTGAAGACAGAAACTAATGCCAAAAAAGTGTTATGTTGTCCTCCACAACTATCAGAGAGGAGGGGTGGGCGGGCGGATTTTTTTAATTTAAAAAAAACAAACTTTTACCAGCGGAAGCTCAAAGTTCAGCCAACAAGAAGTTTAAATCACTCTAAGAGTAGCACACTTAATTTCATATTCAATGCCATGTCAACTATTAAAAAAAAAGTGAAGGAAATGTCCCGGACATACGATTTGACTTCCTGACACATGCGTCTTAGCGTCTTAGCGAGAGTAAATAGTTTTGGGGTTTTCCTTATTCTTTTAGTTTAACTTGCAAACTTCAACTTTTAAAGATAAATTGCTCACGATCGCCAACGACCATGAGTAGATAATTATTAAGGTCTACAACAATTGGAATATCAAGTAAACCAAAAACAAATCGTCATTATGTAGAATTATGATTTTCGTATTAGTACAAGAGTCGTATATTCAGCTCTGCTAAGGTTTGAACTCTTTTTGATAATATCATTATGTAAATATGATATTAGATTTATTCCTCAAATAATGTAATGGTTATTAATACTTTTCCATTCCTATAATAATGTATTTAGAAACATGAACAATAGTTGAGTTAGTGTTTTACTCCAAGGAAACGTATGGTTCTTCAAGCAATGGTGACTGATTGAAACACATTTGCTTCTCCTGTAAAATTATCCAAATTGACATGCCACAATTATATTGCGCTTACCGGAAGTTATCTAACCAAGGGTCTTATTCAGATTCCGGTATTCACCAAAGGTTATTACTGGCTTGAACTTACAATCTGAATAAACCTTTATTTCAGTACACAAAATTGACTTAACGGTATTTCAAGCATCACGGTTTGTTGATTTGAGTGATCCTAACGATGAAGATAACCGGGGATATGTGTCAGCAGATTACAAATCCGCTTCATTCAATGTTGGAAGGACCAGTGACACAGGAACAGGTGGTGTAGGGGAGGAAGTGGTGGATCCAGTGGACAGTGTCGATTTCCCACAAACTTCTGGTTTCCCATCTGGATCAAAGGCGATATATAAATCTCAAGTCTTATTTAAACGAATAGATGTTACGCTAGAAGGTTCGATCGAAAAGAAAGAGTGCGTCGGCGCCTTTTACATCAAAGCGGTGCACAGTGGAGAAACATTGCAAATAACTACAATAAAAACGGCAATGAACGGTAAATAAACTTATCATGAATTGTACCAAATTGTAAATAAATGTTTCGATATTTACTATGCAGTTATTTTCCTTTCTAGTATAATGGTAAATTTGGGGGTGGGGGGGGGGGGGGGGGAGAAATAAATAAAAAGGACACCAGAACTCATGCGTATGTTGTGGCATTCTAACTATTAACATCGTACTGAATCACTCCAATTACCATACCTGGAAAAACATTAAATCCATAACTTATAAAATGCGAAGGTGAATTATATCAGCAACAATATCTTTTGACTGGCCTGTATAATAATGAATATATGAGGAAGAAGGAAGACTATATTGAATAACCCTTTTACCTATCATTACAAAGCAAACGTCATACCTGTGGATTACACACAGTCAGCAAGTATTAGTGATGTGATAACACTGGCCGTTAACACTACAGTTCCAACTTCCAACTTAAGATGGCGACACGACGGAGGCCCGGAGGTCAATGACTGGGATGGTATGACGGAGATACGTCTGGAGAATGTGAGAAAGGCCGATGAAGGAATATACGAGAGTTATGAGGACGGACATCGTGGAGATGGTGTACATGCGATTATAATTCTCAGTGTTAGGGGTAACATTAGTATAAAAATGTTCACTTAAAGGTAGAGGTTCTGATTTCTGGCCTGATTTTCAACTTGATGTTTTCTATTTTACTTGATCATCCCTAAAATTGTCACATTCCAAAGTTTGAGTTGCATAACTCCAATGGGTCTAATTTTAGAAGCACAAGGTCTCAAGAATGTTGCCCATTGAGTTGTACACAAGCTGGCTGGTTGTTAACCACCTTTGGCAGTAATTCACCACCTTTTAGCCTATTATTTCTAAATGGAACATTTCTGGGCCCTAAGATTTCACAGACATATTGATACAAATATGGGGATTCTTCTGATAACAAAATATTATGATGTGAAAAAAGTCATAACCCCAAAAAAGTGATCGGAACATATACCTTTAAAATTGATTTGATTTTGAGTTTTTGCAGATAAAAATAAAAGAAATTATGAGTTTGAGATAGTATGTATGCTAACATTAAGTATCCTTGGTTTAAAAAAAACAGCAAAAGGATAAAGTAAGATACTGCGTTGGGTATCATTATCTTCCCGTCTCAACCTTACTTTTTAATTAGGATACTAACTAATTCACTTTCAGCATGCCCAGCAGGTAAATATGGTTCATCTTGTGATTTTGATTGTGTGTCGTGTTACAATGGAGGTATTTGTCATGAAGACACAGGAAATTGTGTGTGTCCACCTGGATTCATGGGTGCCAAGTGTGAAGCAGGTAGTCAATTTATATTCATTTATATTTCGAAAACGATTATATTATAATTATTAAGATTTCGTACGCGATATGCTGATAATTCATCAAGCTGTCATTGGCGACCTGGTTGCGCTTTAGATCCTATTGTGCATGTATATGATTGAACAATCCAAGGAATGGATGTGTGCACTTAGGGAGCACATCAAAACTCGACCGCGCGGCAACCGCCGGTTCCACCCGGTTGGGACCGCATATCATTGTTTAGAACAATAGAAACCGGCTGCAACCGCACGGAACCCCACGGAACCGGCGGTTGCCGGGCGGTCGAGTTTTGATGTGCTCCCTTAATTGTTACACTGAAAAAAAGGAAATGGGAATGAATGTAATCACTGATAATATAGCGTCCCCGCTACCGGGGGGGGGGGGGGGGGGCGTCTCCGATATGACTCTCCTTCAATGACCTGACCATTATGACCATGGTAGGAAATACCTGATACGTCATAATTTTAGAGAAAGTGACACCGGGATATTAAGCAATACAATTATCTATCTCGTTATGACAGATTGTGGTAACAATCATTGGGGAGCTGATTGTACAATAATATGCAGCAGCCATGAAGGTGGCAATTGCAAGACAAATCATTTCTGTGTTCCTGATCCAGTAGGCTGCTCATGCATGGCGGGGTATACAGGTGACACATGCAACCAAGGTAAACGATCATCATGCATTTCTTGTTAATTGGCACATTTCAGTTCACAGTATTGTTAAACATTGGTTTAATGGATATAGGATATATTATCAAATTAGCTGATGAGGACAACTGACATTTAATCGTTTTAAGAATGCATCTACAGTATAGGACTGAGATTTGTATGTCCATGTCAAACACGTTTCTTGCAACAACCATAATGGAGTTATATTTATTAGAGTTATATTAAAGGTAACATGAAATCACTAACATTGATCACGTGAACTTAACGTAACACAAATTTCAGCGCATTCATTATTTGAATACTGAATTCATTTTGTACCGTATGTCATCAAACTCCCAGATTGCCCTAACGGTTATTATGGCACTGATTGCCAGCACATCTGCCATTGTTCTTTCGGTGATTGTGATCCTGCAAGAGGCTGCACGAGCTCATGTACAAGTGGCTATTCTGGACCACAATGCCAAGGTTTGTAAGGTGCTAAAGAATTTATACACTGCTATAGAAATTATACATAGTTACTAGTCATGCTAGTAAACATGATGTCCGGAATAATTTGTACCCGGAAAGTTGCATTTATTTGGATATATATTACTACCAGTTAGAGTGCTAATTTTTCTATCATCTGCTTATATTTATACAAGGAATTTTGAATTTGAAAATCGGACGTTTCTGATAGAAATTACATGCCATTTCGAAGTTTTGAACGCAATAGTCTTTTTTAAACATCTTTACAATCATTGACCATTTCTATCGACATTGTATGCACAGGTAATGTATTGTGTTTAATGTTCTAACTTCAACTGAAAATATGAATGATGTCAAATGTTGTTGGAATATTTGTATGACGTGAAGGAGATGTTCACTTATTACAACCCTTTCTTTGGTCGTTGATGCACTGAAATCGAATAAGACATTTTATCGATTGTCAGCGATGTCTTGCTAGCGACATCTTGATGAAATTAACAGAATAAGTAGGGGACATGTTCACCACTAAATTGCATGTATACGATTGTGATATACTGTTGTATTTATATTTTTTATATTTTAATCAAACACAAAAAATCAATCTGGGACACATGTACTAACAAAGAACAATAAGATAGCGCCAGATCCGAAAAGATAAACAAACACATTTCCTAAATACTTGTATAATGGGTAAATAAGTTATTTATCTATCATCATTTGGGTGCCGTCGTATACATTTCGCACGGAGCAAATTCAATTTCTGCAAGCATGAAACCACAGAATTAAACAAAATACTGTGACATTTCGTAATCCACATTGACTGCGGAACAAGCAACAAGCAGGCCCAACGGGAATTTAGACTGTATGTCATACAATACAAGAATAGAAACACCCCGGTGCGTTTTTGAATAATCGATCCAGTCTACTTTTACATATAGGCTTTACTCTCCCGAGGTTTCCCATTTTCATATTGCAGTTCCTACAACTTGTACATCTGGATTCTTCGGTGAGATATGCGAATACAAGTGTCACTGCTCCAATAACGGAAACTGTAATAAGGAATCAGGCGTATGTAATAATGGTGCTTTGTGTGAGGAAGGATGGGCTGGTGGTGATTGTCAACAAGGTAGGCTTTTAGATGGCATATTCGAGGATTATTAGCAACTTCAGCGTGTCCCAAAAAACTGGGTTCACAATTGTGCGAGCTTATAACTAAAAAGGTAAGATACATCAATAGTTTATATTTAAGGATATTAAACAAAATATACCTGACCTTAATTGGTTAAACTCTGTGACTAATCCAATTTAAACTTTTTGAAATACACACATTTGAATAGAGCATGGTCAGAACCCATTTGTCCCACTTTTCAAGGAACACGCCCATGTGTCGCTATTGCGCATAATGACTTCAATAAAGTGTTGCCTTCATTCTTTACAAAGACTTGGGCAGTAAACAAAATTATCTGGGTCATATTGCAATAAAACAAGTTCATTATTTACATAACATTAAAACAAAATGTTCTTTGTTTTAGTCCGAGTTATTGTCAAGTTCTTTCGGAGAATAAACCCCACGCCTGGAATATTGCACATAGCGCACAGTATCAGGCAACGCATGGATGGTTTATTCTTTAAACATGTTAAATCGGGACAAATGTGTTCTGACCACGCTCTATTCAAATCTTTGTATTTCAAAAAGTTTACATTGGAAAGGTCTCTGAATTTACCCAATTAAGGTCAGGTATATTTTGGGACACGCTGTATGATAGTACTGACATAAATATAACGTTTATTTTGGTATGTATATTACATAAGCAACATCGCACGTTTCCGACGGTAAAAAAGCGTTCGTCATGACTTCCGTGTAGTTTTAACATGATTACCCAGAATAATGAAATTGTCATCTAATACGAATAGAATGTTATTTACTCTATCTGCGAATTTGAGGTTACTAACATAGGACAGTAGCATACAAATCAATTGATACAATTGGAAATGAAGCTACGTAACCAAATCTTATTTCATTCTCAGCGTTACCAGCTCTGTACCGGAAACCCACTGTATTGGTTAATGACCAAACAGCTTCCATTACCGTACATTGGGACGCCTGGTCTCAGAATGTTGACTACGGCAACGGACCGGCAGCTAGTTATAATGTGCAATTCGGTAAGGAGCAGTTTTCTGATTCCATAGCGTCATCAACTACTCAAGCAACACTGCCAAACCTGGATCGTGGTTCTACATATATGATTGCCATTAGCGTCTTTAAGACTGTTAACAATGTTCAAGTACAAGGTATACTCGGAAGTGTCATCACTACAAGAGTGCATTGCACCGGTAAGTAATGGGACCTTTAAAGTTTGCGACATTCAACATTGAGTTATCGAACCCATTTTTTCGCGTAACGCGTTAGAACGTACATGTAGGCGTAATAATACGCCTTCGCCTGTTCCCCTCCAGCCCAACACGTACATGTAGTATTATCAACCACAGATAGTCAAAACCATGTTGACTATTTTGTGTATCAACCAATCACAATACCTGCTCAAATGGGTCAACCAAAGTTGTTCTAATTAGCGGCATATCCCCAACTCTATATTTGCCGACTACCAAGCTATTCCAACCCGCGGGCTACTCCCATTGGAGAGCGACTCTGGAGTCGAAACCACTTAGGCCTACATGTAGCACGGGGAAATGTATCGCAAGTGAGCTCCATTTTAAATGGAATATAAGTAAATGAGAAAAGAAGCGAGCCCGATACCAGTGCTATTTAGAACGCAAAACATTTTATTTTGTTTTTAATATTTCCCTTCGGATTGCATTAACTTGTTGAACAAAATCTGAAATCCGGCGCCTTATTTATACACCATAGCCATGACAAAGGTTACACTCTAGAATACAGCTACTATGATTTTGATTGTGATTATTCACATAACTTTTAAAAGGTAAATGCACCACTGGCAGTCATTACTTGTGTTCCTATCGTAATATTCCTATGCTGTTGTACTGTGAAGGGTTCACATCCCGGAATTGTTCTCAGTTTCATTCACCAAACCAGGTCAACAGGGGTGACATGTCCAGTAAATTTGTTGAGAACATTCTCTCCGTATACCTGACTGACCATGCTGACTGATGTCGCATGTCACGCATGCTGGAATAACTAGCTAAAGCTATGGTAAAATGAAGTACGAAAACAAATTCGCGCCCTTTTCACACTTTCTAATATCGATTTTGACCCCACATTTTAGAGTGTACACAAATGTTTAGTTTTTGTTTTATTTATGATTCTCTCATTGAAAATTCATAAACATTTGTATTGTTGTTTATTTGGAACTTTATACACCAAAGGGAGTTGACGTTGTTCTTGCTTTTTATTCCTCATTTTCATCATGTCAATTATATTTAATATTGAACAAATTAGTGTAAAGCTATCATTATCATTATTAACATTATTTTAGTGCCTATACGATCACCGATTATTACAGAGGTGGTGGTTTTGGGTACTGATAGCGTGGACATTTCTTGGGAGGTATGTACATTAAAGCATCTTCAACAGTCTGCTTCGTAACGGGAGTGCGTTAGGCTTAATGGCGTGCTATATAATGACACACTGCCGCCAATTTTAACCCTAACTCCCGGGGCTTGGTTTTGTGAGTTAACTATCAAGGGAGAAAAACGGGTCAAATTTGAGCCGGGCATCGAACCCGGGCCGCGTGCGTGCAAGTATGATGCTCTACCGACTGAGCTATGCGGTCGCAATCAGCTCATGGCAATATATCTTTTCGTATCCAAGCCTGGCATAACCGCATCGTGGCTAAGGTGCGGTTCACAGAAGATTCACTTCACGCTATACCGATTCAACTTGCGCATACGTTATTGTATTATATAAGTGTAAAAAAATTGGCTTTACTCCGTGAAAGTTCATATCGATTCAAATTCGAATCGCTGTGGTCAGCCAACACCTCGTGGCGTAATGGTTACTAAAGGTATCTGGCTCGAATCTCGTTTAAAAGGCAGAATGTTGTGCAACACATTTGTTTGATATTTTTTCAAAGTTGAAACATGTGTAAATACAAGTTATTTACATTATTGATTTAATATTGCAATAAGTAATTGGATCCAACGAAAGAATTAGCTGGGCAAACAAAAGAATTGCATGCGGGTCAAGTTCAAAAATGTTTTTTCACAACCCCACCAAGCACACATCCTGGCGGGATGTGGTACGAGATTGACCGGGCGATCGCGCGGTACAAAATTTAGCAGTGTCGGGTTTTGTACGTAGTGTCCAGGCGCGTTTGGGTTTAAACGTTTAAACTATTTAATTAGTGGGTATTAATAATTATGCAAATGGAAAACAAAAGCTAACGTACGTTTAAAGCACTTCAAGTGTTATACCCATGTACCAAGTCGCATCATCATAGATCATCCCATCTATACAAAAACTTTACGTTGCATATTTTATGCATACATAATTAGACATAATTGGACAATTACCTGGCAACTGGAATGGAAAAAAATATAGAAAATAAAAAAGACAGCTGTTGTCAAAGCTGTTGGTGTTATGCCCCTTTGACAGATTGAAATAATAGTTACAGAATCTTCAGACTAAAAGCTAAAACATATTTGATTTTAAAGGAAATCTAAATTGTGGACTCGGCCAATAAAATCACTTTAACGCACACATTAGGTCCGAATTTTTACAGTCCTGAAAACCTGATCTGAATTATTTTGATAATTTTAGGACATTTTGAAAATATATACCAAGATTGATACCCCCCCCCCCCAAAAAAAAAGAGGTGCTTTTTCTCTCATTGTATCTTTCTTCAATTATTAACACATTGGTAGGTTCCACAAGGCGATGAATGGATTGGCTGTGTAACAGGCATTAAGAGTTTTACATTAGGGTGGAACAGTGACTACGACAATGATTTCCTGGATGTAGCTGGAGATTTGAGAAAGATTGTGATCTCTGGACTTGCACCATGCACGAATTACACGTTCACAATGTATGCCTCCAATGATGATCACGGAGGACCAACTAGTGAACCTGTGTATCGCACTACTGACAATAGCAGTGAGTTTTTTCTTTTTCTTTTTGGACTGGGTGTGGAATGGGGAGGGTTACCACAAATATATTTTAAGGAAAAATAAATAAATTGATATTGCTCTATTGGGTTAGTCTGGCGTTCGGGAACCATGTACCGCTGAATGAACTTGTATGCGCAAATGTTGATATAATCACAATAGCACTCCCCCTGTAGGGTCGTGCTATTATTCCCACATCAACATATTGATTTGTCTAATTTCTCTCGAATCAAAACACACGCATTTATAATTGACCCATAATTTCTTTACCTAACCCATCGTACATAACATTCCCAAATAGGAATACAATCAGTTGGTGTCGTTAAATATTCATGATATACTTACATATTATGCATTTGAACATTGGTTTCGTTTTATACCAAAAGTTCCAGACAAGGTAAATTCATTGACAGCGACATCCAAATCTGCTTCGACTTTGCAAGTATCGTGGGACGAGGCTGACACAACGCCACCATGTCACGTATCAGGATATACCGTGTCGTATAAGCTTATTTGCTTTGATGGATGCGAAGCGAACAATGGATTGGCAACATCGTTCCACACTGATTCAACGAGCGTGTCTATATCAGGTCTGGAGATTTACTCAACCTACGAAACATCAGTGTTAGCAGAATCTGGAGATGTCCAGGGGCAAAGTTCAAACATCAACAGTACTACCTCTGATACAGGTATAGTTAATTAATTAGTCATTATGTAATTACACTACTATCTCTTATGTTTTAAACCTTTTGTCATCTTGTTTAAAACCACTCATTGGTTTCTTCTTTTCATACAAAGAACTAACATCATTTTTTCCTCTGAATTATAATTAGGGTGCTCGAGAGTCTTTTGGGTCAATATTAATTTGGTCTCAACAACAATTGTTACATTTTTAATTAATAATTAATGGTCATCATTTTACGCCGTGTTATATGCTATCATTGTAATAAAAAGAAAACCATGACCAATTCTTGCGTTGATTAATGATACTTTTTTCGAATGTGTTTTTGCTTTGTGTATAATTCAACGTATAGTTCCATCAAGCTTTCCGAGTGATTTACGAGCCAACATATCGGTCAGACAATATATCTCACTTGACTGGGACCAGCCACAATGTGGTCAACGTCATGGACATATCATAGGCTATGATTACAAATTTGGAATAGACGTTGAAAACAATGATGCTGATAAAGGATCAACGATGTTTACTTCATTGGTACTTGATGGCCTTCTTCACTACACGATGTATGAGTTTCAAGTTCGAGCCAACACGTCAGCGGGACCCGGACCTTTCACTGATATATTCCGTGTCAAAACTGCTCAATCAAGTAAGTACTATGGTTTGATCAGTTCGAAATTGGCGAGCAGCCTTACAGCAGCGAATGAATACAGAAGAACGGGTGCGCACATGGAGGCAAATAACGCACTCACGGTGCATCATATGCGTGGCGCATGCGTGCGCCCAATATCGCGTGCGTGTGGCCATAATCGCGGGCGTACGCTTGGATAAAAACCGAATATTTCTCGCTAATTTGGAACTGATTAAACTATAAATGGATATTCACATATTTTATATTTCAACTTTCAGAATTACTACAAAAATCAAATATTTAGTAATAGCTACACATCTCGACAAATCCGGCCTTTCCTAAAAATGTAAAAGCACTATGCATGTACGAAATTATCTACTGTAGGCGTCGGCCTCGTCATTCAGACATTTCCCCTTATGACTAAAAATGAAGCAATTGGTGTTGAGATTGTGTGATAGTTATGCCGAATAGAGGGGGGGGGGGGGGGGGGGGGAGGGGGGGGGGGGCTCAGCACATCGTAATGATATTTCTGTACACTTATTATAAATAATTTGTCTTCATCTATCTGTATGGCAGTGCGCGAAATCTTCACTGTCAATTCAACTCATAACTATAGGCATACATTAAATGTGCCAACTTTCAATTTAGTCTTGAGTAATAGATCAGATAAATGAATGAGTGTATATGATGTTAACTTCAAAACAATGAAACTCGTCCATTCACTAATTTAGTTCCAGATGCAGCACCAACCAACATACACGTAGCATACGAAACATCGCCTAACATATACCTTATATTTAATTGGAATCCACCACCACCCGATTATCAGAATGGAGAGATAATCCTTTATGGATATCAATTCGGAAAAGTAAATCAAACACATGATGACATGGAGACTATCTCATCCTCGGTAGGGTATGAGAACCTCGAACCTAACATTTTCTATGAGTTTCGGGTACGTGCGAAAACTTCGGTTGGACCAGGACCTTACTGTGACATATTGTATGTACAAATACCCGCCGAAGGTTCGCCTTTATCCGGTAGGTGTTATAATTTAATTTCGGCATTGCTATAATGGCTAGCGATCAAACACAGCAGCGCAGAATTTTACACTATAGCTGAGAGTAGATGGGTCCATTTTATATTTTTTCCGGTCCTGATAGGCTGGCTGGCCCAGGGAGTTATATACCAAAATGTTTCTTGAAGTCGGTAGAATTACAACATGGTCTGATAGTGATTGTCAATCTACAAAATTGAGTATCCCAACTTGAAATATTGGGGAAATGAACTTGAGGATGTGAGTTGAGTACGTCAGCAATATCCGTCGATCCGTTTCGACGCCACGCCTAAGTGGACATCCCTGCCAACGTACAACCAAAATGTTGCAACTCCGGCCCCGGAGGACCCGGGACATGGCGGGGATCATGCGGGGACGTACACAAAACTTTGCCCGGCTATGCAGTGGAGGATACGGGGACCTACAAAGTGTGCCCCGTCTGCGATTTTTTTTTTTACTAGTGAACATTTGTATGGTCTCACAGGTAAAATCAGTTGACTTTAAAAAAAAATTAAAAAAAATCATTTTATTCAGTGAGTTTTGCTTTATTCCGTATTAAAACGAAATAAATAAATTTGACAAATGTTGACTAGTAAAAACAATTCGCGCCCGTCTAGCGGAGGCGTGTAGCAGGGACGTTGCAGTGACGTAACATCACTGAAAAAATGAGCCGGGCACCTGGCGACTATTGTGAGGAAAAGCCTGTTCTTTCCCACTTGTTGAAATTCTTTAGGGTCCTAAGAATTAAATATTAAAAATGTTCTTCACTTGGCTGTAGTCGGGCGTGACACTCTATGTCCCCTATGTCTTAGCTGTCGGGGGCCGGGACTGTAGTCGGGGCGTACACTTTGTCCCTGTTAGGGGGGGGGGGGCTGGGCTGTATCGGGGATGTACACAACATTAAATTGGGCCACGCCCTGCGGGTACCGTACACGACTGTACCGGGACGTATTGGCAATTTACGTCCAGGCCCACTTCTCCGCTAGTCCCGGGTCCCACGGGCCAGGGGTTGCAATTAATAAGTGCGTTATCACCGCAATATGCAAGTCGTAGACCGAATCACGATGAAGCATCTGTCACGATGAAGGATCTGTTGATCCGTATGTACCCAACCATGCGGCAGGAGGGACAAATTATAAACATTTCTAAACGTAGATTTAAATATTATTCAGTAAATCAGATAGCGATGGTCTCTCATTGAGCTTCATTTTGAGGATTCCTTCATGTCTGTATAGGTCTATCATTCTCGTTTATTTTTATTTGTTTATGTTATTGTTTTACAGCAAACATTGTTATTATCAGTTTAAGCGTCACCGTCGGACTTCTAGGGATAGTTGTAATGGGCCTGGTTGTGATGTTCATCAGACGGTAAGCTTAACTTGCTAGAAGTTGTAGTATACACACATCCGGCTATGCCAACAGGGACATGGGTTAGGGGTTACAATTAAAATTCCATTACTACGTAAACGGTATACAGAGACTTTGGAGGCGGTGTAAAAAGTGTTCAACTTTGCTTCAAAACTAAAGGTAAACATGACGCATGTCCAAACAAACCCGTCGATAAATGTTAATTTAAATAGCTTATAAATTACATTGCTTTTTTGGGCTCATATACCGCTGCCAACGGTTAAATGATATCACTCTGTACAGAACATTATAAACTGATCGAGTTATATATAGACTAATCCAGGGCTAAGATGGACGTCACTGTTACAAATATGTTCATGTCTACTGGAAAGTGTGTTTTTTTTGCAAAAAGGGAAACAAATTGAGCTTTTCATTATCACATGTTTTGAAATTGATCAACATTGGGGTGCCCCTTTAAGTTTTAGTGCTCGTCATTGATTAATTGATTACCGTGCTATACAAGCGCATAACGTTACAATGTATTTACGCGTGAACAATCTGGTTCAAAAATGGAAAGTCGCGGTATCGTGAATAGGAATGGGAATATAAAAATAGATTAATCACGCAGGTCATGCCGTTGTGATGGTTATTTTACATGTTTAATAGTCTGACATTGGGCTTGGTTAGCATTAGGCGTGATAGTAACATTGGATCGATTACTTATGACATTAATGTTTGTTATTATGAAAATTATAACATAATTAAATTTCATAATTGTCTTACTTATTATGCATATTTGTATATCAGAGACAATTCTACTAAATCGCCCCGAGTGGATCAACTAGAACAATCAACACATCATGCTACAGTGCAAAATGACACCACGCCAGCTTTCACGCTATCTACGAAAGGTTACGTTGAGTACATTGTCCCGAAAGATGCTGATAGCTCTTCCTATCAAGAATTGCCCAAACCATCAGATGGAAGTTTGAATAAAGGGGTGTACATGAATACAGCCGAAAACATAACTGCTGATGAACAAGTAGAACCTGAGTACGACACGATATCTAACAACAATGGTCGTAGTGAAGCGTAGCCTAGTGAAGCCTAGATTCAAGGCGTAATTGCTTGATGTCACTTTATTTATAGCCTATGTATAATATCACATAATTATACTAACAATATATTAGTGTAGAAAATGCCCAACCACTTCACACATCAGCCCCATATCCATCCCATATTCACCTGTTCAACTTGTCAACAGAATTTTGATTTTCCTTGATCCTGAGTTGCAATAACGCCTTGACTGGTCGCTAATTATTGCCGCCGATTCCGCTGCCAGCCAATCACAGCAAAGTAGGACGAAACTACAGCTTGTAACTGTACCAGCATCCATGGACGATTTGATTTATATGTAGGGGTGTAGTGGTTTCATCGTGGTATTAACAATATAAATTTGATTCTCAGTTATATCAAAAAGAAGCTTTAATATATTTTGCTATTTATCGAATACTTTTACTTCATACTACGATTTCATATAATACCAAAACCGGATTAAAATGGTGAATAAATTCATCACAACTGGTACTTCCCCACTTACTATATAATGTATCATTCATTGGAGGTCGAAACACTTTATCCATGCTTTAACGATGAAAATGCGCATGAGCAAAAGTTACGTAATTCATCGGGAGTGGCCTAATTCATTAGCGTTCTGGCAAGTCCTTCGGGCGTGTCGGTTCTAGGAGCGACTTCGGTTTTCGGAATGTTGCAATTTCCTATATTGACAGCACATGTGTGAGTTGAGTTACACAGTGAGTACAGTGAGTGATGTCCAGTCAATGGTGTATTGTTGTGGCACGCGACATAGCAATCTAAAAATCAGTACTATTCTTTATTAGGGAATTATATGGTGAAAGTATAGTTTTAACAGTGGGATGTATGTATTAGACCACTAGACACTCATATTTTGAACTTTTGCTTTGTTAACACACCTAAATCCAAGATGGCCCCGAGAATGGCAGCCAAATATGATAAAATTCCATATACTTGCATATATAAATAAATGTATGATCAGAGTATAGTTTTAACAATGAGATGTATGTGTTAGACCACTAGAAACTTATATCTAGTATTTTTGCTTTGTTAACATACTGTAAAACCAAAATGGCCGCCAAATTGATGGCAAAAATGGTCAAAAGTGGTCAAAATTCCATAAAATAGCATAATATCAACCGAAATGTATGATGAAAATGTAATGTTAACGATGGGATGTATGTGTTAGACCACAAGTAACTCATATCCAGTATTAATGCTATGTTAACATGGTTCAAAATCCAAAATGACGGCCAAAATGGCCCCCAAAATGGTTCCCGAAATGGCTTCAAAAATTCGAATTCCATAAATAATATTTTAGCTTTGTTAACATACTTACAAATCCGAAATGGCCCCCAAAATGGGTCCCAAAATGACTGAACAAATTGTCGAAATTCCATAAAATGGTATTTATCAACCAAAATGTATGATGAAAGTATAGTTTTAATATTGGGATGTATGTATAAGACCACAAGTAACTTATATCCAGTATATTTACATTGTAATAACATACTTTGACTCCAGGATGGCCACCAGAATGGCCGGTGTAAATGTTTAAACAAATCTACATGAGTGAATGCTAATCCACAATAGATATTGTATGAGTGTATATTACATCACGTTTACTAAATAGTATGTTCTAAACTGCTAAGCTATTGCTTTTAGGTATAAGGCCCACCTCTGTGACAATATCGATTGTGCGCGGCGTCCAATGAGAGAGAAGCCAAAATGAAGTTGTTCAGTGATACCCATTGAAAATATACGCTGTTGTAATGGCAGCCGTTATGATTTTTCCTTGTCAAATTTTAAAAATGATGAAACAATATAATGTAAACATACAAACTAAATGTTGGATGCCGCATTATGAAAATGCAAGTAAATTATGCACAAGATTTTGTTTAAATATTTAGTGATGGAATAATGATAACTTCCTTGTGCATATCGTTCAATGAGAGAGAAGCAAAAACGGGGTTGTTCAGGGATACCCATTGCAAAATACACAATGATAGTTCGTTGTCAAACTTGAAAACGATGACCTAATATAATGCTTACATACAAACTTAATGTTGGATGCCGCATTACGAAAATGCACGTATAGTATTGTGCACAAGATTTGTTGTAATTTATTGCTTGAATAATAAGAACTTCCTTGTGCATATCGTTCGATAAGAGAGAATCAAAGATGAAAACATGAGTGTGATTGTTATTTAAATTCGGGTGCATGTCGCTATCCAGAAGACTCGTTAATCAGAAGACCAGCTATTCAAAAAAAAAAACTCACTAGTTAGAAAGTCCGCTACTCAGGTATTTCTGAGTAGCGGACCTTCTGAGTAACGGACTTCTGAATAGTGGGCTTTAAGTTGTAAAAAAGGCCCGGTACTCTGAATGTTTGTTCTGACTAACCCTAACCCTAACCCTAACCCTAACCCTAACCCTAACCCTAACCCTAACCCTAACCCTAATCCTAACCCTAACCCTAACCCTAACCCTAACCCTAACCCTAACCCTAACCCTAACCCTAACCCTAACCATAACCATAACCATAACCATAACCATAACCATAACCCTAAACCTAACCCTAAACCTAAACCTACAAATATTCTGATTGACGGGCCTTCTGATTGATGGGTTGTCTTATTAACGAGTCTTCTGAGTAAAGGGTAATGTTAAATGAAAACCAGGCCGCTATTCAGAATTCTGAATAGCGGACCTTCTGAGTAAAGGACTAACTTGAGCCCCCTCCACACGAATGCATGCTAAGATATAGTAGGACGGCGTACCAGTACATGTACTTGCTGGATTGGTGTGGAAAATCGAAAATGTTAATACGACGTCATTAATAAAACGGACCATAAACAGCCATGAGTAGCTTATCAAGAATGGCAAGACCTGATGGCAATGAAGAGAATAGTATTATTAACGTAAAAACATGCAAGGGCATGATTTTGATTGTTAATTATTCATTAGGTCTATATACTGATTTCGAGTTCAAGGTACAGGTAATACCATTACTGGTGCAATGATGGGGAAGTCCCTTGACTCGATAACATTGTAATATTAATCATAATAATAAGCCATTCTTATCAATGTAAATATACCTTGTATGATCTGTATCGAAAAAGTGTGTACTTGTTGTTATAATATTACAAAGGTCACACGTTTTCAAACATATTCCTAACATACAAGTCTGAATCCCAGCATGGTATGATGTAGAAATGGCGTCATATTGACCGATATAAAGACATCACATTTCTAAACAGAATGTTGTATCTCCAAAGTTGTTTGCAAGCTCTCTTCTGTCTGGCGTCGTACCAAACCATTGCAAAGTCAGAAGGTATGTATGATAACGTATTTACCATTTCAAAAGCTATTATTGACAATTTGTTCTCGGACCTGTTAATAAGATATATGGCTATTAACCATATTGTTAACTGTATATCGACCTTATACCGCTTTTAATTTTGATTTTTAGTCCATTCCTCTGATAGTTTGATCATACGATACCGTTTAATCGCAGCGCTGTTTGAATCTGTTTAACAAATGACGTTCGTCAAGTACGTTATATATAACGCCACAATGAGAAGTGTATTGTTAAGATTAACAGCAATTGGATTACCAAAGTGAAATCAATGGTATTAGGAAACCAAAAACAAATTGTCGTATGTCGAATTTTAATTTTCGTATTAGGCCTATATAGTACAAGAGTCGTATATCCAGCTATGACATGATGCTAAATTGAATAACTCTTTTTTTTTTGATAAGATCAGTATATAAGTATAACATTAGATGTATTCCTCATCTAATTGAATGATTATTTATAATTTTCCATTGCTAGGTAATGTTCGTATTCCTTTCAGGAAATTGTGTAATAAATTAATCCCAATGGACATGCGACTATAAAGTATAGCGTATAATATTTTAACTCTGCATTTATTTAGAATATGTCTTTAGCAACATGTAAAAATGTCAATGTAGTGTTTTACTCCACAGATATTTGTGGTTCTTCAAGCAGTGGTGACTGAGTAAAACACAGAATACTTCTCCTGTAGTTTTAACAATCTGATAAAATGCCATCTTTATTCCAGTACATACAATCGACTTCACGGTATATCAATCACCACGGTTCGTTGATTTGAGCAATACTAATGATGGAGGATACAGGGGATATGTGTCTGCCGATTACAAATCCGCAACATTCAATGTCGGAAGAACGAGTGACACAGGGACAGGTAGTGTAGGGGAGGAAGTCGTGGATCCAGCAGACAATTCCGTTTTCCCAACAATTTCGGGTTTCCCATCTGGATCAAAAGCGACATATCTAAGTCACGAATTGTTTAAGATGATAAATATTTGGATCGAGGGTTCTAATGCCGATAATAGGGAACGCATTGGCGCCTTTTACATCAAAGCGGTGTACAATTCAGAATCAGTGCAGATAACGACTATAAAAACGGCAATAAACGGTAAGGAAACTTGTTTCGCCTCGATCGTTTTTGTCGTAGAATGGTTTAATATTCGGCTATTTTACGACTTTACCCTCAGTCGTCCTCCTGAGACGTTTTTGTAACACTTGTACATAATGGGGGGGGGGGGGGGGGGTAACAACAACCCCTAAAAAAGAATTCAAACCGAGGTGCAGAATATGCTTATTTAGGTGACAATGGTATAGTTAGAGGTGTCCTCTTTCCATACATACCAAAACAAGTACAACATTCCACGCATGACGTCATAATGACAAAACATGTCACAAAACATGGCCGACCTCAAAATACTGTCGTGTCCGCCTGTACAGTGAAATATAGGCTAAAGTTGAATTTTCGCCAAAAAAGGTTCCAAATATTGGAATGTCACCCGTTTGTTTTGCTTATAAGTGACGCAAACGATGTTTCTATATACTACAAGATTCAGGACAATACGATTAAGATAGTGATTATTGCAAATTGTAAGGTGGCAACCACCCCTACCTTGGGACTTTGACGGCATACCCTACCCCCGGTGGTAAGGTGGTACGTACCCTCATTTGTTTAAGTTAAAATGAGCGCAAGGGTTGTATATAGAAGCGAACACCTAGACGCCCTAGGTCACTGTTCTTTCCATTTTAGCGCAATCGGCGAAAATTCTTAGGGGGTGGTGTAACCTTGTACTTATCGGTCAAGTATAACCGTTCTGAATATCAAAAATGTTTACGTTATTTAATAGACTGTAAACACTAAACGTTAATGATTGGTTAGGAACAACAAATTAATGTCCTCTAATTAGCTGGAACCAGGTCAGGAACAATGATGAATGTTAAAACACTCCCCTAGAGAACACGAAAAAAGTCATATCTGCTTTCTTAAGAACTGAGAGATCTTCGATATACATCAAGGGATTCCAAGTTTCTTAAAAGATAATGATCTACTGTTGGCTATGTGATTCAAAATCTTGCATAGTACAGAAAGCTCCTAAAATGACTATCGCGTTAAAGATTTTGAAATATAAAATTGTATGTTAGAACATACATTGAACATCACTTTGGCGTGACTTGTAACAACAAATTTGATATATTAGCAGTATTCCAGTATGATAGAAGCAACACATTCCAGATGATATTATACTATTTGCAGGAAACACTAGCGATATTTTCATGTCAATGTCTCGTAATGGATGATTGCCAATTGTCAACAAATAAGATGAATGTTTCTTACCAATAAGCCTATTGTCGTAAGTGGTACGCACACATTGAAGAATAAACCTGCATTTACACGCACGCAATCCAGTCAGTCAACGATTCTTTCCTCTAATGTCTGGCTGCGATATTTGTGGTCTTCGCAATTTAAGAAATCAATACGCATAATTTATAAAATGAACGATAATAATATGTGAGCCGTTGATTCATAATATATCAATGTTAGCTTTGTGTAACTCGTTGTCCCTAACAATGTTAACTAAAACATGGTGGTAGCATAATTGAGGACCCTAGATCTAAAAGGGGGTTAAGTCACAATCTTGTGAAATTGTAGTTAAGTATCAGTTTCTGCTACAAGGAGGATCTCTGCACCCTCTGTTCAAATGTTACAGTTAAGTCATGTGGTAAAGCTATGTAAGAGTCCATGGGAAGTACAACCCGAGTGGGTCAATTGTGTAATGCGCGTTACGTTCCAGTTACCTGTATATTTTCTCAAAGTATGCTCTTATATACATACAGTACGGCGCGGAGAAAAAAACTAAAATACACATATTCATTTTGAAGGTAATGTTTCATCGTCCAAAATTTCTCTCTAGCTTTGACCGCATCAGAGAAACAATTGAATGAGATATCATGTTATGAGGTAGGAGGTAGTAGTGAAAACAAAACTATATATGATCAAAATATAATAATAAATAAAACAATAATAATAAATAAGCATAAATCCATACAGCGTTCTTTTAGAGCCAAACTTTACCAACTGAAGTCTCCATTCTGTTGAGTAGTGATTGCGATTAATACACTTCCTCAAGCAGCGAAGCAATGTCGTCAGCAAAAACTCTCCATTCTAAACAAAAACTCTTAATTCTTTGCAACAAATCTCTATTCCTATTTTTAGAAATCGAGAGAAATTTAGTGTTTGCATCACCCCTTCGCACACAATAATAAAGCGAAATAACAATAGGGTGAGGTGTGTATTGATATTCACTTTGCGATCTCCTTCTATCGTTCGTTATCCATCGTTGTTAACGTCAATTATATCTACGATTGCACCGTCGGAAGTCTCAATCGTGCAAGGTCAACATAATCTGTAATATTTCTAGTATTGACCCGTGCATATCTAAAAGTGTTGTCATATACATAGGGACAACTGATTCTATTGACCTTGCATGCTTGAGGCTTCCGGGAGTGCTTTCTCAGATATTTGACACATTTTAACCAAGACATAATTTTAGTGATTTATTGAAAACAGGACCTGATTTTTGCATTTATTACTCTATTGAGGAAGAAGATAGAAACTATTGAAATACCAATTACCTATCATTACACAGCAAAAGTCGTACCTGTGTATTACACACAGTCAGCAAGTATTGGTGATGTGATAACACTGGCGGTTACCGCTACAGTAACTACTTCAAACTTAAGATGGCGACACAATGGAGGTCCGGCTGTCAATGGATGGGAAGCAAAGACAGAGATACGTCTGGAGAATGTGAGAAAGGCGGATGAAGGAATATACGAGTGTTATGAGGACGGACATCGTGGGGATGGTGTGCATGCAATTATGAGAGTCAGCGTGAGAGGTAATGTTATACTAGAATACTAGATTTTTTTTACAATTCAATTTAATTACATTTATTCAGCAATATATATACAGAAAATACAATAATAACACAATGTGAGAAGGAGGCTAGGAGCCCCAAAAGAAACCCTGACAGCGGGCTTATAATATGCGGACCCTTAAAACAAGAAATGAATGTAGACTAGATGAAAATAAACAACAACAACAACAACATACAAGCAAAACAAGACAAGACAAGAGACTACACAGAATATAACAGAAAGATAACAAAACAAAACAAAACCAATACAAAACAAAGAGACAGGAACAATGAACGAGTCAAAATACAAATGGTTGCCAAGGAAACATCAAAGTATTGCCGAATGATAACATCTCATTGTATTTAAGAACGAATTTTGGTAGATCAAAATAACACAAAAAATGTAACGATTATAACGCTTTTTTGTTATTTATGGCCTGTGGAAATCGATATATCACCAAATAATACACTCCCTAAGAACCTTGTGTTTTATGTGTGCAGGTGAACAGGAATGGAACTGTAATGGAGGTTACAATTATTAATATTTATTTGCTATTTTCAATTTCAAAGGAAATGATTTGTTACAGTTGAGCGATTCGATGCTTTGTTTATAGGTCAATAAATGCGTATGAGTTGTTTCGAAGGAAATTATACAAATCAATGCACGCGCGGAGATGTTGATGCGAGAATAATGGTACGACCACGCAGAGAAGTGCTATCGCGCATGTGCATTGATTTTTTCTAATTTTTTCGAGAAATAATACATACTCATGTATTGACCTAATTTCATACACGACACTATGAGCACTCGGGGCAACACGTACATAAGCAGACAAATTGTTCCACAACGTTGGTCCCATCACAGAAAAATAAATTCCCCAGCAGATTTCTTTGTAGTAGGAATGGCGAGTATGATCTTTACTAGACCTTAGACCCTGACCACCTGAGCTGTACTTACTGATGATATTTTTTCAGATACACAGGGGATGAACCATACACACTATTGTTAACATGCAGTATGATCTTGCATTTTATTTTCTGTCCGACTGGCAGCCAGTGCAAGTCACGAATAAGCGGAGTTATGGAGGTGCGCTTTGGTACCTCTAAGGCGAGCCGCGTGATTTTGCAGTGTTTGCAACCGGGCTAAGTCAGAAGACGAAAGACCAGCAAATAAGGAATTGCCATAGTCAAGCCTAGAAATAATAAGAGATCTAACTGCATGTTCACATGTGGAATGGTCAATTTAGCTACGTATTCTATTGAGATTGCGTAGATGGAAGTTGTTTGCACAATGAACTGACATGACTTTTCATAGTGAGATTCCTATCAAACATTATACCAAGATTTGTTACGGTACCAGATGGGGCAATTGCGGTTTTACCAATTTTCAAATCCAAGTTGGACACGGCTGCTGCATGCCAAGGAGAAGAAATAACGAACAGCTCTGTTTTTGTATCATTTAGCTTCCACTTATAATCTGCCCCACCGCGACAAAAGGAAGTAACTCCATTTTGAATTGGCAAGCATCCATGATCTAAATTCTGCGATGTTATCGGTAAGCCTAGACTTTGCAGCCGCCATTTCCTCCTCAGACTTAGGATCGAAGCTAAAGTATTGCACTTTATTGTGTACCTTCAGATTTTAAGTCTGATGTCCATGATCTAAAATGTTAAGGTAATGTTACAAAAATGTTAAAGTCGATTTAAAAACTAATAATAATAATAATATAATTGATTTTCTTCATGAAAAAAGATATTGGCATTTTTGGGTATCGATGGGTACTAATCTTTTCGCACAGCCTGTATTACAATGTTTTAACCGGGTTCATCTGTACCAAACTAAATCATATATAATAATATGTACATTTAGCATGTCCAGCAGGTAAATACGGTTCTTACTGTGAAATTGATTGCGTGACGTGTTACAATGGAGGTGTTTGTCATGAAGACACAGGGAAGTGTGTCTGTCCACCTGGTTTTATGGGTATCCAGTGTGAAACAGGTAGTAAATTTATTTGAATTTATCTTTCAAAAACGATTGTATAAGTCTTAGGATTTCGTACACAATAGGAAAGAAGACAAGAAAGTGTGTCTGTCTACCTGGATTTATGGGTATAAAGTGTGTAACAGGGAGTAAATTAATTTATCTCTCGAAACGATTGCATAAGTCTTAGGATGTTGTACACAAAAGGTTGGAAATGAAAACCTTCTTTGACGACTTGCGCGATCCTATTGTGCACGAACGATTTCGTATGCGAGAATTATCTAATGAGCAGGTGCGTATGGTGAGTTCAATTACGTGTTACGCTGCAACACAATCAAACATAAACGAGTATGTTATACCATTAAATCATCGTTATGTGTTTATCTTCATAAAAGCATTGCTAAATTGATCAAAGTAATATAATGTATGTTTAGGCAGTTGGTGGCCATGTTGACTTAGAACTAGCTATGTTTCAACATTTTACCAATTAAGCATGACCTTTTCTAGTATAGTTTGTGTTAACATTGTGAAAAAGCCTTGAACTTTATATAGTAATGTTAAAATTGTTAAAACATTTTTATTGTGTAACATTCGATTTCGACATAACAATGCTCAGTACAGGTGTCATTCTGCCCATGACCTGTCACAATGCCGTCCAGCCCATGTCAACAGTCAGCTCCGGAACAGGAGCCCGTTTCACTTGATAGCGAGCGATTACAAATTGCGCCACCGTGATAACGTATACCAGTCATTTTGTGCAATCATTACATTTTGGCTTTTCAACCTTAATTATGCACACACATTAACATCTTAACTAATTGAGGGCAGCCTTAGTACCAGAATTCCTCGCGGTATCAAGTCCTATGATTTTATCCCACCCTTGACCCCATCATTTTGCAATACATGTCGAAACTACACCTTTTTGAGCCTATATACCGCGAGGAGATTACCATTTCCTAGGCGAGTTTGCACCATTTTAATGATTTTTTTAGGGTAAGTTTGATCATGTTTGCGTAAAATATAGGCCTAGATGTATTTATAAAGTGATACTTTATCTCAGAGAAAAGAGACTAATCGTACTTTGACGGGAGCCCGCCATCTATTGAAATTCCCGTTCCCAAGTCCGTCCTCTATTGAAATATCGAACTTATTCGTCACTTGATGCCCCCGCCGTGTCAAAATGTGACGCCAGTGCGTCACTGAATAGCACGCCGCGCCATCAAGCCAAACGCGCTCCAGTTCCGGAGCAGACTGGTTAGAACAGCTATACCTGATACACTATAAAACACAGATATTTATTTAGAAGTTAATGATCTATCTTGTCACATCAGATTGTGGTAACAATTACTGGGGAGCTGCTTGCACAATAAGATGTAGCAGTAGTGCCAATTGCAAACACCAATATTTCTGTGTGTCTGATCCCGTGGGCTGCTCATGTATGGCTGGATTCACTGGCAATAAATGCCACCAAGGTAACAATCAACGTAATTGGGTTATTTTTACTTTAAATTAAATATTCAAATGATCCATCACATCAAAACATACCAGTTGTTTTTCAAAAAAGGTGATTTGATATATTATTTTATATCTAACGTGTTGAAACCAAACTTAAAACGCAGATTGTATAGCTTGAGAGGTGATACATTCCTTTTAATTTTTTAATTTGTTTTTTCTCATCTTCTGTTGTTCTTTTCTGCAAATAAGGTTTGCCGACAACTGATCGGTTTCGGTGGGATGGGTCACAAATTGTAAAGTGAGGTTTAATACTTAATTTACTGGAAGGGCTCTTTGCCAAATGAGCCAACGAGGACAACTGGAATTGAATCCTTAAATGTGCATCTATATGGACAAGCATTATAATTTCTCCATACCTCACGCTTTTCTAGCGAAAGCCGCAATAGCACAGTTATTTTAGTCATAACGAGAATTGATTAAATTCAGTGATCAGGTACACTTTCACCTCGCGAATATTGCAGCAGGTGATTACAATTATTTGCTATTAAATTATACTTTTTGTTTGTGCATTTCATTAAACATTTCCTAGATTGTTCTCCAGGTTATTATGGCACTGATTGCCAGCAGATCTGCTACTGTTCTGACGGTGATTGTGACCATGCGAGAGGCTGCAGTCTGAGCTCATGTTTAACTGGATATTCTGGACCACAATGTCAAGGTTTGTATGGTGCTTGATATGGTAAGATTTGGATTGAAGACCTAGATTCCTGTTTTAGCTGCGATGACTGGAAATTGAAGCTTTCTTTGAATATGACTAAAAAACCCACAACAATTTACTCTACTTGAACATGAAATACTAATAATATCATGTTTAGTATCAGACAAATATCAACGAACAGAATCGGCTTCACAATTTAAGTTTGTGTGTATCTATGATAATAAACTAACTATTTTGTTAACAAGGGTGTCCACGCTTTTGGGACACGCGGTACTTATATCTGAGATCAAAACATTGTTACCAGGACTTACATATTGAAATATAACACACATTTACTTTTTGCAATTATTTATTTAGTTCCATATATGACAAATATTTACAACCAATAATGATATCAACACAAATCAATCTAACAAAATAACATTCAACAATATGACAATATGGAGGGAAAGCCAATGAAGCCTGTAATTTACTTATCCCTTTGGTGAACAAATTTTACCTCATCAAAAAAGATTTACAGACAAGACGAAGGGCAGTGCTCGTAAAGAACCTAAAAAAGCGTTGGCATAAGTGTTGATATAATAGTTTTAGATTAAGCTTTAGTTTTGAAGGACAGTGAACAAACGAGAACCTAATTGTAATTTGATATGAGGTTTTTCTTCAATTGTTTAGTAAGTGCTTTTTAACAGATATGGAGTTTGTACGTTTTTCGGTTTATGTTAAATTAAGGTCATTTTAAGGTCTTGTCTGGTAGTCGTGGGTGTCAGAATGTTTTGTAAAACAATTATTAAATGTATTAGGCAATTGATGTGTACATGTTCATAAACACAATTTTTGAAATGTTATTCTTTTTAAATAAAGACCGAGTATGACATCTGTAATTGCTATTGGGAATCGTCTTTATTGCGCATTTTTAAAGTTTGTCCAGGTAGGCCTTCCTGAATTTAAGGGCACATACGGTACCTGCATTATTAAGGGCACCTGCGAAAACTGGACTTTACGGATACACATCCCATGAACCCCCAACCCGAAAACCACGAATTCTGCAATCATAAAATGTATTATGTTTCAGTGTGAATATTTATCATTAGGGTTTCATTCAGACATAACAGGGCATGAAGTAAGCATAGAATTAATGTACATTTTCAACAACAATAACTTAACAATATTCACAACTTTTGATCTCAAGTACGCCATGTTCGAGTGTATACTCTGAAGAACGTTGCACACATACAATTTGTCTCAATCAAGTGCGTAACTCTTTTTGAGCCATGTCTGTATATTCTTTAGAACTTTTGGTTTTATATAATTTTTAGATGTCCTAAGTGCAAACAAGGTCGGTATGCACACAACAAGTTAGACCCGTATATTATTTCAGACCTGGTCTACATGAAGAATATTTCCTCTGGAAGGACCATCATATTATTTTCTATATCTTGTATACACCCTACCAAATACAAATTATAAAACTATGGCCACCTAGCTAGCTATAACGAAATCAGATTCATTGCCCCTTATAAGGCTTCCTAAAATGCTGAAGGAGCTCATGTTATAAAAAGATCCTTTCTGTGACGACTTTTAAAAAAATTTAGACAAGGTCTAAGTCGTCTTGTGCATTCCAACCCGCATTGGATTTCCATCGTATGCTTGCTAGCACGTGTTACAGCATATGTATCAACTTATGTGTACCAATTAGGCTTTGCTCACCCTGGTTTACCAATATTCATATTGCAGTTCCTACCACTTGTCCATCTGGTGGTTTCTTCGGCGAGATATGTGAATACAAGTGCCATTGCTCCAATAACGGACACTGTAATAAGGAATCAGGTGTGTGTGATGATGGTGCTTCGTGTGAGGAGGGATGGGCTGGTGGTGATTGTCAACAAGGTAGGCCGTCTATAAGTTGCGTTTCCGAGGATTATTAGCAATTAATTTTCACATTTACATTTTTATTTACTTTTAATTGGGTATGTAAAATTGTATAAAGACCAATAATCAAGAAGTTACAAAGTATTAAAGTAAGTTTTCATGTTCTAACGTAAAGTTCGTCTTCTTCTTAAATTATGCGAATTTTAGGTGACCATCATAGCACAATCAGCGCACTGATTATTAAGCTATAACCATTCTTAACAAAACTTTGTTTTCAAACTTCCCAAGCATTGCCAATTCTCTACAGTAAACCCACCGTAGTAGTTAATGACCAAACAGCTTCCATTATCGTGAATTGGAACGCCTGGTCTCAGAACATTGACTACGGCAACGGACCAGCAGCTAGTTATAATGTACATTACGGCAAGGAGCAGTTTTCTGATTCCATAGCGTCAGTAACTACTCAAGTGACACTACCCACTCTGGATCGTGGTCCTACTTACATGATTGCCATCAGCGTCTTCAAGATTGTTAACAATGTTCCAGTAGAAGGCAAACTCGGATATGTCATCGCTACTAGAGTGGCATGCATCAGTAAGTAATAGGGAACTGGTAGAAGTCCCCAAGGAGGGGGAGGGATTTTCGATCAAAGCGCGATTTGAAAAAGACTTGTCAAGGTATGAAATTGCAACATTCAGAAAAATAGTATTTTTCAACACTTCTGCTGTCCAAATAACATTTTGGTAAACTTAGCCCAAAATGTAAGTTTAAATTGTGATTTAGAAAAGAAAATTATCAATGACAAAATGTGGGAGTTTAATAATGAAAACTTATTATCAAGTGGAAAGAAAACAAATTCCATCTTAGGTGCATTTTTCCTGTTCAGCGACATTTTTTGACGAGCCAATAGAAAGTTGACAGTTATTGTATATGTTCGGGTTGAAGTGCAATGACACGAAGGCGTATAACCTTTCTACATGAGTGGTCCCCCGGGGAGAAGTTGTCAATAAATGTTGCAATACATATCGTGCTTAGACTTGACAATCTCTTATTTTTATATTGAATACCTAAATATCCTCATTTTTTCAGATCCTACACTGTCACCAACAATAACACAAGTAGCCGTTATGGGAGCCGATAGCGTGGAAATATCTTGGGAGGTACTTACATAAATTACAGATCCTATTAACACAGATCCTGATTACACCACATTCTCCTAATTGAGATTTAAAAACGATTTAAAAACAAACGCACCCCAAACACCCAAATATATGTTGCTCTTTCTTGTTGGATATTTATTTAACGGTAAACAATTCATTATTCGGTAGGTTCCTCATGGCGATGAATGGATTGGCTGTGATACGGGAATTAAGAGTTTTACACTTGGATATAACAGTGACCATTGCAATGATAATTACATGATAGTGCCAGGCCATTTGAGAAAGAGTTTGTTATCTGGACTTGCACCGTGCGTGAATTACACTTTTAGCATGTATGCCTCAAATGACATTGACGCGGGACCAAGCAGTGACCCTGTATATGCAACAACTGATAATGGCAGTAAGTGTGTCTTTTGGTTTGTTGTTTGTTTTGTTTTGTATATTTATTTATTTGTTTGTTTGTTTTGTTTTGTTTTATTGTAGTATATTATATTATATTATATTATATTATATTATATTATATTATATTATATTATATTATATTATATTATATTATATTAATATTATATTATATTATATTATATTATATTATATTATATTATATTATATTATATTATATTATTATTATATTATATTATATTATATTATATTATATTATATTATATTATATTATATTATATTATATTATTTGATATTATATTATATTATATTACATTATATTATATTATATTATATTATATTATATTATATTATATTATATTATATTATATTATATTATATTATATTATATTATATTATATTATATTATATTATATTATATTATATTATATTATATTATATTATATAATATTTAATGGCATTGAGGGTGCTAAGAGTAAAAGCAAGATATACCAACAGGGTGTGGGGAAACAGGTAATAACAAGGGAGAATAACGCGATAAAACAGATAAATAACAAAAAAACACACACAAAAACCGGAAATGCACTGGGACAAGCAATGAAAATTGCTGTGCAATAAAACAACAAAGATATACCTGAGACTAATCAGGATATATGGTAACAATAAAGACCGACGTTTCAAGTGGATATACCACCCTTCATCAGGGAAAAAATATAAACAAAGTGTTAAGAACTATAAATAAGATAATGAACTAGACAAGTCCACCACTGTAATTTTAGCACAATGCTAGTAATAGATGTTGACTACTAGGCATCCAAGTTAACACTAACACAACTAGCAAGTTCACTTTAGAATACAGATCCATGTTGCTAGGCAAACTAACAAAACATGTACAATAAATCAATAGACAACACATCATGCATATGCATGAGTGATAGACAGGAAGTTGTGGACAATGGATGAATATAGCGACAGAAATAGTAAATTAACTAGGCCTAATGTGAATGAAATGAGTGGGGGCATAAATAATATAAATTAATAATAAATAAGTAGAAGAAGAAAAAAACCCAAATTAATCAAAAATTACATAAATTAATGAGGAAATAAATAAATCATCTAGCAAATGAAGAGAAAAATATTATTAAAAAATAAATAAAATAAAAATAAATAAATAAATTGTAAAATAATAATAATATAATACAATAAACTTACAAGAATAAAAAGGGGGGAAGAAGACACAAGAAACTTGAGCCCCAGTGAGGGCACTCAAGTTGTGGGAAATAAAAATAGACAAAGCTTTGCTGATCTGCGTGGTTACCAACCGACTGGAATACCCTCGATCCCTGAGAAAACCTGTGAGTTCAGAAACTCTAAGCTGGAGGTTTTCAGGTGTGGAACATATTCTATTCAGTCTGAAAGCCAACCCGTAAGGAAGACTGCGCTTGGTATGTTTGAGGTGACAAGAAGTCCAATGAAGAAATTGGTGGGAGTCTGTAGGCTTAGAATACAAGTCTGTTTGAAGACCACCATCTGAAATAGACACCATGACATCCAAGAAAGGTACCTCTTTGGTAGAAGATTCGGAAGTGAACTTGATGGAGGAATGGAAGTTGTTACACATTTGAAGAAAACTGTCAAGTTCCTCTGAGCCATGAGTCCATATAAAGAAGATATCATCAATGTACCGTGTCCACATAAGGGGGGCTTTTGGAGAAGATAAGAGGAGTCTGCTTTCCAATAAACCCATGAAAAGACAAGGAGCCATCTTAGTGCATTGAGGGTGATACAAGAATATATTGCACGAGCTATAAAAATATTGCACGAGTCGGAGTCGAGTGCAATATATTCTTGTATCACCCGAAAATAAGACTGTGTTTTGATAAAAAAAAAACTATAATAAGTTAGCCCGATTTGACCATCTCTGCGTATGTTCTCACGCGCACATCTTCTGCGCCGCCAAAAAAAAAATGGACGGCAATATTTTTTGAATATTGGACGCACATTTTATTTTATTTGCATTTCATTTCATTTTATCCATTTCATTTCATTTGATTTTATTCATTTCATTTCATTTCATTTCATTTCATTTCATTTCATTTCATTTCATTTCATTTCATTTCATTTCATTTCATTTCATTTCATTTCATTTCATTTCATTTCATTTCATTTCATTTCATTTCATTTCATTTCATTTCATTTCATTTCATTTCATTTCATTTCATTTCATTTCATTTCATTTCATTTCATTTCATTTCATTTTATTTTATTTTATTTTATTTCATTTTATTTTATTTTATTTTATTTTATTCTATTTTATTTTCATTTTATTTTATTTTATTTTATTTTATTTTTGATAAAAGAAAAGGCTGTCGTCTGATATTTTAAACACTTAAAATCAGTATTTACATTATTTTCTAGTTAATTGTTTGTAAAACTACTTTAAACAGTATTTGGTTTCCAGTAAATGTAAAAGTTATGTAGGCGAAGACTAGACTCGAACATAGATTCCTTGCCTACCAACATGTACGAATGAAGATTGGCAGTAAAGGGTGGATACTGGGCTTGTATGGAGTAAAGACATACTAGTATATCTTGCAATAGTAACATTATGGTTGATACTAAATGAGTGAAATGTCATTGTTAACAAACAAGATAAGCGTCGATAGCTTGGCTAGCGAATACTTACTTTATGAATAATATAGCCATGTAATGCACGCATAGGGACATTTGTTGTTGTTGCTACGTTTAGAAACGAAGCACTAAACATAGCAAATGTGGCTCCCTCCATAATCAACAGAAGACAGGAGGACGAGAATTAACGGTGAGTATAGATAAAACATCCCATAAAATCAGTTTTTTATGTTTTGTACTATTTTTGTTCTATACTATTTTTATTCTATTTCTAATGTTTCATATTATTTTTCTGTGTGTTGCGCTGCGTTTAGAAATAAAGCACAAGGAATATAAAATATCTTATGTTTTCGTTGATGAGTTTAGAATTAAAGCTTCCAAGAAAAATAAAAAGTCTTATGTTTCATATTATTTGGATTTTGTTTTCGTATGTCTTATATTATTTGGATTCTATTTCGAATATTTTATATTGGCTTGTTTAGTGTAAAATAAAAAAACACAATTATGTACGTCCTTAAATCGTGCAGTGTTTCAATAGTTTCAGTCTGCTCCGGAACAGGAGCGCGTTCGGCTTAAGGGCTTGCTATTTAGTGACGCACTGTTGTCATATGTTTACAAGGCGATGCATCAAGTGATGGGAGTCCATCTTCCGCTGGGTGACGAATGAGTTTGATATTTCAGTAGAGGATGGGCTTGGGAACTGGACTGCGTTTCTAAAAGAACGGTCTCCCGTCACAGAGTGATTTTTGTTTGCCGATTTTCAACCATAAAATAAGTCCCTTATCTTTGAGATAATGTTAAAAGCAACTTTGCGTACCAATCAAAGAAAATCAAAAAAATGTTGGCAGACTTCAAAAAAACATTTTTCTTAAGTTCAGGGTGCAGCATTGGTCAAAGTCTATAAAAATTCAAATTAGGTCACCGCTGGAACTTCGTTACCATAGCAACGGCCAAAATATCAAAATGCCACGTTTTGGCCTATTTCAGCACTTTTATAAGGCTAAAATATTTCAAACTTTTAAGATTCACCATATGTAGGAAAAGTAGAGATAGAACTTGACAGTCACACCACATGATTAACAACACATAAGCTTTCTAGAAATGCAGTTCTTAAACAACCATCATGGCTTACTTGGGCTATACCATTGTTTGAAATAGTGGTGTTTTTTGTAAATATTTATTTCCTGAAATATAACAATGTTCAACGAGTTGTAAACCCCATAGTGGTGATTTTAAACAAATTCTTTTATCACTGTGGCTAGACTAGGTAGTACTTTACCTAAATAAACAAAAAAAAGTTTCGGTAATTTTGACAGAGGCAAACAGTGTTGCCAGAAAGTTTGACATTTTCCCATAAAATAACAGTGTTATATTGGGGGGAAATGAGCCCCTACGAATGTTTTAACAGGAAACCAAGCATCACAAAGTACCTTTAAATACTTATTTTCAAGCAATGACCCATTCTTAAGACTGTTCTGCAGCATATGTTTTGTAGTAATATCCAAAATGGCCCCCAGAAGCCATCTTGGAATTTAGAAAATCACATAACTTCTGGACATATTAACCCAGAGACAAGATTGAGGTATCTTTTTTGACTAATTTTATGACTAGGAATCTAATACGGTGGTTATTTTATGATTTGGATCCTGTATTCAACATGAAATGCAAGACGGCTGCCAGCGGCCATCTTGGAATTGATAACATCACATAACTTTTGAACACCTTAACCAGGACACGTTATTTAGATGTGTGTTTTGACTAACGTTATGCCTTGGAATCCTATAGACCTACAGTAGTTATTTTATTATTCTGAAGTTGTTTCCAGCATGAAATATAACCTAGAAACGTAATGTAGATGTTGCTCTCATCTTATTTATATGAAATTATTCTAAAACCTACTAGCATATAATGACATGTATGGGTTAATTGTACTCATTATGAAAAATTCAAGATGGCTACTTAACGACTATTTTTAGAAATGTTATGATGTTCTTAAATATGATAAAGGGGCATTTCTTCAATAATTCCACAATGCTGAATACATTCCAGAGGCAAGTTTGTCAATCATCTTCAGTATACAAGCCCCAAAAGCATGGGTGGATTTCAGTTACAAAATCCTGTACTGTTGCTGACCATCATGAATAATTGTTGCAAATGTTATTAAGGACAAATAAAAATGTATGATAAAACACGGTAGCTGCTTTAATTCACAAATTTTAGTTTTTAACGATAACAATCTTTAGAAGAATGCATTACAATGCATAACTCTAGTTTCGTTTTTAGTCTTTACCCTTACCCCGGCGGAGATATTTTGGTGTGGATCAGGAGGAGGGGTAACATTGAGGGATTTTGAACAAACAAACCACCGCGGTCCGACCCTGATTCGATCCACGGACCTTCTGCACGCCCCACGCGCGCTCCTAATTGAGCTAACACACAATAGCTTGCCCGGGTAGCAATTTGGTACCCACATTTTAGGGAGAGGATTTTGCGTAATAATTCGTAGTATTTAGGACTGTTAGGGTTAAGAATAGTGTTTCAACCATCCAGAACATTGGTGTATGTGCCAAATTAAGCCAACGTTGCATACAAAATGTGGTGATCTTCTACTGGTTCAAGTAGTGATCCTCATTAATGATCCCAGAGTACATTCCCTCGTTAAATTGTCTTGTGATACTGAATAAGGATCGCATTCTGTCAGTGTTGGTATATATTGAAAGCCAAACCATACTGACTAATAACAGTTTGCATCCACCCATCTTCTTTATATGAAAGTGTGTGGTAGAATACTTAAAATAGCTACTATGTTTTAATAATACATGTAGTATAATAACAAGCATTATACAGTCAGTAAGATCGAATTAAAATATGCGAATTTTTAAATTCGTGTCCGATTATTGGGGCCGCCATTTTGTTTTAAAAGTATATTAGTGTCCCGGATGTACACAGTTAAGTATATAGCAATTAAAGTGTTTTTTGGCTGCGGGGAAATTCTATTAATTCGGGGTATGTTTAAACTTGTGAATCCGATAGTTCAATGTTTTTACTAACGTTTCACCTACGGCAAGCAAAATATATCGAAGGAAAAAGGAGTAAAAAGTGATTTTAAACCAAAAAAAGGAACAAATTCGTTCGTGTAAGAGGTGGTTTTGTCATTAAAAATGACGTCATTTGTTTTTCGGGGTCAATTGAACGCACAAAATATCATCTGGAATCGAGTTTAAGTCAAATTTAGTTTATTTAATGATAAACTGGGCACTCCATTCAAGAAAAGGTAAAAAACAGGCGTTATTAGCAGCAACTATAATGACGTAATTTTAAAAATGGCGGCCTCCATGAATTCGCCGCACGAATTTAAAAATTCGTATTTTTTTATTCGATCTTACTAACTGTTTAAAAAGCGCTCTACAAAGAACACAGCGCTTACCAATATCAAACAGCATTATATGCAAGAAAAATACAAAAGAAAAAATTATACACAAGTCATGCAAAGATAAAAGATCAGTCTGGAAACAAATTTGTTTTTAACCGGCGTTTGAAGATACAGACGGACGGTCCTCTCTGATGCTGACCGGGAGCTGATTCCATAGTCGGGCCACACAATAATGATAATAATATCATCATATAAAAGACGCATTTCAAACCGCAAAAGGAAACTCAATACGCCGCACAAAGATAAAATCAATAAATTAAAAATCAAAAATTAAGAAAACGCACAACCTTTACAACCATTAAATACCATAACAAATTAACAAACTATCACCAGCTTGATGTTTAGATAGAGGCACAAAAAGCGATATGTTGGTTTCAAAGGTGAGATAAAATCATCGGACTAGCTGCCGCGAAAAAATCTGGTACCTAAGCGTCCCTCGATTTTGTACGATGTGCATGTGTATACTGTATGCAAATATATAACGTTGAAAGTGAAACGGGCTCTCGTTCCAGAGCTGACTGATAATAGCTGCAAGTTGGATGTGATTTTCCTTTTTATCAGATGGCAAAATATTCCATATCTATGGCCCTGTTTTCAATATTCCTTTGATCTTATGTCTGTCGAATTGGTAATTATCTGTATTCCTTGTGTTATAAGCATGAACTTCTTTGTGAATGGTGAACAAATACCAATGAATAAGTTATGGAGCAATCTATGATTGTACTTATACATGTATAATATAGCTACCTCTTTCTTATACATGCTGAAAACATTCAGTGTGTTACATTTTTCGAATACAGGTTTAGTTGCGATTATATAATTATCAGTGCTCTTTTTTGCAAACGAAATACTTTGTTTAAATATTATTCAGGAGCAGTACCTCGTGATAATGTACCGTAATCTATGTAGCATAAAACAATAGAGCAATATAGCTGATACATTGCTTGTTTTGGTCAACAGTGTTTAACATTGTTCAAGACCCCTATGTACAGGGTGTAGCAAAAAAAAACCGCAACACTTTATGTCAAGAGCAGTGCGATAACGGCAAATCGCGTATCGCCCTGAAACTTAGACATTCTGTTAAGACTACTTCTTGGCTATCAAATAGTCAAATTACAGCAATATCAATTACAGCAATATTATTAATTGGCTGAGATACTCAGGATATAAGTAGGAAAATGCAAAACACGTTTTACATAATTTATAATGTATTCCTGATTTTCTTGTCAGGTCAATATTAGCAAGACACTTTATAACCCATTTTACTTAAATAATGGGAAACAAACCCGGAAACAAACTCATCATTTTGAGAAGAATATGTCATGCTTAAGATATAATTTGGCTACAACTGCTATTTCAGTATCATATCATATCATATAAAAACTGAGCACATTTGCAATAAATTAGTTGATAGTTAATGACACAGCTTGAAAATCCAAATAACAAAGTCTGTTGATGCAAATCCCCTTCCCTCTTTCTCTCTTAAATGTTAGTAATAAAATATAAGTATCGTACAATATTCAAAATAAGAACAAAAGAAGTAGTCCAGTAAAGGTAGGAATTGTTTTGTATGAATCATTCATTGTTAGTTTGTGATGGAGACATTATGGTGCAGCTCAACCCTCAAAATGCTGTCCTTGTTTCAAGACGCATCGACGAGCACATTCCCGAATGAGAAGCACTACTCGACGTGTCATCCGTGTGCGCCTTATTCCATAAACAGCGTTGGTGATGCAGTTCCTAAGATCTTAGAGATTAGTTGGTGATGTCTGGAAGATGTATGACTTAACATCACCCCCAAGAAAAAGGCTAATGGTGTAAGGTCCTTGAACGAGCAGGCCACTCCGTAGCCTGTCAAAGACCGACAACTCTGTTTATAGGACGAACGATGTAAATCGTGTTTTGCACTTGTCTACTATATCTTTTAAATATCTCAGCGAATTCATAATCGTTATCGCTGTAATTTGATAGCCAAGAAGTAGTCCTAACAGAATATCTAAGTTTTAGGGCGATATGTGATTTGCTGTAATCGTACAGCTCTCGGCAAAAAGTGTTGCGGTTTTTTGATACACCCTGTACACAGACTACCAATCTCTTTTTTTCTTCATGTAAGATTTTCATCAATTGTAATACCTAAAATATGGCTTACCGCTCATGATCAAGATAATGCTGTGTTGATCTCTTGTATTCCTTGTTAGATTAGACCAAGATCCAAGATACATTGGATTTAGTCATTTTAGCATTGAGTGATCATATATTTGCTGGTTGGTGGTTTTGGTGGTTTTGGTTGGGTATTACTTTAGTCTATAGACCTATTTTCAAACAGTTATGTTTATGCTATGCACACATTGGTTGTATGACGCACTATACGACCCAGGGAGAGTTGCGTCATGGGTGCGTCATTTACCACCACATTCTTGACGCAGGGTACGTCATGGGCAATCTTTGGTTCGTTACAATATTGAAGAAAGGGTGCGTCAATGTCAGTCACTTTACCTGGGTGCGTCACCGGGAACGTCATAATGCGTGCATTAAAATACGAACATTATTATACATGTAGGCCCTAGTACTCACCACCAACCAGGCTTTATTGAGATATTCGAGGGTTGGGTTTGATAACACCAAACATAGGGGAAGATCCCCCATGAATCATAAAGTAGTTTCATTTTCAGTATTCATTGGCCACGTGTATTATATGTACTAAAACACTCCCAGTCTAGCGGCACAAATAGGAAACCAGTTGATAGCTGTGGAAACGTGTTTCTAGAGATGTATGAAGTTAAATAAAGTGGGAAATGGTAAATCATTTGCAAAATAATTACGAAAATAACTTCAAACAAGTGAAATTTAGATGTTTAATATAGTCGGCCAACTTCTCCTTTAATCATTGTTTGTTTTGCTTTTTTTCTACAGAGACTCTGAAAACATCCTTTAAAGAGTATTTTCATTACTATTAATAAATAATTGTCTAAGTCATTTTTACTACTTTTGAGAAAAATTGAACAAACAATCTAGTTGTGTTATACTTTGTTACTTTTATTAACTATTTAAAGGGGGGGGTCTATATTTTCCACCAATTTTGGCAACAGATTTACTTAACAAGTGAAATTTAGATGTTTAATATAGTCGCCCAACTTCTCCTTTAATCATTGTTTGTTTTGCTTTTTTTCTACAGAGACTCTGAAAACATCCTTTAAAGAGTATTTTCATTACTATTAATAAATAATTGCCTAAGTCATTTTTACTACTTTTGAGAAAAATTGAACAAACAATCTAGTTGTGTTATATTTTTTTACTTTTATTAACTATTTAAGGGGGGGCGTCTATATTTTCCACCAATTTTGGCAACAGATTTACTTAATGTTACCGTGGGCTAACCCCTTAGAGTCATATATCAAATTGAAGCGTAGGTAACAGCGTTTCAAAAAATTCGCGTTATTTTGATCTGGTTGCTATGGTAACCAGACAAGGCCTCTGATTGTCTAAACACGGGAACAAACGTAACTAGAAAACTAAATGTTGCATGTTCACCATACTTTGTTAGATGATGTATGGTAACAATGCGCACAAACCATTGTAGCCGGATTTTGTATGCGGTTGCCATGATAACCAGAAAAGACAAATCAGGTAATTGTACGTTAAAATTCAAATTTGGAAAGATAAATTGAAAATCCGGCTTAATTGGTTCATTCCTCTATTCAAGCTTATTATCCATTCCAAATATCACCCTGATACGAGGTTTCGTTTTTGAGTTACGTTTGTTCCCATATTGCAAGTTTGCGTGTTTTCTAGTTTTGAGATATCGTGCAAACGTATGAAAAATATTAAAATTGGCGAGAATTTTTTTTTGACATTTTGGATAAAAAGAGTTGTTCAATTATGGAAAAGCACGAATTTAGACGCATTTTGAGCCATTTTGGTTGAAAATAGCAATTACATTAGCATTTTTATTGGATAAATGGCTTAAAAATAGCCGGGTGAGAAAAATACAGATATACATACGAAATTACGTTGACTTTGAAATGTGGATGATATATGATGTGCAATTAATTATTTTAATATTTTAATACATACATTTAATCAAATGTTACAATTAATTGATCAAAAAATAATTAAAACTGAAAATGCTTAAAATCGCAGGGGGAGCGTTTTCAACATACAAATGTATACAAAACACCACCGATATTTTGAGACACCCGAAACTCAATTGACCATAACGTCAGAACCGAAAATTCAATTTACCTCAAACAAAAAGCATTTTAAAGCAGAGACTTAGCAGTTTTCTACTGTGCTAATATCTCATTTTTGTCCTAAGCACAGAATGTTAATATCTGACCAACATAGACCCCCCTTAAAGCATAATAACATCTTGATACAATACAAAAATTATAGCTATGTTGTCATGCCTCAATAGTATTACGTAACCAACTAAAATAACTTTAACACCAAATATCGCAGTTGTTTATTCTACTTGGCACTTTTACATCAACAAACTGTGACTTAGGCAATTCGACTATGCTCAATCTAACATTATAAAATTCTTAGAAATTTACTATACTATACCTTTTTTTACATCCAGACTATGGCACTACAATCATCTTTCTAAACTTATAAAACACTTTCACTGTCAAACTAGTTACACTATTTGATGTAGGCAATGCAATACATATGCCGATGTCACACGCGTGACTAAGGCAATAATCCTTTTGATTTGGTAGCACAATTTAGAGTTGAATATTGACCTACAGGCACTAAACAATAGGTGCCTCACATGGTAAAGAGCTGATTTAGGCAAAAATCTCAATTTGTTGAAAAAAAGACTTAGGCAATTATTTTATTAAGCTGACGATATTGCACTCCAGATCAGTCAACAGTGGGGATGCGTAATTTGAGACTATCATGGTCCGTCAGAATCAATCAATGGTGCGTCACTTTTGTGACACAGGGGTGCGTCATGCATGGTACATGAGAAAGTGACGTACCTAGGTAAAGTGACACACCATTCCCGGGTCGTATAGTGCGTTATACAACAGATATGTGCATTATGATGTATGCTTAGGATAACGCGTAGCTTAATTGTCCTAACCCACCGTAAATTACATTCCCACATAAGAATGCAACCAGTTAGTGTCTTTAGCCCAAATAAATCATTGAACGTTGGTTTAGTTTTGTATTCACATTTAGTTTTATTTATTGAATATATTCAGTTCCAGACACCGTAAAGTCACTGACAGCGACATCCAAATCTACTTCAACTTTGCAAGTATCATGGGAAGAGGCTAACATAACACCACCATGTAAAATATCAGGATACATCGTATCATATAAGCTTATTTGCTTTGATGGATGTGAAGCGAACAGTGGATTAGCAACATCGTTCAACACGGATTCGACGAGTGTGTCTATATCAGGGTTGGAGATTTACTCAAGTTACGAAATATCACTGTTAGCAGAATCCGGAAATGTCTGCGGGCAAAGTTCAAACATCAACAGTACTACCTCTATTACAGGTAACATAATATCGTATCATTAATATAAGCTATCCAACGTAAAAGTCTGTTTCAAAGTTATTTAACACTCTTTACCATTGTGTTTGTACACATTGTGTTGGTTTCTTTATTTCATGCAAAGTGTTACCATTGCTATTTTTCTCAAAATTATATTTAAGGTGCTCAGATATTTCTTATTTTTGTTCCTTCTTTTTTGTCTATAGGTCTCGATAAAAGCGGTCACATATTAAATCAATGGCAATTATGGTACATCGTTATTCTTTCATGAATGTAGTGAACGAAAAACATAAATGTTTTCGTTGATTAAGACTAAATAGATTCATTTCGATCGCTTTAAAAACTGTGTTCGGTTTTATAATAGTAAATTACTCAACTATAACAAGATGTTATTGTGTACATATTTAACGTATAGTTCCATCAAGCTTTCCGAGTGACTTACGAGCAAACACATCGGCCAGAAAACATATCTCATTTGACTGGGAGCAGCCACAATGTGGTCAACGTCATGGAAATATCATAGGCTATGATTACAAGTTTGGAATAGACGTTGAAAACAATGATGCTGATATAGGATCAACGATGTTTTCTTCATTTGTATTTGATGGCCTTCATCACTACACGATGTATGAGTTTCAAGTGCGAGCCAATACGTCAGCGGGATCGGGACCTTTCACTGATATATTCCGTGTCAGAACTGCCGAGTCAAGTAAGTAAATGGATATTCAAATCTTTTATATTTCAACTTTCAGAATTCCTTCTAATTGATGTAGTTAGTAAATAGCTATAAATCTCGACACATCAGTCCTTTTCTAAATATTTAAAAGCACTATACATGTACGAAATTATCAACTGTAGGTATCGCCCACGTCATTGAGAAAATGTCTCCTTATGACTAAAACTGAAGCGATTGGTGTTGAGATTATGTGATTAGTTATGCCAATTAAGGGAGGGATATTCCCTCAGCACATCGTAATATGTCCGTGCATATCACTTTATTAAAAACAAGTTTTCTTCGTCTTTCTCTATAGCAGTACGCGACATACATCTCGCAACTAGTACAGGCCTACATTAAATGTGCCACTTTTCAATTTAGTTCTTGAGTAAACCATCAGAATATTCAATGAATAACTACATTTCGTTCACTACCAATCCATGAAACACTTTAATTCAATAATTTAGTTCCAGATGCAGCACCAAACAACATACACGTAGCATACGAAACGTCGCCTAACAGATACCTTATATTTAATTGGGATCCACCACCAACCGATGATCAAAATGGAGAGATAATCCTTTATGAATATCAATTCGGACAAGTAAATCAGACATATGACGACATGGAGATTAACTCAACCTCGGTAGGGTTCGAGAACCTCGAACCTAATATTCTCTATGAGTTTCGGGTACGCGCGAAGACTTTGGTTGGACCTGGACCTTACTGTGAAACATTGTATGTACAAACATACGCCGAAGGTCAGCCTTTATCCGGTAGGTGTTATACTTTAATTTCGGCATTGCTATAATGCTTTAGCGATCAAACACAGCAGCGTAAACGTAAATCCCACAATACTACGAAATGTGTAATAGATAGATAGGGTTTTTTTCTCATTCGATAGATCTGGCGATGTGAACCATGAGGGCTGCCGGAATATATCTGTTACATTAAAAGCAATGCAAATCATACACATATCAGTTGTATGACGCACAATACGACCCCGGGAATGGTGCGTCACTTTACCGAATTCTGCACTTTCTCATGTACCATGACGCACCCCTGTGTCATTAATGTGACAGAACTTTGCCATACAATGATGGTAACCTAAGTCAAGTCTTGCGCGTTGTTGATCCTCATACTTTTTCAAACTTAAAATACTGGAGCGATTAGAGTTTTACACAATGAGAATTATTCATGACACCGGTTTCTTGTGGGTGCTGTTCAATTACTATTAGCTCCAGTATTATGTGCGCTAGGGCTGTGCAATGCTATGTGTTGCGGGAAGATTATCTAGGCTACCCTGTATGGCCCTCAACAAACTCAAGTTTTTACGCCATTATTCCTATCACTTTTTATCGACGCAATAAGTGAATAGTAGAACGAATGGGAATCACTTCACGGTGTATATCTGATTTTTATTTACCCAATCTTGCAGCAGGAGAGATATATATTACAAACATTTCTGAAGGGAGATTATAATGATATCCAGAAAATCTGATAGTAAAATTAATACTCTCTCTTATTCTAGTCTATCTGGAGTAATCGATGGCTTTGATAAAATCTTACACCAATTATTATACCACTGACATTGCTTATGTTTCTCATTGATCTACAGCAAACATTGCTATTATCAGTTTTAGCGTCACTGTGGGATTTCTAGTGATAGTTATCATTGTCCTGATGTTTTTGTTCATCAGACGGTAAGCTTAACTTACTTTGTAACTGGGGAGCGCAGGCTCATGCTGGGGATGTTCCTGGTTCTGGTCGGCTGGCACAGGGAGTTATATACCAAACTGTTCCTTGGTGGATCAACTTAAAACGGGCTATTTATCCAACTAGTATATCTTGTTCTATGCACTCAGCCCAACAATATTAAGCACAAAATTGATCGTCGATCAATATGTTTTGCCCCTATGATCTTTTGAAAATGACAAGTTAGTCGAAATTGGCAATTTTTTGCCAATTTTTCACGAAATTAGCAAAAAAAATGACATATAATCATCTTTAAAAAAAATAGTCTGAGTCTACGGGTGATGATAATACATTTAATAATGCTGGTAAATAAACCTTCTTTGATTTTTAGACAATTATAGAATTTACCGGTTGTCATGGCAACCACCATTATGTACACATTTGACTCCCATTTAACCTATTTTTGTGTATTTCGAGGTCATTAAAGTTGCCATGGTAACAACAATTCATTGATGCTTGAGATGTGTTGTAATGTAAATAACATGTACATATCAACCTGATAACATGATTTATCAATTCTCATTGAGTGACAATATTAACAGAATGAAAAAGTGCAATTTCGGCAACATGTGTTTGTTCTACTCTCAGCCACACAATATGATCTACTATTTAGGGTAAATAGCCCCTTTTAAAAATTGTTTTACTATGTTAAATTTAAATGTTGATGTCCTATGGAAATACACGTGACCTTTGATTCTAACTCGAAGACAGAGATCAATTTAATATCCACGTTGGCAAGGATGTCCAACCAGGCTGTATTCTACATACATCAAAGAACATAATGGTATATAACTCCCTGTGCCAGCAGACCGGGACCGAAATGGAGTATTTTCTTAGATTAAAATAATGTATAAATGAGGAAAAAAACATTTTGGAGTAGACAGGTTGAACTGCTGATTGATTCACAACGGCACAAAGTATTTACGCATACAAAATCTGCTTCTAAAATGTCATATATGTCATGCCGTATTGTTTGATTGATTTTTGATGGTTATTGCTTTCTTATGACAATAATGGTTGTTGTTTTGATTATATTAACATGATCAGATTTCTTAATTCTTATCTATTATGGATTTATGTATATCAGAGGCCATTCTACTCAATCGCTCCGAACGGATAAATCAGACCAAACGACACATCATACTACAGTGCCAAATGACACCACATCGGCAGTTACGCTATCCACGAAAGGTTACGTTGAGTACAATGCTCCGAAAGATGCTGAAAGCTCTTACTATCAAGAATTGGCCAAACCATCAGATGAAAGTTTGAGTAAAGGGGCGTATATAAATACAGCCGAAAACATAACTGCTGATGAACAAGCAGAACCTGAGTACGATACGATATCCAACAACAATGATCGTAGTGAAGCGTAACTTGTAAAAAGTTGCCTGTAAACTGAATAATTATTAGTAAATGGAGTGGATCAAGGGAGATCTGTGGATGTCTTTTCTTAACAATAATTTAGTAATACTATGAAGAGTCTGCCGACATCATTCTGCCGTTATCCGCTGGTTTATAAACACGTACCGAACATTGTCCTAGCTAATACAGTTCTAGCATTACCGAGATGTTGGCAAATAATCGATCGATCCACATTTCAACCTATTCCATCTCCAGCCAAATATAAACATAATATTTTTTATGTTTATGTTAATGACGTTACATAACCAAAAGAATCTAAAAATCCAAAAGAGTATTGTTTCACACTTGGTATTGACACTATCTCTAAAAATGATCATTCATGCATCCCATTTTCTAAAAGGTGGGAGGGTATCAAGGGTAACTGCTTTCGGACCGTCCAAATAAAAAAATTCTCATAATACTGTTTCCGACATAACTTAGTGTAAATGCTAACTAAGCAGTGTTAATATTAGTACCGGCCCTTGGTTGACACTATCATTCCAAAATCAACACACACTGCGTATCGCACGAAAACATTATCCGCGTGGTTAGGATCGACCGGCGCGCTGGTTGCCCGTAGCAGCGTTGTCTGACGCAAATTGAAAACGCTTTGCCACTGTACTTTAAGGTATGGGGGAGATGTTGAATATGGGATCACACATATCGGCTCGTTGAAATGGTCAAGTTGGGTACGATGAAGTATTGTTGATTTGGAACTTGTCTTCAATGTAACGCTTATATTTGCTGGTGTGTTGTTGTTGTTGTTACATCTTTATCTGTAATAGTATTATCGAAGATGTCTCTGCTCAGTTTGCAAATAATGATTTACAGACGATACTGGTACACATGCTACCAATAGCAATTTGTGTCAGTATTGAACGCTACTTGTACATAATTGTGTTCCAGTATCTCCCGATATCTGACGATACTAGTACATTCCAGAATCTGTGACCTAAAGTACACTTTTCCCCTAAAAATAATGTAGGTATTCTCGTTTAAATGCAGTTTTTGGAAATAGGTGATACAGTTCAAAGGACATACCTGGAAATTCAAGATTCAGTAGAAAAGAGAAAGGGATATATTTGTATTGGTTTCAGTTCAATTGTTATGGTTGATTGCACGAATGATGATAAACAAGATCACTCTGCACTGACAACATTTGTTAGTTATCTGTACTAATAGAAGTGAGTAAAACCGATGTCTGTTTCTACCAACTAAAGATTAGTTTAAGTATTCTTTAACTATATTATAAATTAGTAGGACGGGTTCTGCTTATTTGCTCCACTAATTTGTTAGGTGTCTCTACTCATTTTATTGGTGTCTATACTAACTTGTAAATTAGTCTATTTTTACTACTTTTGCTTAGTTCATTCACTTGAACTAAGATGGTCTACTTATTTTATCAATTAATAACCAGGGTCTACTAAGTTTGTGCATTGACTCCCGATATGGTTAAACGATGAAAATGGTTAGAATGCCATTAAGTATAATGTATGCATGAATTTTGTTTTCGTTCTTTATTTTTGTTCGGAATTTTCATTACACTAGAAAGGAGAATTACTTTATAGTACATATCTATACAACTATCCTTAAATTGGTATACGATTAATACAATTCAATCGATATAATAAATAAGTTTCCTTTCCGTTTATTGCCATTTTTGTTGTCGTTATTTGCAATGTTTCTTTACCGTACACTGCTTTGATGTAGAAGGCGCCGACACTTTCTTCCTTTCCGTTCAAACCTTCAATTATAACCTTATTCGGCCTGTACGATTCTTGAATAGCATATTGTGCCTTTGATCAAGATGAGAAACCAGAATTTGTTAGGAAAACGAGACTGCCCGCTGGATTCACCACTTCTTCCCCTACACCACCTGCCCCTTTGTCACTGGTTCTTCCACATTGAATGTCGTGGATGTGAAGTTTGCTGACACTTATCCTATGTATGTATCATCATTACTATTGCTCAAATTAACAAATCGTGATGTTTGGTATATCGTTAAGGCAATCTTGTGTACTGGAATAAAGATTCAACTTTATCAGATTGCATTATTTCAATTCAACAGTAACCATGTGCATTACATTTTACGTTCATGAATAGTTTCAGAATGTATGTCAAACCTATGAAAACTCCTTTAAAAACGAAACCTTTGTTTAATAAAGATATTGATTCCATCACACACACAAATAATTGGTTTATACGAGTTTACAAGAGGTACATTGTGGGTGTAGATATGAGTTGTGGGTTGTGGGGGTGTGTGGGGGGGGGGGGTCTGCAGACGGACTGGATTCTATGCGATGAATGGAACCACGGAGACAGTTAGACAATAAGGCCAAAAAACACACAAATGACTTGCCCTTTCAGGGTCAAAGTCAGGGTCGGACGGTCGGATTTTCTTTTCTTTTTTTGTTGTTGTTGACATTTTTGGAAAATTTACTGCACAAAAACACGTTTTAAAGAAAAAAAATTATATATTGATTTTTTTGATTTTTTTTGATTTTTTAAAATTTTTAAACAAGCAGATACTACTCAAAAACACGTTTTCATCTTTCTTTATTGTTATGTGCTTATTTCAATTTTTTTTTCTTTTTCAAAAAATTTAACAAAATAAATAGCGACCCTAGATTTCCGAAAATTCGGGTCGGTCGGAAAGGGCAAGTCAACTCTTTTTTTTGTTGCCTAAAGATGCATGTGTTCTTCTGACATGAATGTAAATGTGACCGCCGGGGGGGGGGGGGGGGGAGGAGGAGAAGACGGATGGGACTCAGAGGCAATGAATGAAAACTTAATGATAAGGAGGGGGGGGGGGGGGGGGTTGAATGGGAAAAGTATTCCACACGGTTTTTGTGCAAGTTGATTTACCACAGCACTGACAGACAAAACACCCGTAGGTACGAAAAAAAAGTATAATTTCAAAATGTCTATTTTTTTTTAAAACTTAAAATTGTCCTACTCTCTTAATAAAACCAACTTTTTTTTAAATTTGTCGTGTTTTTTCAGACGGACACCCGGGAAAAAAAGAAAAAAAAGAAAAAAAAGTTTTGCGTAAACTTTACTGTTGCAGTAATCATCCCCATTCCACATGACGTGTCTTCATCAGTGGATTAAGATGCCAGTTGATGAGACAAGCCTTGGTGATTGATTCGCAAGTTGTGCAATGGTTCTATTTTAAAGAATGCTTACAGCCCGAAAAGTTATGCGATGCGAGTGGATTATTTTGGCTGCCTGTGACGATCAACAAACTCTAGGGTTTTTATACCACAATCAAAGTTAATGAGCTGTTGATCTTTATATGTTAAATTTACCAATTCCTTCATGTCTGCATATATCTATCAATTTCGATTGGTACTATTTATTCTTTTCATTCTTCTACAGCAAACATTATTATTATCAGTTTTAGCGTCAACGTCGGATGTCTAGTGGTAGTTATCATTGGCCTTATTTTTTGTTCATCAGACCGTTCAGACGGTAAGCTTAACTTTGAGTTTTGTATACCAAAATCCGGCTACTTGACATAATGCACATAACATGACCGCCTAGGAATAAGACAATCGGTATCAAAATTCCACAAAAATTTCCTCTACTCCGGACAGTCCACACGGTACTAAACACAACGTCAGTGGCGTGCGCAGGATATTGTGACTGGGGGGGGGGGGGGGGGGGGGGGGGGGGGGGGGGACACAAATGAAAAAAATATATGAATATGCTTCAAATGCACACATTTCAATACAAAGCGACAGTTGTAAGTTATTTTATCGTCAGAAAAGTGTTAAAAAGCTTATGAAAAAGCTGTAAACAATGAAATAATTAAATATTTTTTAAATATTACATATATCACGCGGGTGACTTTTGGACGCGCGCGGGCAACAGTAAACTCACATGTAATTGCAAGGGGCCTATGAGCGTTTTCATCATTTTTCTAATTAACATTTCCTTTTTTTAACAACATGATGAATAAATTTGTCGACTACATGTTCAAATGTGCCGACTATTTGTCTATTTGGATTACACCCCCTCCCAATACAAAAACACTCTAGCGACGGCCCAGCCCCCGACTGGCACTAGTTTCCCCCGACTGGCACTAGTTTCCCCCGACTGGCACTAGTTTCCCCCGACTGGCACTAGTTTCCCCCGACTGATAGACCAAACTGGGGTGGGGGCACGTGCCCCCCCCCCCCCCTCCCTCCCCTGCCCCCCCCCCCCCCCCTCCCTTTTTGCGCACGCCACTGCACAACGTTACTCCTACGTTTTCAGACAAAGTTAACACGACCATCGCAGGGGGCCTAGGAGTAAATATCGGAAGTACACGCACCGCGCCCTTTGACCTTTGACTGATGAAAACCGCGCGAGTTCGGATTATTCAGCCAGGTTTATTTATCGCTCGCTTGTAAACATGAATTCAAGATCTAAATTTCTCTTGTTGTTACTAATTTTTCGCCTCTTTACGGATATGGTGATATACAAGTCTGAATGCCTATGCTGATGACAACAGCGGCATTTTTACAAGGCATGCGATCTGATAGGGATGAGCAGCATCGGATGCGTTTGTGGCATCGTCACATCATTGGCGAAGATTTACGCCAACGGGCGTGCTACTCCGACCTGCAGGTCGTGTTAGCGCGTTACTCCTGAGAAATCTCAGGATTAAATCGGGTCGGAGACTCTCGGAGTAAGGTCGGATTAGTTAACTCGAGTGCCGTCCACACGGTCACTACTCCGACCTTTAACCGAGCAATCGTTACTATTATTATTATTATTATTATTACTCCGACCTTACTCCGATCAAATTCATGCCTGAACGCAGCTTAGTGTCGTATGTGATTGCACGATTAATTAATCGCAGTTCCGTACAACATCTTAATGTATTGTCGCGTGAACATCTGCCTTAAAAATGTGGCGTCGCAATATCGTGAAGGGGAAGGGGGTTATACTAAACACAGATAAGTCACACAGGTCATGCCGTAATATTTTTGATGGTTATTACATGTTGATAGTCTGACATTGGGGAAGGTTAGCAATCGGCGTGAGAGTAAAATTGGGTCAATTTCTTACTACATTAATATTTACCACGGGGTCTATGACCCGATTAGTCTGCTGATGAAAGGTGTAGTAACACCTGAAAATTCCAGGTAATTATTTCTTGTGTTGAGATCGAAAGTTTAGCTTCATAAATATTTATCACCAACACAGATGAACTTGCATTATAATATCCAACTGTTTACGGCAAGGATTGCCTTAACGTCAGATTTTGGAAAAACGGGCCAAAAGATCGCCCGGTATCGGAACCATCTCCGGTTTAGTCTACACTGTAAACACCAGTCGGTTACGCCGGTAAGCTTACGTCTATCCAGCACTATCAAAGGCAACAAAACTAATAATATCTTGCGCAGAGCGGAAAAGGCTTTACTCAACGTTCGCGTGGGACAAATTGTGCACAAGATCGACAGTTTAGATCACGAAAAACTCTACTACCGCCAGTGGGTTGCCTAGCGACATTATATCGGAAGTGAGGTCACGCACTACGTCATCCCAGTTGAAGGCCCACGAGCTGTCCAAAACACGTCAACAATCAAAATTCACCAGACTCGCGGATAAGAAAGAACTTAACTCGCGGAAATCGAAACAACATCGCCTTTGAATGCATCACCAAATGGGTTAAGAATTGTTCCAAGCGTATTAACCGCATAGAATACAGACGATTGTTCCCCACAACAGAGACACCTCCAAAGTTCTTCGGTCTACCTAAAGTCCACAAACCTTCCATTCCGCTGAGGCCTATTGTTAGTAGTGTCAACTCTATCACCTACAACAGCGCCAAACTTCTTGCTGATATTCTTTCCCCTCTGGTTGGCAAAACTTGTCATCACATCACAAACTCGCAACAATTTTCAGAAATAATCAGACATGAACGTGTGGAAGCTGACGAGGAATTACGCTCATATGATGTAACAGGGTTCTTCACTTCTGTACCCATCGACCGTGCACTAATCATCATACGCTCGCGCCTGGAAAGTGACACCACCCTCAGTGATAGAACCTGTCTTACTTCTGAACATGTGTTAACACTCCTTGAGGTTTGCCTGCGATGCACATACTTTGTCTACAATGGAGTATTTTATTTACAGATCCATGGAGCTGCGATGGGTTCCCCTGTTTCGCCTGTTGTATGCAAACTTTTCATGGAGCATCTGGAACAGATAGCAATTAAAACTGCTCTCCATCCACCAATATGGTGGTATAGATATGTCGACGACACGCATATCAAAATAAAGACCAAACATGCTCAAGAGTTCACTGATCACCTCAACACCATTGATCCGGACATCAAATTCACAACAGAAGGTGAGGACAATAAGACATTAGCCTTCCTAGACACACTGACAGTGATCAAACCAGACGGTAATCTTGACGTAAGGGTTTACCGTAAGCCAACCCACACAGATCAATATTTGAACTTCTCGTCAAAAAACAGTGAAAATCAGACAAAAGGACACGTAGTGTTGCCTTATATCAAGGGCACATCCGAGGCTCTCCGCCGCAGGATTTTCGGAAACTACGATTTTTTCAAACCTACGCGCACACTACGTCAACTTCTGGTCTCGCCAAAAGACAAAACTGAGAAGAAGGATACTGTACCAAGAACAGTGTGATAAAATGTATGAACACGTAATAAAAAACAGAACAAAGAGGATCAACCAAATAATTTTATACAATATGACAGCCAAATCAGTTATATTCTTAAATCTGACATTTCTTTGTAATATTATGAGCTATAAGCATTGTTAAATGTATGTTTGTATATTGAACAATTGTTATGAACTGACACCCGTTTTAGGTTAAACGCAAGTATAATGAACATTGAAACATTTGCAGTGGTGAAACACAATATTGACCCTTTAAATAAGTATTGGCACTTCGAGTTAGATTTGTTTAGATTTAAAAACATTATATGCATACATAATATTATCATGGGAGTTGTTTGAAAACAATACACGACTCGCTATCGAAGTACGGTATGGGGTTGTTTGGTAAGAAGATGCCTTGGCTTTATACGACGCTATACGACGCAATACTGGCAACTTTTATGTCCCAGTATTTGTTTCAATACTGGGACATAAAGGTTGCCAGTATTGCTCTGTTGTACCAATTTATTGTTCCTGTATATTTGTATTGTATTTGGTATCGAGCGATACTGGATTGTTATGTTACATCCAGTATCGCCCGATAGTGATTTATTTCAGTATTGAACGATACTGGTACATAATTGTGTTCCAGTATCGCCCGATACTTGAACATTTTGTATGTGCCAGTATCGTCCGATACTGGAACATTTTGTATGTGCCAGTATCGTCCGATACTGGAACACTGGCTTTGTACCGGTATCGAACGATAATGGGTGTTCTAGTAACGGACGATACCAGTACAGCCTAGATCTGTGACCTAAAGTTCACTCTTTCCCATATTAGCGTAGAAGCCTTTTCATCCTGTTTTTAAATACCTGTTTTAGGCCGTACTGCAAAACCGTCCCTCTCAACTACTAACCTTAGACCCTTAGTTTTTTGGCGCTAAAATCGATTTATATGATCTCTCCTCCCCTCTAAACTACTTACCCAATATCCTGGTGTATCCACAACTGATTTTTACGACATTTGAGAGGGGTCTTAGGTTAGTAGTTTACCCCCCTCTCAACTACTAACCCAAGACCCTTAGTTTGTTGGCGCCAAAATGGATTCAAATGATCTCTTATCCTCTCTAAACAACTTATCAACTATCCTCGTGTATCCAAAACTGATTTTTATGACAATTGAAAGGGGGTCTTAGGTTAGTAGTTTACCCCCCTGTCAACTACTAACCTAAGATCCTTAGTTTTTTGGCGCCAAAATGGATTTAAATGATCTTTCCTCCCCTCTACCCAGTATCCTCGTGTATCCAAAATTGATTTTTATGACATTTGAGAGGGGGTCTTAGGTTAGTAGTTTACCCCCTCTCAATTACTAACCTAAGACCCTTAGTTTTTGGGCGCCAAAATCGATTTATATGATCTCTCGTCCCCTCTCAACTACTTCCTCAATATCCTGGAGTATCCAAGACTGATTTTTACGACATTTGAGGGGGTCTTAGGTTAGTAGTTTACCCCCTCTCAACTACTAACCTAAACCCTTAGTTTTTTTGCGCCAAAATGGAATTAAATGATCTCTCATCCCCTCTTATTTGTTGGGTCTTAATTGTTGGGTCTTAGTTTTTGGGTATTAGTTTTTGGGTCTTAGTTTTGGGGTATTAGGTCTTAGGTCTTAGGTCTTAGGTCTTTGGCCTTAGTTTAGTAGACACCCGCAAACAGAGGGCGTTTTTGTTTTTATTGGGTTTTTTCCCCCCTAGTTTACATTTTCTTTACAAATTTAGTTGTTTGTTTTTGCTATTTTTTAGTGAAAACTCCATTATATTCCCGCAGCACAAAAAATAAGGAGAGTTTTATAACCGACATATACACCAAGTGGCAATACGTTTTGTAAAGTGCATGAGCTTGAACACATTAATTTCTGTATTATTAAGTCTCATTTTTAATTACCTTAACCTTCCTGAGGAACAGTTCTATTTATACTCGATAAATAAATTTATCGCGACTGATTCGGGTCCCGGTACGTTTTGGCCCTGATATTTTTAAAGTTGAGGCCCCATAAAATAGACAGTAGTACCCAATATGGAGCTCGATACGAGGCCCTTGCTAGTTGTCACTAATACACCGGGCTATGTTTAGTAAATATACCAGTAGTATTTATGTTAAGGGCGCACAGCACTAAATCACTCCTCGTTTTGTGTAATGGTAGTAAGTTCCGGCAAAAACAAAAAACGATTTTGTGATTAATGGGGTCCTTTGGGAATTAGTTTGGCGTGAGGGTAGCATTTCATAATTAAAATGAAAGATAATCTCTTGTACTTTGATAAGGATATTGCAAAATTTTGATTTTCGATTGTATTGAAAATGTATCACGTGGATGAACACACGTGATCGGAGGCGGTTAGAAGGCGAGCGTCCGGGCTGAAAATAGGGGTGGCGCTGTTTAAATGATCGTATCGTAAAATCTAATTGGAAGGTGTAACACTTCTTGACGATTTTAAGAAATTTGAATGTTTGTTTATTAGAATAAAGCATTCGAAACATTCCAAAAATGGTTACTAAGGGCTCAAAATAGCGACTCTTTTAGCCCTAATTACATGTAATCCAATGGGCGGTTTATTTAGTGCTGTGCCCCCTTAACTATCCAAATGCCGCGCAACGATGTTGCCACGGCTGGTTTGCCTAGGGAATGGGTTGGGGATATCAATCATGTTTATTTAAATTAAACTAATTTACGAGTTTTTCCAAGACTTACGGCCGAGTGCACCAATGGCGAGTAGCTGAAGAACAGCGCTACCTTGTTAGTAACTGAGGCGTAACCCACAATTTTGAGAGCACCAAAGCTACTAGGCTAGTAACTTGCGAATAATGGTAAGTTGAAGCACAAGAGTTTATGCTGTAACTAAATGCCAAATGGACGATTACATAAATATGATGATCAGTGGGAGGTTTCTTTCATGCAATTCATTATCAATGTGTGTATAATTTCCTTTACGATACATTTAAGACCAATTTATTATAAAATATTATAAATCTATCCACAATCATACATACAACATTGTAGAAATGATTTCAAACAATAAATCAATCAACCAACCAATAAATCAATAATTAACTAATTTATTAATTAAGTTATCAATTAAATAACGAAAGCGATAGAAGTGGCATCATGTTATTACTAAACCATTGAACTATTTAATTACAAACACATTTTCGGACTAAAGATTTGTCATTTTATCTGTCTCTCAGACCAGCTCGACGTGGTCTCTTTATTTAAAGTAACCGTGTTAACATTTGACCCAGGAAGTGACGTATTTAACTGACGACATATTTGTTATTCTACGGAAAACTAATAACATCATTATTTTTCTTTCTGATATATGGTAATCCTTTGTGCATGCGATAAATATTGTTTAAGTGGGACGATGTTAATTTTTATGGATGATAACCTCGCTAGTTACTATTCTGATTTTACTCTACAGTTTAGCTCTCAAAATTACATCGCTAGTAATTCACGCTGCAGTTCGGTCATAAGTACTAGCGAGGAAGCTTACCTCACCAGTAAGTAACGCTAATTTGGTGCACTCGGCTGTAAGACTGGTAAAACCACATATAGCGTAATACGCATACGGGCCATTTCACAAAAATGGGACCATTTCAGCTTAATTAAGAAAATTAAGAAAATAAATTGTTTCAAATCTGCTTACTTTGATTATTTTTGATGACCCAATATGCTAAAGTTACTAGAACAATATTGTTTGCGAACACCACTAATACTTTACGCACGAAATCATGTAATTCAGGTGTTTTATGTTTGTTTTTTCACTCGGTGAACGGCGTATTCTAGTGTCATATTGCATTAGCAGTGTCATTACATCCCTAACTAAGTCCGAATATGATATATAAATTATTGTTTTTTTGTCGTTGAGAAAGTCTCCCCATAACAATATTAATTTGACAAGCTATGCGACAGAAGAATGAATTTCATTTTTTAGCCTCAACAAATCTCTTGCTATGAAGCAACGCTTTTGACAACTATGTGCTTTCAATTCTGCACCTTTTTCCAAAAAACTTGTTTTGTCAATTTTACTCTAGTAGAAGAATATTCACCCAATTCTGATAGTCCAATACAGTTTAACTGTAATTAAAGTGCGTATTATATTACAGTTTTACTGTGCCTGTGTTATAACACGGTAACACGTGTTACGGTATATTACAGTTGTTACTGTACCCTGTGTTATACACGGAATAAATCGCAATAACACTAACGAAAATAGTTTAAGAATGTTGGATATCCGATATTTATTGTTTAAGATTGTTGGCTATCCAATATTTATTGTTTAAGATTGTTGGCTATCCAATATTTATAGTTTAAGATTGTTGGCTATCCAATATTTATAGTTTAAGATTGTTGGATATCCAATACGTATAGCTTATGATTGTGCCATCCTTGTTTTTACCTCCCCGACCACCAACCCCCTGAGTGTTTTGACATATAAATTCTGTATCAATATCATTTCAAAGGTGTTAAATATGAAATACGTACAGTATACGTATTTGTACGTATACTGTCATTGTCAGTGTTATTGCGCTTTATTCCGTGAGGGCGCTAACACCCTGTAACACAGGGTACAGTAACAACTGTAATATACCGTAACACGTGTTACCGTGTTATAACACAGGCACAGTAAAACTGTAACATAATACGCACTTTAATTACAGTTAAACTGTATTGGACTATCAGAATTGGGTGGAATATTCCCTTCTGTAATGTATCAATTGTTATTTTCTTTAAGGCCAACATTGAAATTGTATGTCATTATATCAAGATAACTTCATATGCTATTCTTATTGGTATTATTCTTGGGTAACGCCGTTCACGTGTATGATAGTTATGGGATTGAAACAAAGATACAACAATTGAAACTGACATACATCATGTAGCTGTTGCAGAAACTTTATTTGTTTTAAAACCATACATTTGGGCTGAATTTCCCAATATTGACCGTCACCGTCAAACAGTGGTCAAATATTTAATTTTCACTTTAAATGGTTTATATAGCTTGCATTTTTGTTTAAAAGGGGTATGTACCATTACATTAACTATTGTATTAAATTGCATGCACACTGCATCGCATATTATGAAGTTGTTCTCTTTTTTTATATTGATAATGGACATTTGAGGGTGAATTCCGTTATCCCTGTGAACAGTGTTATCCATGGTTATCCTGACATACACACGCGCAATAAGCCTGCCGATAGATAGCACATGCTCAATACACAATACAGCGATTTGGCTATGTGGTTAAGTGATATGCGTTATATAGAACACGAAGAAGAAGCAAAGTCACTGTTTTCAATGTTTCGCTGCTGTATCAAGACTTCTCAAAGATTTTCCAATGAAGAAAGATTGTGCTCTTGGAATATTTTCTTCAAATGAGGGTGATAACACTTTACAGGATAACACCGTTCACGATAACGCCTTTCACGTGTTCATCCCTTTTCGGACCTTCTGCAAGCCATATGGTTGCATTTCTATTTGTTTTCGACACAAATGATGAGAAAAACATTGGACCTATAACATATTAGCTTTTATAAGGTAACAGAATACCTACTTACCGAGAAACATCGATCACGGAATTCACAAGCTTAAAACTGTCGTTTGAAATACTGAACTTCAACAAATGATGTGCCAGACACTTTCGAGGTGATATAATTTTAATAGCGTGGTGGGTTTGCTACGGGATTGTTCTTAGTATTTGCAAATTTAGTACATTCAGTTTATGTTGGAACGCTAGCTGTGCGGATATCGGAAATTACACACATTTCGTGGAAAGTTCATTTGATATTAAAAGTGCACGTTAAGATTAATGTAGGCAGAACTAAATGCCTTTATATTTAGGTTTGATACGTTTGCTACCTTTACTTGTACCAAGATATTACAAAAAACTTGAATTTAGAATTAAATTCAGCAGCATAAAATTGAGACATCGAGCTGTGGAAACAGTGTTTTGGTTATTTTGAGGGCCTTTCAGTACAAATGAACCTGATAATGTCATTCAGAGTATGGCAAACCATGGTGTTCTGAGTAGAACTCATCGAGTTTTACCATAATATTAATAAACATTTGTGATATATACTTGCAGTAAGATTTCGCTGATCAAAGAATGATAAATAAAAAAATGGTCCCACAAATCTGTATCATCCGGAATAGACAGGACAAGTCTGACTTTATTGTTAACTATATTAATATACTGTGTATTATATATGCATGTAAACATTTAAATAATTTGAAAGAAAAAAATAATTGCTGCATAACCCTAACTCGAGGTAGCCACTTGTTTTCAGATTTGGTTGGGGTTTTTTTGCGGAGAAAAGTCACCCCTGACGTCACCCGACACCCCCCCCCCCCCCCCTCGGATTTGAACCACGGACCTCCAGCACACGGGTCGACTGACTTTCCACTACACGGCAACACTGGTATCATGGCTACTTGGCTCAGTATAAGTACAAGTACGTATATAGCCTGGGTCATTTTTTTCGTCGAAAAACTTCCACGCCGGGTTATACAAAGAGGTAACCACACGGTTGTCGTGTGCTGTAGTAGAGTTTGGGTTAGAACATAGAGCTGAAATAGAAATTAACAAACAAATAATTATGCGTGTTTACGTTTGTTTTTTGATTCCCTCTTAAAGATTATCTTTTGATTACTCCTTTTGTGAACCAATTTTTGTCTGACCCCTTCACCCCATGTTTTAAATTTAATTAAAAAAACTCAATATTTTCCGCCACCCGCTTGCCCCACAATGGCATGAACACTCCCTACGTCCCTGGACGCGCGTACCTCCCGAACTTGTAATTGATCTCAGAAACCCTCGGGCTTTACTAAACAACTTGACTATAGGATTGTTCAGACAGTCGGAGGAAGAGGTCGGAGGAAGCCAGTAGTAGGCTCTAGTCGGAGGAGTGTCGGATTACAGGTCGGAGTAGTGCCTGTCTGAACGCTACTCGGAGGAAGCTTCTCCGACCGATATACTCCTGAAAAAGGCAGGAGTAACGCACTGCAGGAGGATCTCTGAACAGTCGGAGTAGCGTGCCCGTGTGGAACGGTTCACACGACTAAGTCGGAGGAGCGATGACCTTCAATATTATTGTGCCATGTTTCCACATCACACTCGTCATTCCCGGAACAAACCTATTGCTAGTCGCCAAGAAATATCATTAATATAGCTTAAAAATACAAACGATATGATAGTAGTGAAGATTGGTCAATTATTCGTTCAAACATTTCACAACCTGTTTAGAAACGCCATCCAAAAATATTCATAATTTCTGAGTTGAAGGCCCATTTCTTATTTATTGTTGTTGTACGACGTATAGTACTAGTAGCGCAGTTTTTACACAGAAATAAAATGCGTCATCCGATTTCGTCACTGACAATACATTATTGTTGTTATCTTTAAGTTTATAAAAGGGAGGTCAATCTGGTGACGTAATGGTTCATTCCGACCCCGAGTCATGAACATGTACAGTACATATCGTAAGATACACTGTATATAATGCGAACATGTGTGTATAGTACTCATGAATAATGCATAATGAGGTGGTATAATTATGGTAATGAATATTCAGCGCATGTGTTTTGCGAAATCACCTCCGTAAATCTCATAAAATTGGATTCATGATCATATATTTCGCGCGGAAATTGGCGTGTTAGGTCAACCAGGAAGTCTCAAATTTCCTGCGTCAACATATGCGGGCGCTATTATTTCCGGAAGATACTCTGAGCTACTCCGAGCCCCCCGCGAAGATCGAAGGAACGATAACTGTTTAGTCGGAGCATGATCAGAGTAAAAAGCATGTCTGGACGCGGGGTAGGCGTAACTTTACGACCCGAATACGAATTTTTCCTGCGGCAGTAGGAGGAAATTGTCCATGTCTGAACACAGCTTCTGAAATAAAATAAATAAGGTGACGCAGCCAACACCTCAAGGCTATTTGTTGTCATGGTTAAAGATATAATTGCAAGAACTAAGCAAATCAGAAGATTTTGTGAAGACGATGTGAATAATCCGAGTTACAGTGATACGTAGAAATATTTAATCCTCACCTCCTGACCGGGTATGAATTGTGTGAAAACCTATATGTACATTAAGGAAACGTATATTACCTTATAACTTATCAAGAATGACAATGCAATTACTAATATTATTATTCACGTCAAAACATGCAAGGACATGCTTTTGGTTGAATTATTCATCAGGTGTGTAGATACTGATTTCGAGTTCAAGGTACAGGTAATACCATTGCAGGTAGAATGATGGGATAGTCCCTTGACTTCGTTAACAATGTAATAATAATCATAATAATAAGCCATTCAATTACCAATGTAAATATACCTTGTACGATATGGTTCGGAATAGGGTGACTGTATTTGTTGTTCAGTAATACAAAGTTCACACGATTTAAAACATATCGAAACTATCTGAATCTCAGTGTGGTATGATGTAGAAATGGCGTCATTTTGACCGATATAACGACATCACCCTTTTAAACTGAATGATGAATGTCCAAACTTGTTTGAAAGTTCTGGTCTATTTGGCATCGTACCATGCCACTACAAAGTCAGAAGGTATGTATGATCACATATTCGCCTTCTGCATAGCTCTTACTATTGACAATAAGTTTGGCATTATGTTCAGTTTAATGAGTTAATGAAACGTCATGTCTATTTCGAAGTTTCCGCTTAGTACAGGGAAGGCGTATGTCCCGGACAAACGACTTCCTGGCATTCGCGCTATGCATCGTATACCATCATGCTACAGTGCAAATCCCTTGGAAGCGTACTCCCGTTCCCAAGCTCGCCCTCCGTTGAAATTCCCGTTCCCAAGCCCGCCCTCTATTGAAATATCGAAATTATTCGTCAACCAGACTCCCGTTAAAGGCGAGCTACCACTCTGGGTTTCTAATTACATCGAGTTCTCATGGGAACTTGACAAGGTTAAAATTTGTCCATGTTAACTATGTATAGTCTGTCATCAAGTGAACAGTTGTATGTCTAGTTCGTCTGTGGTGAACTACCAAAGTGGTAGGCCAGCTTTAAAGTTGTAAGGCTGCGCCTTGAATTAGGATAAAAACCGGGATTTCTATATTTTTACAAATTGTGTTGCATACACATACTTGAACAGGTGTATGTCTAGTTCGTCTGTGGTGAACTACCAAAGTGGTAGGCCAGCTTTAAAGTGGTAAGGCTGCGCCTTGAATTAGGAGAAAAACCGGGATTTCTATATTTTTACAAATTGTGTTGCATACACAAACTTGTAAGGATTAAAAAAAAATCAGCCGTCTTAATGCAATAAAAACGTTGTTTCAAAATATTCCATTTTACGGTAAACAGCCTTACGCTATTTTTCTTATCGATTTAAATTACATACGATATTACATAGAGGGCGTTTTTCAATAGATAGCAATGATATTTCAACATGTTTCAACATTGTTTTAAGTGTTGCTGCTTTTGTGTCAATAATGGCCTATCATAATGATTATCTGTAATATTAAGTTCATTATGTAAACAAAGATGTTAAAAATATCTTACTACATCTTTAAATTATGTCGCCGCCGTGTACAAATTGACAGCAGTGCGTCACTAACTAACGCGCCCTCAAGCCGAACGCGCGCCCGTTCCGGAGCATGCTGTTTAAATATAAGTTGCTCACGCCATATGAGAATTTGAAATTGTTAAGGTTAACAGCAACTAGAATACCAAAGTAAAACAATTTATTGGGAAACCAAATCAATATATCGCATATCGAATTTCAATTTTCGTACTAGAGTCGTATACAACCAGCAATGACATGATGCCAAGTTTATAACTAGTTTTTTAACAAGATCCTTTTGTAATTATGACATGAAATGTATTCCTCAAATAGTTTAATGAGTATAAATAGTAGACCATTGCAAGATAATGTTCATATTATTTTCAGGACATAAAATCATTAATTAATCTGAATGGACATACGACTATGAAATAAAGTGTGTGTATAGAAAATGTAATTAGGAACATGAACAATAGTTTATTAATTAGTGTTTTTACTCCACGGACATTTATGTTTCTTCAAGCAATGGTGAATGAGTAAACCATAAACGGTTTCTCCTGTAAATTAAAAAATAGACCCATGAAATACAGTGTGTCTCAGAAAAAAAATACAACGCACGTTTAGACGATTGTAACTTTCTGAATAACTGTCAGAATAGAACAACTCAAACAACAAAATAAAGGCAAAATAGTTTGCTATACTTTAAGGAAAACCGGATGTGATTCGGTTCAGTAATTATGAGCATTTACGTCCAAGTTTGCCCATATTGAGTGATTCAGACAGCACATACATGAAATCAATACTTCTCTATAATGACATGGATTAACGTGTTTTTATTGTTCTGGATTTTATTTTACACCAAATAATATGCCAGATGAGATCAAAGTTTAAGACAAAATATAAAAGAAAAGTTGTCTAGATTATTTTCATCACATTTTATACTTAAGAACAGTAAAATTTAAAATGTGTAGGATAAGTTCAATCTTTTTATAACAACTGGAAACAAAATTATAGTAATTTTAGTAAATATGAACATTGTCGTTATTAACCAAGTTCAAGATCTAATAACATCGCGCATACAACTTATCAAGCTTCTAGTCTTCACATTTGTAACTTGAAGGCTGAAATCATGTATATTATAAAATTAAACTAAACTAATCGCCAATTTTGCGCATGATGGTCAAATGTATTAGAAACGCAATTGAAAACAAAATAAATGTTTTGTTTACATGATCTGATAAAATACCATCTTTATTCCAGTACACAAAATTGACTTAACGGTATATCAAACATCACGGTTCGTTGATTTGAGTGATCCTAAGGATGAAGTATGCAGGGGATATGTGTCAGCAGATTACAAATCTGCGACATTCAATGTTGGAAGGAGCAGTGACACAGGGACAGGTGATGTAGGGGTAGAAGTAGTGAATCCAAGTGAAGGTGTCATTTTCCTATCAACTTCTGGTTTCCCATCTGGATCAGAGGCGAAATATTTAACCAAGAGTTCATCAAAGCGAATAGAAGTTGTTTTAAAGGTTCGAACGACAAGAAAGAGTGCGTCGGTGCTTTTTACATCACATCCGTGTACAATGGAGACAAATTGAAAATAACGACAATAAATATGGCAACAGACGGTAAGGAAACTCATTTCTTTTATCGATCGAATGTGGAATATACTAGATTAAGGATAGAGCTGATATGCATAAGGGCTTAAATTACTTTAATGGTACACACAATTGAGATTAACAAGACCATACTTATTTTATTAAAGTGGGGCTAAACATGTGGGTGTGGCTAATGTATCCTAAGCTGATTATTAAAAAAAATAAAAAATTGCCAATATTGACTTGATACTTTATTTCATGTGTGTAATATACCTGTATTAGGTGTGCGAACTGCCTACTTCTAATCTGGGGTGATTGGGGTAGGGGGTAGGGGGCGGGTGGGGGTGGGGGAGGGCAGTCATACAACAGTCTCCTTCTTTACGAGCACAGTGAATTATAGAGGGTCGTATAACACATTATTATATGTCGGTATGACTGGATCCAAGCCCTTTTGCAAAAACATTTGCCATAGACGGAAACCCTTTTGCAGAACCACAAAAAGGCCACAAAAAGGAGGGTGCAAGGTCTGTTTCAACAAATTACTCACATTGCTAGAAACTACAACCAAAACCATATATTGCCTATAATAACTCTTTTTTGAAAAAAAATTGACGTTAACCCTTATACATGTCAACTCTTCATATATTTAATAACCCCCCTTACCTATCATTTCACAGCCAATGTTAAACCTGTGCGTTACACACAGTCAGCAAGTATTGGTGATGTGATAACACTTGCGGTTACCACTACTGTTCCAACTTTCAACTTAAGATGGCGACACAACGGAGGTCAGGCTGTCGACGACTGGGATGGTAAAACAGAGATACATCTGGAAAATGTGAGAAAAGCAAATGAAGGCATATACGAGAGTTATGAGGACGGACATCGTGAAGATGGTGTACATGCGATTATAATTCTCATTGTGAGAGGTAACGTTAGTAATGCTCCAAATGGATTTATGAATGACGACGTCAGTCTTAACTTCAAGTCTTATTTCGAATTAGTATAGCTTGATTTCGTATCTGTATTTTTTTAAATTTTTGAGTTAAACCGAATAACAATCGTGACATGAGTTTTAGATACTACAGTATGTGCACCCTCATTAGGTATCCTCGGTTCTAAAACAAAAACACACCAAAACAGTAATATAATGCATTGGGTATTATTGCTTTTCTGTCTCAGTATGCCCAGCAGGTAAATACGGTTCTTCCTGCGAGCTTGATTGTATGACATGTTACAATGGAGGTGTTTGTCATGCAGACACAGGAAAGTGTGTCTGTCCACCTGGATTCATGGGTACCAATTGTAGCACAGGTAAGCACAAGTGTGAAACAGGTAGTAAATGTATTTACATTTATTTAATTTTTACATACATCCACACACAACTAAGCGTTTTAAGAGATCGAAACATTTACGAAAAGGGAAAACCCGACCGAAAACTCTTGGCTACCCACACAAGTTTCCCCTTTGCAATACCATGTTTACTTTTCTCGAAACAGTCACATTTCCCCAAAATTATGTTTTCCGAAAAGTGGCACTTTTCAACGATACAGGGAAGTTATTGACGTGAATGGTAGACACTATTGGCTAGTTTCATTTCATTTTTAATTTCAAAAAAGGACCAGCTAATGAAAGAAGAAAAAAAAATCTTTTAATTTTAAATAAAGAAAATTGAAATGAATTTCATACATCACTGAAGACATTTTAGTAACGTGTTTGCATAAGATTTTGAAAAGTACCAATTGTTCTGAAAATTTTTTTTGGGAAAATGTGAACATGCTATTGAAAAAGGAAAACTTTGGATGGGTAGCCAAGCATTTTTTCCTTTTCATAAACGTTTCAATTTTTCAGAATGAATATTTGTGGGTGGAGTTATGGAAACAAATGTGATCGAATTTTATAATGAAGTATCAATTATTAGAAGGTAACATCTTTATCCAAAACGTTATAGAAAGTGACAGTGTCAGTGAATGTGACAATATCAATTATTACCAAAATAATGATTTTATCGTAATGACAGATTGTGGTAGCAATCACTGGGGAGCTGACTGTACAATACCATGTAGCAGCAGTGAAGGAGGCAATTGCAAGAATCAGCATTTCTGCGCTCCTGATCCCGTAGGCTGCTCATGTATGGCGGGGTATACTGGTGACACCTGCAACCAAGGTAACGACCGACGTGAATTTATAATTTGCACATTCCATATTTCAATCAATCTAACTATATAACTTAGCTGATGAGGACAACTGGCATTTGAATCGTTTTAAGAATGTATACAGTGTAGAGCTAATATGTGTATGTCCATTATTTCCCGCGTTTCTAGCAACAACCATAATGAAGTAACATTTAGTTGAGTTATATTGAAGGTAACATGGAATCACTAACATCCAATTTCACTTCTACCTCGCGAACGTAAGGTAATTCTGATTTTAGGGTGTCCTTTATTTCTATACTGAACTGGTCTATTCGTTTTGTACCGTATGTCTTCAAATTCCCAGATTGCCCTAGTGGTTATTATGGCACTGATTGCCAGCACACCTGCCATTGTTCTGTCGGTGATTGTGATCCTGCAAGAGGCTGCAGGAGCTCATGTACAAGTGGATATTCTGGACCACAGTGCCAAGGTCTGTAAGGGGCTACCGAATCAATACGGTGATATACAGAGTGTCCCCAAAAACGTTATCCAAAAAACCTAATTGGTGAAATTATAAGACCAATCAGATGTCAACTTGTTGAAATACAAACCTTAACAGAGCGTGGTCAGAACCTGTTTGTCCCCATTTTACGCGGTGCATTTGCGCATTGTTCTGACTTTCATACACGTTGTGTTGAAGTACTTTACAATTACTTTGGCAGTAAACATGTCTTCGTCATATAAAGGGATTTTAGAAGTGTAAATACATTCTTTAAGAAAATCAATAAATAACCTTCTAATACCCTGCCATTCTTAGTAGCAGATTGAAAACCATTCCTTTGGAATTGGAAACCATATATTAAAGTCATTCATCTCATCAAAGGAATTAGCTGGCATAGTATCAAGGTGCTTTAACAGATGCTTTTCTATGATGTAATTCTGATGTAATATTTAAATAAGAAACAAAACCCAAATGTAAACAGATGAACTAAAAATGACCTTAGTTTGACCAAACAAGTTATTTTGGAGAATAAACTCCATGCGGGGAAAACTTGCGCACAACGCACACAAATGAACCGCATGGATGGTGTATTGCTAAAATCGGGACTGGGTTCTGACCACATTCTATTAAAATCTTTGTAATTCCAGAAGTTGAAATCAGATTGGTCTCACAATTTCAGCAATCTATGTCAAGTATATTTACTTTCATATCCCTATATTCAAAGCAGTAAGTTTCCTCCAGTTGTTTGACCAAGTTTTTGGAACATGCTGTAGACATTATACATATTAGACATTCTTATGAAGACACAGAGTAATGTCATGCTTCTCTAACCGTTTACAGGATGTCCTAGCATAATGTTGTACGAGGAAAATTGCATAAAGTTGGCTATATTCATATCAGGAATTTTGAATTTTAAAAATCGGACGTTTCTGATAGAAATTACATGCCATTTCGTAAAATTAGTAGATTCCAAGTTTTGAACTATATTGTCTTCTTTAACATCTTTGGAATCGCTGACCATGTCTATCGACAATTTATGCACAGGTAATGGATTGTGTTATGGTTTAATTTCCACTGAAAAGATGATTGCGGAGGGATATTTATGACGTGAAGGAATTGTTCAGCTTGGCTAACTTAATTTATACCACTTTTTTGGTCGTAGGTTAATTATTTGAAATGTACTGAAATCGAAAGCGACATTGTCATTGAATGTCAGCAATGTCATGCTACTGAACTATATTGCACGTATTCGATTGAGATAAACTGTAATTGTTTTTGTTTTGTTTTTTAATATTTTCATCAAATACAGCAATCATTCTTGGACACCCTGTATAAACCTTGACCAATAAGGTGGTGCCAGATCCGACAAAATAAACAATAAACAAAATATCTGACATGACATGGGCGCCGCCGTATAAATTTCGCACGGAACAAATTCAATTTCTGCGAGCATGAAACCATAAAATTATATTTTAATGGGATATAATTATAGTAAAGTACTGTCATGTTTCGTATTCCAGTTGACAAAGGGAAAAGGAACAAGCCGCCCCAATGGGAATGTGGATGTATCTCATTTAATAACTAGAATTGTTACACTCCAGTGTGTTTTAAACATACTCACCCCGGGTTCCCCATTTTCATGTTACAGTTCCTGCCACTTGTCCATCTGGTTTCTTCGGTGAGATATGTGAGTACAAGTGTCATTGCTCCAATAACGGAAACTGCAATACGGAATCAGGCGTGTGTGATAATGGTGCGTTGTGTGAGGAAGGATGGGCTGGTGATGATTGTCAACAAGGTAGGCCTATAGATTGCATATCCGAGGATTATTAGCCACTATAATAGTATTGACATTATTAACATAACGTTTATTATTATTCCATTAGCAATGTCGAACGGTTCCGAAGGTAAAAGTGTCTTCCTCATTACGTCCGTGTGGTTTTAACATGTTAACCCAGAATAATTACATTTTCATCTGCTAAGGTTGTCTACTCTCTCTGCGAATTTCAGGTTACCACCAATGAGCAATAATCATAATACAAAGCAATAATACTTTATTGTAATTAAGCTTTATGCAATCAAATCTTATGTCATTCATAGCGTTGGAAGCAGGACATTTTCATAATGCACTGAAACATGCTTACATCACACCGCTCATCAAGAAACCTAAATTTGATTAAAAACTACAGGCCTGTTGCTAATCTAAAGTTTCTTGCCAAGATAGTAGGGTCATAATCTTGGATTCTGTGACAATTTTCATCCTACCTTTGTTTCTTGGTGACATTGTCAACTAGAACCATTTAAAAAGAAAATGAGCTCCTATGACCCTCTCAAAAGTGACGAGAACTTTTTATAGAGCAAATTCCAAAATGGCCGCCATACAGGGGTCCGAAAATGTAAATGGCTAAGCTAAAAAGGGCATACCAAATTTTTCAGCTGAGCACAAGGAATTCGAAAATGTATAGTTTGCCCCACTTCCGATGTTTGGTTAACGAGTTATCGGGTAAAACGTAAAAAGGTCGTTGACCTTTGCATATGGGGTCAACATTTAAACTTGACTGATGAGCGTGTATTTAGTGCCTAAATTCAAGATTATTTATCAGAGAAATTACTCCTCGCTGCTGACAAGAGCCATGAAGTCATTCTCATTCTTATGGCCTACTCGGCTGCTTTCGACACCATAAATCACCAAACACTGTTAGAGCGTTTCTCAAATAAACATTGATTCACACACAGGTTCTGCAGTTTCATAGATTAAACCGTATTTTAACCACCGTTCACAATCTGTTATTATAAATGGTCGCGAATCATCGGTTCATGTCCCTCAAGAGGATGTTTCTCAAGGGTCAATACTTGGCCCTTTAGGCTTCACAATGTATTCATCTCCATTACAAGATATCATAGACTCTCATGGCATTTCCAAAATGACTTACGCTGATGACACTCATATAATAAACATTGTTTTGAAAAATGATGATGACAGAGTAGGTGAGATTTCGCGACTTGAAGCTTGTGTGAGAGATATCAAAACCTGGTCCACTGCTAATGACGTAAATTGAATGATTACAAAACTGATGTCCTTCATATTACATCTCGCTTTAGAAACAATTCTGCTATTTCATCAGTAAACATCAATGAATCTCAAACTGGACCAGCTTCCAATGCCCGCAGTCTTGGCATTATACTTCAAAATGATTTTATGATGGATGTTCATGTCAAAAACAGTTGCCGTCTTTATAAGATAGGTAAAATCCGTCGATATCTCGACCAGCAAACAACTGAAAGACTTATCCATGCTTTTGTGACTTGATAACTGTAATAGTCCACTATATGCTCTCACGGAAACACATCTCAAAACTTCAACGGATTTAAAACTCAGCTGCTCGACTTGTTTTTCTGTCCAAGATTTGTTTTCACATTTCTCCCGTCCTTTGTGATTACATGTGCTACCGATCAAATTTCGCATTATTTACAAGATACTTCTGATAACCTTTAAATGTACTCGAGCTCTAGCACCTATGTATCTGCAAGATATTATTTAACAATACAAGCCCACGCGCAATCTTCGTTCTGGCTCAAAATATCTTCTTGTATATGTTTCTTCACCTTCTACTTCATATGGTCGCCGTTCTTTTCAAGATGCTTCTGCTGAACTTTGGAACAATTTACCATATCATGTTAAATCAGCCAACACTCTTGCACAGTTCAAATCGTCGCTAAAACATACCTTTTTATTATTAATGGTTATTTTCTTTTTGTTCTGTCTTTTGTTACTACTGTTACTGTTTTATTTGTTATAGCGCATAGGGACTTCACTGTGTTATGCGCTCAATAAGTGGTTTTTTAAAATTATTATTATTAGCGTTGCCAGCTCTGTACCGGGAACCCTCTGTAGTGGTTAATGATCAAACAGCTTCCATTGCCGTAAATTGGGACGCATTTTCACAGGATGTTGACTACGGCAACGGACCAGCAGCAAGTTATAAAGTACATTTCGGCAAGGAGCAGTTATCTGGTTACATACCATCATCAACTACCCAAGCAACGCTACCGAATTTGGATCGAGGTCCTACTTACATGATTGCCATCAGCGTCATTAAGATTGTTAACAATGTTCCAGTAGAAGGCATACTCGGAGATGTCATCACTGCAGAAGTACCATGCATCAGTAAGTATAGGCTATGACTCATGGAATTGCTACATATCACTTAAGTGTATAATGGCGTCCCCGTACAGTGCAACCAACCAATATTTTGTATTCTGGTAATACCTGGTAGTGTTTGAAATAAGTACCTAAATGTTTTATAATCTGGCATGTGTATGTTATTTCCTCCATATTAGGCCCCAAATCTCTAGCTTTTACTTGACTGGTATTATTTCAAACGATTTTAAAGTTTCCAACGGTTTAGAGCCAACATCCCTTAATCTAGACAGTATTTTCGTACATAAGCTCGATTCCATAGGCCCTTAGGGAAAAATGAAGGTCATCCGCTACAAAAGTGATTGTCTTTAAGCCTTCTTGATCTTCACTAATAAAAACAATGATTTGAACGAAATAATTTGATCTAAAGTTGAGAAAAGTTAACATGAACTTGACCTCTTAACTACACAAATCAATAGCGAACTTATTTGGTGGTTTGAGTGGGACCTGATTTTCATAAGGCCTAAAAAAGGTTTGTTTGCCCAAACAAGAGTTGTAAAAAGTGGGTCGGTAGGTTGATTACTTTGTCTTCTTTTTTTTTTCTCCTTTAGATACTTTTAGAGAAGAAAAAGACTATACAATTTGATTTTAATACATTTTAATGTTCTTTAAAACCCTAACCTTCCTACACAACGATTCACTACGCGCATGTTACTGCGTTCGATTCGATGACGTCACCAAACAAGCTGATGTGTGTACGTTATCGCTTCCAGGGTGAGTGTTGGCCGGTTAACCGAGTGGTTAGGGACGCGACGCAGTGATCGGAGGGTCCGGGGGTCGGATCCAGGGGTTTTGCGGCGATTATTTGGTTAACAAAATCATCCCGGTTTCCACACCGTAAAGACATGTATTTTGTTTTAATAGTGCAGCTGGCAAACCTTCAGACTATGCTGGATGGTCTGACATGTTCGGTTTTTATCTAGATAGTGGTAGAATCTTGGATTTGCATCTCCTTGGTGTTTTAAAGGGTGGATATGTGGGAATAAGTAAAATTACAGGGCAGTTTTGTTGATTAGTTTGGCAAATTAAGATGAAAATATCATTTAATACATTTTCAACATAAAACATTACTTAAAAATAGAAATAAATCTCAAAAAAAGAAAAAAGAAAAAAAAGTGACAAACCAGATATGTTAAAAACGTCATTAAAATAAACTTAGATTTGAAATTGAAACCCATGTTTATTTTCCATAATAAGTTTAAACATGACATAATTTTGAACTTGTGTGCACTAAATACGATTTTGGTTATCCATTTTTCAACGCATACCTAGACTATTATAGGTCGATCCCACATTATTTGTCCCAATAATTGTGTCTTTATCCGGGGCGGCGGTGTATAAAGAGATGACTCCGTCCTTTTATTTACATCATAGTGAACCTTCACCCACTTCCCTGCATCAATACAATAACGAGTTTTTGGCCCTAGTAACAGAGTACAATAGGCGCTTAAAACCTGTTTTGAGCAAATTAGTGCCCTACAATGTTGTCGGGGGGGGGGGGGGGGGGGCAGTTACCTCTTAGAATAATATACAGTGTGCGTATGCCAAGGAGCGAGGCAGACGCATGTAAATAGGTGCACCACGGTTTGGGATTATTTGTTCTGAACAAAGTATAATACGTTTTCAATAACCTACATATATTTAAAAAAGTATTCACGACATGGTAGCCTTGATATGGACACACATGGCATGTACAATGTACATGCCATGTGTGTCCATAACCTATGAATATACATGTACATTGTACATGTATATTCATAGGTTAACATTCACCGTGAATGTCCTTTTTCTTTTCCAGAGCCTATCCTGTCACCGACAATAACGAATGCTACTGTTATTGGAACTGATAGCATAGAGATTGCATGGGAGGTACTTACATTTACAACAATTTAATAGTGTTGGTATTTGATAAGATTGCTGCACTTGCATTACTAGGAAAAGTTTCCGATCTTACAGAGTGTATTGTTCGTCTCTTATCATACAGCTGAAATAAATATTATATGCTCATTGCGCAGTCAATAAGAATTTAGTTTTATTTAAGAAATTAGAATCAGTGTTAAATGGACAGCATGGGGCTTTTTATTTTAAATGTGGAAAAAGTGTACTTTAGTTCAGTTTTATTTCTAATATAGCATTTATACTTAATCGGACAGTATGGAGGCTTTTTATTTTATATGGTCACAGATGATGTTGGTTTGTTGTGGATGTTAAAACGTCTTAGTATAATAATATGTACTTTTCCTACACGCTTCTCTATTGCACTTTATTCATAGGTTCCTCACGGAGATGAATGGATTGGATGTCACACAGGAATTACAGGTTTTACAATAGGATACACAAGTGATGATCATACAGGATTCAAGAGAGTCACTGCTAATTTAAGCAATAAACTGTTCAGTGATCTTAAACCATGCACGAATTATACGTTTACTATGTATGCAACAAATGAAAAAGGAGACGGGCCAATTAGTGATCCCCTATCTGCAATTACGGACAATGCCAGTGAGTATTATCTATGATTTAAATATACTTTATTTGAGATGTATGGAGAGGTCAAGCGTTGTCGAAAATATCATGATCTCTTAGATCTACATGCCATATAAGAAAATTCTAAACAGCCAAGACGATCTTCACGCACATAAACATCGCCAAAATGTGATAACGTTATGACACCCCACCCCTAAATACACATAAAATGAAAGTACGAAAAGGAACAGAGCAAATAAAAATTATATTGAAATGGAGATGGGTTGTCTAAAAGAAAGGGGCATGTTTTGTAACAATATTTGATTTGATTTTGTTTGATTTTATTCAGCATATTATTAACTAACAAGAAGTATTGCACACGATACAAATATAAAACTTTAAAATGCAGATAAGAGTACATTTAAAGCAAAACACAAAAAATGATAACATGCTATTAGGATAAACCTTTAAGCTAAAAAAAAAGATTTTCAAAGGCATCATTAAATACAAATAAGAATGGGGAACAGGTATGGCAGGGTTTTCCACGAAGCATCTATTTAATACCGGGGACATTTTTAGAGTATTCACCATAACATAAACGGGAAAACAAACAAAACTATAACAATCGTCTACAAATAGTACAGGAAACCCATAACGTTGGGTGAGGTGGCGTGGCGATGGGGTTAATTTGGGGTGGGGGGGGGGGGGGGGGGGGGGGCAGTTCGATAAAAGATATAAAATACCCTATGAGAACATTAACCAACCGAAGAATATGTCATACTAGTCTAAAACTTTAGCCCAGGATTTCCTATAGCATTTAAAATGCCACTCCGTGATCCATTATCGAAATGTCATTAAACAGAAATATCGGTGACCTAAACCCAGTCTATTGCATTCACTTTAATATTTTTGGCAGAAATTGAACCTAAGTAAAAATTTTTCTGTCCCATTTACTTGTTTACCAGTATCTGGAGTATACTGGAACATAACAGTGGCCAATATCGCTCGTTACTGTTCCAGTATACACCAAATTGTGTTCCGATGAACACTGGAACGTTTTATGTTCCAGAATCGGGCGATACTGGTATTGGACGATGCTGGTACATAATTTTGTTCCAGTATCGCCCGATACTGGTATATTTAAGTGCTGACTTTGAACCAGCATCGAACGATACTGGTGGGTGTTCCAGTATTAGACGATACTAGTACAGTACAGAATCTGGAACTTAAAGTACACCTTTTTCTTTTGGACCTTAAGTACGCTTTTTTCCATGGTTTGATATTGTATTAAATGCATTACATGTAGTTCCAGGGAAGGTAAACACGTTGACAGCGACTTCAATATCCGCCTCCACTTTGCAAGTATCATGGCAACAGGCTGACATAACGACACCATGTGAAATATCTGGATATACCCTGTCATATAAAATGGTATATTTTGATGGATGTGAAGCGAAAGATGGACAATCCATGTCCTTCAATACCAACATGACCACTGCATCACTCTCAGAATTGGAAGCTTTCTCAACTTATGACATATTGGTATTTGCGAAGTCAGAAACTGTTGTTGGTCAAGCGTCAAGTACTACTGGTGGGACGGCTGAAAACGGTGAGGATTGAGTGAAGTTTTTAAAAATAATGCTTTTAATTTTAAAAATCAGCCGCAGATACCATGGATACAGAAAAGAACCACATAAAATACATGTTAATTAGATGTTGAAATCTTGTTGAAACCAAGAATTATACCAATAACATTAGGCATCATGATAACATAATCTAATAATCTTCCTTTCACAGTTCCATCAGGCGTTCCGATCGATTTACAAGTAATTAAATCGGTGAAAGAACATATCTCATTTGTTTGGGATCAGCCCCAATGTGGTCAACGTCATGGACATATCATAGGCTACGATTACAAGTTTGGAAGAGATATAGTAAATGGTGATTTTGAGAAGGTATCGACGAGTTCTACGTATGTTAGCTTCGATGATCTACAACACTCCACCAAATATGAGTTGCAAGTGAGAGCAAAAACATCTGTAGGGCCTGGTCCCTTCACTGAAATATTACATGTCACGACTGCTGAATCAAGTGAGTACTATCCAAATTATGGTAGCCTACATACTATTCTGTCTAATCAAAAGACACTCAATATATTTAACGGGGCACTCATTTTAACGGGGCAATCATGCAAGTTGGCCCATCCGTGAACAAGTACATAGTGAAATACACGACGATACACGAGAGATGTTAAAAATACAAACGTTCTGGCAAAGGTGTTGATCAAAGATGAATTGAGGACCCTAGTGCTAAAAGAGGGTTAAGTCACATTGAGAAAAATGGCAAAAACTGGGTTTCATTGTGTCCATGTGTGGACTTGACCCACTCGGGTTTTACCTCCCATGGATTCTTACACAGCTTTAACGCATGGCTTAACTTTAACATTTGAACAGAGGGTGCAGAGATCCTCCTTGTAGCAGAAAACTGATACTAACTACAATTTCACAAGATTGTGACTTAACCCTCTTTTAGATCTAGGGTCCTCAATTTAATATGGGGGTGTTATAAGCATCACATTTCTTGCGCGTTGCTGATCCCCATACTTTTTTCAAACCCAAAATAATGGAGCGATTAGCGTTTTAAACGACGGGAATTATTCATTATGTCACCGGCTTCTTGTGGGTACTGTTCAATTACTAATCGCTCCAGTATTATGTGGGCTTGGGCTGTGAGCATTTTGCAAGTGCGAATGTCGGAAGGAAGTTGTAACAGTGGTTCCATGTTTAAGAATGGTTACAGTCTGAAATGTTATGCGATGTTATTGGCTGCTGTAGCGATCAACAAACACTAGTATTTTACGCCATTGTTCCACTCAAGTATCTTCGTACGAAGCGAAGCATAATACGTAGCGTACCACATCAAGGTTTACAAACATTTCTGAAAGAGGATTGTAATAATGTTCAGTGAATCAGAAAGCAATACACTCTTATTGATTTTCATTTTGAGCAATTCCTTCATGTCTGCAAGGTCTATTAATCTCGACTGGCACTGTTTATTTTGTCATTGTTCTACAGCAAACATTGTTATTGTCAGTTTAAGTGTCACTGTCGGACTTCTAGTGATAGTTGTAACGGGTATGGCTTTATTGTTCATCAGACGGTAAGCTTAACTTACTTGGAATTTATACAAATATAAGTGGCTATTTTCTCAGTGACATACAGTCAATACAATGCGTAACTGACCAAGGTAATAAATGTGCGGATAACTCTAACAGTATTACTCCTACATAAACATGTTAAATTATACAGTTGCGTAGAAAATCCTCTTCTTTGATTACTGTACGTTAGGAATGGTTGATTATTGAGGAAATAACAATCCCAAATGTAAGGTCAAGTCTGATTTTCATTTCAACACGGGGAGGGTATAACATGTAAAGCGTGTGTGCCGTTTTGATCAACCGTAACAATGCGACCGGCTGACTATCCAACAACCTGGGCATCGACAGGTGAATAAGCATTACCACTACCAGTAATCAATAATTTACCGGTCTGAGTCCGTGTGTAGAAAAGCAAAATGCGAAAATGAAAATCAGACTTGATTTTACATTTGGAATAATGGTAACTTCCTCGTAAATCAACCATTCTTAGCGTACAATATCTCAAATTAAAGGGATGAAATGTGTCAATTTTTTTACAAATTAATATGTTTGTGTAGGAGTTATACTTTTAGAGGTATCAGTACAGTTATTAACTGGTCAGTTACTTAATTACTGTGTTGACTGTATATAATGTGCATAACATGACTGCCTCGTAGGATCAAGGTTATCGATATGAAAGATTGGATAAATATATGGGTTTGTAAGACTGCAAGAGTTATATACAGAGACGTTTGGACTTTGGGTGGTGGATTTTTTTAAAATATTTGCTTCATAACTAAATATCATCGACACATCTCCAAACAATTTAAACAGATCATGTGTATGTGACAACAATCTCTATATACGTTGGCAAATGCAATTTAAAAGAGCTTCAAATACATTTAGCACCGCCGACGGTTCAAATAATATCACTCCGTTCTGATGGATGCGTAACTGATTGAGTGATGTATACTAAACAATGGCTAACATTGGCTAAGATTGAAGCGACTATTAGAAATACTTTCAAGTCCACAGGAAAGAATACTTGGCGGAGATTTTGTTGCATAATGGGGAATAAGTTTGGGATTTGTTATCACTCGAAAATGTTGCGAAAACTACAACAATCTTAAAAATCGATTGAATAAGATATGGGACGTATGTCAATTGTATCACTGATAGTGATTACCCCTTTCAGTGTTTGCGTTCGTCATTGATTACACGATTAATTGATCGCCGAGCAAAAAGCGTACAATGTCACAACAGCGTTCGCGTTAAGTGGTTGCCCGGTTGCCCGGGACACCCAAAATTAGCATCGGGCAACCAACATGTACTTATTTGGTTGCCCGGTGGGCAACCATTTTTTTCTCCAAGAAGTGAAACACTAAACACATGCATTTAAATATTTTACAGAACGGGCAACCAAAAAATCTGCCGGGCAACCATAATTTCCTGCTTGGTTGCCCGGCGGGCAAACAGATTTTTTTTCTTAATTCGGACGCTGTGTCACAATATGTTTACGCGTGAAAAAAATCTTCTTCTAAAATGTGACATCGCGGTGACTCGTAAGGATAAAGGACTATAAATATAGATAAGTCACACCGGTCAGGTGAAATATGATGGTTATATTACTTTTTAAAAGTGTAACATTCGGCTTGAAAAGCATTCGGCTTGAGAGTCAAATTGGATCGACATTATGTGATTTCTTTTAGGAAATAGTAATAATCAAAATAAATTATTCTCATATTTTTGTTATGATTTGTTTGTATAGCAGAGGCAATTCTGCTCAATCGCCTCGAATGGATCAACCAGACCCATCGACACATGGTACAGTTCAAAATGACAACATTCCGGCAGTCGCGCTATCTACGGAAGGTTACGCTGAGTACTTTGTCCCGATAGATTCTAATAGCTCTTCCTATCAGGAATTGACCAAACCAACAGATAGAAATATGAGTAAAGGGGTTTATATAAATACAACCGAAAACATAACTGCTGATGAGCAAGAGTACGAAACAATACCCAACAACAATGCTCGTAGTGAAGCGTAAACATTAAACAATTGCCTGTATTTTAAAGTTATGTGGATCAAAGGAGTTCTTTGGATGCCGGCTTTTTTTAGTTAAAACATATCATTAATCGTCAATAAGAAATACTATGGACAGTTTTCTGGACAGTCAATACTATGTACAGTTTAGTAAGTAAATTCTAAAACTGACATCAATTTGTACACCTTACACAGAAATGTTATGTAGTGACAAAACGTGTGCGAAATCCAATGCATCAATAAATGCCTCAATGATTTCGATAGCACTCAGTGTATACAACTTAGATGACATCCCATAGAAAAATTGAACTTTTTCGTTGGGTGTCACTGTCAGCGAGACGTATTAAACCGATTCGACCATTCATGTACTTTGAACGAAACTTGTCACATCAAGGCGAATGTATTTATTTACTGAGTAATTTAGTTTGATGCGCTACAGAACACACATGCATTTCTTATAGATTGTGATTGATTATTGTTATTTAATTATTATATAGTGCGTATGCGTTGTGCGTATAACGCAGCATTGCCATGTGCGTGTGTGCTAACGAACGCGATTAATTCGAAGCAGGAAGTTGGTAAACAGCTCGCTGGATTCGACGACTTTATAATACAGTCAGCTGTAGAACGGGACCCCTTTTCAATTGAGGGCTCTCTTAAACGACGGGTGTACGTAACCTAGGTAACGCACACCCGTCAATGTACGCAATGATTGAATTTTCCCCTTTTACACCCAATTATCTGTATAAAAAGTAACTATCCATCGAGTTGAGGGCAGCATAAGGTACCAGAACTCCTTGCGACATCCAGTTAGATGATTCAATTTAAACCTTGACCGCAACATCACACGACACAAGCTAAAATTATGTCTTTTTTGACCGGTTTGCTGCGATGAGACCACCATTTCCTAGACGAGATTACACCATTTTATAGACTTTTTAGGGTAAGAGTGATAATTTTTACATTAAATATAAGCCCCATAGTATTCAGAAGTGATGCCTTTGTAACGGTTATCTCTTTGATAAGAGAGTTATTTCGTTGTTTAAAATCGGCAAAATCGGCTATTTATGATTTTTTTAAATTACTGTGACGTGAGGCCATTCCCTTGGAAACGCAGTCCCGTTCTCAAGCCCGTCCTCTATTGAAAAGTGGTTTTTGTTCGTATTCCGGCGGGCGACGGACTTCCGTCACTTGATGAATCGTCGTGTAAAAAATGACGGCAGTGCGTCACTAAATAGAGCGCCCTCAATTGAAATGGGACCCCGTTCTACAGCTGACTGATAATAACTAATAAACTAAATAAGGATGAGAATAAGATATAGTTCTTAGCTGTTTTGCTATATGTATATAATGTATAGGCTGTACCATATCTGGATTCTTCCGAATTGAATTACAAAGATATAATAGTTCTTAGCTGGTTTGCTATATACGACGGTATATAATGTATAGGCTGTACCATATCTGGATTCTTCCGAATTGAATTACAAAAGATTACGTGTTTAACCAAAAATAATTGCAATTTGCAATTACTGTAGCTACCATCGTCTGTCAGTGGATTTACATACGACAGACGGCCATGGATTGCAGGAGGGGGAGGTAGGGGGGGGGGGGGGGTGGTACTTAGTTGATATGAGGTCACGTGGAGGTGCCGCCAAATAGGGTCCCATTTTGCACCCGTCTGATAAATGAATGACCCCTTTTAATAGCCATTTAGATAAATGTATGGGTCTAAAATCCTTTAAAAAAAAGGAATCAGATGAACATGAATGGATATACTATAGCTTTTAGACATCAGTGATATACATCTTTCAAAGTTTTCTTAATTTGCTGTAACCATTTTTGGAAATGTTGTGTTGTCCTGACTACTTTGTTGAACGAAATAGTAGATTATTGCCAATATTTAACAAATGTAATTGTATTGGGGGAGGGGTAATACAAATAATATGATCGTTACAAATTTACCTTTAATCCTCGTCCTACTGAGCATTTTTTTGTAACACGGTTTACTAAGGGAGACCCTCCCTGATAAAATCCGAATTAAAGAATGCTTTGGTACTATGGTATAGCTAGAGGTCTGATCTTTCCATACATGACAACACAGGTACAAACATTCCACGTATGGCGTAACAATGACGCCATAAACATGGCCGACCTCAAACTGCCGTTGTATGTTTGATTGTATACAGTGAAATTCAAACATTGTATGTGATTGCATCATTACATTCGGATATGTCTAAGGAATAGACGAGACAAACGTTATAATTTTGATACCCTTTTTATTATTGTATACACTACTATATAACCACGTTGAAGTCCGGTCAAGTATAATATTTAGCGTAAATTATTCGCCAGTTACTAGCCTAGTAGCTTACCCCGGTTTGGTGCTCTCAACATCTTGGGTTACGCCTCAGTTACTAGCGAGGTAGCGCTATAATTCTTCAGCTACTCACCATTGGTGCACTCGGCCGATTGTTCGTGTTTCTTTCAGGAAATGTTATAATTAATTAATCCGAATGGATACGGCTTGAAATTTGGCGTTGAGTAGAAAGAATGTTGCGTTTTTAGGAACATGAACAAATAGTTGATTAACTGCCGAGCTACCTTGCTAGTACTTATGCCCTTAAAGTACTTAAATAACTGATTAAGTAGTGTCCGAACTGTGTTTACTTTATGCTAATGCTATGACGTTATAGTTCATACTTATAAATTCAAAAGATTATTGTTTGAGAGACAAAGGTTCATCACACCATACCAAGGTCAATTTCATCATGTATTGACTAACCCTCGTATTAATGACTCTTTGAATGTGTACTCTTTTCCCCTCAGTTAGATTTTAATTTTCGTATTTTGCTTTTGGTCACAGGTCACTAATAGGTATATCAAATAAGGTGGAGGCCGTTTCAAAAAATCCTTAAAATCGTGATACGTGTCTCTATTTTAAATAGAAGTTGTCAAAAAAACATAACATTTTTGGTATCATATTAAAGACAATTTATCCAGCTACCGAATAAAAAAAGGATTAAAGCCACATGTTTAGCAACAGTGAAGTTATCAATCTAAACGTCGAGTGAGTCAAGGGTGGAGCCGGTGGATGAGGCGCCCATAGGTTTCTACACAAAATAGCGGAAAAATAGAACTTTTGAAATTGATGCCATTTTAAAAGTATACATAGGAAAGTTTTCAAACTTCTCATAAGTGTTAATAACATGTGCCTGCTACTATAAATAATAATATTGAATTGTTATCTAGACATTCTCTAATATAATATGATGTTCAATTCAGGGAGTGTTTTAATGTAAAAAAATACACAGTTTTATTCATTTTATTGATTAAACAATGGCCAAATCGCAGTCTCAGTATTTCATTTGTGTGACTCTTCGGTCCTTTTCTACCCTGGGTAGTAAAACATTTTAACTAAAAAAGCCAGAAGTGTTTCTTCACAGAATTGTTCATAGATTCATGAAAAAATTGCTATTTAGACCTATTTTGGACCACCCTGTATTCAAAATAAAAGAAACTAGAATATTATATACAAACCTTCATTTTATGCATTATTTCATCATAATTTTAGACACCCTGTACTTTTCCTGTGTACATTTTGGGCAGGTGATTCTTAGCAAATTTGGTAGCACGTTCTGCGGTTGTTCTGATTTTGGTGACTATCTTCAGCTAAACCCTAATTGTACAAACTATCAAACTATTTTGTGAGGAGCAAAAACGATCAACTTTTTTATGTTCCACCCTGTAAAAATGTTACACACCCTGTATAATTTGATTTTTTTTCTTCATAAATGAAAAACCTTGAATCATAAGCTTTCCAACAATATATAGTTTGTGGGTCATTAAGTATGTAAAACTTAAGTTTTGTCCCGTTTAATGACAATTGGTGCATTTCTCAACATTATTAGAAGTGAAACATTTTTTGGACCAGTTTGTGACTTCTGACCTTTTCTACACGCGGACTCAGACGGGCAAATGATTGATTACTGGAAATGGTACTACTAATTCACCGGTCGATGCCCAGGTTATTGGATAGTCGGCTGGCCGCATTGTTGCGGTTGATCAATATTATTTGACACACACATTTTACCTGTCATACTCTCCCCGTGTTGAAAAGAAAAATGTGAAAATGAATATGATACTTGACCTGACATTTTGGGATTGTAACTTCCTCAATAATCAACCATTCTTGGCATGCAATATCTCTAATTAAAGAGGATACATTTCTCAACAAGGTTATGATTTAATATGTTTATATGGAAGTTATCTTGTAAGAGTTATCAGCATTGTTATTACCTGTTCAGTCACTTATTTTGTTAACTGTACACGTAGTCTATAATGACAGTATGGCATAAGAAGTTTCAAAACCCGCCTTGCCAACAATCAACGAAAGAGGATTCATATTTTAAAAGTTATAGCGCCATCTATTGAATCTGAGTTAGCCGTATTATTAGCATCTAACAAGGAAACAGAAAAAAGTTATAGCGCCATCTGTCGATGTTACCAGCAATCCTCGATTTTAATCATTGACGACGGACATGGTATGTAGTATGGCAACAATGCGTACGAGGCTAACCTTGTGTACGTTTTGAAAATGAATGTATAGATGGCGGGAAGTCACCTAACAGAAATTAATAAACGTTCTGTTTCTATAATGGTTTCGGGTTGTAATATCTGGAATCTTCCGAATTGAATGACCCCTTTTAATAGCCTTTTTGGTAAATGTATGGGTCCTTAAAATAAAAGGAATCAGATGAACATGGTTGGATATATATAACTTTTATACATCAGTAAAAATAAACTTCCAGAGTTTTCTTAATTTGCTGTAACCATTTTGGAAATGTTCACTGCGTGATAATGTTGTATCCTTTCAATTTTGTCTTTATTACTTTGTTAAACGAATAGTAGATTATTGCCAATATTTAATATATTTAATTGTATTGGGTGGGGAGGGTAATACAAATACTATGATCGTTTCAAAACCATCTAAGTTACCTTTAATCCCCGTCCTACTGAGTCTTTTTGGCGTGACACGGTTTAATAAGAGGACCTTCCCTGATAAAACCCAAATGGAGACGCAGAGTATGCTTATTTTGGTACCATGGTATAGCTAGAGGTCTCTTCCGAGACATGCGTTATTATTTTGATATTTTTTAGTGATTTTGTTACTCATTTTGTACAATTGCTTTGCAGGTACAAGTTTCAACAAGTCAAGTTGTGCTGCATGTGTCCTGTTAACGTATGTGCTGCATGTGTCTTGTTAACGATTGCGCTACATCTGTCCTGTTGACGTTTGCGCTGCATCTGTCCTGTTGATGTTTGATAGCTACATTTTAGATAGCAGTAGATTGTTAGTAGTAGATAGATTAAATTCAATAGTATTGATGTTATAAACAGCCTATGTCGGTACAATTTACCTCACTATTATTCACAAAAGGGTTTAGTACTGAACAAGGTGAGTAATTGATACGATGGATACAATTGCAGAAGAACCTAATCCAATAGAACCTTATTGTCAAGAGGCAGGCATTCTCTCTAATCATCCGCTGCAACATGTAATTAAATTAAGGAAACACTCAACAATGGATGTGTTATAGAATTATTCAAGTATTCATACGCACCTTCTACTGATATATCATTCAAGCATCTTGTGACCTCCATGGAGGATGTATTCAGAAGACAATCGATACCAAACTTAGTAAGGTCAGTAATTCTGAAAGTAAAGAAACAACTCTCTACAATCAGGAAAAGAAGTAATACTGATGAGGTTGTTGAGTTTCTTGAAAAATGATTCATGCCACCTGTACTAGTACCTAAAAGAAAACTATAGAGCAAAGCACTTGCAGCAAAGATTCCAAAGAGAGATGAACATATATCATACTAGAAAATGAAGTCTTAAGCCTAAGAAAAGACAACTTTAAACTCAAGGCAAAGATGAACAGACTGGAAGAAGAATTAAGTGCTAGTAAGAAAAGGGTGAAAAACATGCGACTTGTGTTGAGAAGTGGAATAGCTAAGCCAATTTTTGTAACTGACGCTCTACAAAGGAAACAGAGATCTATACTGTTATGGAAAGGAACATTTGAATAAAGAGAGGAAGGAACACAGGGAGCTTCAAACAACAAAGGTAAAGAAAGCACAATTAGTTGCACAACCACAAGTGAGCAAACAAGTTTACAATATGAGAGTGGCAAATCTTGAAGATGCTCTCACCAAACTTAAACGGTTTAAGGATGAAAATTGCCATATTCAGAACAAGGTTGAAGATCTTCAAGAGGTTATACTGGAAGCTACAGACAAAAACATCATAGAGACAAGAGTATACGGAAGATCAATAAATCCCAACATCAAAGAGGCCTCCATGTTTCTACAGCAGCTGGGGATTGCGGAGCATTATACAGGCTGTCCCAAAATGATTAGTACCCATTGATACCCAAAGTTCAATAATTGTTGTCATCATCAAAATCGTTGGGATTAGGTCCGTTGGTTTTACATAATCTTTGACATACGTACTGTACTATTTTATCAGAATTTTAGATCATGAATATCGGATTTATCAAACTCAAGATACACTCCAATATGTAAAACATGGTGATTTCACCTTTTTGACAAAGTGCTAAAAAAATGTGTGTGTGCTATTACAGCTTGTTTGAAAGAAACTTGTGTATTCTCATAATCTCTTGTCTACTCAATATAATATTGTGTGTCTTTCTGTTGTAACTGTTATTCGTTATAGGTGTTCAAATCATAATGATTCTTCTCCTTAATTCAATTTAACGGTAAAAGAAGTTTGTCACACTTGAGTGACCCCATGCATTGTTTTATTTGACAAGTGTTTAGGGACTTCTAAATGAAGTGGTATTTGGTGAATCACCAGTGGTTTAGATTTCATTTTCACATTGGAGAATGGATTTCGTGAGGTTAAACACCAAGGGACTATATAATGTTTAGCAAGTTTGTAGGAAATTGCATCCCCAATATGAAAAAAGTCTAAGCCACTGCTAATTACCCATGACCACGTCTTTACCTGTTTAAGTGTCCCTCAAGTTTAGCCTCAAAACTAGCTCATTTATAGAAACAAAGCTTGGAGTCGCTCATGCGTGACGATCCATTTTTACTCTTCAAATTGAATCAAAATGAAGAAGTATTAATCGTTTGAACAACAATATGATACAACAGCAGTTTAAAATAGAAAGGAACCAAAGCTACATGTATTAGCAGACAAGAGATTTAGAGAATGTATTAGTTTCTTTCAAACAAGCTGTTTACAAACACTTTTATTTGCACTTTGCCAAAAAGGTGAAATCACCATGTCTTACACAATGGAGTGTAACTTCATCAAAATAAGTCCGATATTCATGATCTTAAATTCTAATAAAAGGGTACAGTATAGCAAATATAATTGAAAAAAACAACGGATTTAATCTCATGGATTTTGATGATATAAACATTTATTGAACTTTGGGCATCGATGGGTACTAATCATTTTGGAACAGCCTGTAGATGCTCAGAAGCTGTAAAGTTGACAGTAGAGACTTGACAGAAAAGAAGATACAAGGCAAGGTGCCATTACGGTCGACACAGGGAGATTGGCTAGAGTGAAATGAAGGCGTTAGCGATAAATGAAATAGCAACCGCATTGTTAGACGAAACTGATTACACGGTGGGATATGACGGTACAACAGATAGGAATGGAAGACATGCGACTGAAGTAGAGATATCTACTAAAGAGAAAACATTACTCGTTGGTATGACAAATCAGGATTCAGCCAAGACGCATATTCCAAGACAATTATAGAGTCGATTAAACGATTCAGCCCTGATGGGATTAAGAAAGTTGCAAATACCATGACGGACAGATGTTAAACCAATGATGCAGTCGATAGGCATTTGGAAGAACGTATAAGATCAAATTTGAACAAATTTATATGTGCAATGCACCCTCTTGACAGTTTTCACAAGGCATGTGACACAGTTTTAAATGAAATTGACAGTGAAAACACCATGCTTAATTTCAACCAGCTGCCATATCGCCATCGTGGAGAGCTGGACACTAGCCCTGCTACGAGTCATTGATAAGCTTTTCCATGACAATTCCATAAATAGTGGAGAAGACTTATGCAGCTTTCTCAGAAGCAAAGGATTTTCAGCAAATGGTAAGGTATTGTATCTTTGATGGGTTCGAAATAAATGTAATGTCTTGTTCCAGAATGCGAGTTTTGCTTTTCTTTATGCACCACACATTATCCATTTTCTGAATAAAATTAACAAATGCCGAAATCCAGCAGCAGCAGCCGCCCTTAATGTGCTTCATGGAGGAGTTTGCCATGAAGAGCTTCGCTGCCGAGGCTTAATTCACAGATATGGACGGGTCCGTGGATGGCACTTGTGGGTAAGGATGCACATATCCTGGATATGAATGCGCCATTTCTGCATGCAAAACAGGCGCTAGAAGTGTGGATCAATAACTCAGCGTCGCTCTTCACTGGTAGGACCTCGGGTGTGACTACATGCAGTAATTGTTTCGGCGGGATTATCCAAGCTGATCAATTTCTTGATGCTGCCCGAAACGATGTCAAGAAATCAAGTACTGCTATAATGAAGAGGCTGCTGCAAGCCATTCTGGATGTAATGATGTGAAAGCTGGTCGACCAATTGCCAGGGGTACATTCTTGGAGCCCTCAGATCAAATAAGACATCAGGATATATCATGTAGTGCTTATAATATTTCTGGAGGGAGAAAGTTTGGGAAGATGAAAGCTCGGCAGCAAAGAGCTCCATCCATGTCCATGACCAAGATTGAAGGTAAAGAAATGTTTGAGATTAATGATGTTAAGGGCAGTCTGCTGAAGAAGACTAAGGATGAACATGCTGGAGCCATCAAGTGGGCAACAAAACAAGGGCCGATAAGAAAGTCAAAAGACAGATTGAGAGAAAATATGTACAAGGAGAGAGTGAGAGCACGGATAGAGGAAATGAGCCAAGATGTAAGCCAGAAGGAGCAGCGGAGTAGACATGAGATTGAAAATATAGTGGCAGTGGCGTACCCAGGGGGTCGGGGGGGGGGGGGGGGGCGGTGAAATATCTCCGTCGGTAAAAACGACCCTCCGTCGGTAGATTTGAGATTTTGACCATGCGATTTTTTGGGCCGGTTATGCGAACAGTTTTACGATTTTTTTTGGGAGTCTGTTAACAAAATTGTCGGTACAACTATGGTCGTGCCCCCCCCCCCCCCCCCCCCCCCCCCCCCCCCCCCCAGTTTCCAAAAGCTGGGTACGCCACTGTATAGTGGAGATCCTAATTGAGTATGGCGGGTATTGGACAGAGCGATCGCAAATAGATGGGAATACACAAAGGACGAGGAGTGTATTGAAGAGGAAAGAGGCAGTCAAAAGTGAAATCCGTGTTCGAACCGTTATTCTTGGCACTCAGACAGATAGGAAAATTCTTTCTTCAAAAGACTCTATAGACAAGTAAGGGGAACGATATGAAGTTTTGGGAAAATAATTCAAAGGTGTTCGAGGAAGTGTCAGGATTGGAGAAGGTATATACAGGAGTGATCAGACAAATGGTAATAAATGAACACACCATGTCGGAGTTTGAGTCCGTGTACGATAATGATTCAGAGACTCCTTGCTACGAGTCACGAGAAGAGCTAATAATGGATATTGCTAGGGGAGACATCATTTTGGAATAAGACCTCATCAACAAGTAGTTGTTTTTAATTTATTTTACATGAACCTCATTCTGATATTTTAAACTTGCCATCATATCTCTTGTCTGATGTACATGTACAACCATATAAATTATTTGGCAATAATTGATTACTTATGAAGTAGTTTTAAGATCATTTTGGTATTAATCTACATGTACCACCCTACTACTACTACCCTAAAAAGATAGCATCTTCAAATTCACCAATGCTCTCATCCACTGTCTCCTCATCATCATCATACATCGCTCCAGTAATAAAACTCGGTTATATCACATAGTCCAGTGGTAAGAATGTGTATATGTTGTACTCCAGCTGAGACGGATATAAAAGTACAACAATTATCAGTTATTGTAGAATACCCTACCCTTTCGGTTGTGGATTATGAAGGGGTTTTAATGTGTGGAAATAAGTGAGGTCACATTTTTTGCAAATTATGAGTTTGAGTTTTATCAAATGTGCAATGTATTGATTGTGTGGGACAAGTCATCATCAGGTACGTGTATGGCCACATGATGCTGTAGGCGGGCAGAAGTGAGCCTCTTGATTAGTCTGAATGTGAATGCTTACTTTGGAGTAACTAAAAATGTGTATGAAAGGATGGTGATGATTATGGGTGAGTATGTGATTATGTGTATTGAGGGGATGTCATTAATTTGTTGTTGTTTTTTGAATTATTTTGTATATGTTATTTTCTTTTTTGTGTGTTTAAAATGTAATAACTTCTTTTAATGATGAGTTCAGTTTTAATGAATATTTAATGACATGAAATAAAAATACCCATTCTTTAAGGGCTCCATTCTAAACATTTGGTAATAGGGTATAGAACAACAGCTCAGGGTCAGAAGTCCGAGGAGAGTCTGAGAATCCATTCTCGCGAAGATTCCCACTGGTAAAGTTGCAAGAATCCAAGTTGATGCTCGTAGAAAATCTAGCTAACACACTATTTGAATGGAAGAGAAACCATGTATTCTCGCCAAAGCTTTGCAAGAATCTAAATGGATTCTCACACTAGTTAACAAACTTCTGACCCTGTCTTAAAAAACCAAAATCAAAATAAATATTTCTCACAGACGCAATTGCAACTCCAGGATGCAATAGTACCCATTATCTGTATTCTGATAATCTGCTGAGAATTATTTTATTGGATTGTGGTTGCCAATGATTATAAGATTATAATAAAATAATTCTCAGCAGATTATCAGAATACAGGGAGTAATTCTGTTATACCCTTCACAGGGGTATTCACAGTGCGTGGTTTTTAAGAACGACGCATACTAACCGATGTTGGTGTGAAGGGTATAACAGAATTATGCCATAAACAATATTGATATTGTATTTATACTATATAAATGAAAATGTCACATTTCTTGTAAGTATTTCATATTATTAACAAATGTGTCTTTTTTTGTCTCCACCGACACTCCTTGAAACATGGCTAGCAACACACTGTCTACCATTAACCACCTGCCATGTGCCACACCAACTTACCCCATGGCAAGTCTATGATAC